>JARBWK010000003.1:112075002-112785035 GCA_030556195.1 Anolis apletophallus | reverse complement strand
TCTGGTCAGCATTCTGGGGCAATATAAGTTTGCAACCCCCTATTGCTGCATTGGAGAAGCTACGGTGGCCAATGCTATGTGATGTGACTCGGAGGAAAAAAAAAAAAAAAAAAAAAACCCTGGGCAGATGGAAATCAAATGCCTTCAGGAATTACATGGGCACTCCGTTGTCATAATTAACGGTTGGATCTGTAGTTTCAGATCCTGCGTTGCTGAACCATAGATGGAGGATCCTCGTCTGCGGACACAGTTTCATACACTGGGTGTCCCGGCAGGCCATGAGGTCTCACTATGGTCAGCATTTGGGCCTCGCATCCGTCGCTGCAGTTGAGTGGCATGGGATCAGAGGTATGGTTGGGATGGTTTGCTCCCGCTTTTGTTGCAGTCTAGGAGAGGGCCCCCTCCAGACGTTTTGGTTATACACCTTGGAGGCAACGATCTAGGCCCCTTGAAGGGTAGGGCCCTGTACTTGCAAGCTGGGAACGACATTTGTAAAATATGGCATGCAGGGCCACGGGTTCACATCGCCTGGTCTGTGATCATCCCTCGCTCCCGGTGTTCGGATTGCAGGGATGTTTAAAAAAAAAATTTTTTTTTAAATGGAATCAGCCAGGAAGCAGGTGAACCGGGCCATGCGCACGGCGCTTGCAAGAGGTAGGGGCTCCTACATATCCCATGGGCAGATCTTGCTTGACAGCCCTCACCTTTACAGATCGGATGGAATCCATCTGTCTGCTATGGGCAATTTATTGTTTATGCATAATGATGGTAGGTGTTCGGTTTATAGTGGATGGCTTGGTGGGGGATGGGAGCTAAATAGGACATTTGCTCCCAATCCGTGGCGTAAATAGTTGAGTTATTCAAAGGTTTGTAGACACTTAAGGCACCCCTTAAGGGTGTGGGGCATTATGCAAACACTCACCTAGACGGTTAATTTTAGGGGTGAGGTGATGAGGAATGTCCCAGGAGCGGGGAGAGTCTAGTCTCAAAAGTTGAGAGAGATTTCTCCTGATGTTTCCCTTACGGGTTGCCCGGGTTGAAATCTACAGGGGACCCAGGCAGTACGCCTGAATAGCTGAGGGGTAGACGTTAGGTGACGCTACCTCAGCTTACGCACACCAAGTTGAACTGACACCAAAAAGTTAGTTGAGTTACTAGTTAAATAGGTAACTATTTAAATAAAAGTTGCCCAAATTTGAAACCATATATATTTGTGTCTGTCTCGTTATTTCGGGGGGTTGGAAGACAATACACTTCACCATCCAACTTGTTGGCTGGTGGAGCAATTTTGTCTCCTCCCCTCGGAGAAGAGATTGGTTGATTTTGCAGAATCTGCTGGAAGGGAGGAGGGGCTGGCATAGTGGTGCCAGCCCCTTCTCCTTCAGTCTGCATTAAGACATCGCCCACCACTCCCGCCCATGGATAGTATAATAATGATCGCTCAAATGGTTTAACATTTGGGGTCGGATAGGAATACACCCACAGGGTATTGCCTATCCTATACTGTCTATTAGGGGCTTAGATGGAATGGTCGGCTAGTAAACTAGCTAAGCGTAAATAGTTGAGTTATTCAAAGGTTTGTAGACACTTAAGGCACCCCTTAAGGGTGTGGGGCATTATGCAAACACTCACCTAGACGGTTAATTTTAGGGGTGAGGTGATGAGGAATGTCCCAGGAGCGGGGAGAGTCTAGTCTCAAAGTTGAGAGAGATTTCTCCTGATGTTTCCCTTACGGGTTGCCCGGGTTGAAATCTACAGGGGACCCAGGCAGTACGCCTGAATAGCTGAGGGGTAGACGTTAGGTGACGCTACCTCAGCTTACGCACACCAAGTTGAACTGACACCAAAAAGTTAGTTGAGTTACTAGTTAAATAGGTAACTATTTAAATAAAAGTTGCCCAAATTTGAAACCATATATATTTGTGTCTGTCTCGTTATTTCGGGGGGTTGGAAGACAATAGGCCTCAGGCAAGGAAGGTTTTTAGCAAAGAACCTCCCCCAAAAAAACCTAGAAGGCCCCCAAAACAATGATGAAAAAAACTACATTTCCCAGTGTCCTCCGCGGCTGCCAGCGAATCCCATTGGCCTACATCGGCCCACACAAAATGCTGGTGCCACTTCCTAGTGGAGGCCACGCCCCCTGCCATCCCCACAACCACTCCACCCCCTTCCCCAGTCTGGCCCCACCCCCTGCCATCCCCACAACCACTCCACCCCTTCCCCCGGTCTGGCCCCCCCCCCCCCCCCTGCACGCGACAATTTCTCCAAAATATTTGCCGCCAAAACAAATCACCTCCGGACAGCATCCCACACACCACAGCCAGTCGGACTGCTGAGGACACGCAGTGCCAAAAGGACAGGCTCTTTCAGCCTCACCCACACTGGCCAAACCACGAAAACTAACCACTGGTACTCACCACAAACCACTGACCACGGTATGACCAGCCACACAATCACAGCAAAATCAACAAAAAACACCACACACTCCTCCAGACATGAAAACTCTCACAACCACACTCGACAAACACAATCCAAAAGACCAAGCCAGCACAAAATACCACACAACGCCAATATGCAGAAGATACACAACTATGTGCATAGAGCACATACATACCACTCACAGGACAAAAGACACCCACAACAAAAGACACTCACTTAACAAACACCACACCCACAACATGATAGCCACACAACTCGCGATACTTACCTCTAGAGACCCACAACACAACAGACACACAACACACACAACGCATACATACCACTGCTAAAAAGAAACCAGGACAGTACAACCAACTAACACACCCCACATACACACCGTACATCCACACCACACTACCACTGCACACTCACAACAACAAATTACACACTCAACACCACACATACCACGCATACCTATGGTCCCGACCAATATGCCGTTCCACTTCAGCCATCTCCAATTCCCAATCACACTAGCTTTTGCCATCACCATAAACAAGGCACAAGGACAAACACTACAAATCTGTGGCATAGACCTTGACACATAATGCTTCTCCCACGGACAACTCTACGTAGCATGCTCCAGAGTTGGGAAACCACAGAACCTCTACATCAACACAGCAGACGGAAAGACAAAAAACATTGTATATCCACAAGCTCTGCAAAACGCCAGCAACACCACACACTGACAACTCCACAGGACTTCAACATCCCACCCACCAGAACAACCCACAATGACACAGCCATGACCCCACCAAGACCGTAAGTAACATCATTTCCAACCCTTACATACTCAGACTTTCTCGCATCTCCTAAATAGGACACAGCAATGCGTGCCGGGTACAGCTAGTAAATTATAGAATGCAGAACGTTCAGGCCTTAGAAAATACTCATGGGGCTGATGCAAAGATTCTGCAGCCTCATTGATCCACAATAGCAATAGGTGGTTTATGGTGCAGCTCCATTCCTTTGGCTAAATGAGCTACTAACCCAGCATATTCTGAGTGCCCTTAAAGCATCCAGGAAAGAAGAACAAGAAGTCTCCATTCTCAGCAGTTTAAGCTATATCTCATATAGCACATTTAAACCCAGTGTATGCCTAAAATAGGTTTATGCCTAAAACCATGGATATATAAATGTGTCAGATTGCATTTTACAGATATGTATTTGTGGGAAAGCTGGGCTTGGCCCTGATTACTTGTTACATGTTTAGTTCTTAACTGTTTTGTTTGTATTGCATAAAACCCTACCTACAGTCAAAGGGCAAGGCCATGAGGCACCGTTGGGGGTGTTGAAGTGCCCCCTTGAAGGAGGAAATTTGTTTGGGGCCAGTTGGCTTCACCAGCCTCAATCATATGGCGAGGGGTGGAGCTGAGTCTATTTAAGGCTGGTCCACCCTTCTAGTTCCTTTCTTTGCTCCATTTGTGACCTGCTCTCTCATCCTATGGACATTGTGAGTGTTACTTTGGGGGGGGGGAGGTTCACCTGCCTCACACTGTTTTAGCTTAGGATGGTCTCATTTAAATAGGTTGTCACAGCATGTAAAAGATTACATAGTCATGTTAGATACCATGTCATCCTCCTTTGTGGGTGAAGGGTGGACTTCCATAACAGTCTATCTAGATTTTATGGCTACAGGGGCTATAAATGGGGGAGTTCCCCTTGGGGCTGTTTTGGGAGGAATTGTCCTCAAGATGGCCTTCCACTTAAGATCAGCTGAGGAGAATGATCAAAGAATTTGTGGTGGTCCATGGTGCTAGTATAAGGATGGTCCTTGGAGGTGGTCAAAGAAAGTGATACCTGATTGAAGGACATTTCCCCCTATGGTTGATAAATAATTATTTCTTATAAGTTTTTTCCCCTGACAGGTTAACTCAGTTTACAGGTTATAACAGAAGATCTAGCAAATGAAGAAATAGGTCAAGAAATAGCCCTCCATGTTTTGGGTCTGGTCTCTTTATTTCATGCCAGGAATTCAAAAATAATCACATATGCATAATGGTAAGCATAGCCTGTAATACAATACTTGCAACATTAAACCTAGCCTTAAAACTTTGTAGATTGATTTTGCCATCCAGAGATTTAAATAGTCCCAATATGTTCATGGTGTAGTTTTGTTTTTCAAGAGGTTAGTGAGTATGATCCTGGGACAGGGCCTGCTTTGGTTGTTATGTCAATAACTGGTTAATATAATAAAATCCCAAAAACATGTCTGTACCTTTTTTTAAACACTTTTCCTAACAGATCTTACAACACTTGCAAAAAGATCTGCAAGAGCTTTTCTGTTAATGTAACTTGAATTTCCATCATTATATATGCTGTGAGTGCAGTCCACCCAACTAGGTAGTTTTCATTAGATCAGAAATTAGCAGATTAACAGCAGGACCCTAATTTAACAAAAACGTACTCTAAGATAACAAGCACTTTTTATATTTTCTTTCTTTCATCACTCATTTCATTTAAGTTGTGCCCACATGTCTTACCTTATTTAAAACCTTCCATTCTGTAATAATCTACAATGAATGGTGCTTAGAATGACTTCCCTTATCAATCATAATGCTCATTGTATTCCCTGATTATCAAATTGCACTCTGAATAATGTAATGGACTGAAATTGCTTGTTTCTCTCCATCTGTGGGTGCATGCACTTGCATGTGACTGTGTGGTGAGGGATCTCCACAAGTAGCCTGCTCGTTAATTTTTATCCAATGAATGCTTTTGAGCTTGAGCTTACCAATAAATAAATGTACTGTTGTTGAATATTTTCAGGATAGAGCCACACCACTCTTTCTTGCTGATTGTGCAGGCAGCCCATTCCGACCTGAGGAGACATGACCATGATGGTCAAGCACTTGCAGAAAGCTCTGTGCCTGACAGGGAACAATGAAGGCAGCTGAAAGTGGATCAAAGTTAGGTTAAGTGGGGATAAATCTTACTGGACATCAATTTGCATCATGCAGATTGCCAATACATAATTTGAGGTGAGCTCAGGGCATTTTTAAAATTCATGTAGACATGCTCTAGGTCACAATTATCCTCAAATGTAATGAAAATTTGAGATATTTTTAATTCTCACAGCTGTTCCCTTTTCATTACTGGGTTTAAAATGGATCCTTGAAGAGGTGTTTAATACAGAGTAGGCTTGTTTGATTAAGAAAATTGGTTCAAAACCCGTTTCGGATGTATGGGGTGCTGGTGGTTCGATTCTAAAGCCAATTCCGATTTTCATAGAAAAAACTGTTCAAAACTTTTTGAAACTTTCAAGACTTCTGAATCCTACCTTAATGATTTGAAAGTGTTATTTCCAGTTTCATTGGGTGGTCTTTACTTTTAAAGTAGTTGTTTTACTCCAGAAGGCGGGGGAAGCAGACGGAGGAAAGTCATCCACTCGGTTTTAAGCTGCTTCCCAAGCTCACAAGGGGGGATGAGAAGAAGAAAAGTCTTCCACTGGGTTTTAAACAGCTTTCCAGGATCACAAGGGGAGACGAGAGGGAGCGAAGTCATCCACAGGGTCTTAAACCGCTTCCCAGGCTCACGAGGAGAGACAAGAGGAAAGAAAGTCATCTACTGGGTTTTAAACCGCTTCCCAGTCTCACAATGGGAGATGAGAGGGAGGAAAGTCATCTACTGGGTTTTAAACCACTTCCCAGGCTCATGAGGGGAGACGAGAGGAAAGAAAGTCATCCACTGTATTTTAAAAAGCTTCCCAGGCTTGAGCCGAGGCCAGGGACCAGAAGTGGGAAAACGCTGAATCATTTCCGACTCACTGCTTTGTAACAGAAATGGCGGAAAAAACTTCAGAAGGGCAAAGGGACTTCCGGTTTCCTTAAAAACTTTGAAATTGCTTCAAAAAGCAAATCTTTCCAAATTTATTCCGAATTATGAAGATTCCAACTGAACCTAACCATGCCTAATACCGAGTAATCCAGGGATGCCTTCTTGACAATTGGTTTTACTATTGCCTTTTTAAGGCTCACTGCTTCAGCGAGTCATTTATAATCCTCGTGAACCACTCAGCCAATCCCCCACTGGCAAGTTTAATAAGCCAAGAAGGGCAAGAGTCTAGAGTGCAAGTGGTCTCTCTCACAGCTCCAAGAATCATGTCGACATCATCAGGCTAAACATTCTGAAATGAAACCATCAAAACATTATGAAATGAAACGGACAACAGTTACCTCAGGAATATCCCTTGGTACGGGAATAAGACTGGCGTCCAAGTTGGAATGTATCCAAATGACTTTATCTGCAAAGTGAAGGGTTAACTTGCCACATTGAGTGGTCGAGTGGTCAAGGGTCCCCCTGATCTCTAGGAAGGAGGAGCTTCCTGACCACCCAAAACAGCTCTGCAGGTTTATTTGTTGCAGATGCAATTTGGGGAGTCAGGAAAACCTTGACAGCTGCCGTAGTTGCTGCGTAGTAGGCTTTAAGTGAGGCTCTAGCCCATACTCAGTCAGATACTCTCCAAGTCCTCCACCAGTGGCACTCTAGCCTGTTTTACAAAGGCGCCATTTGTTCCTGGAGCAGCAAACCCAGAAGGTTATGCTGAAGGGTCTTTTTCAGTCCCCTGATCATTAGCCTGAGGCCCCCCCCCCCCCAGGACTCTATTTTGTCCCTCATGGTATTTAACATACACATGAAAGCACTGGGAGAAGTCATCTGGAGTTTCGGTGTGTGGTGCCATCAATATGCAGATGACATCCAAATCTAAACCAGTGTCTGCCATCAGTAATGAACTTGATGAGGGCTAATTAATCGAAGTCTAGTGACTGGCTACTGAGATCATATAACATATAATTTTCATTGCAACACTTCCACTGGCTGTCTGTAGGAGAAGCTTCTTTTACAGTAAGCATAACCATTATATCCCTGCTGTCCTCAAATTTTTTTGATTTTTAAAAAATGAACTTTATTTGATTTTGCATTAAAATTTGACATGAAACACACTTGACATGAAACGCATTGACAGATACTAGACCAACCAAACCCTATACCCCCCCCCCCCACACTAAAAGAACAGACACGACGCTGGCCCCCGAATCCAGAGAGGCAGACCCCTCTCTCGTCTTACTAGGATGAATTCATCCTCTACTTTATTTGATCACCCAAAGTGACTATTTCTCTGTACCCGCCCGGGAACCCCAGAAAGAATATGCTAGTCTCGGGTGCCTCCGATTGGACCCTACATCAAGGTCCATTCTTTATCACAGTCTTTTAGATAGTCTATAATCATGGACCAGTCGGTCCTCTTGATCTTATTTTCCTCGTCCATAGCCTGCGATAAACAGTCCATCTTCATGATCTCATGTATTTTTGTTTTCCAGTCTTCTAGTGATGGTACTTCCTCACTCTTCCATAGTTTTGCCAGGCAGAGTCTTGCCGCTGTGGAACAGTACACAAACAACTTTTCTTTATTATAGTCCATATCTGCCTCTCTACCTACCATACCCAATAGGTAAGCTTCGGGTTTACACTTTGCTTTCAACTTCAATGCCCCCTGAAGCTCCTTGTTCACCAGCTTCCAGAAGCTTCTTACTCTCTCACAACCCCACCATAGATGATAAAAATTTCCTTCCTCTGTTTTACATTTCCAACATTTGCTGGAGTAGTTCTTATTGTATCTGGCTATTTTCCTAGGCATCAAGTACCATCTATGCACCATTTTTATAATATTCTCCTTAAGTTCATATGCGTATGCAAACTTAAAATGAACATTCCAAATTCTTCTTTTGCGCCCATTTCAACATACATTCTTTTATTGGTTCTTCATGTGTTTGCCATTCTAGGATTTTTTTGTATAAAATACTGATTTTTTTCTGTTTTTTGAGGCCAGAATTGGTTCTCTGTAACTGTATGGCTCCCTTATTTGGATTTCTGCCATCAATAAATCATTTAATACACTACATTCCAAGTTTCTCTAGAAACCAATGGGGTTCCCTAGATGTGTGCCTTATGCTCTTCTATGCATTGAGATGAGTCAAACCACGCTTGAAACCTTGGTATGCATGTGAGCTATAAAATTCTGACCACATATACATTTTCAAGCAGATCCTGAGAGCTATATTCCCGCTCTCTTATCAGATCATTTTATTTCAGAATGGTATTCCTTGAGTCCTGGAAAGATCGAAACAATTGGCCTGTTTTTGGAAGCACGCTTTATGCTTACAAATTTGGATTACTGCAAGTCAGTGAAGATCAGAATTTTGGATTTTACGGTTGTAATCTGACTCTTGCAGCAAAAACAACTTGTTTCCCTACCACAGCATTAATTCCATCATTGCAACAGATCTTGCACTTTGATTAATCCCTCCAGAGGATAGCTTTAGTGACTGCAAGATGCAATGTATTGCCATCAGTTCTTTTGGATGGGAGATATAAAATAGTGGAATGCTCTAAAATGGTTTGTTCTTGTGACTTGGTCTCAGCTGAAACACTTCTCCATTCTTTGTTTGTTTGCCCCAAATATGATAATATACAGATGAAATATAAAAATTCATTTTTTTCACTGTGCACTCAATGGCAAGGATGTTATAAAATTCCATATCTTCTGAACAACTCTGATGCATTCTTTTGTGAGACTGTTGCAAATTTTATACTTGAGATTAGTGACTTTTAAGTATATTTTCTTTTTACCTGTGACTTCCTCTTGTTGTATATACCTGTGCTGTTGATTGTATTGTTGTAAAGGCTGTGTGTGTTACTGGCTGTGAGTTTCTTTTGCCTAAGGGCCCAGGCCTTTAGGAACATCATATCTCCCTGTATGAGCTGGCTTGGGCTCTGTGATCCTAAGGAGAGGCCCATCTAGGGTTGCCACTTTTTGATATAAGAATAAGGGACAAGTACCTAAAAATAGGGATTTTTTTCACAAAAATAAGGGACACTTCATAAAAACTTGAAAATTAATTGATGATTTTCAAGTTTTTATGAAGTGTCCATTTTTAGGTACCTGTCCCTTATTCATGTGGCAACCCTTGGCCAATCCCTAATTCCTATTACCATCAACTTCTCAATGGCTGCTCCTGGATTCTGGAACTCTTTCCCAGGTAGACCAGCATAGCTCTTTCCCTGTTGCCCTTCTGGTGGCAACCTGGCTACAACCTTTTTATTCAGACAGGCAAGTTGTGAGCTGCTTTAGGTCTTCGTCCTGAGAAAAAGGAGGTGCAAATATCATCATCACCGTCATCAACATCACAGCAGAACAATTCTATCCTTTACTTCCACTTTCTACAGTCTTACTTTCCCATTTTCACTTGTGCTTTAAACATTCGTAATATTCAGCATTTGGAATATATATCTTGCTAATTGGGGTGCTTCCAGACAGCGCTTTAACCCTGGAATATTTGTGTTTTATAAACACAAATGTTCCTGTTTCCTTATCAACACACAGCACAGAAAGTGCGTGCTTCTGGGGTGGGTGTCCAGATGTGCTCCCGGAACTTTCCGGGAGAACACCCGGACACTCTAACCCCTCCCCAAAACCCCCCAAACCCCTTTTAAAAGTAAAAGAACTTACTCAGCCTCCATTAGAGTGATGCCAGAACTCTCCTGGTACATAGGAATGATGTGCAACGTCTTGCAAGGTCTTTTAGAGCCAGTACCCACAGACTTCTTTGAGACTCTCTGGCCCAGCATCCTAAGCTCCAGAATAAAAGTACACTTATTGGATAAATCTTTTCCCATTTTAAAATCAGAATTTTTGAAAGCAAACTGTCCTTTAACTTTTGGCTGGCATTCTCAGAAAATAATGAGGATTCACTTGCAACAATTTTCAAACTGAACAAAGTAACACATAGCAGCAGTAACAGGAGACCAACAATTCATTTTGCATAGACCAGAGACAGACCACAAGCTTTCAACAAGCCTTACAGCCAATTTCTTCAATAGTATTACTTAACACCAAGAAAGAATTTGGTGTTCATTTACAACTGACTTGAATCAGACTTGCTATATAATGTCCCAAGAATGAAAGAATTGGAGTCATATTTCGAACACATCCCTCAATCTGAAGTCTTGAACCATATGTTTTTTAAAATGTAAACTCTCCGCTCCTCAACTTGCTGCTTAAAATGTGCTGTGCTGGTTCCCTTGGTGAAGAAGTGTTGTTTTTTCTTTTCCATATGTAAAATTCAAATGTCTGAGCATCTGAATGTAATACAAGATGAGCTTTCTTCTTTTCCTTCTTCAAATTTATGTTTGTTGGTTTCAGAGTGTACATTGTTGCCTGCAGGTTACCACTTTGATTAATGAACAACACAACTGGAATGGATTAGATTTTTTTCTTTTTGGAAAAGAGCATCTTTAACTTTCATCTAGACACTGCTGGTAAAATCCTTTATTGAATTTATACACTTTAAGTAATCAGTCATGGGCTCTCGCTCTACAGCTTAAAAAACTTAATATTCCCGAAACAAGAAATCGTATGCTGTCATTCCTTACTGTTTTCAGAAAAGCCATGCCCCCTCCTCCCTTCCACAAAATATGTTTAGTTTTAATGGAGCTGAAAATACTTATATAGTAAGCCTGGTGAGAGAGAGACAGAAAGAGAATTTAAATGGGATTTTGATTTTTGAAACTCTTTCCTGTCAATGTCAGCTAATATTCTAAGACAGTGACTGCTGTTCAGCAAGATGCTTCTCCAGACATCATCTCAGCTACTGTTCAGTCAATTTCATTAAGCAGTCTTCAAAAGAAACCCTGAAAAAAGAGAGCTAATAAAAATGTACAGTATTTATATTTCATGTATTGCCTAGGTTTTGATTTCATTGATGTCTTAATAATGTCTTGCAACTCCAAATAGAAATCAAATGTGGCAGTCTAAAGCTAAATAGGAAAAGGGTTAATTATTCATATCTTCTTTTTTATTGTTCTGCAGCTCTTATGATCACAAATATGTCACGTCTCAAAAGCTGGAGATGAGGACAATATGAGGCATCATTTCCAATTGTACCAAGTTGTTCTATCTCGCAAACTAATTTGATGAATAAACTCTTACAATAGCAGAGAACCATGGCTCTGCCATTTTGTCATTTCTCTCCTATTCCTGATTTTTGAAAAACATGCACACACACACAGAGAAATTTAAATTGCTAATTTATTTACTTCATTTCTATTCCAACTTTTTCATCCCATCGGGGACTCAAGGCAGCTTACAAACTGTGGCAAAAATTCAATGCTGTTCATAAGCATAACAATAAAAACATACCTCATCAAACTATAAAACAATTAAAACACATGAGGAAATAAAACACCTAAAATATGTGAATGTTTTGAAGTATGAAATAATTGAGCCTGTTCACACAAATCGTAGACCCTTGTGATTGTACCAGTCAGACTGCTGGTAATGGGATTATATTGAAATATTCTCTGAACCAAACCATCTTTCATTCCTGGACATACTGGCTTTAGATGGGCAATTTTGAGAACCCTATTTCCCATCCTTAAACTGTCATCTTAAATCTTCATCACACACTATTATATTATTATTATTATTATTATTCCAGTTCTAGAGCAAAATCCCATGGAATATTGGGATTTGCCATTTAGAAAGGAGCCTTTAGGATTCTCAGTCAGAGAGTTTTAGGGTCTTACTGAGCTACAAACCAGAATTCCATGGGATGCATCCATGGCAGCTAAAGTGGAAAAATAGCACTGTAACAATGCAGTGTGATAACGCTATTAAGTGAAAGAGCCGGGGGAAATATCAATAATCTACCCCACTGAATTTTCCTCCAATTCCAAGTTTCTTGGCACACTGGCATTGATAAAGACAAAATTGACTCTGTCACATTTTCATTTTCAGAAAGTGCACACTCTTGAAAATTGCAGCATAAATATTAACCTCAAGATGTCAAAAATATTCCACTGAAACAAAATATGCCCTTCATTTGCTGCTGCTGTTCTTATTCCTTCTGAAAATCTATGTATTTTTATTCTTAAATTTGTTCAGTGATGCTTGAAGCACTTAGAAAAATAAAAATCATTTTAAAAATCCAACTTTTATATTTATAAAAATTATAAATTATAATTTTTTGTAACACAAATTAAAAATTCCCTCTTCTCAGTTGAATATAATGTTGTAATTGGATAATTTAATGCTCTTGCGCTTCAAAACATAGGAAGAACAAAAAATGTTTTTATTTATTTATTTATTTACTGTATTTATACCAAAGGGGGACTTGAGGCAGCTTACAAACTTTGGCAATAATTCAATGCCAGATTCAGACAATAACAATATTATAAAACTAAATATATATATATACATATAAATTAAAATAATCGTTCAAATGATTTTAAAACATATCAAACATACAAAAGTCTAGCATTTTGCATTGTTAGTAGACATGCCCACAATAGTGACCAAGTGCCCTTTATTATACAAGCTGACCCTTATTTGAGGGTTTGAAACCTTGTTGCTTATAGGACAAAACATTGTCTCTTATTATGCTTCCTATTTGCAGTTTGGAGAGATCTTCCTTTATATAGACTGAAGATCTCAAAAAAAAGTATTCCAATATTTTAACGTGTCAACCTTTCATAAGTGCAACGTGTCATATTTATATAATTTATGAATCTAGGAAATATGTTAATTTTACAGAGAAACACATGGCTAAGTTAATCTATATCAATATTTTTATTTGACATTTGGGTGAAACAAACTTTTCAGCCCTGCATTTGACAGTCCCTTATTGTTGTATTGAAAACCTGGCAACAGGAAGTCTGGTGGGTTTTCCTGAAGTTAAATCCCAGATAAATGTTTATAAATAGAAAATTACTATGTTTTGAAAGGTAGGTATACTGTCTTGGTGTTCCTTCCAATATCCCCCTATCTGTGCAGCAAGTAAAACATGGGGAGGGGGTCATATGCTCAAAATCAATTTCAGAATTCACCTTTCTCTCCATAAAACAACCAGAGAGAAACCCAAGGAATCAATGAATAACAAATAATATAGATACTGAAGAAACTTGCTTATTCTTTAAGGAAAAAATATGAGTAGTCTACACTGCTTTCCATCGGCAGGTTTCCTGTTAAGGAGACAAGATAATTATTTACTATGGATACCGCAATTGAATTAGAGGATTTGCTAAACTCAGCATACCTCCTTTACACATCTCCACTTTTGTGTTGGATTACATCCGCTTCTCCAGCCTTTGTCCCAACTGGATTTCTGGAGTGCATTTTCTACCTTTGGAGCTCTCTGATAGCTCGTGAGCCACATAAAACATACATCTGCATATTGGATGGATTAATATTGAACTCACTGATGTATGTAGAAAAGCTCCAAATCTAAAGACATTCATTTATGGGACAATTGGAGAGGGCCGATTTTGTATGCTTGTATATCAGACTTAATATGAATATATATATATATATATATATATATATATATATATATGCAATTAGTATAATTTGAATAATACTATAAAGCAATGACTAAATTGACTATAAAGCAATGAGTCTCTGCAGATTTAATAACACAGTGATATTGGTACTTTATTAACACACACACACACACATATACACACACACACACACACACACACATACGGTTCTCTGTTATGTTTGTTCAGGCTAGTCATCCGCAAACCAGATCAACAATTGGGTCACACAGATTACAGAAAACCTACACACAGAGATAGATACCTACATAAAATCTCCAACCATCACCCAAGTCATAAAAGAAGCACCATTAAAGCCTTGGCAGACCGTGCAAAAAGAATCTGCAAACCCCACCTCCTCCAAGATGAACTGAACCATCTAAACTTGGCTTTGCAGGCCAATGGATACTCCACCTCAGATATCAGAAGAGCTGCAAGACCGAGAACAGGCCACAAGAGTAAAGACAAAGATCCACCCAGAGGAAAAGTGTTCTTACCATACATCAAGGGAACCACTGACCGCATAGGGAAGCTGATGAGGAAACACAACATACAAACTATCTACAGACACACTTGGAAAATCCAACAAATGCTACGTTCAGCAAAGGACAAGAGGGATCCTCTCACTTCTGCAGGAGTCTACCGTATACCATGCAGCTGTGGACGAGTCTACATAGGGACCACCAAACGCAGCACCCAAACACAAATCAAGGAACATGAAAGGCACTGCAGGCTACTTCAACCAGAGAAGTCAGCAATAGCAGAGCACCTGATGAACCAACCTGGACACAGCATATTATTTGAGAACACAGAAATGCTGGACTACTCTCACAACCACCATGTCAGGCTACACAGAGAAGCCATTGAAATCCATAAGCATGTGGACAATTTCAACAGAAAGGAGGAAACCATGAAAATGAATGAAATCTGGCTACCAGTATTAAAACAAACTCTAAAATTATAACAGCAAAACAACACCCCAATGCAGGGAAACTCCAGAGAGGAAACAATCAGAGACAGCTAATCACCTCTCAACAAAAGATTCCCCCAGGCACTAACAAGCCACACCAAAAAACTGCCAGGCCATCAAATGCTAATCAAGGTGGCCAGTTGAAACATTCAGACCTAGCTCCAACAGACAAGAGCTCTTTGTCCCACCCTGGACATTCCACAGATATAGGAACCCAATTTTCCTAGTTCCAACAGACCTCACCTCTGAGGGTGTTTGCCATAGATGCAGGCGGAATGTCAGGAAAGAATGCCTCTAGAACATGGCCATATAGCCCAAAAAAAACCTACAACAACACACTGATTCTGGCCACAAAAGCCTTCGACAATACATGTTAAAATGTATTGTCTATGTAGAACCAATGAGAAAGCTTTATGGATCTCAGTGGTAAACGAATGTAAATAACTATAACATGGCAAGGAATGACCACTAACATAGACTGAATTGTCTATTTAAAATATGCCTGGCTGTGGTGAGAGCATCTCTGCATATGTCCTTATAGTTTGTGTTTTGGTGCACACATTTCTAAATACAAATTCAAACACAAAAGACAGGGGTCTACAGAAACTCATAACACATGTCTTAAGACATGAATGGGACTTATTTTATTTCAGTCAATGGAGTTATGCTGTCATTAAACCTAAAGTGGTAGCTTTTCTGCTTTATTCTGCATTTCCGAACAAATGACGATACTATTTCCACTTATCATCTTACGGCACTTTAACATTTGTAGCCCACAAAGGCTGCAATATAAAATCGAACGCTTCTCATTTCACCGTCAGAGTATGTTAAATAAGTTTTCACAAAAGTCACTGAATACATCTTGGTGACATAAAGCTTAAGGAAATGAATCCATAGTGAAGACATAAAGCTTAAGGAAATGAACGAGCTGCTTTTGTTATCATTCTATGCTTGTGGAATAGCACTTACTCTTTCATTTCTTTTTTTCTCCCATGAAGCAAATATATTTACTAAAATTGGTAGTTAACATTTTGATTTATTGAGATAGTTCTATTTTTCATTTATGCTGAACAGTAAATCATTTGCAGGGATTAACTTTACATCTCTGAACATTACATATATATTAAAACAAACACTCTTTAAAGCTAATCCTAAAAGGTTTGTGAAAAAGCACATCAAAAAGCAGAGCACACCTCATGTTATGGGAGTTTTCCAAGACTGCAATGCTCTACAGATGTGGAGGCAGCAAATTACACCACTCAGAGTTTTGTTTTGTTTTAGTTTTAGTTTGTTTCTTAAAGTGTTTGCAGATAATCCAAAGTTATCAGCTGCCCACAGGTATCCTGTTGGAAAAAAAGTTACAGTTAGGTATCAGCTTTTCAAATGGTTTCAGAATTGCATGGTGGAGAAAGGGGGGAGAGATGCTCCTTCTGATGAAAAAAAAAATCTGCTAGAAATCATAAGGGAGAACTAGCAACAAATAGTCTTCAAGCACATTTGCCTCTACTGCTATAGTGTCTTTCACTCTGAATTTCATTTGCAATTCTGTCATCTGCCATTTTCTTCCAAACTCTTTTTAATTTAATTTAATTTTTTTACCTTAATTGTGTGCTTTTTTCCAACTTCACACATTTCCTTGTTTTTAAAAGTTTTATCAAATATATTTTGACATTACTGAGTAGTTTCACATTAAAAAAAACTATTGTGCTATCCCAAAAAAAACCCTTCTATGAGTATAATTAAAACACAAATTATTCTATGTGATTATAACTGTAGTGACCATGCATACAGAGAGCAAGTGATCTACTCATAGGTAGCTGCAAATGAAATTGCATCAGGTATCTTCCATGTTTTCTAACCATCCTTTCTGCTACAGGGCAGCATCATTGGGATAGGTTTCCAATAATATCCCTCCCCTTGACATCTGTTAGGGAATCTGTGTATTTCCATGTTCATGTGGCAATGATGATGAAAACTATTATTGTGTCACTCCAGTAAATGCCCAATTCAGTTTGAAGGTGGAAGAAACAAATTTTCATTCACAGATTTATTTATTTATTTGTCACTGTCACAATCGCCGACTTAGAACTGCCCCTTTAACACACACACGGAGACGTAGCAAAGGCTAACTACTTTATTGAGTATATAAAACAGTTCAAAAGGTAAATAGTCCAATAATATGCAAGTGTTCAAAGTATAAAGCAAATAGTCCAAAGTATCGTAACAAATAGCTTGAAGCGTGGCAAGGCTCCGCAAACCAATGCGGATCAGGAAACAGGACAAGGTTTCGCAGTCCAATGCGAATCAAGGACCAGGGCGAGGTGCCGCAAACCACTGCGGCTCAGGAAACAAGGCAAAGGCAAGGCAAGGCTTGATGACCACTCTGGACTTGTGGTCCCACTCCGCTTCGCGCCTATTCAGTATAGACGTGGCCGGAGAACTGAGGATCAGTTCCCACGGGCCGCATTTAATCCCTCGGCCGGGACCCCCGACGATCTAGGGCCCGGCGCCTCCAGTCTCTACTTTCCGAACGGTGACGGTCTAGGGACAGATGCCAGCTCCTCCTGCCCTCCTCTATGTCCCTGCGCCTGTTATGAGAACGGCCCCGCTCTTCCAGCCTAGTATCGCTATCTTCCTGAGAAACAGCCTCCCCCGAAGTTTCCCATCCGCTAGCCTCCATCTGCTGCTCGGCCAGCTCCTGGGAACCTCGGCCATTTGGGAATTCATAACTATCTCCGCTATCTGCTTCGCTGCCTCCCATCTCCACCTGGTCCGCTCCTTCCCCGGGAAAATGCTCCCACTCAAGATCCCAAGCTAAACTCTCTACAGGTGAGCTGGGCAAAGGTACAGCTGACCAATCTTGCTCTGGGCCTTCCAACTCATCCTCCGAGTCCCTTTCAGCCTGTGCGGGTCCCAATGCCAACGGGACCCCCGGTGCATCACCCCTCCCCCGTGGCCCGGGCGGACCCATGGGTGCTACAGTCACGTTTCTATACCGCCCCTCTCAGCCTGAAGGCGACTCGGGACGGTTTACACAGGCAGTCTCTGCCCTCAATACAACACAGCAACAAGTCAACTCCCCCCCCCAGAAAAAATAATAACAATTTAACAATTAAAAACATACAATTGCAGCCTCAGCGACATGTTGAAATCAGTTTCCATCACATCGTCGTCATTCCTTGTATCCAATTAAGCCTTATATTTCATCAACAAATGCCTGCACCATCTTTTTCTGGGAGCCCTAAGCATCTACATTCAGAAAAAATGGAGACTAATTAGATGTATTAAATAGATGTCAAGCACTCAGATAACAGGGGTTTTCAGGCACTGTTGGAGTGGTTCTACACACAGTGGTAAAATGTTACGGACCTGCCATCTCAAATGCTGTTTCCAACCCACACTGAGCGGCCTCAGCAGTGGGACAGTGTCCCTGTTTCTTGCAATCCTTTCCCCAAAGCATTTCTGTACTGTTTGGATTGTCAACAAACGAACCAAATGAACCCTGAATCCTTACAGTTTGGAGCACACACTATTTAGAATGAATCGTTACCTAAATAGGAATGTAAAATGTCCTCATCCTTGTCAACAAACACTGAGGCACTCTTTATTTATTTATTTATTTATTTATTTATATTTGGGATTTCTGCGCCGCCGACTCCCGAGGGCTCGCGGCGGCTCACAAGCTAATGGCTCAGCGCCAGAGATTCAGCATAAAACATAGAGCACAAAAGGATGTAGCTCAGTTAAAATAAGCAATACAATTAAAACAGTTAAGACAATTAAAACAGCAAATAAAAACAATAGCAATAGCCGATAGATCAGCCCATGGAGCATATACAAGGGCCTACTCCCCAAAGGCCTGCCTAAACAAATAAGTTTTGCAGGCCCGTCTGAAGGGGAGTAGGTCCCTCAGGGCTCTGGCCTCCGCCGGGAGGGCGTTCCATAGCGTAGGAGCTATCACGGAGAACGCCTCCGGCGGGTGGATGTTAAGCGAGCTAGCTTAGCAGATGGAATTACCAATAAGTTGGCCTCTTCAGACCGTAGTGATCTCGGTGGGCAATATAGGGCGAGACGGTCCCTCAGATACGCTGGCCCCAGTCCGTAAATGGCCTTAAAGGTAAGAACCAGCACTTTGAAGGCGACCCGGTGCTCAATGGGCAGCCAGTGCAGATCCCGCAAGATTGAGTATTCGGCAACCTGCTGGAGCCCCAGACAGGAGCCGGGCGGCGGTGTTCTGCACCAGCTTGAGCTTCCGGATCGACGACATAGGCAGGCCAACGTAGAGCGTGTTACAGTAATCTAGCCTCGAGATGACCGTGGCTTGGATTACCGTGGCTAGGTCGTTCGGGAGAGATAGGGGCCAGCCTCCTCGCCTGGCGGAGGTGAAAAATGCGGCCTTGCTGGCCATGGAGACCTGGGCCTCCATGGACAGCTGGGAGTCCAGGTGGACGCCAAGGCTTTTCACTGACGGCGCTGGGTGTAGTGCCGCACCGTCCAGGGTCGGAAGCCGGGCACCCATCCCGCCCGGGCGGCCCAGCCACAAGATCTCCGTCTTCGCCGGATTCACCCTCAACCTACTGGCTCGCAGCCATCCAGTGACGGCTTCAAGGCAATGTTGGAAATTATCGGGGATGGACTCCGGCCTGCCCCCCCATCCTCAGAATGAGCTGAGTGTCATCAGCATATTGGTGACAGGTCAGCCCATAACTCCGCACCAGCTGTGCAAGCGGCTGCATGTAGATGTTAAATAACAGAGGGGAGAGGATGGCCCCCTGAGGACCCCCACAAATCAGTGGGGAGCCCTCAGAGACCACCCTGCCCCTCCTCACACGCTGGGACCGCTGGCGGAGGAAGGAGGCCAGCCATTTGAGGGCTGTCCCTCACTCCGGCCATGGCCAGGCGGTGGATCAAAAGATTGTGGTCGACCGTGTCAAACGCTGCCGTGAGGTCCAATAACACGAGCAGCGCAGACCCGCCTTGGTCGAGCTGGCAGCGGAGTTGATCTGTGATGGAGACCAGGACCGTCTCCGTCCCGTGCCCCGAACGGAAGCCGGACTGGAAGGGGTCTAGCCATGTTGCATCATCCAAGAAGGACTGCAGCTGCTCCATTACTGCCCTCTCAACCACCTTGCCCAGGTACGAAAGATTCGACACCGGGCGGTAGTTGGAGGGAACCGCGGGGTCCAATGATGGTTTCTTCAGCAATGGAGCCACCACCGCCTCTTTCAAGCACTCTGGAAAGACTCCTTGCTCAAGGGAGCTGTTAATGATATTCAACAGAGGCCCACGTAACCCCTCCAGGCAAGATCTAACAAGCCAGGAGGGGCACGGGTCGAGGGAGCAGGTGGTAGGGCGAGCTGCAGTCTTGAGAACATGATCAAATATTGTATGAGGTTTTTCAGACTGATGGATTTCTTTTGTGTGTGAATTCATTTTATTGCACCAATAATTAAATAAACAAATATTTAAATTTCTGCACCGAATGGATTCATTAGACTTAAAAGTCTTCCTATGCCATTTTGTATGGCTGCTTTGTGATGGCTTTTAATTGAAGATAAATGAGATAAAGCAAAATCAGATGCACTTCTTGGCTGAATTACTTTAACATACAATACCCATATTTCATTAATTGTCTAGCATTCTTTCTTAACTGTCTGGATCAACAGAATGCTTTTAATGCTAACAGAAATTATTTCATGTTGGTGCATTAAATCCCAGACTACCTTGATGCAGCAGTCTATTAGAACTGTGCAACTTTATATTACATATTATGCAATTGCAAGCAATATTGCTTCTTCCTAAAGATTATTTTCAACGTAAAAGCATTACTGCTTCTGAAACGATGGAGCTATGTTTGCTGTCTTGCTGCTTACTGCAAGGCTTAATACTGGGCAGACAATTCATTGGGGAGATTTCCAAAGCCTCCCTCTTCTGAGATAGTACCCTAAATCAGTTTGTCACCCTGGCTCCTAAATCCCCAAACCATCTTAAAAATCAACTCTCCAGAGTAGCAGTGCTGCTGCTACTTCACCAATTGGATGGAAAATTCCAATTTATTTTCCCCTTTAGATCTGCCTGGAGAATGAGTCTCCATCAAATTGGTATGATCAAGAAAGATATCGCTTGCAGCAGTCTCTCACAAGTTTCAAAATAATTCACAAGAATTGAAAAGCTGTGTGTTCAGTAGGAATGAAAACACACCCAGTAGGAATGGCAGAAATTAACAACCCCAGCTTTTTCCTTACATCTCATCATGTCAATACAAAGGGATGTATTTGGGGAACATGTAAATAAAATAGATATTTCTGGAATAGACAATTGGGAAACAGAATTGAAATTATAGCCATTACCAATATAAATATGTCATGACTTTGTTACACAACTTTTATAGTATTTGGTAAGGTTGTGCACATATTTGGTTGGGCTGGAATTGATTTGAAAAATTGGTGATTCAGTTGCTAAATCCCTTAAAACAGGAAGGTGGTGGGGTTTGCTGGAAGGCCGGCCGGAACAAATCAACAGTAGCCAAAAATTTTGTGCCAAAATTTTGGCTACTGAAGATGATGGGGTTAAATGTACTCTACCTGAAGCAGGGGCCTGCTGCTGGGGCTCTTCGAAATTATGGGGTTTGTACCTGAGACAGCATCTATTTTCTTCCCCCAGGAGCATCTTCCATTTATTCTGGAAACCATCCCTAGGCCCCCTACTCCAGAAAGGGACCTGCTAGGAATTCACTTTCCCAGCAGTACTTGTGTGGAGTGGACACTGAAAAGCTTCTGAGCTCCTCGCTAGGCATGATGGGACTTGACGTTTTCCCCTCTGTTTCTCAGTTAATACAAGACCCGGTTGTGTCCATGCACTTATTGGCTGATAATGGACATAACCAACGACTACAATTCCAAGAACTTTCCCTTGTGGTTTGTCTTATTTTAAAAAATGTTATGGTAAATACTTAAAATAATTCCAAAAAATAACCAGATTAGTGAATTGTTATGAAACTTGGCAGGCCTACAGTCTGTGGTCTACAACAGAAGTAGGTTTCATGCAGATGGGCACAAACATTACTGAGAAATGAGCCTCTAAAGTTTCCCCATTATAACCAATAAGCCAAGTCTCTCCTGAGTGAAAATGACACCCCCCCCCCCCCATTTCCAACTTCAGCAATTCCTCAGTAAATTGAATGAAGGGTTAGTCAAAAATGGAACAAAAATTGGCATACTTTTCTGCCGAATAGCACAACCCTAGTATTTAGTGAGTTTATAGTCTGTGGTTAACTAAGCATGATATAGTAATGATTATGTATTCCTCAACTGACTTCTTACTACTATGAAATCCCTGAAAAGAATCAATGTACTGTTTTGAATGAACAAAAGCTGATATATATATATACACACACACACACATACAGATTGCTGTATGATAATTAGAAAGCACTTGCCCAGTATGAAGAGGCACACAAGGAGGATAATGTGGTTACATATTTCCCTTCTGCGATTTTAATTTTTTTTCCAGTCAACCCATATTGACTCCTTTGATTGGAAAGCATCTTTAGGCATCTTTCTATCTATATTTGGGAAACTGCAATATTGATTGGAATAATTCCCACTTGCCCTCTTTACTGAGATGATGCTATTAGCAGCCTTTTCAAAATGCAGTTGGGTTTTTGGAGGGTGGAGAAGGGGTGGGGGAGGTCATTGGTACTGAGGAATTTTTTTTAGAAATATAGTTTATGCTGTTGTGTGTGTGTGTGTGTGTGTGTGTTGGGGGGGGGGGTAATTAGCCTCCCTGCATTCTGTATTACATTCATTATATGAATTAAATCCCTCCATGACAGTAATATAATCAATTAAAAATGTAACTAGTGATTTCACATTATATAGCAAGTGGAAGATGTACTTTGGCCCAGGGTTTACTGCAACTTTTCATGGCCAGCACATGCCTCCAATCCTGGTTAGAAAAGCTCATTACAGATTTTAAAATGCATTATGAGAGGCACTAAAGGTGGAAGGAAAAATTAGACAATAATCAGACATTTTATTAGCTGATCATTTGGTGGTGAGATTGACATATCTCTGTTGCCTGAGCAGGAAGAGTGTCTTATTTTGACATTGCAGAAGAAGGTGTCTTCTACCTGGCTTAGAATAAGGCTGCTGATGATTTAGAAAGGTCTCTACAGGAAAGGCTTTCTTTTAGCTACAGCTAAATGCATTTATCCATTTTTCCACATTGGAATTCTATTTTAAATTACATATTCTTTCAACTGAATTTGTAATAAAAAAAAGAAATTTAATTTTTTAAATCCAAAAATAAACCAATTACAACACCCAATCTTTTGGTCAAATTCATTTATTCTACAAATACCCAGCATTGAGAAAATGTATTCTCCTGTGTAGTTAAGGTGTATTATGGAGCATTGCACTGCAAAACTCTCAAGCCTAGGTCAGGGATACTAGTGGAAATTTCCCTCCAGGAAAGAATTGAATAGATTTCCTGTATATTTTTTCTTTCGCAGATGTTTATATTGAAATTAACAAAATGATCATATTTCAATCCCATTCTATAGTCTCACTTTATTATTCCTACTTCTGGATGAAAATAAATTATGATCCATTGGCTTTTCATTTAACAAAAGCCAAGTTCAATAAATAGTGATATTAGCATAAAGAAGACATCAATGAACTTGCCTACTACATATATATGAGGTATGAATGCACTAAGTTTTTCAGTTTTGAAATGCAGTGCTATCCTCTTTTACCATGTCAAACATGGTTGAATCCAAGTCCATATCTTTGAGAATTAGACGCTCAAGACTTTTGGGTAGAGACATTAGGTAGTGTCAGTTCTTAGCACATTAAAAATTTAAAAATATACAAAACTACAAAATTCACTGAAACAAGATTTTTTTTACCATCCCTACCTGATTTGAGGTACTAAATTTCAGTTATAGAGCATATATTTTGCATACTGAAAAATCTGGGTGAATTCAAGTTGTCTCAAATTAAATAATGGAAGAGGGCCGAAGAGGCAGAAAGGCTTTTTTGCAAGAACAAGGTTTATCTTTGTTAAATTTTGTGTGGATTGTAATTTACTGTAGTACTGTGATTGTAGCTTACCTCTGGTATTGTTATGCCTGTTTAGATCAGGGCGTCTTATGTTTTTTCTACTTACCCCTTTCCACCTGAGAAATGTTTAGGTGACCTTGGGTATCTAGGTATATGAAATATGTGTAAAAATAAAAAAGGATAATAAATGAGATTTGCAAGGCTTGCTAAACAGATTGATTTTCATTTTGTAATGTTGCTGCTAATAGATTTGTGTAAAAGGATAACATTCAGAAACCTGAACCCAACTTCAAGGTAAAAGAGCCCCATTTGGGGTCGGGATCCATAATTTAAGAAGCAGTGGTTTATATCACAGTTGCTAACATACCTACTTGCTCTCTGATAAATTATTTAAATAATATATATAAAAAAACAAATATAAAACCACTATTTTACATTACATGTACCACAACATCATGGTTTTTTTTAACGGTCTATCTTTATTTTCTTGCAGCTTGTTAGCTTTAGTAAAGTGTTCTTTTCTGTTAAGTTGCTTTTACTACACTGGGCATTCCTCATCTTAAATTAGATTTAAACTATTGAAATCAGGTTCTATAATTTTCTCTTTCCCTGCTTTTTGCCAGTCAACTTTTCACATCCTGTGGGGAGCAGCAAACACAAGGTTGATCATTTTGCATGCTATATCTCTTGTTTTGCTATTCTAAAAGTTGCTGTCTTTTTTCACCTTTAAAAAAGGAGTGAAATAATAAATATTTGTTTTAAAAATAGGAAGATCATGTATTACTCTACAGGCAAATATATTAATAATATTTAAAATATAGATTTCAATTTTTTTGGGAACAAACAGCAAAATTTTCACTTTTTCTTCCATTTTCCAGATTCATCTATTTTCATGCTGTTTTTGATGAATGAGATATATGTTTATTATTTGTTGTTTCTATTGCAACGGTCAGAGATATACTTCTAAAATTATACTACTTAAATATACTATCATGAAACTATGCCAATTTTTTCAGCTACTGAAAAGACCTTTGGTTATATTGAAATTAGAACTTCCTTAGAAATCAGGCTAGTTTGGATCAAATAGAATGTCCCCTAAAGGCAGTAGTTATCAGTTGAAGAGAAAAGCCCTGTTTTTCTTTCCATCCGTACTTCAGCATGAAATGGAGGGGGAGAGAAAGACTACTTTTGCTTTTAGTTCCAATTTCCAAGGCAAAGAATGTTTGATGAGAAAAAATTGACATAAAGTAGAAAGCTAGTCTTCAGCTATTATCACCAAATAAAGCTATAATCCATAACACATCTGCTCTTGAGCAAGTTCAAAAGGCAAACACGGTGTGCTAGGGACACACTCTTTGGTAATTCTGAGGACTGCAAAATGCAAATAATAAGCCTCTTTCATTTTCCCAAAAAACAACATGAAAGTTAGAGAGAAGATTGGTTGCCATGAGGGGTTATAATAATCTAACGTTCTCATTTTCATTGTGTTTTAGGAATACCACTACCACTCTCATCCTCTCCAATTATGCAATGAGTTGCAATTGGGTTTTTTTTCTAGCATGGATTTTATGCTTATTTTTGTGTGTACATGACAAATGTTTTTGAACGTGTTTGAATTTTTCAAATGTGTTCATCTTGAATATGCATTTCCCTAATGACAGAAGTGTGTTTCTTTGAATGTTCCTAACATACACAATGTAATCAAATTATTTTTTCTTCTAGATATAGTATAAATGTTCTTTATATTTTTATGTCATTTTGTTATAACTGGTTTTGTAATTGAAAAATCTTTCTGCTGTATGCATTCAAGTAGTTTCCAGCTTATGATGACCTTAAAGTGAACCTATCATGGGGTTTCCTTGTTCAGAATTGGATTGCTTTTGTCTCTCTTTCACTGGCTGAAAGAGTGGGATTTGCCCACAGTGACCCAGTAGTTCGAGTGAGAGTCAAACCTTGGTCTTCGGAATCATAGTCCAGTATTCAAACTACTACAATATATCACTTCTGTATTTAATTTACAAAAGAAAATATATATCTTTGCTTTGCATTAATTTTGATTCTCAGAAACCTAGGGTCTATTTCAGGATGTTCCAGGAATTATTAAATGAATATTTTCTAAGGAAAATAAAAACTTGATAAATCTCTATTATGTTTTATTGCTATTCTTTAATTGTATTTATTTTTTTATTTGTTTTTTTATATATCTTATTTATATCCTGTTTTTTCTACCCCGAGGGGGACTCGAGGTGGCTTACAATCGCACCTCCATGGTGCCTTAAAATATACCACATAAATAATACATTCTAATGAATCACATCATCGAGAGTCGTAGTCTAAAGGCAGAATGCCAAATAGTGGAGTTTGAACTGTATTATAGAGCCTGTGTATAATCATATACTGCAATTTGAACTAGATTGAACTGCATTATATGGTTATACACTGACCATACAATACAGTTCAAATGGCATTATTGACAGTATAGAACCAGCCTGCTTGCAGTTGCTTGGCTGTCCTGTATTGATGACTGAATGGAAAAAACTTTAATTTTGCTCAAAATTATTTTGAGCTAGTTGCAAAAGAAAAGAAAAGAAAAGAAAAAAAGATTAAAAAACAGGTTTTTATGGTTATTTTTCTGCAGCTTTTTCCTGCTGTCAATATACTAAAATTTCTGGGCCTTGGTGCTTACATCAACCTGTAGAATCACTCACCTAATCCAAAAGGCGCCAACTAAGTACTATACTCAATAGTCTTTTTTTTCTTATTTCAAAATATGTCATGTAATATTATTGCAAATATACATAATTCAAGTATAAAAGTTATAACAAGTATATCAAGAGATGACCAATATCAAACATACTCTGTCTACACAACCATTGTTTCTTAATTTAGGGTGGTGCCATGAGCATTTCCACATGTTAAATAATTTATAAAGGCAAGTATAGGTGCAAGTGTACTTTTCTGTCATAAAGAACTGAGTAGGATATGAAGACAGGATTGAAAAGTTAAATAATCATTCCATGTACTTGCCTGAACTGAATTTAAAATGTACTGATATAATTTAGCATTTTACATTTCAGATCTATTTTGCCCACATTAGCAGAGCTAACATGATTTCATTCAGCTGTATCTATACAAATGTTGCTGTTTACCTTACAGTAGCGTCTGGTCTACAAGTTTTCTTGGATCTTAAACAAGATGTGTACCCCCTCTTTGCAAAATTTTATTCAAGATGACCAGTTTAGTTCAGATCAAAAAGGATTTTGTTATACCAGTTTGTTTTTATTGAAAATTGTTGATCATATTTTCTCTTTTTAAGGACATTGGAATGGCTTACATCAAAACAGTAAATGAGGGGCTTACATTCAATAACTAATGAAAACTAAGCTACAAACATTTAATCAGTTGGATTTGCATAAATGTTTATTTTACCATGAAGCAATTTATTCAATTAATAAGAATAATCATAATAATACACTTTATTTATATTCCACAACTGAATTTGGGTTTATAATAACAATAACAAAAAACAAGCACTGGGAATGTGACGCAGCTGACCAGAAGGTCATGAGTTCGAGGCCTGCCCGGGTCAGGGTGATCTCTTGACCAATTGTGTAGCTCGTTGTCGACCTTTGCAACCCGAAAGACAGTTGAATCTGTCAAGTAGGAAATTTAGGTACCACTTTGTATGGGAGGCTAAATTTAATTGATTTACGAGGCCATAAAAATCTCCAGGAAATACACAAAAGGGAATGAAGGAATGCGACAGCTCCTCCTGGTGGCCAGAAGCTGGAATGTTAAATTGCCTCTATGTCTGCATATATATATATATATATATATATATATATATATATACACACACACACACACACACACACACACATACACACAGAGTATATATATATATATATATATATATATATATATATATAAACACACACACACACATATATATGTTGTATGTCAAATGGCATTGAACGTTTTCCTGTATATGTGCATTGTGATCCTCCCTGAGTCCCCTGTGGGGTGAGAAGGGCAGAATATAAATGATGTAAATAATAAATAAACTCAGGATAGCCAAATGTCTATGACATGGGTTGTATTTTATGTTGTTATTTTGGTGTATTGAAAGTGTTTATCTTTTGTACACTTTGAATCCATTTGCAATTTGCAATTGGCATTAGCAAGCCTCTTGTAATCTATTTTTATTAAATACATATTTAAAATCATTGAAAAGATTTTATTTCTGACCCTATTTAAAAACAGTGAAAGAGTCAATAGTAAAACAGTCACGAAAGAAGCATACTGTCACTTTGTGAATGTATGGCATAACAGCAGAAAAGAACTTGTAGAAGATCTTAGTTCTTAGAGAAGATAATATGAAGGAAGAATTTCCCTTCATGTAACTTAATTTCAAGCTCAAGTAGGGGTTGATAGTTCATTGTCTTGCAATGAAAGAAAAATGGGATATAAATAAATTAAAATAAAATAAGTGGTCACCCCTAATTTTTCTTGGAAACAAGTAAGCTAAGCATCAAGATTTTTTTTTATAAACAGTAGGTTTTACCAAAGAGTGTATGGGAGTGCAACATAATGTCCACAACCAGCAACTGATAAATTAGTGAGAACTAATTTCAGTGGGTAGCTTTGGAAATTAAATAAATACTGTTTTATTTTTTGAACCCATTCAGTTCTGCTGGGGTTTTACTAGAGGTGAAAATAGGAGGAAATAGTGATACTTGTTTAATCTTTTTTTAAAAAAATCTAAAACATTCCCTTAATATTTAATATTTAATGTGTTAAGTTTTAACATGCAGGTACATTTGATTTTAATGAAATAAGAATTAGGTTTAAACTGATTAATTAACTAAAATAAACTGATTAAACTGACAACTGATTAATCAACTAAAACCTGTAAAACGATACGAAAATACATACTGTCTAAAACAATTACTAGTTCTTAGTTAGTTGTTGTTCATTTTTTTCTTCCATCCATTTTGTCTGTATTACATTTAAGCATTCATTCCATATAACATTCTGTATTATTTACAAGATTTAATGCACTTTAAAATTTCCTTTGCTCATGTGTGATTTTGGTCTGTACCCTGCATATCTTACATACTAGGAAGTATTGATGCAGAGGATGCTGTTTTGAAATGAAATACTGTTCAGTCTTCAAAATGTGATAGAAAATGTATTCCCATATTTAATATTCAGTAATAGCCTAAGTTGATTGTCAGTTCTTGATTAGATTTTTTTTTGCCAGTTTCTGTCTATGTAGCTTCTGCCAGCAGCTAAACTGTTTTTGCTTTGCTTTTGCTTCTTGGTAATGCTAGATGTGGAAAACATTACCTTAATGATAAGAAGAAAATGAAATCCAAACATTACATCGTTCCTTTCGGTTCTTGTGTTTGTGCTTATGTGCCTCATGTAAGATTGTTTGTTCATTTCTGTTTCTATGTATTATTCATCAAAGCACTGCGATACTTAAAGCTTATTACAAGCAAGAAATTTGGTGGCAAAAGCATCAAAGCAGAATCAGTCTGCCATCATCTTTGGAGAGAAGATGTTTTTTTCAATTTGACATCCATGTTGCCCCATGTTGTTTCTGTTTTATAACATTATATGTTCACTCCTCATATTTTTTCAAAGCTCAACTCTTTATGCATTTTCACTTGTATATTATGTTATAGTTTTTAAAAAATATTTATAAACCACCCACACTCTTTGTCAAACTTCAACTTTCCAAATGCCCAGTTCCAATTTTCTCATAACTTGCAATGACTTAATCATAAACTACTGTTGGCTTCCTAAAAAGTCAAAAGTAGTAAACAACAGCAAAATATAAATCCAGCTAAAGCAAAACATTGCAATAAAACAAGTCAGCACTGAAATAGTTAGGTGAAAACCACAATCAAGCAAATTGGAAATTCACAAATGACTGCAGGAAATTGAAAATATCTTCACTGCATGAGAAAACAAAAGGATAAAGGTGTCAAACATAATTCCTTTACCTGGCCACCTCTACAGAGATTATACTGACATATCTTAACTCACCCTCCAACAAACTAGGACTTTCTCCCCTGAGGATCTCAGCTGTTTTTGGGAGTGGGTAGTTCTTCAATTACCCTAGACCCAACTGTTTAAGTACATGTCATACCCATACAAATAATTCTTTGAATAATTGATAATTTCAGCACCATAATTTATGTGCTTCTAAAGATTTTATTGCATGGAGGTGGTGAACCAGTGTAGAAGAGGGGCCATCGCTTTGGGTGACAGTCCATACTTACATTGCATGACATTGTGTGATGGCCATTGCCAGTCCATCAATAGCTGTCCACAGCTATTGATCAGTAAAGCACATCCATAGCCCTTGATCAGGCCACAGTCATGGAAATTACTTGGTGCAATGAGGTCTGGGCACTTCTGTGGCCTCATGTGGGTGACATCAGGGGTGGGGTGGGGGGCATTTTCCTTTTCTCCCACTCTCTTCTCACAGAAGGCAGAATTATGATATCAATCCTAAAGTGAGGATAGTAACAACATCAGTAAATAGCTGCTATCAAATTGCCAAAGGGCTGCAGGATATTGGGTTTATGCAGTACAGTCCTACATACAGTAATGGCTCAGATTAACAGGATCAAAAACATTGGGACTTTATTATTAGCATGGTACAATGCATTTGCCCTATTCCTTGCTACTTATTTCTACAATGTCTGGAAGGCAAATGCATTGTACCAGTAGCAGTGCATTTTATGGGGAGCTTGTGCTAGGGTTGCCACATGTCCCGTATTATATGGGACATCCCATTTTTTCGCTCTAAATTTTGTGCCCTGTTTTTCAAGCTCCTGTCCCGTATTAACAGGACAGGACAGGACAGGTGGCATGAAATTCAGAGCAAAAATACAATTTCCCGCAGGTCCCATGCTGCCTGCCCCACTCATTGCCGGGGGGATCCTGCAGTCCCACTCCCTCCTCACACGCACCCATGTGGCCGGCCTCCCTCTCCCCGGATCCGGAGGGAGAAGGAAGGAAGAAGCGGTGCAGTGTGGGCTTTGCTAGGCTCAAGCTCCCCCCCCAGCTCGCCTGCCTCTCATGCATGCCAAGGAAGAAGGCAAAGCCGCACAGCTCTGCTTGCTGCTGCTGCCACTTTTTCCTCTTTGGCAGGCATGCTTGCTTGCTCGTGCTTGCTTGCTAGGTCTCACGCTAGGTCTCATGCTTGCTCACCCCAAAGCCCCCTTTGCCACCGTTTAAAGAAGGGTTCTGCTGCCAGCAAGGGAAGCTAATGCTTCTTCCTCTCCTTCCGTTGCCACTTAAAATCTGGTTTCTGCCTCCTGCAGAATTCTGGGATTTGTAGTTTAGTGAGGAGCCTTTAACAGCCTCATTGACCTACAAATCCCAGAATTCTGCAGGAGGTAGAAACCGGATTTTAAGTAGACCCCTCCCCCAGTGAGATGAAATATATAATGCAGTTTAGCTATGTAGCCTCATTATATTATATAGGAGTCCCTGGTGGCACAAACTATAAACTATTTATACCTAACGTTCGATTTTCAAGTTCTTATGAAGTCTCCCTTATTTTTGCAAAAAATCCTGTATTTTTAGGTAAATGCCCCTTATTTCTTATATCAAAAAGTGGCAACCCTAGCTCGTGCTGTAATCTGACATATTTTGGATGGCCAAGACATGGCTAAATAAAACCCCTTTTTGTTCATCTTCCGTGTATGACAGTCTCTAAGAAACTCCCTACTGACAGGCTGGGATGACAAGGTCTGACATGGAAAGACAGAAACAGGCAAACCAATAGGCAACAAATCAAGGCAAAAAGACCCAAGGGAACATATTTCACTGAAAAGTTTTGCCACTGCAAATTCACCCCAATTAGCCCATGTTAAGTGAGTGCTGTTGTTACTCTCCACATCCTGCCTAAAGCCTTCTCAGATCAGTGGGCATTCACAATAGGTGCCGAGCCCTGTAATCTCCTTCTTCCTGCTGTCCTCTGACACAAATCTCTTTACAGTGGAACATTATATGCATATCCGTGTGGGCAGCTGCTTTGCTTTTCATTTATGGTAACAGTTCGGCTGTAAACCCTTGAATGTAAGGAATTGTCATGGAAATACTGCAGCCCTTTTCAGGGAGACTTGACATCTCTGTATCTATATTAATGTAATGTACAGTTAAACAAATAGGTACATAATTTTGAAAAAAAGAAGCCCTGGAAAATAATTCTTCCAGTGCATATGAAGAATCTGTATGCATTACGAGTTTGGCACTCTTGTTTGTTTGTTTGTTTCATTTTGTGTAAGTGCATGTAAGTGTGTGCAGACTAGAAGCGGGATACCATTTGCTGCAGTCTGGGTTAATCTTTCTGAGCCTAATCAGTGGCCTTTTGCACTGAAACATGATCTGTGCCTTCCAAGTATTTGTATGGCAGGCAGCTACGCAGCAGCAACTTCTGTAATCCCTTCTCCCACAGTTAGAGCTACTAGAAAGGCTTAATAATATCCCAGAGGCAAAGATGAAACCGTATCTGCACAGCTACTGTTTGCTGTAGAGAGCTTTTGAAGTCAAGCTTAAGATGTCTTTATTTCCCTCCCAGAAAGATTTCTTCTTTCTTTCTAGCGCCTTTACTCTGGTGTTGTCATGATGATGGCGTGTTTATATACATACATATATATATATATATATATATATATATATATATATATATATATTCATTCCAGCACTCCTATAAAGCACTAGGGAATGGGAAAGGCTTTTCATCAGAGGCTTCAGGTATATTGGTAAGTACAGTTTGTCACTGAAGAAAACTCAAGAAGCCATGCTAGCAAAAATTTCAGCTAGCAGGGGGAAAAATACACATTTTTGTTCCTTTACCAGGTTTAGGGCACTACTTTCATTGGCAACTTATTTTTCAACATCATTGGATTTTTAGTTTTAAAAATAAAATCTAAATTGATTTCTCTCCTGTAATATTAGGTGTAGATTCATTTTAAAAGAAGAGCAATAAGGGGGAAAGGAAAACTGTCTTGCCCTTTTGAAGTCTGGATGAATTTCAAGATTGATTTCTCAAGTTGTTTCAAGATAGTAATTGACCTGCTAAAAGGCTCATATTCTTAGTCTTGTTATTGGTTGACAAAATAAGAGAAATATCATTTCCTTCTAATGAATCATTTTTTTCTTCTGCAATTAGATTTCCCCAAAGATGTGTGCCTTAGCATTAAGACTTGCAAATTTACTTCCCAGTGACCAAACAAGACAAGTAGTGCAAGTTGAAGGAAAGCATGAACTAAGACAAGCAGACATGTTTGATGACTTAAAAATCATTACTAAACTTGGACTAAGTATTAGGGTTGTTCAATTTGGCTGGACCACAATACCTTTTTGGTATCTGAAATTCGGAGCATACCTGGATCCATTTTTGGGAGCCTCCCCAAATTGCCTAATAGAAAAAGGCCATTTTTGACTTGGCAACCAAAAGATCTGGAAACATCCAGCCCATTAACAGCAATGGGGAATATACGAGACTCCCCTTTGAAGCATCAGACTTGAGAAACCACCCTTCCTGTGATCCTTTCCCTTCTGTCTTTCAATGATGCCTGGATTTAAGGCAAGGGCTTAAGAAAACACCCTTTCTGAGATCATTTCCCTTCTGTCTTTCAAGGAGAACTAGGTTTAAGGCAAGGGCTTGAGAAACTCCCATTCCTAGGATCCTTTCCTTTCTGATTTTTTAAGAAGACTTGGGTGTAAGGCAAGGGCTTAAGAAACTACCCTTTCTGGGATCCTTTTTCCTTCTAGTGGCTGCCTCCCTCCCCGCACTGCACGGGTAGCCGAAATAAACCAAAAGCAGTGATTTTTCAGTTTTTCTTTTGCATCCAAAAAACATCTCTGCAGAGTTTTTGCCATTACAGGCATTCAATTAAGCTGAATAAGCCGAAGACTGTTTTTAAAGTGGATCTGGCCACAACCCTACTAAGTATATCATCTGGCCTGACTTTAAGTCTAACTCCATCCCTCCAACTACATATTTGTCCCTTTTATTTTCCCATACCACAGTGGGAGTGGGGTCACTTTACGTTTTGGTAGAAAAAAAGTTTCATACCCAATATGATGCTTTTTGAGAGTTGTAAGTACCAAAACTGAAGAACATTCAAATGCAGTTTCAAGTAATAACTGCATATCATCTCTGCAAGATAAACATAGTGAGAAAGGAATTCATACCACTGATGCATAATATGTAAGAAATGAATAAGAGAAAAAAGTGATTCTATGGCAATTCACCCAAGTCAATAGAAACTAACAGCGAGAACATGAGAAATGCATTTAAATAAATTTATCATATCGGAATGTGAGGACTTACTAAAATAAATCCTACATCTGTGATCTTTTCTCATCAAAAACCTCACCTTGCCCAATTATTATCATGTTTATCCTCTTATATCTTCTTATCTAGCTGACAGAAAGGCACAACATCACTGAAACAGTGCACTTTCCGTGAGTGTAGATGAGCCCTTAGAATACAATCCCAACTCATTAGAATGGCTGAATGCAGATGCATCAAAACTAAACTTTGTTGTTCCTAAAACTTTCTCAACCATTTGCAAAACACCTAGAACAACCATGGCTTTGTTTTTAAAAAGTAGCAGCATCTCAAGGCTGAAAGAGATTTGGATTTGTTGTAACCCAATTCCATTTTTACCCAGCTCATTCCCTGTCCCTTTTTGGTTCTTCTGGTGACTGATCTAAACTAGTATTGGTTCTTTTGATGGCTGATCTAAGCTGTCACTCCAGCAGATTCCTTTTGGCAGCTAATCTCTGGGATCAGCTGCCAGAAAACGGTTGTGCCAAAATAAGAGCAGCTGAACTGTCAGAAGTCCATTTCAGCTGGCACAAGAGGCTTCTGCCAATGCCTAAACTGCTACATCCCTCACATCTTTACATAAGGAATACACTGTTACGCTTCACTGTATATTGCCTTTGTCACTATTAGTACTCCATCCACCCCCTGTACAGCAAATTTCCCTCTTCTTTCTCTTTTGGAGAAATAAAAGCTTCCAGTATCTGTAATAATATTAATAGTTTAATCAGGAGCACGCCCATGGGGATTGCTCAGATTCAACTCGAATTCCCCAAGCATGAGAGGAAGGGCTCAGAAGAAAGAAGAAAGTTGGAATGTTATCCATCTGTTTTTAAAAGTCTGGCATTGCTGTGTCTACATATAGTGCTTAGTGTCACTCTGAAACTGCATTATCTGTCATGGCCAGCTGGCTACTACTAACTACTCAGCTACGAAATAGCATTGCAATGGCTTTGTCCTGCTGCTGTTGCTACCGTAACTATCCATTTCACTGTGTTTCCACTGGCAGCAAGTCTTGCTCCAGGGCTCCGAATTTCAAAATGGCCTGGCAAGATTTGTGAAGCATAATGTGTGTGAGTTATCGCTAGCCAGAGTGGGACCCTCTTGATGAATGAGAACAATTCAAGCCAGCTAAGTGCCTATTTGACAATCTGTTTAGGCTGCTCTGTCCTGCCACAAGGAATATGTTCAGCTTTCTTGAGAGTGACACACAGGGATGCCAGTGGGGGCTAAGGAAAAGTGACTTTGAATGCACACAGAGTTTATTGGCTTCTACTAAGACTTGCCCTCTTGGCTAATTCAGGAGCACATAATCTCCTTTGTTCCATTCTCTCACACAGTTTGATCCATTTTATTTTTCATATGGGAAACTTATAACAGGAAATGCACCACATGAAAATTATGGAATAGGAAAACAATTCATTATTTTCAGGAGAGCTTTCTGTGAAATACTTGCACATATGGAAGTCTCCTTGTACATGATGAAAATTATGCATTATGCTTCCTTCACTTTTTCACTAATTTCATTAATTACTCTAAAACAAGTTCAGATTTCTCTTATCCATAAATGCATAATACTCCAAAAACTAGAGTTTTTTGTCACTGATTTTCACCTTTGGGAAAAGCAGGGTGGACACACCTCTATCAGCTTCTAATAGTGGTAGGCAGAAGGGTGGATGCCTGGAAACAGTTCAAATCAGTTTCAAATCAGGATTCTGCCGACGCAATCAGGAACAAAAGCCAGGTTCAAAAGCAAAGGAAAGTCTTTTCAGGAACAGCAGGAACGTAGCAATGAAACAAGGTTTTTGCCCCAGCAGGCCAGATCCATTTTAGGCAGGTAGTGACCTTAATAGGCCCAGTGGCCTCTCAGAGATCCATAGTCCTGAATGCGTCGTTGGCACGAGATACGGCTCCGGGCCAACTCCACACGGATATACTGTCCAGACCCTTTGATCTAAGCAACGTAGACCTGCGTCGAATGTCAAACTGAGCATGATGGATGGCAGCTGTTGTTTAAGCTACCTCAGCTCCTTGAGAATGTAAACCTTGTTAGCATCTCCAGATGTAAAGGGGAGTCAGGCTTGTCTCCGGCCTGGGCTTCCCCGCTTATCTTCCAGGCTTGCTTTGGTAACCTTGACCAGTTAATCCCACATTCTTGGTGCCAGGCTCTCACAAGAAAGGAAGCAGGCCAGGCCAGATCTTCATGAAGGAGACGGGCTGGCCTGGAAGAGATCTTAAATCTATCATGGCTACAGTATTGTTCATGGGAAACTGAGGCCTGCGAGGCTTGGGGCCTGACACTACTTTGGTCTTCAACAGCATCCTCAGTGTTCCTCATAGAGTGTTGCCTTCTATTAATAGGGATGTGGGACTCTACCTGGCCCAGCAAGCATGGAGAAGTTCATACCGCCCAGTAAACCCACTCTGGACAGCTTTTTTAATGATTTTACCCAGATGTAGATATACTTCCAGATGCAAAAATAGAACACACTTTGAGGTCCACTACCTACTGATTACTGGAAAATGCAGAACTTTAGTAAAATATGTGTCTATCAGAAGTGTTTAGGAAAGCATAACACAAAAATAAGTACTTCAGATTTGTGAGGGAAATGCAACACAAACACCATTTAGTTGAGACAGGAATGGATTTTATGACTTGAAATTTTTTCACAAAAATGCTCACATTTTTAAAATAGTGATATGGGGTATTTTCTTCAATATTTAAACAAATGGATGAAATGAACCACAGGACAAGGAATGGAGTTGTGAAAAAGGGCATCCACAGACTCAGTGTCATAGTTGAGCCTGAGACTGAGAGAACAGAGCCTGCAACCAGAACTGAAAAAGGTATATTCGGGAGCAAGAGTCAGATGAGGAGCAGGAAAGGAAGAGAATTCAGCAAATACTTAATGAGTCCTTTGATGATGATACGTTTTTGGGGTTTTCATGGGATGGTGGGTGTGATGATGATGAGCAGTCTATGAGAGATGGGGTTGGGGGTTCACAGAGTTCTGAAGAGGTGTCCAGTGACATGGATTGGACTAAGGTGCAACAGATACATGACGTTTGTGAAACACTTACTAGTAGTGATTCATTTGAGGGATTCACAGGAGATAAGTATTGGAGTGATGGGAATTTGGGTTCTTGCTGGGGTGATCTAAGTCATTGCAGAAGACAAATGGCTTTGCGTGAGAGGCAAAGGAGAGCACGTGAAGAAGTGCTGGCAGCTGAAAAGGATAATGATGGGACATCAGTCCAATTGAGTTCTGAGGAAGAGCTTTGAATAAAGGGGGCTTGGAAATAATCCTTCTTTGCAGCTGGCAAGGAGTTTGACTTGCCGCCCGAAGCCCTGCCCTGTGAATTCTGGATGTTGGACTCTCTTCCTGGACATTGATCTTGCTGTCTTCCTGTTTTCAACCTTGGGCCATTTGACTTAGTTTCTTCATTGGTAACCTTTTCCAGCTTGACCCAGGACTGCCCTGAAGACCTCATTCTGCATGTTTTGCCTCCCCAGATTGATGACAAAGGACTGAATGACGACATGCTGCTTTTTGTTTTCCCAGTTTGCCGGTTTTTTGTTTAATGCAGATTTTCTGACGGTTTAATCCACTCTTTCTTTGTTTGGATGCTTTTTGACCTGGTTGGTTGTATTTTGTGTTAGTTGGGTCTAACACATGCCACACATATTTTCAGTAAGATTTAAATTGGAATAAGCCTTTAACCAACTTAAGCAATGCTTTCTGTTGTTTCTAGATTAAAGGGCAAGCCTAGATTAAACTTTCATGTGTAGCATTTCTTCTTATTTCACATCCCCTCCCTTTTTAGTATAATGAGCGTAAATGGCATGAAAACTGCAGAAAGTAATTCATCTTCTTAATTTAAGGAAGCAGCTAAAACATGTCCATTAATTTAAATACATTTTCTGAAGGTTTCTTTTGTATGTGATGAGTGACAATAGTTCAAAGGGGAGGAGCACATTGTAACCACCAAAGTTGAAATTGGAAAAAGGAAGATTCTCATACCAGATGTATTCTGCTTACCTTAGTCCTTTTTAAAAAGTAAAACTTGAATGTGAGGACAGTGACTAGGCCACTGTGATCAATAGTGAAATAATAGATCGGGGTAACATGAGGTAAATTGCACAGAATCCGTCCCAAGGCCAAAGTAAAATAATCAGGATCAGTCCTTATGATAAGTTATATTGAATCAGTATGGCATACTTTCTTCAGGATTATACCTTAGGCTAACCATCAAAGCTGTGTACCACGTGTGTTAGACTCCGGTCATAGGCTAGTGGCTAGCAATACATTTTTTCAAGGGGAAAAAAGAGATCTCTTCCACTATAACTCTCAGACTAGCTGCCCTCCAAGCTATCATTCCTTCTTCGGATTCACTCACTTGTCCAATTTCTGCTTCTTTGCTGTAGGTCTTCTATAGCCAAGGCTATGCCCCACCTTCTAACTCAAGTTCATGAACTGCTGCCTCTTTCTCCTAGCAGTGCTTTGCTTCTTCCTCCTTCTTTCTCTTGGTGACCACTCTCCCAAGATCTCTCCTCATATACACTATCTCGCCAAGTTAGTTTTTTGCATATCCTTGTGGTTCACAAACTGACCATAAATAATGTGCTCTCATTGGCAGATGCTTTGATAGTCAAGAGACCTGCCATTTGAACTCTACTCTAATTCAGAAGCCATAGTGAGCTCTTGCGGTGGCCTTCCAGTGGCACAGAGGTCTTCTGCAATGTTAGTAACATTACTGGGAAGCAAAAAGGTCAATTTGAGAATGGGGAAAATTGTGTATATCATCTAGAATATTATGGAAGTAACAGAAGAAATGTACCTGCCCTAACCTCATTGGGGGCCAAGCTTTCCTAAGGCTGGATTCTGCCTAAGGGTCACCAGTTCCTATCCTTTACTACTTCCCCTTTGTACTCTTGGATATGTTCAGATTCTCACCAATATTGAAAGATTATTTGTGTGTGTGTTAAAAACATTTGTTTTATAAAAATATCAAGAGATTGGGATCAAATATTTTCTGTAATCTTAGCCTGACATATTTGAGTCAGAGGAAAAGGGAGTAGTATTATGGCATTGCTAGAAATGTGTGAATTTGTTGCCAGCCTCAACTCTGATTTTAACAGGAAGACCAGCAACTGGGAAAGGATAGCTCCATTTACACCAATGAGAACCAGGGCTTCAATTTACACTTTGAAAGATACCTACAGGGCTGTTTCTAATAAGCTCATTCTCCTCGCTCTCACTTAAAAATTCTTACTGATTGAGATGTTACATATCATTGTGAGTGGTGTTAACTTAATTATATCTTATCTATGGAGGATTTCAGCATGCCAGTGAAGCTGACATTAATTATTAAATAAAAGAGAAAAGATGATATGTAGATAGGAATTTTCTGTAGTCTGAAGTCACTCTGTTTTTAAAAACATTTTTTTAGGAGCTTACCCTTAACCTCATCTTTATCTTCACTCACTGAAATTAAAAAGAAGATATGTTTTACCTGCACAATGCAATTCTGAAAAAGCTAGTACTCAAAACAGAAGGACGTGCTCTTGGTTATGTATACCATGGATCATTAACTAATGCTTGGCTTGTCAGCACCTGTCAGGCATTTAATATTTCCCTTTCAGGCCAGGTATGTAAAACAGAAATGTCAAGCCTCACGGGTGCTCATAACAAAATATTGATGAGTAAATGGGATACATTAATCATATTCTGGGAAACTAGAAAATTCCAATGATCAGGTATAGGGCCAAAAGAAAAATAATGCATTACACCAGCTAAAATTCACTGATATAAATATTCAATGAAGAACCATGTTTCTGCTAGGAAAAAAACCCAAAGAATGAAACTCAAAGGTAACTTACAACCATACTTGAGGTAATATATAAAATACATTTTTTGTAGCTTACAGCTTTCCTTATTTACAGCTCCAAATTCTCTCTGACCTGTGCTGTCTAAACTGTCACTGGTCATTTATGCTAAGCAACATGCCAATAAACCTCTGAACAGATGTTCAATTGCCCAGGCATTCGTGACCACCAGGGAAACATGATGACTAGTTATAAGTAGATAATGGAATGTTAAAAGAAAATGGAGGCCAATCATTTTGTTTAGTCAGCAAGGAAATTAATGGATGCCCAGGTAAGAAATTTCAGTATAAATTTTGGGGCAGGGGATATGTTCATTTCATTGTACCTGTTCATTATAAATGTTGACCATGCTTCTTATGGCAATGGTGAAGGAATTGTTGCATGTGATTTCTTATACAGTGGTGATTGGTAACTGCAAATAAGCTGTGTTGTGAATCCACCCTGGATTAGTATCAAATGAACTTTAGTTGGAATAGGTGCACAACCTAGGTTGTACTTCAGAACTTTGAATAGCTTTTTAAAATATAAAACCAGACTAAAATCCAGAATGTCTTTATTGTCTCATTCACATAGAAAGTACCAGTTGTCACTATTTCTGAGGTATCTAGATCTCACTCTATTTAGGGCTGTAAACACCAACATTTCAGGTTGAAACTGGAAAAAAAGAGGTAAGTACTTCTGTTTGGCATGAGGAATAGCATATTCAAAATTCTAATAAAACTATGACTGCCATATTCTGAGGGAGAGTACAGAGCAAAATTTTAATCTGAAATTTCAGCAAGGAATGTACAGCTTTACATTGTCATTTATGAGAGGGATAGATTTGCCAATCTCAAATTTGGACTGACCAAGGTTCCACTGAAAACCCATTGGTACTAATGGGCACTTCTACCTTTCTAAGGGTTTTAACTGATTATTTTTTATTTCATTTTAATATTTGTATATTTTTAAGTTTTAATGGTAGTTTTGTTGTACAGCAGCTTTGAGTCTCTTTTTTTACAGAGAAAATGGGATATAAATGAAAATATATATCCCCCTCACCAATCATGAGAATGGTGGGGTAATCCAACTTTGTGGCCCTTATCATAATCCTGCTTTGGGACCTTTTGTATTGCTTACATACAGCTTCTTTACAATAAAGATTTCACTAATTGTAACTCGGAGGGATGCATGTACGTCCTCACGTGTGGGTGTGGCCTTCTTTACGTCGGCCAGTCAACACGCCCCCTACGCACGAGGATCTCGGAACACCGTTCGCGGATTCGTCAGAAATACGAAAACACCATTCTATACAAGCATTTCCTCATGCTCAAGCATAGTCCTGAATCATTCAAATTTGCAGGAGTGGAAAAAGTGAGGATCCCCACCCATATGGACGCCCAAACTTTACTATTAAGGAGAGAAACATGGTGGATCGTCACCCTCGAAAGCGAGTTTCCGAGCGGCCTAAACGAGCCCCTCCCCCTCAACGCCCTCCTTGCGTGAGACGCCCATTTCAGATTAGCATTATTTAACCCGCAACACCGGAGCCAGGGCCACCCTTGGGGTCCTCGGGAGCACGGTGTATATGAATTTCTCCCTCCACCAGATGGTATGTTTCAAACTCATGATTGTATGCTTAGCCAACCAGCTGTACGTGCAGAACTTAGACTAAATGTGTATTATTATTATTGTTTTGATTGCAGTATATGATTCCCGTGACGCTGCGCATCATGCCACTTTATGTTGCCGCTTGAGAAAGCCCATAGGGCGAAATGGATCGGGCCTCGCACATCGACCATTGCGGCCCCTCCAGCGTCCCCAGCTATTGATGCCTTTTGGACTTTTGCAACCACACTATTATAATTTGGATTACAGTTGAGAGACCGCATTGTCCTATGTGGACCCTGTGTATTGGGGATATTGGCAAAAGGGAGAGACATTGCCATTCAGGCTTATATTTCTGTTACATTGTATCCCCTCCCCGGCCTATTCCCCACACCTGTATAACTCTACTGCTGTTTTCCATAGTGTTTATGTTGATTAATGTTGCTGAGTCTGTTAAAAATGATAGATAATTATATATGATCTATTTCCATTGTATTTCGTTTATTGCTTATTAACCCTATCGGGTACAATTATACTCATTGTATAATATTCAATATTTTGAAAAGTCCTACAGTCTTACTGTGTTCATTCAACGTTTACTCTGTCACTACATTGAGTGTGTTTCATATACATACAGTTAATGTCACATCTATCATAATTTGACTTTTAAATGGGGTCATGGTAGTACAATCATTGGTTCCTTTTCTGTTTATTTAGTATGAATTAAGATGATCTTTATCATTTTTCATGAAATGCAGCTAGATCTCTGGATCTGTACTGCACATGTTCATTATAATCACCAGCATGTTAGAAACCATATTTCATGGTTTTGGTCACAGACCACTGGACATAACAATCTATGTGAATACTTCTCCAAAGTCTGATTCAAATGTTATTGTTTGGTTTTATATATTTACAAACAAATTCCCTGAGCAATCAGTGCATGAAATACAGAATATCCCATCCATGGATGCAATCTATCAATAGTCTGGGCACAGATTCAGCGGAAGTTCCCGACTTCATAAAGCAATGCCGTAGTGATAATTGATAGATCTCTCCTTTTCTTTGCAGCTCTCAGTATCAACTCTCAATGTTTTGAAGGGTTCACCAACCATTCTTAACAGATTTTAGAGGGCAAAGAGAGAGAGAGAGAGAGAGAGAGAGAGAGAGAGAGAGAGAGAGAGAGAAATAGCAAAAATGGTCTTCCCCAGTTTAGCTCACGGGATGATCCTGTTTGCAGAATTCTACACTGGAAAATTCTAACATGTTAATTTTCCTATTTACTTTCAATAGAGGGTAATTTTATCTATGATTTAGATATTGTGTTTTGGCTGTAACAAATATGTTTTATTTGAGTCATTCAGGTTTTCAATTTTCCTTCAATTACTTGATCCTCTTCTTTTTAAAAGGTTCATCTGTGTTATTTTCTTGTCGTTAATTATATTCCTGTTCAAGAATTGCTTAGGTGAATAGAAAATTACAATATTTAAATACATTTTCATTTTTATGTAATGAGCCAGAATGGGTATAATAGATGTCAGAAGCATCTTAGCATTTTGCAACAGTCTCTCTGTTTAAATTATTTTTGAACTATTATTTTTTCAATCAATTGAACAATCCCTTTCTCAGCTTGCTTAGCTATCTGTGATATTGTTTTTTGAAGAATAAATACCCTTGCCAACATTGGATACACAGCCTTGAACAGAAAAGTAATATTTGGCTATCATAAATCTTTCAGTCAACTAATTTAAAATAATAATAAATAATAATGAAGGCAGTTAATTAAATTACTTTCAACAAAACTAGTTAACACAATTAGCTGTAAATCTGGGGTGAATCTAAAGTAAAGGAAAATAACAGTTGTGTTTCTATATAATCAGATATTCTAATGTTTAGTTCTGCATAAACATATTAATATTATTTTGAAATGCTATAGAAAATATCAATTCCTTACTACTGTTAATGACTATATTTTGACAGACAAAAGACAATATCCTCAACATCATTTTGAAAGATGCAAAAAAGCTGCCAGTTATTTTTTCTTCCCATGAGATGTGTGTATTGAATCTCCATCTCCATAATAACATAAAGATAAAGATTTGTTTTTGGATATTGGGCTTTAGGCACTTGCCTACTTTATGGAGTGAAACATCAATTTGAGGAAATGATATTGAACATGTTAAACAGTTACATCCAAATATATTTAACTGCATCAAAATAAACAGACAACCTTCAGATATGATACTATGTGTGTGTAGAAAATGAGATATGGAAGCAATTACCTTGACTCACAAGGTGACCCAAACTAACTTTGAACTATGGAGATGTAGATTTATCACAATAAATAGTACAAAAATACATTTGACCAAAATAGTTGTCTGTGTCATTTCACAGGACTCTATTAATTATAACACTATATAAAGGCAAATTAACTCACTTGTACGTTCATTGTACAAATCTGAAATATTTTTTCAGGCTCAGTTTCAGTTAGTCCCCTTTGGGACAATTTTTGTGGGGCAGGGCAAGCCTATTTAAGGATGAATAGTCCCTGCAGCTCTGCATTAAGATTTGATCACTAGAGCTGCAGGGACTGTGCAATTGTGAGTGCGGGGGAGGGAGGGGATGGGACTATTTATTTATTTATTTATTTATTTGTTCCTTCTTGTATTCCGCTCCTCCCAGCAGGCTCGGGGCGGATAACATCATAAAAACCGGCTAACATGTAGCATTCATGTTGCCGTACAATAAAACAGCATAAAACAACATAAAAATACAACATTGGTCCCGAGTTTAGCAAGTGTGTCAGGCCATGGCTATTCCAGGGTCCGGGTACTAGTCAAAGGATGAGTACATTTGGCTTATTCGACCTAGCCAAAGGCCAGTTTAAACAGGGCAGTCTTACAGGCCCTGCGGAACGGAATGAGCTCCGTGGCGGCACGGACATCCTCTGGGAGAGAGTTCCAGAGTACAGGAGCCGCCACGGAGAAGGCCCTCTGCCTAGTCGCGGACAAGTGGCAGGTACGGACTGATGGAACCAGGAGGAGATTAGATTCCCCTGAACGTAGTGATCTCGGGGGTACGTATGGGGCAAGGCGGTCCCTCCCCCATCAAACCAGTTGGAGTATGGGAAAGGGAGGTCTGGGAGGGGGCTTTCCCACCCTGTGAATGAGTTCCCAATGGGGCAGCCCTCGGGCCTCCAGGGCTCTGTATTTTGATTGCATGAACACTTTTGGTCCATCTGTTATGGTTTCCACCCGGCAAAGAATTACAGCAAGGGCTGCCCCTTCAAGGCTAGTCAGAGGGAGGTGTCTGGTGCACAAAACAATTTGGGGGCATATTTGGCTTCTAAAGGGTCCTAGTCCAATTAATGCTCAGCAGCTTGGTTGTTGGCTGGATAGATATCCCAACACTGACACAGCCAAACACTTGAAGGGTGGGTTCAATAATGGTGTCTGCATTCTTTATCAGGAAGAGTGGGCCCCATAGATGTCAAATGACCTATAATCCAAAATCGGGGACAGTTTTTTTTCTTTCTCTCTCCCCCTATCTCTACCTCCCTCACCTATCTCTCTCACACACTTTTTAAACTTTTTTATTTATTTATTTTCTCCTCTTCTCTTCCTTTCCTTCCCTATCTTTATTTACATGTCTTTTATCATATACTGTAAAACAACCTAGTAAAACTATTATTTTAAAAAAAGATTGGACTACTCTAACGTCCTCTACATTGGTTTTCCTTTGTAGTGATCCAGAAGCTTAAGCTGGTGCAAAATGCTGCCGCCCGACTTCTCGCCGGGGAGCCGGGGAGATGTCACATTACTCCAATCTTGCAGCAATTGCATTGGCTACCAATTGAGCACTGGATTACTTTCAAGGTGTTGGTTTTGACCTTTAAGGCCTTACATGGTCTAGGGCCGGCGTACCTGAGGGCCCGCCTCACCCCCTATCAACCCCAGAGATCACTTTGGTCGGAAGACCAAAACCTGCTTGAAGTCCCCAACATTTGGACTTTTCATTTGTTGGCCACCAGACGCAGGGCCATCATGATTGTGGCTCCAAATTTGTGGAATGCTTTACTGGCAGAAGCACGAGCCATCCGAAGCTGTCATACCTCAAGGGCCTCAGGCATCAGTTTTGCTTGCGCAAGACTGCAGCCAGGCCGGCTGCAGAGAACTTTCCAAGCCAGCTTGTTTCACTCCAGAGATTCCCTCTGGGCCCCTTTGCCTTTCCCATGAGAAGCAGGTACTGAATGCACAACATGGACAGGCCAAGGTTACTCAAACGGGCCTCCCCTGATAAGCGAAGCACCTCAGAGATGCTTCGAGTCCAGCTCCCTTCGCCAGCTGTGAGCTCCTAACGAGTTGTGCATTCTGGAGAGACGGAGGTAGCTAAACATATAGACAGTCATCAATCATGGAACTTTGACACTCGACGTACCTAGATCAAAGCCACTGGACATTATAACTGCTTAGGGGTGCCTATTGAAGGTATCTCGTACCAACTCCGCATTCAAGGATGCTTCTGTGAGAGAGGCCGCTTTCGGGCTTTCCAGAAGCCTGTGCCAGCCAGCATCGGCCTGACTTGATCCTGCCCCAGTGCTACGTTCCTGTGTTGTTCCTGCAAAGACTTTACAAGCTACTGAACTTTATTGATTCCAAGAAAACCTTCCTTGCCATCTTAAACCGTCTGGGAACCTTTAAGAGACTTTCATTGCATCCGGCTTGTTTCCTGAACCCATCTGCTTGGATTCCTGTTGCCATGGGATTATTTACTCACCGCTGACTCCTGTTATTTGCTGCTATTTGGAGGCCTTATAGAATTGCCTCCAAACACTTTCCTATACCTTTTATTCAGAATAAACCTGTTGTACCTCAGCTGCTGTGTGGTTTATCCAGGGAGGTCAAGTCCCAGGGCCTAGAGGGCAACAGAAGCTTACTGTCTTTCTGGAAGGTGTGCAAAACATTCCTTTTCTGGCAAGCATTCAGTTTCTGCTGATTGGGGTTATGTTGTTCTTAATTTTTTAATTGTGTTTTATGTATATTGTCTCTGGTAGTTTTGTAAACCGCTCTGAGCCTTCGGGGAGTGGCGGTATACAAATTGAAATAATAAATAAATAAATAAATCTGTTCAAGGTAACAAAGGGATTATTCACAAAATTCTATAATGAAGATAAGGAAGGCAGGGTGGTGGGTCCTTTTCCTTCACCCCTGCTATCCAATTTTAGGGTCTCTTCCCTTGGGATTATTCTGAAAAAGGACCCTGGGGAATATTGGCTCATTTACCATTTGTCATACCAAAGGAGAAATTCGGTTAATGACCCAATTCTAGATGCAAGCTTCATGGTATATTACACATCCTTTGACATGAAAGTTCAAGTAGTGACTTAATACCATGAGGTGGAATCCAAATTGGTAAAAAGTGATATAAAGTCGGTCTTTCAGTTGCTCTCCATCCATCCTGATGGGCTTTTCATTTTAGAGTGCTTTCTATATGGACAGGGCCCCATCCATGGGGTGTTCTATATTGTGTGCTGCCTTTAAGACCTTTAGCACCTATTTGGAGTGGGCCCTTAAAGCAAAGGTTGGTTTACAGGAGGTTGTCTACTATTTGGATGACTTCCTTTTCTTTGGCAAACCCGGTACCGGGAAGTGTGTAACACTGCTTCAGGCATTTCTGACATTAACAGAACAACTTGGGGTGCCCTTAGCACAAAGCAAAACCTGAGGGTACCAGTCACAGATTGACATTTTTGGGTATAGAGATCAACACCATTCAGCAATTTTGAAGGCTATCACAATCTAAAGTTGAGGACTTAATTTTGTGGATTCTGAGTTTTATTTCTGGCAGGAAGGCTGCTTTAAGAGAATTCCAGGAAATTATAGATCACTTAAACTTTTTCTGAAGGTTGTGTGATGCCATCTGCAGAGCCTCACTACCTCATCATCACATTGGGGTTACCTAAGATGGCAGGTCCAATTTAGCAATTTGGCTCGAGTTTTTGAGAAACTTCAATGGGGTTTCTCGAAGCAGGTGCTCTTTGTGAGGAATGCCTTACAAGTGGCATCCAACTCTTCTGGAGCTTTAGGGTTTAGAGTTTATTTTAATGATCACCTTCTTTTCATAAGGCTGATATGACCAAAGCATTGGTAGCATTGGGTCTCCAGGGATGTAAATTTGGGACTCATTCATTCTGCATTGAAGCAGCCTCTATGGCAGCCACAATGGAATATTCCACCCCTAGTTTACAGTCCCTGGGGAGATGGAGATCTGGAGGGTACCACTCCTACATTCAGCCTTTTCAATGGTTTTGATATCTTTCTGTTTGTTTCAGGTGCTCAATGGCTATGGCTTCATCTATTGGGTGGAGTGCCATGCTTGGAATGGTCTATGGGTTCATACCTGGGGCTTGCAGATATAGCCATTATTGAGTGGAGGGGACAATTTATTGTTTAAGGTAGGGATAATTCCCTCGCCTGAAGTTTTGGTTATCCATTTGGGAGAAAATGATTTGGGCCTTCTTAACAGCAGGGCATTAATCCTGTAGGCTCTAGCTGATATGCAGGGCATTCAAGAGGTTTGGCCTAAGACACAACTGGTTTGGTCAGCACTTATTCAATTCCAATGGTGGCCAGGGGGTGGTGAGCTGTGTAAACTGGATATGGCCCAGAGAAGGTGAACAGAGAATTTTGCAAAGCCCTATGTAAAGGGTTAGGATTTTATATCCACTACAAAGATATCACTTACCATAGGTGTGACTTGTTTTAGTCAGATGGCATCTCTACGAGGTGGGCAACCAACAGTTTCTTCATGAGCTACAAGGGACCATTAGAGCTTTTTGGATGGGTTTGGTGGGGGATAGGAACAAAGTGGACACTCACCCCTAATCTGTAGAAGGAAACTAGAATGGAGTTACATCTTGGTGTGCACCTGTTTGACAAAGACCAGGAACGGGAACCTCCACCTGTGTGTTTGGGCGACCAATGTGGGGGTGAACAAAAATGGCCTTGGAGGTGCCTGGGAATTCTAACCTCACTTAAGCCTCATAGCTTGGAGTTAAGATACTCAAGGCAGCTTTCCTAAGGGGTCACCCTGGAAGCAACTCAATTTAAGCAAAGCCAAGATCAGGAGATTCAGGTGTATTGTCCAGGTTAGCTGAGGAGTAGATTGGAGAATGAATACTACCTCAGCTTATCCCACATCATGTTCATTCCTCACACAGTTTATTGCAGTTCATGAAAAAAAGTTTAAATAGGCAACAGTTAATAAAGTTGCCCATAGTTTTTCCCATATGGTTGTCTGCCTCATTATTCCAGTAGTGGGGGAGCAAAAGAGATAACTAAACTGCAGCATTTAGTGTAAATTCCATGAAGCAGATCTTTATCTTGATATTATTATGGTGAATCAATATGTGAGCGGAAGAAAAAGGAAATGTGATTTGGACATCTGCTACTTAAATCCCTTACGAAACTGCCAAATAGAATGCATCAGAGTTGTTTTTAGCAATAAGAAAAACATACAATAAGTTTGAAGACACTGATGACACTTAAATGGAACAGCTCTTCAGCATTTTGATGAGTTGACTTACTGTACAGATGGCTTCCATCATGTGAGCTCTTCTGTTTATAGTGGTGCAGGTGGTAGAATAAGAAAGAGAGGGAAGGTTTGGCCTGGGAAATTCTCACACAGTTAAACAAAGTAAAAAATTATCTCTGGGGAGTATTTTAACTTCTTATCTGCACTGCCATCAAGGGCTGTGTGAAATAAATTTGTAACAAAAGAAAACTTGGATTGCCTCCATGTATTTAACTGAAGAGGGTGAAAAGAGAGAGATGGGGAGAGAGAGAGAGAGAAACAGGAGAAGACAGATAAACACTCCTCCTAATCTGAAAGTATATGTTTACCTTAAATGGAAAAATAGCTTCCATTATTATTTTTAAGTACTGAAATAACAAACACATTGCCTCTGCATTTGAATCCTATCTCCCCAGAGAAGTCTCATTAACTTAGGTGATTCAAATTGTAATATTAGTCTACAGTTCTTTGAAATTTTTATAGCAAATGTGGTTAATTTGGTGGCAGAAAACACAAATCTCGATATTGTTAATTTTTTACTTCTAAGTAAAGCTGTGGTGGGCTTTTGGGGGAGGGGGAAATATACTTCTATGCACTCTTACTTGGAAGCAGAAACTTTAAATAGCGTGAACACTGCTTGCACTCAATGGCTTTTGAACAGAATATGAGAATTGCTTTTCCACAGTCACTAGAAAGAAAAATAACATATGGTGCCAGACTGATAAACCCCACTGATGCAGCCCAAATACTTGGTTTATTTACATGCATGTCCTACTAAGCAAAGGTTTCCATAAATACATCTTAAAATTCCTCCTTTCTATAATCACAGTGTTTGAAGAGAAGGGCCATCTAGTCCAATCACCTGCCATGCAGGAACACACAATGAAAGCACAAACTTCTACAGAAGGAGACTCCACCATGCTCTAAGGCAGCATATTCTGTTGTCAAACAGCTCTTACTGGCAGGAGGTTCTTCTTAATGTTTAAGTGAAATCCTTTTTTCTGCAATTTGAATCAGTGGCTCTGTTTCCTAGGCTCCTATTGATTTTTGCCATTGTAAGTGCTCCATATGCATGGCAGACAAGACATTAATTCATTTGCTTTCAATTGGTTCTGAATTATTGTTATTTTGGAGTGCTATCTCACGGCACAAGGGGAACAGCATTATTCTTGTCACCTCTCTCCTCATTTTTTTTGTCTTCCTTGGCATGGAGGATGAAGAGAAGAACCTCACCTGTCCATGGAGTCAGAAATTTGGAAGGGCCAAGATGTTTGAACAGGCTCCATATATAACAGTGATACTCCCTCTTCAGATGTGTTGACCTCAGCTTGAGTCAAGGGTTATGATGATGGAGTAGATGAATCTCCGTCGTATAACATGTTTTGATATTTGAATAAGATGCACATCTCATACATAACTCAGTTACAGCTCAGTACCATCAATGCTATCCCTGAGTTACTTTTGTCTACATCTGATTTTTATTTATAATAATAAAATAAATAATAATAACTTTATTATTTGTGAGTCGCCCTCCACCCCTGGTGCTCCGGGTGACTTACATCATTTAAAAACCCTAAATGCATCAATTTAAAAACATAGGTACAAAGCGCCAGAAAGGCTCAGTCTCCAAACGTCCGATCAAACCCCAAATGCCTGGCAAAAGAGCCAGGTTTTCAGGTCAGACAGGAATCTGATTGGGGCCGATGTGGCCCTGAGAGCAGGCGGAAGGGTGTTCCAGATCATGGGAGCCGCCACGGAGAAGGCTCTCCGACGGGTCTCCGTCAGCCGGGCCTCTCTCACCCCGGGGATGGCTATACGATCACCATTTATTTGAAGCTTTCTTGTCACATTCCTGGGTTATATGGCATCTAACTAAACAAAAAGAACAACATTTCCTAAACAAGAAGAGTACTTCCCAATTCAGTGTTCAGAATGTCCAGATGAACAAGAGTAGATGGACTCTTGGCTGAATGTCAATGTAAAACACCTCCACAGGCCGGATTTGTGTTGAACTCCAACTTGGTAATATCGAAAAGCCTTGGGTGCTAGGTACAATTTTCAGCAGCAGCCTAATTAATCACACATTGTGATGGTCAGGTTTCGGGGTCTTATCAATATTTATGGAATTCTTCAACCTTCAGGAATAAGGCTAAATGAGTGGCAAGTGGCTAATAAAGACTGGTATGAAATATTTCTTACTTCAAGATTGTCTCATCATGACCAATTTTGAGAGTAATAATAATAAAAAATAGCCCAAGCAAATTGAAGGTCTTAAATAGAGAGTCTAATCTCCAGGCTTTCAAATAGATATAGGAATAAAGAAGCTATTTCCTCTATAGATAATAGCCTTCCGGTGAGTCGCCTTTACAACAGGAATGTCATTCTTTTCTCAATTTCTTCTCAAAGGAAGCAACACGTAATTTTGAGCATTTTCTTCCTGCTGCAAGAAAGTATTTGAAAACAGCACAGCTTTTGCAGACTTATTCATAGTTTGAGAGTTGGTTTGTGAATATTTGTATGGGTTGTTTTTGCATATGAAATACATTTTCTAGGAAAAAGAATTGTAAAAACATTTCTATTGAACACAAAACAAAGTCAAAAGATGCAAGAACAAGCCTGGCATCAATGCCTAGTGTCACCTTAGCATAGTCTACCATCTTGTTCCTGGTGGAAGACTGCATCATTTTAAATTCCACACAATATTCTGGAGTGAATTTCCCGCAAAACACACTAACACTTGAGAATTGGATCTTATTAAAATGATGACTAGCTTCAAGCCAGTTAATATAGATTGTGGTGTTATTGTTGCTTGCTTCTAGGGAGTCTCCAGGAGGGGAAATAATGATGTCTGAGAGACCCATCAGAGCAGACTTTGACAGAGGGTTGCTCTGACCTGAAGTCAGACCTGACAAGGTTTGAGCTTCTAATTAAAGCTTCAGGATATGAGAAAAGGCTTCAATAGCAGTTTGCCAATCTGTTTTGTATGGGCTGGAACTGTCTTCTTGAACCCAGGGTGACAAAAGCCCATAGTGTTAATTCTCAGCAGTCTGGCTGGCTGGCTTCATTTTCATAAGAGTGTAATTGCATGAAGAATTTGAATACAGAACTTGCAGACCACTTAACTAGAAGATCCCAATGCTTGATGTAACTACCTGATGTACAAGAGAGAATTAGAGATTTCCTTAATTTTTAAAGATTGCTTCTTTTACACCACCTGAAAGAATTTAAAATCAATGAATTAAAATCACACAGGGGAAAAAACTAAATGAGAAAGCAGGTGGCATTATATAGTAGGGGTGTGAAGAGCTTCACAGCTGAATTTCATAATTTTGATATTTGGATGATTCGTAAATATGCATCTCTGAATCACTAATCACAAAGGACCTTTCCAAAGCATTTACGAATCAAGACATAAACCTCTCAAACTTTCAGAGAGATTCATAAAGAGTTGTTGTTGTGGAGCTTTTACAAAATGTAACACTCAGTTGCCCGAAATTTCTGGATGGGTGAGGGCTGGGGTGGGAGGGGGAGAACAGCTGCATGCTTTACCCCCTTGCCAGCCAATCAGAAGAAAAAAAGCCATATTATGTGGCTTTCTGCAAAGCTGGTCTTATATACTCCCCTTTATGTCACCTCTGTGTCTTTTGTGGCGTTTGTAGGATAGAGAATGACTGTTCTTTGGAGATCCTTTCTGTTTCTGTGTGTTTCCTAAAACTTAAACTTGTAGTTGCGTTTTTAGAAGTTTCTTTCTGTCCCTTCATCCAGTCTATAACCTTCCTCTGTTGAAATTATATTCAACCCCAAACTTCAGTCCCATATTCTGGTTCAAGCAGAATTCTGGGAAGTGTAGTTTGGAAAGGCAAGGACCTCTGTAGCAGAGTATTAAAAAGGCACCATCCTAAATTGTTTTTCTCAGAATTCTGTAAGCACAATCAGAATGGGGTTTCCCACATTTAAGCCCCAGAGTAGGTTAATCACATATGCTCGTAGATTGGAAAAATATATTTAAAATCAGTGGATATACTGACTATTTTGAAACTTGGCAGGCTTGCTGCCCTGCTCATGTTGTCTCACTGTGCCACAATTTCAGTGGAAACTATTATTATTATTATTATTATAGTTTTGTAAAGTATTTCTTAATTGAAACAAATTAAAACAATTCATAGAAATAAGTAGATGAACTAATCTTTCTGAACCTTTGTAAAACTGATGTTCTGCTTATGTTGTCCCAATGTGCAGAAATTCAAGAGGATACCTTTTGTAGTTTTTTTGAAAAAAATATTTATTAAGACTTTAATAAATTCCTAAAAATCAGTGGATGATCAAAACACTCTGAAACTTGGTAGTAAATGCTGTCTACAAGTGTGCCAAGTTTCATCCCGATAGCCATAAAAGTGATTGAGAAACAAGCCTCAAAGATTTCCCATTTGCCGCTAATGGAACAAATCTTTTTCTTTTTAAAATATTTTTATTAGAGTTTTAATACATATATGATAAAAAAGAAAGAGTAAGTGATTTAGGGAGGGGAAAGCATGGGTAATTGGGGCGGAAGGTAATGATAGAGGGAGAGGGAAAAGAAATAGGTGACTCGGGTTAAGGATTGATAAGGGAACTCTTTAGTCACTTCTTTCTTTACATTTCTTCTTCTTAATTTTCTTATTATTATTACCATTCCTTATAAATCTTAGGGGTCCTGTCGGGTCTGTCGAGTCTTCATATAGTCTTTAAATAATGTCCAATCTGTCCTTATTAACGCTTTTCCCTCCGAATCTTTTAGATAGAAGGTAAACGTATCCATGTCCATTATTTCCCATACTTTATTCTCCCAGTCTTCTTTTGTTGGTATTTCTTTGCTTTTCCATTTTTTTGCATAGACTATTCTTGCTGCTGTAGTCATATAGGTAAATAATTTGTCCATATTCTTATCTGGTATTAAGTCATATTCTGTTATTCCTAATAGGAAATATTCTGGTTTTAATTCCATAGCAATATGTAGAATACTTTGAATACTTTCCTGTATTGATTTTCAATACTTTTTCACTCTCGGACAAGTCCACCACATATGGAAAAAAAAGTTCCGGTTTGTGCTTCACATTTCCAACATTTGTTTTCTGCAGCATGAAATTATTGTGGAAACATCGCACCATTATTCCATTTAAATGATCTTTCTGCTTCTCTTGGAAACTCGGGATGTGCAGCTGGTGAGACGTTAGAACTCTCTGGCTTCAAATTCTAAACACCTCTCATGAAATAGCAAATGTCAGGACTCATTTGACATTGCAATGACAGTTAAAGTCAAATAATAATGCTATCCATGTGCAATGTGACATTGCTCCTGGTCACAGTATTCATTTATCAAGCTCAACCTGGTCAGCAAAAGCCCTGCAGAGTCTCTGACAGAGAGCTTTCTGGTCCTTTTCTCTCTGAACAGGTCTGTGAAATGCAAAATGTAGCTGTTTCTTCCTAGGATTGCCCCTTGAAAAGGAGAGTAATTCTTCCCCCACCCCCTTAGCCTTTTTTTAGCTTTTAATTCCTGCTTTTGTAGGCTGCCACTGGTAATCCACCTGCCTTTTTGCACCTGCAATGTGAGCTTTTTTGAAAAGCTAGGATTTGTGGAATCAGACAGCCCCAGACCACATTAACTACTTTGATCTGAATGGCAGATGTCACCTCCAGTATTTTCTTCTTTCATACACTGGTTTCTTATTGATGTCAAGAAAAGAGATGAATGGATAAAGTAAAAAAGATTAAATCAGCATCTCAGGGTTTAACAATGCATCATGCAAAGCTGCTGAGAGGCTATGTTTTGTTTCTCCTTAAGAGAAAATTGCTTAAAGTGTGTGTGTGTGTGTGTGTGTCTTTTTCAGATGCTGTAGCAGAGGTTGTCTGCAAAGTCCATATAAAATTACACCACTTGCCCAAATGTAGATGCAAGAAAAGAAGCTGAACATTTCTATTCCACTGGCTTCACTGAGCTTTGGATCACAGGTGACTCTTCAGTAGTTGAAGAAAGCAAGAAAGAAAATATACCAAGAAAATAATACTGTGCTCTCCATTTCACAGTCTGTGTTTGATTGATTTGAGGTGAAAGAAGCTACATGTTTTCAGGAGATATAAAGCTACAGCTGAAAATGGCACCACAACACCATAACACTTACTTGACACATGAGTTCTCAATTTTTGCTTTATATACTTAGTGAACGGATTGCCTAGAAGCAAGATTTTGCCCCTGCTGCACATCTCGTAAACTTCACAAATCAGCAGAAATGGGCTTCAAAAGTGAAGATTCCATATACAATCTTAAATTTTGAGTTCCTAATAGCATGTATATATGTGTATTCATAAAAACTCTTCTTAGCTAGAATCATGGGGGTTGGTCTCAGTGTCACTAACTGTCAGAGTAAGTGGCACAACAATTTATGTTAATCAGTAATAAAATCATTTCCAAGAGCCGTGATGAACAGATCTCTACAAACAGATAATGTGTTGCATTCCAAATTACATCCTTGGACACATAAATTTACATAACTAGAGTTGGCTTTTGAAACATTTTGAAGATACTTGTCACACCTCAAGGGCCTCAGGCCTCAGTTTTGCTTGAGCAAGACTGCAGCCATGCCGGCTGCAGAGAACCTTCCAAGCCAGCTTGTTTCACTCCAGAGACTCCCTCTGGGCCCCTTTGCCTTTCTCGTGAGAAGCAGGTACTGAATGCACAACATGGACAGGCCAAGGTTTCTCAAACGGGCCTCCCCTGATAAGCGAAGTGCCTCAGAGATGCTTCGAGTCCAGCTCCCTTCGCCAGCTGCGAGCTCCTAACGAGTTGTGCATTCCGGAGAGACTGAGGTAGCTAAACATACAGACAGTCATCCATCATGCCACTTTGACACTCGACGTACCTAGATCAAAGCCACTGGACAGTATAACTGCTTGGAGATGCCCATTGAAGGTATCTCGTACCAACTCCGCATTCAAGGATGCTCCTGTGAGAGAGGCCGCTTTCGGGCCTTCCAGAAGCCTGTGCCAGCCAGCATTAGGCTGTCTTGATCCTGCTCCAGTGCTACGTTCCTGTGTTGTTCCTGTAAATACTTTCTAAGCTACTGAACTTTACTGCTTCCAAGAAAACCTTCCTTGCCATCTTAAACCGGCTGGGGACCTTTAAGAGACTTTCATTGCATCTGGCTTGTTTCCTGAATCCATCCGCTTGGATCTCTGTTGCCACGGGATTATTTATCCACTGCTGATTCCTGTTATTTGCTGCTATTTGGAGGCATTATAGAATTACCTCCAAACACTTTCCTATACCTTTTATTCACAATAAACCTGTTGTACCTCAGCTGCTGTGTGGTTTATCCAGGGAGGTCAAGTCCAAGGGCCTAGAGGGCGATAGCACTAGACTATTTACTTGTGTCTATTTCTGACTTTTTCATAGACTTCTTTAGCATCAATTGCAATGGTTCCTAGCATTAGTTGCAAGTAGTGGTAATTGTTCAACATTGCTATATTGGAAATAAACAAACCCAAAGCCATTCTTAATTGATGTATGACAACTTACAAAATGCATGGTAGAGCAGATAGGGTTTAGTCCTGAGAAAATCCAATTACAATAACATCTAAACTGTCATATAATACAGTTTGGAATTGAATAATATGGTTGGGATAGACTAAATGCAATTGAATGCAGCTAGACTGCATTATGAAGACAATTATGTTGGGAAAAATGGAAGGAAAAAGGATGAGGGGGCTACTAAGTGCAAGATGGATGGATGGTATCCTTGAAGTGACTGGCTTGACCTTGAAGTGAGCTGGGGGTGGTGATGGCCAACAGGGAGCTCTGGCATGGGCTGGTCCATGAGGTCACGAAGAGTTGGAAGTGACTGAATGAATGAACAACAAAAAGACTGCATTATTTGAGTCTACACTTATTATATAATGCAGTTCCAAATTTCATTTTATGGCAGTTAGAGGGAACCTGTATCAATTCATATGGAAAAGTTATTTTCATATCAAATAGACGTGGAGAGTTTTATTATATCAAAAGCAAGTTAATGCTCGTGTTCAATCTCTTTTCACTAATCTGAGATGTAATGTAAACTTCTGTGCACTAGCACTGGCTTCCTAATATCTAACCCTAGTTGTAGACACCATAGTAGCAAAATAATATTTAAAATAAGCTTTCTTAAACATAATGGGTCCTGGGTCTGAGTAAGACATGCACGGTATTGGGTTGTCTGCCTGTTATTAACAGTCTCTGAAATAGGATTGTGCACAGCTCCATTTTTCAAAATGGGTTCCGGCTCTTTCAGATCTTTCGGCCAGCCATAATGGCATGGGTACCACCACCATTTTTTCCAGCCGTGACATATCATGCAGCTACTGACCACAGCTATTTTCGGTTTCATTTGGCATGGGGTTTCACTGTGAGTCCTGCCTGTTGATCCAATCAGAACAGAAGGTAATCATGAAGTGTCTTTTAGCCAAGCTGATCCTCTATTTTTCTGTTGTGAGCAGACTTCTGAGAGATACAGATCGTGCTCTAGTCTGCTGGTGATCTAAATTCTCAGTATTGATTGCAACTCTGCATGGCTTGGCTTGGTTTTTGACTCAAATAGCAATAAGTGTTTACTTTCTACCGACTTAAGAAACTGCCACCAATAGTGCCCTTCACACGATGCAAGCTTCAAATGTGGGGCAAAGGTATCTTCTTGCCATTTGTAATGCTGCATTAAAATGAGGAGGTAATTTTATATCTTTTAAAAAGAATGGCCTATGCACCTTCCGGTGGTATAGCTCCCACTGAAATAAGTGTTTAAAAAGGGTGCCTTAACTCAGCTTTATTGAAAGAGTGTTGAAGGCAAATGATCCCAGAATGGATGGTTTCTTAAATCTTATGCCTTGAATCCAGGTCTAACTGAAGGATATGAGGAGAAAAAATGATGGAAAGAGAAGCCTGGGAAGTTCCCCCATTGCCGCCAACAGGCCAGATCGTCCTGGAGCAAAAATTGATCTTTCACCTGCTGGGTTGAAAAATTGAATTTTGCCTGCCAGAATTTGGGAGGCTCCCAAAAAATGAATCGGAGGGCCCACCAAAATCCCAGACACCAAAAATGGCATGGGGTTTAGCAAAATTTTACACCTCTACCTAAAACTCAATGATCTGGTGGCTTTTGGTAGCACAGTAAGGAATATTTTGCCTCTTCTATTTCTGCAAAAGAAGTTGTAGTGGGAATTTCCTGTCATTTGACTGAAAGGAGCCAAGGTCATTAAGGAAAGAGTTAATCTTTTCTTCTCTTTTCACAATCTGGCTAGCAAAACAATTGTGACAAAGTACAGAAAAACAGCTAGATGAGACATGCTAGTGTGTGTGTGCACATAGCACACTAATTTAATTTAAATTCAGGATATCAAATGCTAGAAATCTTACTAGGTTTGTAAAATCATTGAGCCACCAAAGCATTTTAATGTTCCAGTTCCGTGCTCTGATGAAAATATGATATAAAAATGGTTCCTTTGAACTTCTCAATGAACTCTACAGGGAAGAAAAGAGCATACTCAGGAAAATACATTAAAAAGCAAAACAAAGTGAGATGGAAAAGTTGAGAATAAATCTGGGGATGTACAGCCAAAAGTTGAGGATAAATCTGAGGATGTTCAATCATTATCAGGAAATATTTAGTTAAAAATTGCTGATTAAGGGATGGAGACCCATCCTTATTCACACTTTTCCCCCTTCAGCTCAAAACCTCTTGAGGACAAGGATAAGGTCATGCTGATTGACTAAGGTAACTTTATTTTGATTTTCTTCTCCAAGTGTTCAGACCCTGAAAATCTTTGAACAATCTGGGAAGAAATATTGGACTATATCATCGGAAGCCCCTGGTGGAGCAGCAGGTTAAACCACTGAGCTGCAGAACTTGCTGACAAAAAGGTCAGCAGTTCAAATCCAGGGAATGAGGTGAGCTCCCACTGTGAGCTCCGGCTTCTGCCAACCTAGCAGTTTGAAAACATGTAAATGTGAGTAGATGAATAGGTACCGCTCTAGCAGGACAGTAATCATGCTCCTTGTACCCTTGCCAGCCACATGACCTAAACGTTAGAGTGTTGATAACTTGTACAGTGGCCATGTTATCACACCAAAAGTGTATAGTTGAGTTTGTAAAACTACCCACCTATAGTATAACAGCAACTATGATGGGGAAAAACTCTAAAAAAGTTAAATCAGATGTTATGCCAAAAGTATGCCATTGTTGAGGCCAAATTTCAGCACACCAGAAAAAAAAAAATAACTTTTTTTTTTGCTGTTCTTTGATATTTTCTTTAAGTCTATTTGTCAGTCTTTCCATTTGAATAGTATCCCATTTTGCCTCGGCTCCTGCCTGCCTTTTTGGGTTCCTTCCCTCACGCGCTCTCCATGCAAAAATCATTTTCCGAGGAGTTGTAAGCCTCCGCCTCCTCCTCTTGCTAAATTCTCAACCAAGCTGATTCTGGCCCATGCTCCGCCCCTGGACCCAGGGAGGAGGAGCTTCTGGCCGGGAGGAGAGCAGAGGCATCCCCCCAAAGCCGGCCTCGAGGCAGGGAAAGGTGGAGAGCAAGTGAAAAGCGGCTGTTCTTTAGGAGGCAGAAGCCCCTCCCCTCCATGTTCTTCCCTCCCCCTCCCCTCGCAGGGAGGCATCCCGCCAAAGCCGGCCTCGCAGGGAAAGGCGGAGAGCGAGCGACGCTGCAGGCAGGAGCCCTGCCGCCATGTTCCCCTTCCCTCCCCTCCCCTCGCAGGATTCGCGCGAGTGCGAGACCGCCGCACGAGGGAGGGTTGGCTGCTTCCAAGGCGCGCGCTCCCCTTCTTCTTCACCTCAAAGCAAGTGTTTGGGCGGCGGAGGAGGAGGAGGAGGCGGGACCGAGTGACGCGGCGGCTGGGGGTACGACTTACCGTCGCCCGAAAGTATGACGTAGTGGGGCTTTTGGGGGTAAAAAGAAAGTAAGACGCTGTCTTACTTTCGGGGAAACACGGTATAACTTTTATGATTTCCCTATGTATCATTGACCAAAATTTCCTAGCTCTCTTGCACAGCCACCACATATGAAAGTATCTTCCGTTTTTCTCCTTACAGTGCCAGCAATTGGGGCTGGCTGCTTTATATATTCTGGCAATCTTCTCAGGGGCCAGGGGCCATCTAAATCATATTTTCACCCAGTTTTCTCTATAACTTTGGCTGTAAGATATGTTAATATTATTCTTCCATATTGCCTTCCATGTGTAATCGATTTTGTAATCGATATTTAGTAATGATATTGGTCTGTAGTTGGCTGGATCAAGAGGGTCCTTACCTGGCTTCTCAATTAGCACAATATTCTAGTCTTTCCATGTCTCCGGTATAATTGCTTTATTTAATATGTCATTGAACACATTGAGGAGGATATCTAAGATTTCCTCCTGATAGGTTTTATAATATTCGGCTGAATATCCGTCAGGGCCTGTTGACTTTCGGATTTTTTATTTTTTTAACCGCCCTTCTTATCTTGTCTTTAGTTATAGGTGTGTTCAACCTTTCTCTATCTTCTTCCGAAATTTTCTCTAATTTCTTTTCACTAATATATTCTTCTACTTCAGTTGGATTAATATTATCTTTTTTATATACTGTACTTTGGAAAAAAATTCTTCGAATATTTTTCTGATTTCTTCCTCTTTAGTATATATATTTCCGTCTACCTTTAATTTTGTAATCATGTTTTTTCCCTTTTTTCCTTTAATTGCCAGGCAACTAATTTCCCTATTTTGTTTGCCGACTCAAAGTATTTTTGTTTGACTGCTTTTATATTTCTCTCTATTTTCTCCATTTCGTATATCTCCAGTTGTTTGTTGTATATGTTTAATTCATTTTTCTTCTTTATGTTATTTGGTTCTTTTTTTAGTATTTTCACAATATTTGCTATTTTTCTGTGTAATTCATTAGTTTTTTTAAGAATCAGTTTTTTCCTAATGGACTGCTGTTTGAGGAAGTAGCCTCTCATATATGCCTTACTTGTGTCCCAGATAACATTGTGTTTGGGGTTCTTGAGACAATTAATTGTAAAAAATTCTTTTAATATTTTTTGCTGTCTTCTAATATTTTTTCATCTTTTATAATGTATTGAGGGAATTTCCAGTGAAATTCTCTTTTTTCGTTAAATAGCTCCATCTCAATTTGACTATGGTCTGAAAAGAACCTAGGTAAAATATTTATTTTTTTTAGTAGGATAGTTAATTCATTAGAAATCATAATATAGTCTATTCTGGACCAGGACTGGTGCCTGTTAGAGTAAAATGTGAAATCCCTCTCTCTACGATTTAGAATTCTCCAGGCATCTTTCAAATCAAAATCCTCTACTAATTTGAAAAAACTTCTGGGTAGCTTATTACTCTCTATTGGGTTTGCTAATTTTTTATCCATATGGGGGTCAATAGTGCCATTGAAATCACCCATTAAGATACAGCTGTCAAATTCACATGAATTTATTTTTCTTTCAATTGCTTAAAAAAATTGTTTTGGTGTTATTAGGTGCATAAATATTACATATTAGTATATTGTTTTGGTCTTTTTCTATACTAACGCCGACGTACCTTCCTTCTGTATCTGAGAAATGTAATTTTGGATTTAATTTTGGGTCTATGTATAATACTACCCCTTTTTTCCTTAGCTGCTGCTATAAATTCTGAGCCTAATTTGTCATTTTAAAAATAATGTATGTCAGAATTTTTAATATGTGTCTCTTGTAAAGCAATTATACTAGCATTCTTTTTCTTTATGTTATGGAAAGTTCTTTTTCTTTTAGCCCCATTGTTCAACCCATTTATATTCCAGGATAAGCACCTTATGGACATCTTTATTCAGTGTCTCCTTCGTTCTCCTCTTGGTCCACTTCGTTATCTGAGTCTCTTTGATCATTTTTGGCTACTTGGTCTTCGTCCATTTCCCCCTCTTCTGTCTCTGAGATGTTTCCACTCTTGGCATCCAGATTTGCCTTCTTGTCATCAAAAAATCTTTGACCGCCTTCACCGTTCCCCATGGGACTGTCTTTTAATTCTTCGCCGAATTCGTGCAGGAAATGGTTTGCTTTTTCTTCGGTTGTTAACCAGTGTTGTCTGCCTTTGTAGGTAACCATAATACCTTCTAATTTTCCCCACCGAAATCTGATCTTATTTCTTTTAAGGATATCCGTTAAGAAAAAAATATTTCCTCCTTCTTTCCATGATTTCTGGTGGTGTCTCCTTCAAGATTAGTATTTCCTTACCCTTGGATTGTCCATTTCTATTTTTCTTCCATCTAAGTAGTTCATCTCTAATACTTTTCAAAGTATAGTTAGCTATTACATCCCTTGAAGTCTTGTTTTTCCTTGAATACGCTGAGTTAATTCTATATACTCTGTCCACCTTCCCATCCAGAAAAGATTCAGGGGTGTCAAGGATTTTTGCTGTTATTGCCACTATTATTTCTTTGATTTTCTCCTGTTCTTCCTCTTCTATTCCCCTAAAGCGCACCTGATACTCCTTTTGAGAACATTCAAGCTGTAGGTGTCTGTCTACAATTGCATTCATTTTTATCCCTGTTTCGTTTACCTTCTCCGTGTTATATCTTTGTTTGTTTTTTAATCATTATAATCCTTTTTCAGATCTCCTATCTCCTCATTCATTTCCATCATTCTGGTATTCATCTCTTGAACATCCTTCTTCATTTCTTTCATCTCACCTTTTATGTCTTTCAGATCACCTTTCAATTCATCTCTCATTTTTTTCTGTCTTGATCGCCTCTCTGTATAATTCTTCTTATATCTTTCATTTCAGCCAATAATTCCTTTGGACGCTTTTTCCAAGTCCTCCCATCCCTGCGTCTGAATTCCTTCGGATTGGGTCATTCTTATCTTTCTCTTGGCGACCCCTTGTGGTCATTGTTATCATTAATACAGTTGCTAGTCGGGGGTTGAAACCTTCGTTGTAAAAAAAACCCTCTTAATTCTGAATTATTCTTGTTATTCTTGTTGTTTATCTTTGACTCTTTATCTTTATCTTTTTTAACTGATTTTTGTTCCCCCTGGTGCTCCACTCCCAGCCTCCGTATCTATCACCCACTTCCATTAAAACCAATCTAAAATGCTGCCTTGTGCTGGTATACAAATGCCTGGTCCCACAGCCAGGATTTTACTTTTTTCCTGAAGGCCAGGAGGGATGTGGTGGATCGTACATCCATAGGAAGCGCATTCCACAGGCGGGAGCCACCACCGAGAAGGCCCTATCCTCGTCCCCACCAGCCTCATCTGAGACGTAGGCGGGAGCGAGAGCAGGGCCTCCGGATGATCTTAGATTACGAGGTGGGACATAGCGGCTGATGCGTTCGGACAAGTAGGCTGGGCCAGAACCGTATAGAGCTTTAAAGGTCAAAACCAGCACTTTGAATTGAGCCGGAATTGGACCAGCAGCCAGTGGAGCTGACACAACAGGGGGGTGGTATGCTCCCTGTATGTAGCTCCCGTTAGCAATCTGGCTACCGCCCGCTGAACTAATTGCAATTTCCGAACTGTCTTCAAAGGCAGCCCCACGTAGAGTGCGTTGCAGTAATCTATTCGGGATGTGACCAGAGCGTGGACGACCGTAGCCAGATCAGACTTCCCAAGGTACGGGCGCAGCTGGCGCACGAGTCTTAACTGTGCAAAAGCTCCCCGGCCACCGCTGAGACCTGGGGTTCCAGGCTCAGCGATGAATCCAGGATCACTCCCAAGCTGCGAACCTGCGTCTTCAGGGGGAGTGTAACCCCATCCAACACAGGCTGTAACCCTATGCCCTGTTCGGCCTTGCGACTGACCAGGAGGACCTCTGTCTTGTCTGGATTTAGTTTCAATTTGCTAGCCCTCATCCAGTCCGACACAGCGGCCAGGCACCGGTTCAAGGTCGGACAGCCTCCTTGGTGACAGGTGGGAAGGAGTGACAGATCTGGACGTCATCTGCGTACAGATAACACCTTACTCCGAAACTCCGAATGATCTCTCCCAGCGGTTTCATGTAGATGTTGAATAACATCGGGGACAGAACTGAACCCTGAGGGACTCCACAGGACAACGGCTGTGGAGCCGAACAGGTGTCACCCAATGACACCTTCTGGGTACGACCTTCCAGGAAGGATTGAGCCACTGCAGAGCAGTACCTCCAAGCCCCATGTCTGCAAGGCGACCCAGAAGGATACCGTGGTCAACGGTATCGAAAGCCGCTGAGAGGTCCAGCAGAACCAACAGGGACACACTCCCTGTCGAGTTCCGGCGTAGATCATCTACCAAGGCGACCAAGGCTGTTTCAGTACCATGTCCCGGCCTAAAGCCAGACTGTGCCGGATCAAGATAATCAGTGTCTACCAAGAACCCCTGGAGTTGCGAAGCCACCACACGTTCCATGACTTTGCCCAAATAGGGAGATTGGAAACTGGCCAATAGTTCACTAATTGAGTGGGGTCCAGTGATGGTTTTTCAACAGCGGTTTTATCACAGCTTGCTTTAAGCTGGCTGGAATTTTGCCCTCCTGTAAGGAGGCATTAACCACCACCTTCACCCACTCTGCCAAACCCCCTCTGGCTTCCTTTTCAGCCAGGATGGGCAGGGGTCTAGGATGCATGTAGTGGGCCTCGCCTCTCCAAGGATCTTGTCCACATCCTCGAGCTGAACCAATTGAAACGAATCCATTAAAACCGGACAAGCAGATGCTCGTGTCACATCCTCAGAGACTGCCGTTAAAGTGGTGTCGAAATCGAACGGATCAGCGCCACTTTATCCGCGAAGGCCTTAGCAAATTCTTCACAGCGTACCTCCGAGCCGTCAGGGATCTCGCACTGTGGCGGGTTTAAAAGACCCCTAACGACTCGGAACAGTTCCGCTGGACGGTTCTTCGCGGCGGCCACCTTGGCCGCGATAGATTTTTTTGTGCGGCTTTTGTTGCTGCGTCATAAGTCCTCAAAAAGGGGACCAGGCGCGCACGAGCTGATCTGCTCCACTTCCGACGCCACACGCACTCTAGCCTCCTCTTTTTTCGCTTCATTGCTGCCAGCTCCTCAGTGAACCAAGGAGCTGGTTTAGCTCGGTTACTCAAAAGGGGGCGTTCTGGAGCAATCGTGTCAATAGCCCTTGTCATCTCCCTATCCCAGAGAGATACAAGAGCCTCAACAGGGTCACTTACCGAGGAGGCGGGAAAATCCCCAAGAGCCGTCAGGAATCCATTCGGATCCATAAGTCTCCTGGGGCGGACCATTCTAATAGGTCCACCACCCCTGCGGAGGTGGAAAGGCACAGTGAGTCTAAACCTGATCAGGTGGTGGTCGGTCCATGGCAAAGGAATGATGGTCAGTTCCTCCACTCCGCCACCTTCATCCCATCCCTGGCAAAAAACCAGATCTAACGTGTGTCCTGCACTATGGGTGGGACCTGATATTAGCTGGGACAGGCCCATGGTTGCCATGGCGGCCATGAAGTCCTGAGCCGCTCCTGATAGAGGGGTCTCGGCATGGACGTTGAAGTCTCCCAGCACAATGAGCCGTTGGGACTCCACGGCCAAGCCTGAGACCTGGTCCTTTCTGGTCCTTTCTGGTCCTTTCTGGTCTCTTGGCAGTTTTATTTTGACACTGGGTTTATTAAACTCGCTCACATCAGTCTCATTAGTCCAATTCTCATCACTTATCTTGTTTTGTTTGACCTCCGCCCGTTCCTGTCCGCTTGTTGTTTCTTGGAGATTATTTGCTGTAGCTTGGGCTATATACCCGCTTTCGCCTCCTCTCCTCTCTTGCCTTCGTGGTTTCGCCCCTCCTCTCTGCCGCTTCGCCGCTGTGCTTCACTTGTTTCTTTACGTTCCGGCTTCCCGTCCTTCCCGTCCTTAGCTTTGGCGCTAGCTGTTTACGGCAGATCGCTTCCACTTCTCTGGGTCTTTTGATATTAGTCGCTCTATGGGCAGTCTCTGGGCGGTCTTTATTTTAAATTCCTTCCTGCTTTCTGGATTGGTTCCTGGTTCTCTGTTAGTAGCTCTATATTCCCGCTTGCTCCACCCCCTCCACGGGGGCACGACAATTCAAGCTGTTTTTTGTATATTTCGTCTATTTTTACTCTTTGCTTTCTCTACTTGTCTCCACCTCCGCCTTCCTCCATCCTTCTCAGGGGCAGTCTGGTCTCTTCGGTATGCAGCACCTTTCTTTAATTAAAATGTTATGCCCGTGTGAATCGTCTGGCGGGCGGGGGAATTTTCTCAGCTCGTTTTGTCTGAGTTGCCGGTGGGCACCTCCTTCGGGTCTTTCTTCTGCCCCTGAATCCCCCCAGGCCTCTTGTAGAGGTCCGGGTGGAACACCGGGGATCGTGGATTAGACCCTGGCCCTTTGAGTTCTTTACCTTGAACTCTGGGGGGATTTTCGCTTCCCAAACACCCATGAACGGCTTCGTCTCTAGGAGAGCCTACCTAGGACACGTCCTCCTCCGCCATTGCCAGAACTGGAAGTCCCCATATCTACGTATCTTATTGATAGTTTTTTTTGTGCTAGATGAAAGCCCAGGGCTGCAGTGACAAGCACTGGGGTTTCCTCTGCCGGCCATTTATCAGTGCCCCAGTATTTATTGTCCTGACCAGTTCTAGATGCTTCTAGTGTTGGTAGTGGAGTGATAAGGGTTGGTGGAATGGGGTTGTCCTCACCACCCGATGCCTCAGGCATTGTCTGTGTCATTTGGATGGGTGTTGTGTGGTGTAGTTGGTTCTGATCCCAGAGTCATGTAAGTGTAGTGTTTATGCCTGTAGAGGTAGTTGGTAGGTCAAACAGTGGCATTGGTATGGCCTCATCAAGTGCTGTCGCTGAACCAGACGTGGAGGTTGGAGCCGGCTGGACAGTCAAGGTCGGCTGAGCTGGCGGCTGTTTGTGCCCCAACAGCTCACCCTGTTGGCCCAGTTCAGGAGTTGAATGGATGGGTTAGGTGCCTCTCTGTGGCTCTGAATGCGTATTGGCTTCTAAACGGGACATACAAGAAAGGAGAGATTTAAATATTTGCTGTTTACTCACCCATCGCGCTGGCCGTGGGCTAGCGTCTACTGAAGCCAACCCTCTTTCCTTTTCAAACTTATTCACTCTAACCATCAGTGCATCAAGGTCGGCCGATGTTATGTCCTCATCTTCAGAAGATGTCATGGAAGGAGCAGCAAAGAAACTGGACGGGGAGCAGAAAAAGAAGCCAAAAGAATGGGGGGGGGAAGGCTGCAGCTACCCGTCATCACCCGCTCCTCCCCCCCAACCAGGGACAAATTTGGCCAAAAGGCCAAGATTCACTCCCAGTGGAAGCAGGGAACAGGCGGGCCTGGTTGGGAAGAAGAGGGCAGCCCCCCCAGGGCCCCAATACAGACCTGGCTGGAGGGGATGTCCTTCTCCTTCAAGGTTCAGGTCTGGGGAGACATCCTTCTCCTTTGAAGTCCAGGTCCTGACTGAGGACTGAGAGGCTTGCCAGCCCTTAGGCTGGCCATGCCCCTTTTTCTGGATGGTTCCATTTGGAACCATCCATTCTCTCCTTCGGGGGGAAGGGGGAGGCAAATTGCTCTCTTCTCCCAACATTGCTAGGAGAAGAAAGTCCCATCATATTGGAGTATACTCTGTTTCTGAGACTTTTTGAATGCAGTTTTCAATGGGTCCTATCACATGATGTTTGCTTCATTTTGTCAGTAATCCATTGAAATCTGTTTGGAAAAATATCAGAACTGGAGTAATTACACATTGGATTCCAATCATTTTCTTTATTTAATTTGGTTGTGAGATAGTTTTTACATATGATTGGAAAATCGGGATGCATCTTGTCAACTAAAATCTTGCAGGAATGGCATTTCAAGACTTCTAGACTATGTCACTGTGCAATATTAAGGGGAAAATTAGTGACATAGAGAGGCTTCCTGTCCTAAGAACTCAGGTTTGCTTTTTCTGTCTCCTTCATAGTCAGAATTGTTTCTGACTCTGAATTTGTCATCTTCGTGACATCATTCCAAAAGGAACAAAAACAACTACAAATTACAAAAACAACACATAAAAGTGACGAGTAACATACAAAATAAAGAAAAAGAGATATAAAACTAATCACATCTCATCCAGAGTTTTATCATTTTATGTCGTACATTTGGCCCACCCACTGTGTTTGTTTCTTACTTTTTATTTTGCACTGTTTATTTTATTATGTTTCACTTATTTTATTGTGATGTTATTTTTTGCTATTCTGTATTTGTATTATCGAGCTTGGCCTCGTGTAAGCCGCCCTGAGTCCTCTTTGGGGAGATGGTGGTGGGATATAAATAAAGATTATTATTATTATTATCACATAACTTACAAACAAATCTACCACCTCGTCACACTTACCTTGGGAAGCAGTCTACGGTGCTTCCATTCCAGCTGGAGGACTGATGGAACCACCTCCTCTAACTGGAGAGAAAGCATTGTACGGTGACACTTTTCCCATATAATGGGGAAGGCATCAATGAGCTCACAACCTCTGAGAATGCTTGCCATAGATGCAGGTGAAACATCAGGAGAGAATGCCTCTAGAACTCTAGAACATAGCCATATAGCCCAAAAAAACCCTACAACAATACATCAACGAGCTGCATGTGGGCTGAGAGATGCACCCTGCTGCTCCCTTCCCCCCCCAAATGCTAATATGATGAGGCCATTAAACTGCTTAACTTCAAACAAAAACAAAAACTGATAAAAGAAAGATGACTTCCAATTATCTTTTCTGTGTTTATAGTTTAACTCTCAGTATCCCATCTCTTCTCACCCTATCCAGAAATTGCACTATATCTATGTTTAACTCAAATTAGCTAATAAAATCCATAGTCATCAAATTATCATCAATTTTTTTCAATAAGTCAATTAGGGGTTTATAGGTTTTCAAAAATGTAACTGACAACCTTTTTTTTTTGTAAAAACAGACAATTTATCTAATGCTGCTCAATCACTCAGTTTTAATAGTCAATCTTCAGTAATCAATAAATCACTTTTCCATTTCTAAGCCAGTAATATTGTTGTAGTTGTCATATATTGAAGTCTTCTACCACTTTTTAGCCATTTCACAAGACAATTACTTGTGAACCCAGTCAGTTTAACTATAAATTTTAAAATAACATTCTATGTTTATTGTGTTTTAACTTTTGCCTCATGTGTTTTTATATGTGAATGTTTTAATATATGCTTATATGATTGTATTTTAACGATGGCTTAGTATGCATTTTTATAAATGTATCTGACTATGTTGGCTTTGCTTTGAGCCAAATGTATTACTATTATCATTATATGGCAAAATGTCCCTTCTTGTTTGTTCTGTTTCTGACACTATTTGCTTCAGTGAAATTTTAAAACATATTTTATTTTCTCAAGCACTTCCAATGGGTGTGTTTTTAATGTAGTTTAATTGGTTTTTAAAATTCCTATCTATTTTATTGATATTTAATGGTATTGATTAACATTTTGTATTGCTCTGGATTCATTTCAGTTTTCAAATGTATACCCCTTCAAAATATGTTCTTCAAGAGAGATGTTTATACATTCTTTAGATAAATAAATAAGCAGAATATTAGAAAAGACTATAGGCCGTTGTACAATACTTTTCCTCAACTTCTTTGTTTTCTGTTATCATTTCAAATGAATAAAAGAAACTGCAGTATTAAGTACATGGAATAGGGAATGATAACCCACAAGAGACAATGGAACTTACATCTGAGAGAAAAGATTCGTAAGTGGAGCTCATGTGAGCCCTAAGCCTCTACTTCTTTCTTAAAATTCATTATGCAATTGTCTTGCAATTGTGTTGAATGCCACTTTCTGTATTTTTAACAGCAGAGCAGGCTGATGACTCAGTGTGTCATTTTGAATGCTCATTCAGGTTTTCTCCAAGAAAATACGAGCTTGAATTAGAAGCTCAGAAATGCTGACATGTAATTTTCGTTGTGTAATTGACTGACAGAAATCCCACCAGTCCCTTTCAGGATCGATCTATAGCCAATCATTTTCGAAAAAATGAATTCAGTGACTAGCGATTTGGTAAGCTCCCCCCCCCCCTTTCCCTACATTGGTTCTGTAATATAGTTCTCGATTTTCTGTCTTGGCTGTCTGTCAAGGTCATGAATACTGATATTTCAAATATTACTCATATCCTTCTTTAAATGACTCATTAGAGAATTATACTGAAAAAAGGCTGTGTTATTACATAATTTCAACTCTTTCCCTACAGCATTTGAGGAAGTGGGTAAGGTTTACAATGTACCATTACTAGCAAATAACTTTGTTATAAGCTCACAGGTAATTGTGCATAGGATTTGAAATGTCTCCTGTCCCCAGCTATAAAGTAGTACATTTAGATAGGGTTCTATAGAAAATATTATCTCAAATATGTGTTCATTTTTTATTATTTATCTAAGAAATACTTCTGTATTTGCAGAAGGTCCATAGCTCAAGATAACATTTTTTTATAATGTTACATATAGGAAAAAATTCTGTACACTTCCTAAATGCACGACTTTGCAGTGTGAATTTTCTACCATTCAAGGCCAGACTTCCTGGCACTCCATGATACTCACTACATTATAGACCAGCAGAACATTTATGGATGTTCAAGGTTGCATAAACAAAATTTCACAGAACAACAAGTCCCAAAGCAACATCATAGAGTTAAAATTGATATTTGGGATGAAATGGTCAAAATATGGAGAGGAAAAGCTTAAACAGAAGTGGAGGACCTGTTGCTTTTAAGATGTTGTCATATGTTTCCAACTGGGGCCATAGGTTCTTCATGTTTTCTTGTTAAGGTTAGCCTAGAATTGTGTAGTCAGTAGTCGGTCAATCAGGTAGATTTCTTCAAAAACTATAATATCTGGACCACAGTGAACCAGCCATCTAGAATAACTATAGACATATTACAGTCATAGCTGGAGTAAGAACCTCATGACTAGATGATGATGATGATGATGATGATGATGATGATAACGGAACCAATGCCATCAAAGCCAGAATTGAAAAGTTGACAACAGATCCCAAGTGTAGACTCTGCAAGGAAGCAGACAAAACAATAGATCACATCCTCAGCTGCTGCAAGAAGATTGCACAGACAAATTAATAGAAGCAAAGGCATAACACCATTGCTCAGATAATCCATTGGAACTTGTGCCACAAATACCATCAACCTGTGACAAACAACTGATGAGATCACAAGCCTGAAAAGGTTACAGAAAATGAACATGTCAAACTACTCTGGGACTCCTGAAAATCAGGAGGCAGAGGGCTTCTGCAAGTGAAACAAATGCTAGAAGAAGAGAAACATGCACTAGCAGATTATGTGAAAGAGAGTCAAGAACCAACATTGATGGAAGGCAACAGAAGAAAACTGCTTAAAGTGCAAAAGACAAAACTAGAATACTGTAAAAACACAATGCAGAACAGAAGAGAAAACTGGCAAAAGAAGGCTCTCAATGGACAGTTTCTGGGAAAATTTGAGAGCAAAATTGACAAAGAAAAAACATGGATGTCGCACTGATTCTGGCAGCCCAAGAACAAGACATTAGAACAAATGCCATCAAAGCCAAAATTGAAAAGTCGATGACAGATCCCAAATGTAGACTCTGCAAGGAAGCAGATGAAACAATAGATCATATCCTCAGCTGCTGCAAGATGATTTGTAGAAAAATTGTGAAATTTCTCATCATTGTGTGGCAGGGGGCTGCATTCCTGAGTGTCCTGAAGCTATGGGACAAAAAGCTTGTTTCATTGTTCTTTAAATCTATGAGGAATTTGAAAAATTGAGATTCACTACCCCTGTCTTTTTGTGCCTGATACTTGCAGAAGATTATGGCTGAAACTCTGCATAAGCTGATGTAGCTAGAAGGTCTGGACAATCATGGTTCTAAATGGTTCTCAAGTACTTACAAAACAAAGGTTCCGGTGGTGAAAACTAGGTGGCGCTGGTGCTTTGCTTCTACAGTGTTGCTAAAGTTCTGGTGGCGAACATTTCATTTAAGGCCATGCATTTTAAAATCAAATAGGAATTTAGCTGACTGGTGACTGATAATGCATTTCTCCCATTGATGGTATGTAAACTTTTGAGTGAAGTGTCTAAAGTGAGACATTTTTACTGAACTGCTGGTATATATGGGTAGAGACAAGACTGTTGTGCTTGGGGATGAATGAACTTTGTAAAATTAAAATGCTTTTTCATAAAGTGCTTCAATTTCTGTCCTTGTTAGGATTAGCTAAATGCTTCAGTATGGCAAGCTACAGAATAAAATAAATAGCAGTTATCGTTGCCTGATGTTTTTTAAAAAAAGGATTTCTTGGTAGAATTGAGGAAGAACATTCTTTTATGAGTGTCTATTAGTTATAATTCACCATTTCAATGTAAGCACTTTGTCAGAGTTCCTTAAGTGGAAAAAAACACTATCTCACTTCTGAATGAAACACAGACCACCAGCCATGTATTGTATATACCCTGTCAAGCATTTGACAACTCTTCTCTTTTATAGTCCCAGGAAAGCTGCAAAACCAGGAAGTTTACTGAAACCCTTTTGAGGCTCTTTTAGCCTATACATAGATGGCAAGCTGGATATTGTTCCCCAGAGATTTTCAGGCATGTCTGAGCTTATGTGACTGCTTAAACGAATTGGGGTTTTAAAACCATGGTGAAGAAAAATGGATTTGAAGACAATTCAGTGTGTGAATCATGCAAAACCAGAAAATCACATATAACTTTTTGAGGCTGTAAAATAAGAAGTAAAGATTTTCTACCTTGATCTTTCTAAAATTTGATAGATTTGTGAGCTGCTTGTGGCCATACCAGTTTGACAAGGACTGCCCAATATAATCGATATTCATGCCATTTTTTTTCAACTGTCCCAGTCGCAGTTTTCTGCTCCAACGTTCCCGTTTGTCAAAAAACTTCATTTGCCACAAATACAAAAGTAGTCTTTGTAACGATAACGCTCCAATCCTTGCAAAGACCATGCATGGACAGCAACTCGATCTCACGAAGTTTATTGAAGGTGTAACACCTTTGATGCCAGAATTGGCATCACAGGAACAAACACAGCTTATATACAAAACACACCCCCATCACCTGTCCATCATCCCAAAGGCCCAACCCCCCTGACATGCAATGCCCAGTAGATGTTGCATCATATCCCCTTTGACCCAGTTTCCCAATGTCCAGTGGATATTTCCTCATATCCTTCCTGAGTCAGCAATGTTCATGTCGGTGCTTCTCATGTTGGTGTGGTGTGGCCCAAGCCTCCCAAGGCCAACACCTGGAGATATCTTATCTCGTGAGCAGAGTCAAGAGACCAGAACAAATGCAGGCAGGTCAGGAAATCAGAGCAACACCAGCTCAGATTTCATGATCCTGACAGTCTTGAGATCAGCAAGGTAAGGGAGAGTAGGCAAAGGGGCACAACATCACACGTCCTAGATAATTATGGCTAATATTTTTCAGACATTGTATATTTCTGCCACTTCTGTGATTGTTCATTTGTATTTTGATTCTGTAGCCCACTTGTTGATGGATATCCAAAATGAGCAGCATTCACCATGGTCCATTTTATCCTGGGCATTGACCGAGCCAGTGTAAACTTCGTTTTGGTTTGTTTCTCATAGTGCTAATGTGTTAGATGCGCTTAGTTCCACTCCTCAGCTGAGACCTCTCTGACTTGGTTGGACCTGCTAGTAGTTACACTACCACCAGCACAGCTCTCAGAATTCTTGGAGTAGTTAAGCCCCCCACCATGAAGAGGTAGTGGAAAATGAACACAAAAAATTACTGTGGGACTTTTGAATCCAGACTGACAAAGTTTTGGAACACAATACACCAGACATCATGATTGTGGAAAAGAAAAAAGTTTGGATTATTGATGTCAGGTAACAATTGCATTGAGGAAAAAGAACAGGAAAAACTCAGCCATTATCAAGATCTCAAAATTGAACTGCAGAGGCTCTGGCATAAACCAGTACAGGTGGTCCCAGTGGTAATCGGCACACTGGGTGCCATGCCAAAATATCTTAACAAAATCACGATCTGTTGACTGCAAAAGGCCACCTTACTTGGATCTACGCACACCATTCGAAAATGCATTACACAGTCCTAGATGTTTGGGAAGTGTTCGACTTGTGATTTTGTGATACGAAATCCAGCATATATATCTCATTTGCTGTGACTGTGTTTTTGTGTCAGTAAAATATTTATTTATTTATAGCACATCCTCTCTCTCTCCGAAGGGACTCATAGTAGTTTACAAAAAATAACAAACATGGCAAACATTCAATGCCCCCAAAAATAGACAATCAAGGCAAAAACATAAAATAAAATAAACTCAGTATAACTTATATACTACCAAAACCAAGAGTTAAACTAAATAAGCATAATACACACAAAGAATCATACATAATACATTAAAAACATAATATAACACATCAGCAAGCAGAGGTAACTATCCATTGTCAGGTTGGGAATGTGTGTCAGACATGCTGGTCCTCCTCCTCTCTATAAACTAGATTACACAAATAGGTTAAAAGCTTTTTAAAGGAGAGGAGTGAGAGGCCAATTTTAGTTCTTTAGGGAGGGAGTTCCAGAGGCAGGGAGCAGCCATGGAGAAGGCCCCCCTCTCATTCCCATCTATGGCACTTGAGACTGAAACGTTTGTGCTAGTTTGTATATGGAGATGAGGTTTTTCAAATAGTCTGGGCCTAAACTGTTTAGGACTTTATAGGTAAAAACCAGCACTTTCTATTTAGCCTGGAAGCAGATCGGCAGCCAGTGGAGCTGCCATAACATGGGAGTTCTCTGTTCCCTAAAGTGAACTTTTGCAGCTTCTCCTATTTTATACCTTTTTCTTCCTTAATAACTTGTGACAACTTAACCACACTCACATATTGCTATACATATCTGCTTTTTATCTGAAATGTTGGTGGATATGCATTGTCACTGCCATGGGTTACTGGGAGAAAAGCAGGATCTAAATTCATTAAATCAACAAATATCCCATCATTCCAGAAGAACATCAAACAATTCAACTAATATGCAATACAACCCCATAGCCATGGAAGATGCATTCCTAGACTTCATGTGGATATCAGTACATGAAACTATGGATAATAGTGAACCTTATTATTTTCAATGGGTCAGATAATGGTGGTACATAGATGAAATGATAGCTTGTACAGCAGGCTCTAAGTGAATAATTAAAATTGTGACTAAGTGAAATTGCACATGTTGGTCCCCTGAATATGGGGATCATCATCATTTTGACAGATCATATAAAACAAGTAATAAAATTGTTAAAAATAATAAAACAATTAAGGAAAACTTGTCCAAATTAAACCAGCATGAGGTGCATACATCACCAAATAATATGAATCAATCAGCTGAAGTCATGTCCAAATATAATGCTGTCAGCAGAAGGGGGGGGGGCAAGATTGACACATTGAGAGAGATTTCCAGAACCTGAAAGAAGTCACTGAGAAGCTATATCTGAACATCCTCCGGATGCTGTAGAGTCACCAGCCTTCTTGCTGTATTCAGAGTGAGAAATGTTACTGTCTTTATAGGAAAAAAGCATATTTTACATTTTTCTCACCTTTATTTGACTCCACTTCCCCCTTCCTAAAGTGCTCTCTTATCTATCCTAAACATATGCCATAAAAGGGAAATGCGATAATTTTGACGACTAAAATATTTGCATAAATATTTAACTTTGCATAAGTTAGTGCTAATCTTGTCATGTGTACTTGGTAAAGAGGCTAAACATTCTCTGCTGTCAGAAAGTGAAATATGTATCCATCCTACATCTGATTTATCCTTGAGTGGAAAGACTGGAGCTTGCCAAGCTGAAGCATCTTGGGCAAAGATATCAGCTTGTTTTCCTAAACACATTTTCCTGCAGGATGTCATGGAAAACATGTCATTATATACATAGAATTGGGTATGTTCCACCTGGCTGAAGAACAGTGGACTTTTCCTGCAATCCATACTTGATCTCAGGAAGCAAAATGTAAATTATGGGGAACTCTTTTTGAGTTCTCTTTTTTCTCTCTGACTGCGAAACCAAGGGCTATGTTGTGCTACTGCCCAGTGTTTATGACAGAAAAACATATTTTAAAAGTCAACTAGCATTGCTATCTTATGCTAATATTAGTTTTAGAAACATCCACGGATCATATGAACATTTATTGTTAGTTATTATTATGATGTTTACTAGGGGGGCAACTGTTCTGCTGTCTTATTGTCCTATTGCCCATTGTTAAATTGCTGTTTTTACTGTTTTACTGTATTACTGCTTATTGTTTAAATTGTTGTTTTTGCTCTTTTATTAGATGTGGTGATGTTGTGAACCGCCCCGAGCCTTTGGGATGGAGCGGCATACAAGCACGAATAATAAATAAATAAATGTTTATTTATATCCTGCTTTTTCTCTCTATAAGGATATTCAAAATGGCTAACATTAAAAGCATTACAGTACAATTTAAAATATACAATTATGCAAATATTAAAACAGTATTAAATATCATTAATATTAAAAACAAATAAGATTATATCCAGGAAAACATATAAAACCACAGCAGCCCCTGACATAATTTTAAAAACCTCCTCCTTTAAAAGCCTGCCTGAATAAAAAGGATGGACAGCAGGGAAGGGCTCATTCTGGCATCTGTGAGCAGGGAGTTCCAGAGTTGATGGGAAGCCACTGAGAAGGAAGGCCCGCTCTCTCGTTCCCATCAATTGAGCTTGAGATGGAGGTGGGACCAAGAGAAAAGCCTCTCCTGAAGATCTCAGGGCTTGGGCAGGTTTGTACAAGGGGATGCAGTCAGCCAAATAACCTGGACTTGAACTGTCTAGGGCAGGGGGTCAGGAACCTTTTTGACTCAGAGAGCCATAAAAGGAAAATATTTGTAAATTTATTTCCGTGAGAGCTATATAATATATATAATATATTTTAAGACTGAATTCAACTAAATGTGAGTATATACGTACATACTATGAGAAAAGGATTCCCCAGCCTCAATAATAATAATAATAATAATAATAATCTGGGAGAGACCCCTTGGGCCATCTAATCCAACTTCCTTCTGCCTTCATGCATGAAAAGCACAATCAAAGCACCCGTGACAGATGGCCACCCATGCTTAATAATAATAATAATAACAAGAAGAAGAACAACAAGAACAACAGAGTTGGAAGGGACCTCTAAAGGGCATCTAGTCCAACCCCCTCCATTCTGCCTTCATGCAGGGAAAGCACAATCAAAGCACCCCTGACAGATGGCCACCATGCTTAATAATAATAATACTATAATAACAACAACAAGAAGAATGAGAACAACAGAGTTGGAAGGGACCTCTAAAGGGCATCTAGTCCAACCCCCTTCATTCTGCCTTCATGCAGGAAAAGCACAATCAAAGCACCCTGACAGATGGTTTCTTACCTCCTGGCCCAGGAAGGCAGGCAGGCAGGAAGGCAGGCAGGCAGGCAGGTTGCTGTGAGCATAGGTCTTCCTCCGCTGCATCCGCTGCCCCCTCTGTGCCCAGTGCAGGCCAGTGTGAGGAGGCCAAAGGGCTTGAGCTTCATTATCCTCCACCATGAGGGGAGAAGGGGGCCAGGCCCATCCACCTGAAGGGAGGAAGAAAGGCAGGCAGACAGGCAGGGCATGGGCTTTGCGGTGAGGAAAGGTCTCGCTCCCTTTCTCGACACCAGGCCTGCTCCCTTCAGATGCCGCTCGCCGCTGCCGCAGTTCCTCCCACACCGCCACAGCTCCCGCCACTGCTCTGGACACCATCTTGAAGCACGCTACACCGACAGCACAAGAGGCAGTGGGCGGAGAATGGCGCCAGCTTGCTCAAGGCATAGCGCGAGCTCCCTCCTTCTCGCTTGGCTTTGTCCTCCAAATGCGTGCTAAGTCTGTCTGCAGCCTCGGCTCCCTTCCCGCCGCTCTCTCTCTCAAAGCAAAGCCAAGGTACTTCCTCCTCTTTTGCCTCGCACACGCCTGGGTCTGGGCAGAGCCTCGTGCCATTCAAGCAGATGCTTTCTCCAGGCTTTTTTTGTGCCTTGAGCAAAACCAACTGGCCCAGCCTCCAGCTGAGCTGCATGCGCCATCTTCGCCCCAAATTTCGCGTGCGCAGCTCTCCATGCCAGCTCTCAGCTGCGCGTGCAGAATTTGAGGCGAAGGCCAAATCTGGACCATGCATGACCTGCACCACGCAAGGTCCAGCAAGTGAGCCAGATGCAACCGTCGATAGAGCCACATATGGCTCATGAGCCATAGGTTCCCGACCCCTGATCTAGGCCTTTAAAGTTCCAATTTAGCATATTATTACTTGAGAAACTGGGAAAAAATTAAGAATACATCAGGAATCCCTGATGAATTCTTTAATGCATTCCCCATTTTAAGAAATAATGTTCAAAATCAGATAGAGTGGTTTCAAAATATGGATAAGAAACCAAAAGGAAACAAGCTCAAAGTGGTGAACAAAATAGAAAAAACAAAACTACACAATACATAAGGAGATAACCATTCTCCCTCCAACCTGACATATAAAAAGTTTAATCAACATCTTACTTCAAAGTATGGACATCAAAATGTTGGACTTCAGCTCTCAGAAATCCCACTCAGTATGACAACTTCTCAAGGATTCTTGGAGTTCTGGGCAAACAAAACTTAGGGGTCCAAGTTTGGAAACCAGTAATCTAATGGAAAACTCCACCACCTTCCATGTAGTGCTTCAAACCATACAGAGATGAATCCATGCATCATTTTGATCAAAACATTTGTTTCTACATGCAAGCCACAAAGCTTTTGCATTATTGTATAAAGACCTGTTGGCTTCCCATTTTCAGACATTTAAAAAATGAGAGAGCTGGTGTGGTGTTCAATAATGAATGCAAGAAGCCTGTTCTTTCTCAAATCTACTTGGCACTTTTATATTTATTGCATACTTCTTGCATTGACTTAAGGCAGAGGATAACAGAATTCTAGCTTGCAGGATCTACCTGAGATTTTTGCATGTCAGAAGTACTGTGCAGAGTGACCTGTTAAGTTTTTTTTGGAGGAAAATGGGGGACTAAACGGGAGCTGGATGCCATCTCGGGTCAACTTTGATTGAGCCAGGATGGTGTCTAGCCACCTCTCAAGGGAAAGCCAAAGGTTTGGTTTAAGGGTGAAGACAGAAACCCAGGAGGAAGCGGATTAAAATAATTCATTTCCTCCTGGATTTTTGCCCTGTTTGGAAAGGCCCCCATACACAAAATGCAAATAATCACTTGCAGTCTAACCTGAAAGACATGCACTAGATGCTCTCAGGACATAATTCATTCTCAGTGTTAACATTTAAGAAAAAAAATCTCGCACATACCCAGTAAAGTGTGGCACATTTTACCCCAAAGAGCTGAATCAGTGTTTTATATGGTTCTTATATTGTTTTACAATGTTTTGAAGAAGTTTTGCTTTATATTAAAAAAAGCTTACTCTTGAGCTTGTCTAGCAACACATTAATACTTGGGAAGAGTAACATGAGATGGGAATAATTTTCTTTTTCTAAGCATATCACTACTCAACATCTAAATAATCTGCACCTCACCTGTAAAGATGCTGATCCTAATAAATTGTTTTAAAAATCCTTTCCTATGAATTATGCTCAAATTGGATAACTAGGTTGTGGTAAACTGTTCATAGCACCATTGCTAAGATCACATCAGGATTTCTCATTTTTCAAGAAATTATAATTAGCATGCATAATATTCACTTGGGATAGGAAGTTTAGATGCAAGGTCTTGCTCTTAACCAAAATTACTTATCATGTTATATACATCTTAGTTTTACAAAGGAAGGAAACTCAAAACGAACAAGAAATGTGCTTGGCTTCTTCATTTTGAAACTATTTAATTGGCATGTTAGAGTGAAAAGGGAAGCATGCAATAAGCAAGAGCAGCAATCTTCAAGGAAAGGAATTCACATAGTACAGAAACCATCTGCGTTTCAGTCTCTTGTCTATTCCCACTGCTTTGGAAACAAGAGCTCGGATAGAAGAAATAGAATTTTTGCCAAGAAACTAAGAAACACACCCAAGTTTCCATAATAGCTACAGTAGTTTCTAACTTTTTCCTGGTTGTATCAGGTGTCTTGTATGTACACAGGGGTCACTTTTTATTTTTTATAATCCAGAAAACACACTAGTTTTGCTGCTTTTGTTTTGTTATGTGAGAATGAAAAGATCAGCAACTTAGTAGAGACTATGGTTTTGGTTATGAGGATGGGAGAGATCTGTTGACAAGATTCGCTGTAGCTATTGTAAAATGAATTAGCAGTTTATTGGGGATGCTTTGAATATCATTGAAAATATACTGGTGTAGTGTCTTATGCTCTTTTCCTGTGAAGCTAATAGCAGCAATAGAAGAGATGTGAGAATAGCATTTGGCCTCAGCAGGGATGAAAGATTAACTATTTCAGATCCATAACTTACTTGTGTGTATTCATTGCACACACAGATGACTCTTTCTATAATAATCTGATTTTTTGAAGAAGAAAAAAGAAAAACATTCTTGGAAATTTGTATTGAGATACCAAAATGCAAAAACTCCCATTGGTCTTTGCAATTTATTTATTTATCACGTCAGGAGCGAACCAAACAGTTGCATTGTATTTTTTAAAACCCACAAAGTTTGCAAACTGGGCATTCTATTAAATGTCCTTTGACCAGTAGCTGGCCATTTGGAGTGTCTTTAGAGTTGCTACAAGAAGGTCCTCCATTGTGTATGCTGCAGGGCTCAGTTTGCATTGTAGCAGGTGGTCAGTGGTTTGCTCTTCTCCGCACTTGCATGTCATGGATTCCACTTTGTAGCTCCATTTCCTAAGGTTGGCTCTGCATCTCGTGGTGCCAGAGCACAGTCTGTTCAGCACCTACTAAGTTGGCCAGTTTTCTGTGTACCCAGAAGGGAGTCTTTCATTTGGTATCAGCCATTGATTGAGGTTCTGGGGTTTAGCCTGCCACTTTTGGGCTCTCACTTGCTGAGGTATTCCAATGAGTGTCTCTGTAGATCTTAGAAAACTATTTATTGCAATTAGACAGTGTAAGTTGGATTTACACCAGCACAACTCACATTTTTATATTTGTGGAGATCAAAAGTCTTTCATGACTGCATAGCGATTAAAATCCCCAATTGCGTTTTTAAGAAATGAAGTACCTACAGTATTTCTGTGACATTGGAGAGTGAGGGGAATCAAGACAAGACTTTTCTGAGTGTTTGTGTGGAAAGGATGCTATCTGCAGAATAATAGATGAATGCATCATCTTTTATCTCTCCTGTTCTCCAAGAACACAGACATAGGTGTGTTGGAGAAACAGTCTTGTTTAAAGCATGGGTTCTGAAAGAATATGTAGCTACAGAGATGTGACTACATGCTACACACACTTGTCTTGATGCAGAAATCTGACCATATTTTAATCAGTGTGAATATATTTTAACTGACAATAACATGCATTGAAGCTAAATGGTTCCTCAATTACCAAGCAGAACAAGATATGAAATTTATATGAACATAATTGAATTTTTCTTGCAATGAGTATTCTCAAGGGCCAAGAAAACAAATCTTTCTTTAAATTCTCCAGAGTTTGACCATTTTAGTTTTTTTATTGCACTTCAAATTAGCATGGAATTTTTGACATAACCTAAGTTTTTGAAGCCTAAACCAGTTTTTCTTTTGATATGTGTTCTGTCCCACCTCCACCACAAAGCCCACTTAAAACCTCAATATGTCCTAGGGAAGACTGGGGAACTCTGGGACACAGACCTGACATTTGGGCAATGCAGATGGCTGGGAAAATCTTGTGAACATGTGTTGCTGTTTAGCGATTGAAATAATCTCCTCCTGAATCTGCTGCTGGAGCTTCTCCCATCAATATGTATACTAAGTTAGTGCCTGGGCTATGAATATATTTAAATAAAATCAATCCAGATAATAAACCATTAGTTATTCTTTATTGTGGATATAATGCAACAGCTAAGTGTTTATTGTCTGAATGAATTAACAGGCTATAATAATTAATAACAGCCTTAATGGTAGCCCTAACGAACCCTCAACTGTGGTACAGATACATACTCTACAGTATTAGACCTATTGACTAACATACACATTTCATCTCTCTCTCTACAATGTTCAAAATTCCATTTCTCAATACCTAACTTATGCTGTCGCTGCATTGTCCACTTTCAATGTCCACCTCCCTGCTGGTAGAACTCAGATGGGATTGGAGAAGGGTCTGTTTACATCTCCATGATATCTACCGAGATGAAAACCATTTGAAATTATTCAAGAGCAAAATGCATAATTTCTCTCAGAAAGATGTCAAAAAAGCAATCTAGTTTTGATGAGTATCTAAAAGTTGACAAGTCTCAGAAGAAAGACCATGGATTCATTTGTTCATTTGTTCAAATCAGGGGGGGGGGGGAATAATAGCTTTGCAAATAACATTTTAAGAACCAATATAACTGTAAATGCAAACTTGATAAACAGTTATAAAGAGAAAGAAAATGAAATAAGAGCAAAGCAAAACTATTACAAATTAATTTAAACCAATTAAATACTGAGCTATGGTTCCAGACTCAGGGGTATATAGGTCCATTAAAATGTATAGAAGTCAGTTCAATTGACTTCAGCATGTATCCCTTAAGCATGTCTATATTATGATCCATGCAAAAGGGGGAGGATGGGTAAAAAGGCTTCTAAGTCATAAAAAGATAACCCAATTAGAAAGAAATGTTAGCAATATAATGGGATTCACCTTCATTTGAGTCATGTCTGCAACATTCATTTGAACCCATGTGTCTAAGTTACAAAATCACAATAACTAGGACTTACATGACAAACAGATAAAAAACAAGTTCCAGTTGTTATAGCATCTTTATGTGTATAGAGCATTTCTACTGGTTTCAATTTTGTCTCATATTTAAAACAAATACTGTGAGTTCAACATTAGTTCAGTGCATAAGGAAGGATGCAGATGTTTAAAATAATTGAATGTTAATGTATTACCATGGTAGGAAAGATCTGACAACAAATCCCCCAATGCCCTGTAAGCAAAGTCACTAGTTGCCCTGTAAGCAAGGTTACTGAGGTCTGTATTCTAGCTAGTAACTTTTCCTAGCTGTTGACAGGTTTTTGTGCATTTTATGCAATTTTGCCCAAATTGAATTTTTCCCTCATAATAGTCACAACAACAACAACAACAACAACAAGCCTATAAATATCTGGGCATACTACAGTTGGACAATATCAAGCATGGGATGTGAAAAATGTGCTCAGCAAAGAATATATCCAAAGAATCAGAAAGATTTTGAAGAGCAAATAAAATGGCGGAAATACAATCAAGGCTATCAACAACTGGGCCATCCCGGTCATTAGATACACTGCTGGAATTGTGAACTGGACATAAGCAGAGCTGGATGGTCTGAACAGAAAAACAAGAAAACTCATAACAATCCACTACTCATTACACCCGTGTAGTGATGTTGAAAGACTTTACCTGCCCATAAAACCAGGAAGCAGAGGGCTTCTACAAGTGAAACAAATAGTAGAAGAAGAGAAACATGCACTGACAAATTATGTGAAAGGCCATCAAGAACCAACATTGATGGAACTCAATAGAAGAAAACTGCTTGAAATTCAAAGGACAAAGGGTGAATATCGTAAATACACAATGCAGAGCAGAAGAGAAAACTGGTAAAAGAAGGCTCTCCATGGACAGTTCCTGGGAAAAATGAGAGCCAAATTGACTTGAAAAAAACCATGGATGTGGCTCACAAATGGAACTTTGAAAAAGGAGACGAAGGGCCTGATTCTAGCAGCCCAAGAACAAGCCATTAGAACAAATGCCATCAAAGCCAAAATCGAAAAGTTGACAACAGATCCCAAGTGCAGACTCTGCAAGGAAGCAGATGAAACAATAGATCACATCCTCAGCTGCTGCAAGAAGATTGCACAGACAGACTACAAGCAGAGGCATGACACTGTTGCTCAGATTATTCATTTGAACCTGTGTCACAAATACTATCTGCCTGCAACAAAGAACTGGTGGGATCACAAGCCTGAAAAAGTTACAGAAAACGAACACTTCAAACTACTCTGGAACTTCCAAATTCAGAGTGATAGAGTTGTGGCGCACACTACTCCTGACCTTACCATCATGTTAAAAAACCAAGTATGGATCATCAACGTTGCAATCCCAGGCGACAGCAGAATTGAAGAGAAACAACTGGAAAAGCTGACACAATATGAAGATCTAAAGATCTAACTGCAATGACACTGGCACAAGCCAGTAAAAGTGGTCCCAGTGGTGATCGGCACACTGGGTATAGTGCCAGTGTACCTGAAGGACCATCTTTCCCCGCACATTCCCCAGAGGCCACTACGGTCCATGGATCGAAATCTATTGGAGGTTCTGTCTCTCAGGGTCTGCTGCTTATCTTCGACACGGCAGCGTGCTTTTTCTGCAGTAGTGCCTGTTCTCTAGAACGCCCTTCCTGAGGAGACCCGATCAATAACTGATCTGCAGGCCTTCAGGAGGGCCTGTAAGACCTACCTTTTTCGACAGGCATTTAATCTGTAATGATGCATTGTCCACTCTGGTCTAAAGCTGTTTTTATGTTTTAATCTTTTACTGTGATTGTGTTGGTTGTTGTTGTAAACCACCCTGAGCCTTCTTGGGAAGGGTGGTATATAAATTGAAATAATAAATAAATACATAAATAAATAAATAAAGACCTTGGTCTGCACTTTAACAGTCCTAGACACTCGGGAAGTGTCCGACGTGTGTTCCAATACAACTGTGGACTCATCTTGTTATGTTTCAAATAATAAAAATAATCAGGACGCTAGGTCAGTACGCTTTGCATTCATATATGCTTTTATTTTATGTATGGGTAAGTGTGTATGTTTTGTATGTTTTGATATGGTCAAAATTGACTAATCAATAAAGAATTGTTGTTGTTAAATAATAATAATTTATTTATATCTTGCTTTTTTCTCTCATGGGACCCAGCATATTAGAATCATGTAAATAACAATCCATATACATCGACAATAAGTATAAAACATAAAATAAACAGTTTAAAACAACAAAAATATACATTCACATTCTTGTGGCATCATGACCAATTATATTGCACTTTGTTCCAGTCCATAACATTATGGTGTTTCTTATCACTCCAGCTTAATTTCCTGTCTAAACAGGAAAGTTTTAGTTGGTTCTTGAAAGAAGAAAGGGGGGGGGGGGCTGTTTTAATTTCTTTTGGAGGATGTTCTACAATTGAAGTTCCCAGGCATTTTTCAGGGGTAGCCCCACATAGAGCCCATTACAGTAATCTAAGTGGGATGTAACCAAGGTGTGGACCATCATAGCCAAGTCTGGCCAAGTCTGGCTTCTCAAGGTATTGGCTTAACAATGAGTCCAGAAGGACCCCAAAACCACAGACCTGAGTCTTTAGAGGAAGTGTAACCCCATCCAACACAGGTTGCCACCCTATATACTGATTTGCCTTACAACTGACCAGGAGGACCTCTGGCTTTTCTGGATCAATTTCTATTTGTTTGTCCAGTCCATTACAGCTGCTAGACACTGGTTTGGATCTGAGCAGCTTCCTTCGCTTTCGGTAGAAATGAGTAACAGAGTAGGGTGTCATCTGAATACAGATGGCACCAAACTCCAAAACTCTGAATGAGCTCACACTATCGACTAAATGTGAGCTGTAACACAATTATACAAAGAATCCATAATCATGGTCTAAATGTGTTCTTCCTCTTTATATAGACCCATTGAATTCATGGAATATACACATAATAATATTAGTAAATTATTGAATGAACGTATTTTAGCTGGGACTGTTTTGAGAGCATTATGAATTAACCAAATGAACATAAAGAAAAATGTTGCAGTCCATTTGAACATGTTGATTTATTTGTGCTACAAACTCCAAATATGATTTATTTATTCTATGGACTTCTAACAAGGTTCTAAATTTATTTTAAGCTAAATGATAGATTTAGGTAAATATTTTCAGATGTATCTAAATACATTTTCCATGTCAAGTGGAAATATTGTGCATTTCCTACACTGTATTTTTAGACAGTTTGATCTAAGACAGAATGATGAACTCGGTGACGTAAGTGCAGACTGTAGAGAAATAGCCCCACAGGCCCTGTAAAACATATTAATATTCTCTTAAAATCTTTTGTTCACTTGATATTATGGGCAAAGTATTGTCTATAATCCCATATGGGGAAACATTAGACTGCCATTGATTTTACATGCCGCAGAACCTCTTGTACAAGCACCCAAGAGACCAGCTAAAATCAGTTCTGTGGGAGAATTTATATTTAACTAAATACTGAAAAAGCTGTACTGCACTGGATGGCAACCTCAGTTTTGGATTTCATTGTACAGCATTTTCATATTACATTCTGCAATTACAAAAACAAAAGGAATACTGTTTTATGCCTATAATCAAAATAACCAAAATGCGGCATCAGATTAATCTACTTTCTCCTATGAAATAGTCCCAAATTAGGCATTCTGGGTCATAGCTCTTGAATTACTAGGCCCTAAGGCTAAAAAGCCATATGGGTCTATCAAGCAATGCGAGAAAGGAAAAATCATAATAATAATTAATTTCCTAAAAGCAGATAAGGTTCCAAATTATGTTACAAGTGAGTCAGCATTTCTGCATGAATAATTAACCATGTCCTCTAAAGTGAGCAATATCAGATTTCTTGCCAATTGGAAGCAATGAAAGAAAAAGAAGAAAGATGTGAAAAAGTGGAGACTTTTTTTGTGAGGAGAGCAAAGCGGCTCGAAGGAAGGAAGAGATAACATGCATGGGATACCAGGGTCAGCCTGAGGGCAAAGGTTCAAAATGAGTTGGCAAAAATTAGTCTGTCTTTTAGGGGTCTGTTTTTCACTTGAAGCAACATCATACAAGAATACAGCATGCAAAAGTCAAATTCACACTTGTTGGCCAGCAGGAGCCATGGTCAACAGCCCAGTAGCAATGGTACACAATCAGTATACTCTACCTTGAACCCAATATGAACTCCAAATAGAACAGACTCATTGAATGGAAACTCCATAATTCTTAACTCAGGCTTGTCTGCAATGTAGACTTGACCTTTTTGTAAACTTTGCATATACAGTTTTTAGTGGGAAGACCATTGGCTTCCTGACCTGTTGACAGCACCTCCCCCTTCTTCAATAAGTTAATAAGGCCCCTTCCACACAGCCAAATATAATCCAACACTATCTGCTTTGACCTGGAATATATGGCATTGTGGACTCAGATAACCCAGTTTAAAGTAGATCTTGTGGGATTTTCTGCCTTGATATTCTGGGTTATAGGCTGTGTGGAAGGGCCCTTAGTCTCTTTATTCTCTCTCTGGAAGGGGAGCATCCATGGGCTCCTACTTTAGTCAAATGCATGAGATCCAAGTTTTTGGGGCTCTTGTAACAAAGCATAGATTAATTTTCTTTGTCTGTCTCCTTTCCCAATCATAAAATGAATTTCCTGAGACAATTAATATTATGTTTTCTTCTTACTTTACAAGACCACCCTAAGTAATTACTTCTGTTTCTGCCACAAGGTTCGTGTTACACTAGACCTGTTGCACTCTACATAATATAGAGCAGGGCTGTCCAACTGGTGGCTCGGGGCCCGTACACGGCCCCCCAGTCTGTTGGACACGGCCCCTGCTATGCCCCCGGCCGCCATTTTTAATTTTTTTTTAAAAAAATCTTTTTTTAAAAAAATGGTGGCCGAGGGGGAGGGGGAGGTGGGGCAGGGAGGAGGAAGTGAGCCAGCTCCTCCTCCCTGCACCGCCCCCTCCGTCCCTCTCTCCGCATCGCCGATGCAAACTGGATCGCATCGGCGCTGGTGAGAGAGGGACAAGGGGTGGTACAAGGAGGAGGAAGAGAGCTAGCTCCTCCTCCCTGCACCGCCCTCTTCTTCCCCTCTCGCCGGCGCCGATGCCTTGGAAGGGAGGGTCCCCCGCGCGCTCCCTCCCTTGGAAGGCATCGCGGCAGCGGGAAGCCAGTGCCAGCTTCTGCGGCTGCGATGCTTTGCAAGGAGGGGGTCCCCCCGGTGCCTCCCTCCCTTGCAAGGCATCGTGGCAGCGGCGGAAGCCAGTGCCAGCTTCCACCGCGGCCGCGAATCCTTGCAAGGGAGGGGTCCCCCAGCGGCACCTCCCTCCCTTGCAAGGCATCGTGGCAGCGGCGGAAGCCGGCGAAACCGCCAGCTTCATCTGCAGCCAGGATGCCTTGGAAGGGAGGGGGTGCCCCGTGGCTCCTCCCTCTTTCCCAAAGCATCCCGGCAGCCGGGGCCGGGGGCGGCCGGCCCCCCAGGTCATCAGTGACCTGGAATCCGGCCCTTGGCCGGTTAGAAGTTGGACAGCACTGATATAGAGATACCAAATATTTCTGCATACTGCCAAATGAGCAGCATATAGGAAAAGCTTGATACACACAGAGAAATGATGACTTATCATTATGGTACTACATGTTTTCCTTTCCTTTAATATGCATGCAGTTACACATGCACAGTGTTTTTATATAAGATGTTAGATATAGAAAGAGATATGCAGTGAAATCCTGTATGACCTTTACATACTACGTAGCACTAAGCCCATAGCCAAAGAGGAAGAGTTTGGTTCAACCCCCCCGAAACATGTCCAGGTTTACAAAGAAACCTGGTTTACTCATGAATTTTAATTGGTTAACCAAAACCCCATGCTGAGTCTATTAAAAGCAAAAAGAAAATAGAGTTCTCCCCGAATTGTAAGCAATATCACAACCAAATTTTGATAATTTATTCATATTATCATTACCTACCTTTCCACCAATTTACATTACAACAGCAATAGCTGACATAGCGGTAGCATTGACATTTTAACATTACAGATGTTTAATGAACATTTTCTACGTGAAGATGATGTAATTCTCTGAAACTGACATCAGAATCAGTCTTCCCATATTAAACTCCATAAGAAAAAGTTTAAATATAAATTACGGTGTTTCCAGGTGTATAACAACTGTGATAATTAAATGTTTATCCTTTTATTTATCCTAAACTATCAAGTATTATTTGAATAATTAGGTACCAGATTAAAAGAATTTTATATAGTTTCTAAAAATGTAATAATATGTATGGGTCATAGATCTTGATTTTTAAATTTTCCAATTTGAAGTGAAAATGTATGTATAACAGATCTACAACAGAAAATGCTGTATCCCTGATTCTAATAAAAAAATTCATGAAATTTGAACACAAGTATATATTTTATTAGGTAGTTCCATTTGTTTTTCACCCCATGTAATTATCTTTAATAGTTTTCGAAATATTATTTTAAAATACCTGAAAATAGTCACATCACGGCTCTTTTGCTCTTCCATCTTTCGGAGATCTCTTATAAAAGGGGTGCTCATTGCATCGATCGCGATTGACCAGGTGATCTTTGGGCCTCATCCGGGTGATCTTCAGGCCCTCACCCGGTCAATCGCATTTCCTCGCTGCTTGCTTCTCTTGACACACCACCTGCATGCTCCAAGTGCGTCTGAGCCGTCCAAGAGGGAGAATGGGCTCTTCTGCGCATGCACGCGGGCCAGCTAAGCACCTTGTCATCCACCCCCGCCCCCTCCTTTGGTCTGTGACGTCTGTGAGTGCCCGGAGAAGGACGAAGGGAAGAAGAATGCAGAAGGGCAAAAGAGGGCGTGGGCATGGATGATGCGATGGCATCCACGGCCGCCCCCTCTTTTGCCCTTCTGCATTCCTCCTCCCTCCGTCCTTTTCCGGCCACTCACAGACGTCCCAGGCCAAAGGAGGGGGCGGGGGTGGATGACAAGGTGCTTAGCTGGCCCGCGCGCGTGCGCAGAAGAGCCCATTCTTCCTCTTGGACGGCTCAGACGCACTTGGAGGCGGTGCGCGTGCAGGTGGCGTGCAAAGAGGAGCAAATGACGGAGAAGAAACAAGGACGCTTTGGGAGCCATTTCCTGATCAAATTGAAGCACCAAATTCGGTCTTTTTACTTCCTGCCTGAGAATATCTGTGGGGATATGCCAGGGAGGGAGAAATTGGGTGTTTGGGTGTGTTTTTTCATGTTCCATTGTTTATATTTCTGAGAAACAAATGGCTTTGTAGCTGAAAGGTCTCTCTGTTTACTTCCTGCCTGATAATATCTGTGGGGATATGCCAGGGAGGGAGAAATGGGGTGCTTGGGTGTGTTTTTGCATGTTCCATTGTTTATATTTCTGAGAAACAAATGGCTTTGTAGCTGAAAGGTCTCTCTGTTTACTTCCTGCCTGATAATATCTGTGGGGATATGCCAGGGAGGGAAAAATGGGGTGCTTGGATGTGTTTTTGCATGTTCCATTGTTTATATGTCTGTGAAACAAATGGCTTTGTAGCTGAAAAGTCTCTCTGTTAACTTCCTGCCTGATAATATCTGTGGGGATATGCCAGGGTGGAAGAAATGGGGTGCTTGGGTGTGTTTTTGCATGTTCCATTGTTTATATGTCTGTGGAACAAATGGCTTTGTAGCTGAAAGGTCTCTCTTTTTACTTCCTGCCTGATAATATGTGGAATATGCCAGGGAAGAAGGAACGGTACATAAAAATGAATAATAAATATAAATAAATAAATTAGAAAGTAGTTATACGTTTTACATTTTTGTGTAGGTGATCTTTGTGACTTGGTTGTTTTATAAGTAGCTCCCATGCTGAAAAAGTCTGAGCACCCCTGTCTTATAACAATGATACAACATTGGTTCTCACATGGATCAAAAGGAAGGGGTAACAGTATGTGTGCTTGACATGCCTTGTTAGCGTTATTATTATTGTTAGAGTCTGTTCCATCTCAGATTTCCATTCCAGGGAAATGGCATACCTCTCGACTCATCACTGATGCTGGAGAGAGCATCAAATTGATTATGTAGCTCCAAACTTATGGAATGATTTCTTGTCCTTCTAGTTCTGTGTGTAACCTTCCTCCAAGTGTCTACCTCCTGTGTTTGGGAAGTTACTTCCTCTTCAGAAAGACCCCCTGTGTCACTCTCTTACAAGACAGTCTGTTCTGCTGTATGTAAGGAAACCTCTTCCTCACAAATGCTTGTATATTGTAGTGTGGATACTTGGGCTTCAAGGTGCTGGACTTTCTCTTCCAAAACAGCCAATAACTTGCACTTGCTGTAAGTAAGTATAGCTACTATCTACATCCTCAGGAAAGAACACAAAGATTTTACAGCTTCTGCAAAAGACTGCATTAACTCCCTCACTATTATTTACATAATTATTTACATTTACTACTATTTTTATCAGAATTCAGTAGAAAATAAAACAAAAATCTGTCACAGGCACCAATATTATTAACCAAAGAATTGTACTTAAATTTTGGTGCCAGTCTTGGAGTTTCTAATGTTAGTGTAGCAATTGGCATGACAATAACTCAACATGTTTAGAAAATTGCCTATCCAAAGATAAAAGAGATTAGCTTTTCAGGCTCACTAATGGTTCAATGGTGTCAAACCTTTCTACTAATGTTCCAACTTCTAATAAATCATATGGACTGCATTAAAGAGGCTAGAAGACTTTAAGGTTAAAACACCTTATATTTTCTGCAAAAGAACAGGAAGAAATGTTGGAATATTAGTGTTTTCAGTTAGGAGAGAGTCTATTTAGCATGAAAAGAATAGAAAAGTGCAATGTATAAGTGTGTGGTTTTTAAAACACAGTTGCAAAGCCACCCACAAAACTATTTTCATATAAAGAGATTCAGTTAATCCTTTTATAAGGCATGGAGTCTAAAAGTGAAGCTAAATGGTAAGCTGGAATTTTATTTCTTGTCTTGATCATTACTATGCCATTCTTTCTTCAGTTTGAATATGCAGTACTTTCAGTGGTAGCAACTTTTGTAAGGACAAAGGTGATTTTCACCCATATCACAACACAAATTGGGACAAGGTAGAATTTGCAATAATTCTGTTGATTTGATTGTCTATTTAAATTTACATGATTTAATGTCATTTTTATGATTTTTCATTCATGTATAATAGCCTTTAAATACTCTCAGACATTGCTGCATCCCTAAGGTTTATACATCAGATCATACTGGACATAGTCTTCATTTTACAAATGCAAATAAAACAAAGGTAAGGTTGAGTCATTGTTTAATGTATATCTCCCTGAAATATTTCCATAGGTTTTTTCCCTATAGAAGTAATTTAAATTCAGCTATGCGAAATGTCACATACCTAATCTAAATTGTTTTGATTGTCTTTAAACTTACTGTAGTGGTTCTTCCAGTGGAGCGGCCTCTTCCCTGCTCTCTTGGATTTCCATGATTTCACTTTATGAAAAATTAAACTTCCCTTAAAACTTCATGAGTTTTCAGGCTTCACTAACACTAGTATTTTATTTCTTTTTACTGTTAAAAGATTCAGATGTTGAGGATGGTTTAGATATACATTTCATTAAGGAACTCTCACTTAATGACCTAATTTGTTGAATTTATTGAGTTAAGGTCAGGAGATTTTGAGACAGCTAAACGTACATGACCTCAGTTATAGTTTCCCAAATTAAAGATGCTTCAGCAGAGGCCCCGAGAGTACTATTCCCGCTCACAGCATTACAAAGGGCTTCTAAAGTCAATTACTGATGCTGCAGGTAAGTAAAGAAATTGAACATTTTGTAAAAAAATTAAAAGTTGTGCATGTCTCTATTTCAAATGTTCTAGCTAAATATACCACCGAGAGTCAAAGTAGACATTCATTTAATAAATGAAATGGTGTGTCTTATTTTACTTTAATTAAATATAGATATGGGTGGAGAGGTCCTTATCTGGAAGAAAAAAGTACAATTGTAGGATGATCTTATCTATTCCTGCCACAGAACTATAAATGGGATCCAACTCAATAGCTGCTGATAAGAAATGAATTTTCATTTTGATCATGCAAAAGGGAGTACAGCTAAGCTTTTCCCCTCCCCTGCTTCTGGATTCCTCCATGATGATGCATCCCCTTCCCTGCATGCATACACAAATCTATAATTGCTAATCTATTTTTACTAATATTTATCTTCTTTACTTTGGATTGTATGATGGTTATATTCCTATGTACACATGGAGTTTTTGTGTGAGAGTACTCTCTAATTTTTAAGAGATTAAAACAATTCTATGTTTTGTTAGGAAGGTTCTCTTAAAGATAAATGCAAAGTTATTGGAAGCAGGGAAATCAAGGTGTCTGTTGGTGTCTATCCTACATAAAGCCTAAATGACTGAATACCAAAGAGCCAGTGAATCGACCCTTCCCACAATTTATGAAGGAAAACTCGCAAACAAATGTCCAAATACCCTCTATAACAGTGGTTCTTAATATGTGGGTCGCCAGGTGTTTTGACCTACAATTCCAAGATATCCTGGCCAGTTTACCAGCTGTTAGGATTTCTGGAAATTGAAGGCCAAAACATCTGGGGACCCACAGGTTGAGAACCACTGCTCTATAAGCATGCTCTTGGGTAAATAGTTACAAGTTTTCTCAATCATCAAAATACTTGTCACCTGCCATGATGTCTGTTCACTTTGAGTGAAAAGACCAGCAGGGCTCTTTTTAAAAGTTCTTTTGTTTGTGTTGGATTCTATGCAAAAATATTTCCCTTTTGCAAAATATATTTTGTGAACAAACAGATTTTGTACTTGTTTGCATGAAAATGTTGAATTTTTTGCAACATTCTCCTAATATGCAAACATGGTAAAAATATTATCCAGAGGTTATTTAACCATTCTCAGAAGTGAGAATGAAAAGTAAAGAATTACATCCCTATCTTACATTGGGGAAAGTCTGTCATACATGTATGTTTTGAAATTTAACAATGCTCCACACAAGCAACAGTTCACATAGTAGTGGTTGGAAAAATAGGGTTTAGGACATTTCTAGGATGTCCTAGACTTAGACCCATCTATGGTAATCTATCCTGACTCTCATTGTGAGTGACAGATTGGTAGACTTGCCCTACCTCTTCACAGTTTCTATTCCATCTCTGAAACTTTCTGCTCTCTTCTTTGCTAGAATGCTGTTAGACTAAATTAGGATCAGTAGCTCTTTCCTATCAGTAATGAAGTTATATTAATAAAGATTACAGTAAACTATAGACTAGTTGCTGAAGTCTTTGCTCCTTGAATGCCATTCCACACTCTTTCAGCCATTGAACTTTACAACACAAGAAAAGGACCAAAATATACAATTAATCCAAGCTATACACTGCTAGTAGTATGGACAAGGTGGGCCAAAAGTCACAAATGGGTTCAATATTTAATAACTTTATTTTTTGTTTTAATTCACAATACCATAGCATCATATATATATATATATATATATCTGAGAGACATGCACAATCTGCGATCCTTTGTGCAGGCACTTAAGACCTGGCTTTTTAACAGAGCTTTTGTTTTATAATCCGATTTTAATACTTGTCTGTTTTAATGCTATATCTTTATGTAAATCACCCAGAGCATCTGGGATGGAGGGCGATTAACAAGTAATAAATTGAATGAATGAATATATGGTATATATAGGGGGATTACATTATATGTAAAAAAATCATTTCTCATAAATGACATCCAATACCATAGCATCATGTGCAGAATATATATAGGACCCCTTCATGACATTTAGCTCACTCTGTTTATCTGAGGATACATCATATTGAATGCCTCAAATGTACTACATATACAATATATATTGGTAAAAAAGTCACACGGCTAATTTTGTGATTTAACTAAGAAGATCACTTACATTATTTTTACCTACTGCCGGTATACGTGAAAACAGTATTCAGCCATACCATGTGTACAAACAGATCTTACTGGTGGGTACTAGACCTTAAGGTAAATAGGGATGACATGGAATAAACTAATTTCCCTCCATGCTTCAAGATGGATTAAGTAAAACATATTGTTCTATCCAACTCACATGCATGGCGTACACTAAACAGCTTTGGCTGATAAACTGAAGGAATCACTGTGACTCAGAAATACAACTTAAAATCCAGTTTGCAGTTGCTTGCTTCCTTTCAGTTCCATTTCATGAATGTCATTTTGCTACCTCCAGTTGGTGAGGCATTTTTCCAGAAAACTAAAAAAAAAAAGATGAACACAATGTGAAGACAATCAAAAGCAATAATACAACAATAAGAGAGTATTATAGCAATTAAGCAAAAGTTAAGTAAAAAGCGGTTTTAAAAATATAGTTTTTACTGCATCTATTGAAGAATGGTTAGAAATAATTAAATGAATCCAAAGTGCAGGCGAAAGGGGGGGAAAGAAAAAGAAAAAAACCATGTGAATGGTGGTATTTAGAGAAGGAATTACTAATAGAAGGCTTTTTGAAGGACAAAATTCCTAGGACCAGATGTCCTAACAATAGAGTGTTATAAAGCCATAGAAATTAATTTAGTACAGCCTCTATGAGATGTAAAATATTCTCTGGGTGTTTTTGTTCTTCTTTCTATCTCTAAATACTAGTTTCCTCCATTTGAAATATGTAGGAAAGATTTAGAGGACATGCCAATTTAGCTATTAGAGTGGAAGGAGGGAATCTGTCTCTAGATCTTTAAATTTATTAAAATCTTAAATATACCAACGAAACTATCACTTTCATTTCGTTAGAATCTTCAAGAGTTTATGCAAAGAATTCTCTGAATGATGCAATCTTTCCCTCCTGGAGTGCTAACATTATTAATCGCCATGGGCCATCACTATTTATACATGCAAATACAAAAAATATATACAAGTGCAAATTAGCATAATTTGACCTTTATATTTAGAACTTGGAGGAAAAAAACTAATATTACTGAAGCTAAAACATAGAGCAAAACTGAAAATGTCTTATAATGAACACTAATCCCTCTCCCTTAAAGAATATTAAAGCATAGATATAAGAAGATTGAAAAAGTATTAATTTGGGTGTCTACCTAGCAGGCAGTGAAAATTTTTCAACCTGCATATTAATAATTAAGAAAAGCACAAAGAGAAACATTATTAGTAGGCCACTATGAGATATTTTCCCCTAGGAATAATTAATAAAAATCCAAGCTAACAACCTTTGAAAGAATTGCAAGTAGTGATATATTGTCATTTGCATCCAAGAATACAGTCCACATTTGTGGGTTTAACCTTCACAGATTTGATAATTTTTAAAATTATTTGCCTTTGCCTTCACTGTTGCCTTATGTCGCTTTTAATAGAGATTCAATAACACCAGTGTACATCTTGAGCTGTGTTCCACTTAGTCAGTTGTTAACTCTATGGTAATTGGGAGGAAATCAAACTGGCAGTTGGCCTTCCCTGGCATATAGGAAAATGGGGAGTGAGGATGGAATAGAGGAGCAGGACAAGGGAGAACAGAAATCTTCCCTTGCTCCCTCACTCACTTGTTTGGGCTGGGGAGAAGGGGATAAGACAGGGAGCAGGAAAAGAGTGGGTGAGTGATGATTATTTTGTGTGTATATTTGGGGTACCTAGAGAAACTTGCAGTTTTTCACTGTCATGTGGGTCCTTTGCCTCTAATCCCAGAGAAAGTTGAGGGCTGACTGTATTGTTATTTGCTTTTGTGTTTCTTCAACCATTTTATCACATATATTTCTCAAATCAAAATATCTTAATCAGACGCAAAATTAGCTTTCTCTCAGATCTATACTCATTGCATGCACAACATATCTCCTCCTCCTAATGTGAAGGTCAAATCTCATATCTTTATCAGTTTCTGTTTCTGTGGACATCTTAAGTCATCTGCAGATTTTCAACTTAACCAACTTCATCGAATTGTTAGTAGGATTGGAGAAGCACAGGGTGTCCTGGAGCCGATCACATGATGAAGGGCTACTTCTGGTGGGACTCTGTGGGGCTCCATGCTGGCAGCATTGCTGCAGCTGAGCCCAAAGGAGTCAGTTGCACACCTGACTTCTCATAGAAGAAGTTTATTTATTTATTTATTTATTAGTTCAACTTAATATACCGCTCTCTCTGGAGCTCAGAGCGGTTTACAGAATTAAAATAGCAAATAAAACACATAAAACACAATAAAACCAATTAAAAACCCCCAGTTAAAATCCCATTCCCAACAATAAACTGCAATAAGGCAGCAGAAATGCGATGGCGACGACGTAACAGAGCGCTGGTGATAACGGGCACTGGTTATGGGCCAAATGCTGGTCTAAATAGCCAGGTCTTAACGGCTCTGCGGAATGGCATCAAGTCCCGGATGACTCGTATCTCCTCAGGGAGGGTGTTCCACAAGGTTGGCGTGGCCACAGCAAATGCCCTCTGCCGCGTACTAGAGAGCCTGTAGACCTTAATGCCAGGCACCTCCAGTAAGTTGAAGAGGAAGTGGGAAAAGTTCCTCAGCTGGACGGCCATGTCTGAGCTGAACAGACGTTTTGGCTCCCTGCTGTTCCCTGAAGCCATAGTCTGGCTTGCCTTGCCAAGAACTACCTTGAAACCCTGTTTATTCCAAGAACCCTGGATTGCCTTGTTTGACTACAGACTAAGTTGCCTTGTCTTGATTCGCTTTGTTTTTATGGACCTTGCTTTTGAGATCCTTTGCTTTTTGAATACCTTTGGACATTGATTGCTAATTACCTTGGACTAATTGATCTTTACCCTTTTGGACATTTTACCTTTTTCACCTGCTTCTAATTTGTGCTTAATAAACAGTTAATTGACATTGTCTCTGTGTGTGTGGTTAAGGGGCAGGGCCAGGTCCCGCGTTGTGACAGGCCCCAAGACTCAGTTTCCCTAGTTTCTCCAGAACCACAGTGCAGCCATGTTGGCAACAAAAAAATTTCTAAGTCTGTTTCCCTTTCCCAAGTGAACTCTGTGCATTGCAACCTGGGTCAAACATTCAAGGCTGTGGCTGTTATTCCTAGCGATAACCAGAAGCGCCTGGGACCAGGAGCTCCACTGCCTCCTCTTCACAGATGTGGGCACTAATTGGGATCACATACTTTGCCTCTGAGGTTTACCTAAACAGCAGCTGCAGCCCATCATGAGAACCATGATGTTCGACGCAGCTATGTCGAATAGATCAAAGGGTTTGGACACTATAACCGTTTGGTCTTGTAGCAACCCAGTTCCCTTTCGTGCCTGGGGGGCAGGGGGCAGCACCGGGGGTCCCACTTGCATTAGGGCCAGCTGCAGTTAATGAGGACATGGAGGAAGGGGCTGATGAGTTAGCTGGGCCTTCCTCTCCCACAGAGAGCCTGGCCTGGGATGATGAATGGCCTGACGGCTACGCTAGCTGGGAAGTTCAGGCTGACCCTATACTTTGTGATGACTCTGATCATTATGAGAAACCAGGTGGTTACGGGTCGCAGGAAAGGATCATGAGCCCAAACAGTAGCCCAGGTGCTGGGAGGCAAGGACGGAGCTTTGATAGGAGACGGAGCACTGAGTCCAGCAGGAGGGATTGGCACTGTAGCCTAGAGCGCCAGAGAGGCGTGAGATCCCGTAGCACAGATTGGCGCAGAAGCCTAGGCGTCGGGGCCCCGCCAAGGGATTAAGTATAGGATCCGTGGGAACGGATCCTCAGTAGCTCGGCCACTTCTATTCTAAGAGGAGTGAAGCGAGCGGAGTTCCAGGGAGCCAAGTTGCCGGCTCGAGCCTTGCCAAGTAGTTCCTTGGAGTTGTTTCTGAACTTTGCCTTGTTCTTTGCCACGGACCAAGTCCTTGATCCGCATAGTTTTGCGGTGCCTTGCCACGGTTGCCTTTGGATTTTACCTACGGACTCTTTACCTACTTTGGATTGAACTTTTTGATACTTTTTATGGACAATTTACCTTTTCACCTGTTTCTTATTATTTAATAAATAGTTAGCTGATTACCGTCTCTGTGTGTGTGATTAAGGGGCTGGGCCGAGACCCTGCATCGTGACAGGTCTGGGAAAGGCTGATCATCTCGAGCCAACCTTTCCATCTCTGATCATGGATTCCTGAAACGGGCCTTGCGGTCTTCCTGCTCAAGCCTCTACCTGCCAGCTTGCTGGCTGCTTTGGATCTAGCCCGCTTGGGCCTCCGTTTGTCTTGCTGTTTGTTCCTGATTGCTTTGGAAAGACTTTGCCTTCATATCCTGCTTGAACCCTGATTGCCACGGGTCTATAATCAACTGCTGCTATAACTGAACACTGCTGCTACTTTCCTGGTGCCATTGCAGGCACATTAGTTTGACTCTTAGACTCTTTCCTATAACCAATATTCTATATAAACCTGTTGTACCTCAGCTGAACATGTGGTTTATCAAGGGAGGTTTCCAAGTGCCAGGAGGGTGACACTTACAGAACTAGTTTACCCTTTTTCTTTGAAATATGGTAAATATTCAAAACATTTCACCTACTGATACCTCAATTAATGTAATTTATTGATATCTATTTTTAGTTTTGAAATTGACCAGTAGCGGCTACATTTCTCACCCTTGGCTTAAACTCAAGCCAATAAGATTTCCCAGTTTTTTTGTAGTAAAATTAGGCGCCTTGGCTTATATTCAGGTCAGCTTATACTTGAGTATATACAGTGAATGATAAAAAAATATTTAATCAGATTACAAATGTTCCAGTGGATCATGTGTCAGGAAAGCACATTGAAAAAACACAATCCAAGGAACAATGCTTTATTTCTTTATTTCAAACAGTTGTACCCCCTCCTTCTCAACCCGTTTTTTTTGGGGGGGGCTCAGGGTGGCTTACAACCAGCAACAATTTGGTGCTGACACATATAAGCAACATAGTATAATAAACAAATAAGGAACTTAGCAACCCCTGATAAAGACCTGACAGACCAAGCTAGCTCATCCGAGGAAACATCTGGGTTAGACAGGGATTCCATATTGCATTTTAGGAAGAAATCTGTATAACATTCTGTATAAAACTGTCCTGATTCTTTATTGGGAAAAGGGAAGAGCAAGCATGCTGGATGGTAAAATGGATAAAGCCTTGTTTATTTTACATTCTATGTTATTGCCTTTAAAATGTAATAGGAATGGAGCACAGCTTTTCTTCCCCAACACTTTGGCCCTGAGAACACAGCAGTCTTTTCCCTTCCTAATCCTCAATCTGCCTCTTTTGTCCCAAAAGCCAAGAATCTGCCCCCTTCTTGTCTAGATTCATTATTTTCTGCCTCATCCCACACCCAAAGGGAATTTGGTGAGGATGATATCATGCCTCTGACCTGTGTGCCACTTCCTGCATCTCACCACGCTGGACTCCAGACAATGACATGTGTTGGGTGCTTTAGACAGCTGAATCCTGCTTTCTCATTCTCAATAGCACAGAGTTTGGAGCCCAGAAGGGTTGTTATTTCAATTGGGAATTAACCAGAAATCATGCCCTGTATTAAAAACAGCTTAACTCAGTTGGAAGCATTGCCACCTCCATTGGTCCACAACAGCTTTATCTTTAAGATCCAGTCTTGGAATTTCATTCCTTTCCTTTCAGTTCCTTGCACAATCAGAAGCGACTTGAAGTTTCTCAAGTCGCTCCTGATGAACAAAAGAAAATCCTTGCACACTTGCTGTCTTGCCTTTATGTGGATTCAAACCAGTACAATTGTTATCTTTCTTGTTTTGCCTGGAATTAACTGCAGTGGGTGTAGGGTAGGCTGGAATAAATAACAGGCAATGGCTTTCTTGTAATCTTTGCAAAACAGAAACAAAAGTACCATGACAGTGATGAAAAAGCAGGTGTGGGAGCTGCTTCATGGTCAGAGGTGGTAACAAAATGAAGAAATGCTCCCCCTTGATAGAAATTCTGTCCCATTCTATGAAAATTTCTTGCAGTCCCCAAACCTCTAGCATTGCAGGGTGAAGTACTGACAATCATTCACATCTAGATCTCATATTTGCCATTTTTCTTTGGTCACTTTGCCCTGTCTCTTTGGATTATGAAACTTTATGTCCTCATTGTGCCATTCCAGGAGCTACACACCCTAAAAGAGGAGCTTAATCAGCTTGCTCCTCACAAGCACACAAAGTCTTCTATGCCTGTCTATCCTAATTACATTACTTTGCAGCTATACCTACAAAAATAATATAGATTACTGTGCTACAGGGCTGCCTCAGGTGCAGTCCCCAGAGCTCTTTAGTGTCCAGTTGACCAGCTATGCCAAAAGTGCATTTGGATTATAGTCCCTGTTTCACTAGCCAAAATCAATTTCTTGGCAGAGTCTTGCTGATAAGGTCACAACCCAACCATGTGACCAGCAGAAGTTCGGCTCTGTCAAGGCAATGGTTCTAGCCAGCTACAGAGCACTACATTGGACTGGATTCAGGTGTTCACACTTTAAAAACATTGGGATCATTCCAGAACTTATTGGAAACTCTAGAGCCGGGGTGCTCATTAGGTAGCTCGGGAGCTACTAGTAGACCTTCGGCCCTCTTCCAGGTGATCTTTGGACCTCACCAGCTGAATGGGGCGCTCCTGCCGTGCGCGCGTACACCATACATGCACGCGCACTCCTGCTGCTGGCTTCCGCTCTCGCGATGCTTCTTTCGCCTGTGGGGCATTTCAGGAAGAAGGAAGCATGAGGCGGGGCCTCTGGAGGGAGCGCCCTGCCTCTCTCTCATCCAGAAGCAGCTGTGCAGCCTCCATTGCCGGCAAGACAGGCAGGGTGGAGCGCTCCCTTTGGATGCCCCGCCTTGTGCTTTCTCCTTCCTGCAATGCCCCGCAGGCGGAAGAAGTGCTGCGCGGGCGGAAAACAGCAGCAGGAGCATGCGCGGTGGCAAGAGCGCGCGGCGACGGGAGCGCACGGTGGTGGAGGCAGGTAGATCTTTTGGACTTGGTTGCTTTAAGAGTAGCTTGCATGCTGAAAAAGTGTGAGCACCCCTGCTCTAGAGTAATTATGGTTCCCCTTGTGTTGGATTAACAGTTGGAAGCAGCACCTTTCTGGCAAAACTTGTCTTATATCATGTGGACTCCTCAAAACAATTGGAAGGTGAATCTGTTTTTATTTACCTGTGAAGACACAACCTGTATCAATATATTAGTAAAGTAAAATGTTGTCAGAAATTATCTTTTTGGCAGGTAGGGCAAGATTTAAAGTCAACTGAAGTCTTCTGCCAGAGATGGAGGATGAGATCTGCTTCCATGCCATCATGGCACTGAAGTTATTGGATTGAAAGATGAATCTTATTTCATCATTGGCAAAAAGATAGGCCCTTCCATGATATCAAAAGCAGCAGATTTGTTTAGATGGGAAGCTATGCATATTGAATAACATACATTGCCTTGTTGCTCAGTGGAGCAGAACAGATGGAGAACTGCCCTCACTGTCCCTAGAATCTTCAATTTGAATATTGTTCCTTCAGATGTTGTTTCATTAGACACATCCATTGTGGCTGTTCAATTAAATCTGAATATCCAAATTACTTTTATCCTGTTCTGCCTAGTAGTGGAAGAAGTCACAACTAAGGTCCCTTCTACACTGCCCTATATCCCAGGATCTGATCCCAAGATTATCTGCTTTAAACTGGATTATATGAGTCTCCATTGCCAGAAAATCTGGGATAAGAAAATAATCTTGGATCGGATCCTGGTATATAGGGGCAGTGTGGAAGGGGCCTCAATAGTTTTTGGAGGATAAATTGGAAAATATGATCCAGGCTTTATACACACTTGCAGTCCTGCTTTGCCTCATTATGACACATCTTAGCTAGTAACATACATTTGAGGGAAGTGGAATATCTAGTGCTTCTGGGGTTTAAATGAAAGCTTAATATTGCTTTTGGCAGGTTTGTACTGGTTTTGCTAGATTACAGCCTTTCAGTAGACCAGAAGTCCCATCACTATCCTTGAAAAAATAACACTACCTGTCACTCTAGCCTAGTTTCTCTAACTTTTTTCAAACTATTTTTGATTCTAAAGATTCCTCAGGATCATGTTTACGCACATTCTTCTGCACTCAAATATTTAGACCAGAAAAAATGTTTCTTCCACTCACTTTTAATTCACCCCTTCTCTTTCTCACATTTCAGTTATAATTTTTCACTGGACAAGTTTTTAAAATGAATCTTATTTTGTGACAATGTATATGGAAAGAAAATAAAGGATAACAACAGAGGTGGAACCCTGGAGATTCTTTTGATATTTGTGACGGTTTCCCACCCTCTTCTTTTTCTTTCTATAAATTTAAATGCATTCAAGTCATATTGTAATTTCAAATGTGTATCTGGAGTTATGATCCTCTTTGACATTGCTGAGCCAGCTTTTCTGCCAAAGAAATATAAAAAATTGGGTTAAGGGAGGTGGGGGTGAAATGCTAGAAACATATTTTTCATTTAATGCATATACATTGATATGGAAACACATTGCTTGCTGTAGACCTTTTACTAAAATGCTCGTACTAATTGTCTTAAGGCTGAAAAGTAGCAAATGCATATTGCTTTCAAGGTCAGAAACATACATTAAAATATAACCACAATGAAGATGTTTCTGAATAAAAAGTAAACCGTCAACATATTCCAAATAATTCTGTATAACCCAGGTGTATGTGCAATTCAAGTCTTCTGCTGACAGAAGACTTCTCTTTCAAGAAAAATGGAGACAGGAGAGTCCTGTCAAGATAGTCTCCCCTTATGATTTTATACAGATGGGGCTGCTGCTCTATAGCACTGATAAATGGACACAGCATCATGTTCGTGAGGTGAATATATATGATTCTGGATGTGCATCAGGCCTAAAACTGGACATCACTTGTCATTGGAAAACCAATAGTTTGAAGGCAATGTTATCATTGTCAGCTTATGTGTTTTGTATGTTATCTTAGCTATGTTGACTGAGCTCGTCCCCATGTAAGCCGCCCCGAGTCCCTCCGGGGAGATGGAAGTGGGGTACAAAAATAGAGTTGTTGTTGTTTTCATCATGTCCCCCAACAGGTACTTCAGAGGTTGATCCTAAAATTCTAAGCTCTCTATATACTTATTTTCTCTTCAATTCACATTGAGAACTGTAAAGTCAAACTTCACTACAGCTCCAAAATAATGAACTGAGGGTTTTCCACCACACGCGCACAAACAAACACACACAATTTGGTCCTGTATTGCCTTGCGTACTTTGCATCATTTTTTCTGGTCATCCTGTTTTAAGTATGCATTGTTGAGATCACATTATAAAAAGCCATTTCCTATGCCTTATAGCTACATCACTACTTTATTAGACATTATCAGAGAAAAATACAGTAATTATTGACAGTCTCATCACTATACACACACACACGAGGATAAATGTGAAAGCTTGCTATGAGATAAAAGCTCTGTGTGTGCACGCACACAATGTATGCAACCTATCTCTTTCAGAGCTTGGAGGTGATTATTTTCCAATACAAACCTAATAGATGCAGGGAAAAAAATCACATGTTGTTACAAGCCAGGTATATTCAACTGTCAACTTCTCAGACTGCTCATACAATTTAAAGGGCAGTGTTTATTCTATAGAGCCTATGGCGTACAAGATAAATGGCATAAGAATGAATCCAGGCAATTAGCCCTGTGAGAGTGTGTATATACATCAGTCGGGACCATTAGGGAATTGGCCTCAGTTTGGGATAAATGCCAGATGCTCTGGAATGTAAACAAAGATAAGAAACACCTCCACAATTGTACACAAGAGAGGAAGACAGTTACAAGCCTGACCTGTGAATGAACCTCTTCACAGGTGCACTAAACATGGCAAGTTGGATAGTTCAACTGCCGGAACCCTAGGCAGAGCTAGAGATAAGAAAGCTAACACACGGTAAGTGAAGCCCTCTACTTTATTCTAATTGGTCAGCTGACAAGCAGAATGGGCATAAGCATAAAATAAAAAAGCAAAAAAGTAGCTCTTATCAGGCTGCTTTTTGCATGACTCCAACACAGATGATGCTGTTGATAACCGCAATGGCCATTCGTGATGACCCTGACTTGCTGCCTATAATGCTGATCTATATTGATACAGCTATAGTAAGACTATATATACTTAATGGGAACAATATGAGGAGAAATAGAGATAGGAGAAATAAGAAATAAGGATTGTTTCTTTTTTACACAAGATACTGTATATACTTGAGCATAAGCCTAATTTTTCAGCCCTTTGTTTAGCACTCACCTTCCTCTCCTCTTCTCTCAGCATCAGTCTTTCCTACTTTTTCTTCTTCATATATACACACATCATTTTCCCCAAAATGTATAGTTAAAATAAACTATGGTGATTACTGGAAGAATATGTAAGAAGGTTAGAATAATGATTTCATCAGAGTTTGACAGTCTTATCTTGTTATGTAATTTTATTGGTATCTTTTTAAAAAAAAAATTACCATTAGCTGCTGCATTTCCCACCCTCAACGTATACTTTAGTCAATAATTTTTTTAGTCAAAAATTAATATTTTTGTTACCACTTTAAGATTAGTTATGGTCAAAAATGGAAATAAAATTATGATTATTAAATTGATGACTGGTATAAGGTGGTGTGGAACATTGTAATAAACAATAAACTGACTTGTGAAATACAACATAAAAAGGGATTAACGAAAATAAATGATTTTGAGATAATATGGGGCAAATTTTTAGAATATATATGTCAAAGAAAAAGGAATAAAACCACATCAACATACACTAGCATTTTGGAGAAGACCTCATTACATTGAGAAATTTCCCCTTTGTAGGACACTTCAGCCTCTTTTCTAGCATGGAAAGGCACAGAGCTCATCACATGTTCCAGGACTGAAAAGAGGTAGAAATAATCTGAAAGCAGTGAACTCCGAACATGGGCCAGCAATTGTGTTCTGAGCTCCTACCTCTTATCACACTTTACTCATATCTTTACAATGGAAAAACAGGTGGGATGGGAACCATGAAAGTTTCATGTCCTATTTCATTTTTAAAGAATTTTAAAATGAAAGATTTTAAAAGAAATCTCTATAAAAATGTACTGTGACTCTAAATGGAAATGGAAATGAAAGGAAAGGAGGAGAGTGTCTTTGATGTATGCATATGAAATCTGATTCCATGATGTCATTTGCTGTTGTTTTATGAAAAACAAAGCATGCCAGAAGTTATCCATATAATTTTCAGAGTCTGGAAAGTTATAGTGTGAGTGGGGTTATCAAAAGGCAACAGGGCTGGATTAATCATTAGACTAAATCTTATAACTGTTATAAACCAAAACTGAAGATCTGCCAAAAGTCTCACCTTCTGTGAGGCCACCAAATCCTGAATGCAGGATTTCTCTCTGGTCCTCACACAGATGTTTTCCCTAGCAACAACAGAAAAAAATGACTCAAATTGTCCAGGTATTTAAACAGAATGTAGTTTTTCTTTTTATTTGTAAGCATATTTACACTGTTAATAATCCTGTGACTGAAAGTTAAAGTGGGTATAGGGAGTAGGCATAGGTTTTACAGTTTTCCCATGTGCCACACATTGGGTTTATTTTTTAGAAAAAATAAATATATACTTGTTTATTGTTTTCCTATTTATGTTCTTGCTGCTGTATTTTTTTTCCTAATTCTGATACATAAGAACATAAGAACATAAGAAGAGCCATGCTGAATCGGGCCTCAGCCCATCTAGTCCAGCATTCTGTGTCACACAGTGGCCCACTAGTTGTACACGGGGATCTCTAGCAGAAAGGAGGGCAAAACCCTCACCTGCTCCTGACCCCCCCACAACCAGTACCTGGGGAAATCCTGCCTGCCTCAATCAACACAGAGGTGGCACTTGGATGTCCATTTCAGTAACTACTGATTCCCTTGGTATCCATGAATCTGTCTAATCCTGCCTTGAAGCTGTCCAGGCTGACAGCTGTCACAACCTCCTCTGGAAGTGAGTTCCATAACCCAATGACCCTCTGGGTGAAGAAATATTTCCCTTTATTAGTCCTAACTTTCCTACCTTGGAGCTTCAGGGAGTGCCCCTAGTCCTAGTGTTGTGTGACAGAGAAAATATTTTTTCTTTATTCACCTTTTCCATCCCATGCATGATTTTATACACTTCGATCAAGTCACCTCTTAAACGCCGTCTTTCAAGGCTGAAAAGACCAAGGCGTTGCAACCTGATTTCATAAGGGATCTGCTCCATCCCTTGGATCATTTTTGTTGCCCTTCTTTGTACCATTTCCAGTTCCGTTATATCCTTCTTAAGGTGCGGTGACCAGAATTGTACACAGTACTCCAGATGTGGCCTCACCATAGATTTGTAGAGAGGCAATACAACATTTGCCGACCTATTTTCGATTCCCTTCCTGATCATGATGTTAATGACCTTGCTTAAGAACCCAATTTCATTCAGTCAGTTCTATTAACAAGGAGATCCAGTGCTATTACATATGGCAAACAAGTGTGATAAAGTTTGGGAAGGTAATGGGTGCTAGCCATTGTAGCTAGCTAGCAATTCAGAGTTCAACAACTCTAATTTAAACTTTTAAAAGATGAGCATAAATGTCAGTGGATGCTAAATGGATAATTTTAAACAGAGAGCTTCAGGCATTTTGATGGATAGCTAATAATAAATTCTGCTGGAGCCATATGTGGGCATTGTTAAGATGTCTGGGCCTTCATAGCCTACCAGTGTGTGGAATAAAAATAAGGCAAGCAGTATTTTTAAAATGAAGAAGAGACAAACCAAGTTGCCATCCTTCATTCCTCTGATTGAATATATTGCTGAGTGAAAAAGAGCTGTTTAAGAGATTTACTCCCAGAGATCAGTCATTATACAGTTAGCCACATGGTCAGTATTTTATTCTAAAACATATACCCATATTTATTCAAGTCTAATGCACCATTGAATCTAATGCACACTTCAATTTACAAAATCTTGAAACCAAAAAAAAAAATCCAAACCCTGTTCCAGATCAATGCACTTTGCAAAGGGATAAGAAAAAATCCATCTGGTTTGCTTCCAGGAATATTGACTATATGTATTCTCTGAAAAATCCTACATTGTGTACTCAGGCCCCAAGAGGGTCTTACATCACAGCATGCTGTGTTTTGAATATGTTGTGCATCCTTAAGAATTAGATTTATAATCCTGTCTGTCTCTCAGAAGTGACAGTAACAACCTCTCTCACCTTGCCTAAAGGGCAACCTTGTCAACCTCACAGTAGTCAATATCCTATAGTGCATCCATTTAGCACAACAACATGTCCCTAACAGAGATTGTAGAAGTTGCAGAGGTGTGACAGAGATAAATAGCTTCAGGCTGTAGAAACTGAACAAGGACAGGGGGACACTTGGCCTCTACCATGTGAGAATCAGCAGCCTGTATAGTTTAATCCTACATATATTAATTGCTATTAAAATATTTCATTTCTTTGAAGTCTTATACTTAAGTGTTAATGATTGACATGAAGGAAACAAAGGATACCTTTTTCTAGTTCTCCCACTTTTCTCCAGAGAAAAGCAAATTGTTGTGTTTAATTTAATTCTATACTAATTTAAATAGAAGTTCTATGACAGTATAGTACCTCTGGCTTGTTGGATGTGTCACTGGTTTCTGTTTTCACATTTTAAAATATAAATTTAGGGCAAAATCACTTGCATTTAAGATATTCTAACTTTTGTTTTAGAATGAGTCAAAAGAGTATCATTTCCTATCAGGGCTACATGTAGTTAATTATTTTGATACATGAGAAGTGCAATGTTGTACAGAAAAGTGGATCAGGAAAACTGGATAAAAATTCATAAAGAATGTTGCATACTCAGAATTAAATCTTGCTGTTGGTTTCCCTTTCTGCAACAAATTTTTCTTTCAGTTAATATCCAATCTAGGCTGCTGGTAGGAAGATTTGGAAAGGAAAAAAGCTGAAATTTGATAGATGCGGGTGATTTGGAAGTTGTTCAGCATGCTTTTAAGATAGGGAAGTGATTGTAATCATGGTGAACATAATTTTGGTTCACTATTTATAGACAGTATACACAAAGCATACATAAAATTCATGGCCCATGAAAGTTTGGGTCCCATCAACCTAAAACAATGGGCAGACAAATCCTATTGGAAAAATTGTAGTGAAGGAAACAACTCTTCATTGGGGCAAAAAAGGTATGGGTGTCTCCCTCTCCCTTCTAATGGCTATTTGTTTTAAAGTAGTATTGTTGCAACTTAGACCAAGGAGTACCCCCCTAGATCACACACACAGCACACAGTCTCTGAAGAATAGGCTTTTATTGAAGCAAATATAGTGTCCAACAAAAGGGTTAAAAGAAGATCAAAATTAGAATATATTTCCAAGGTAAAAACACAGTTCAAATAGTCCCAAGGTTCATAGGCAAGGCATGAAGCTGGATATAAATCCCATGGATAGTTCTAGGCAGCAATAGGAACAAACAGGCCCCAATCCTAGGCAAAAACAATAGCTTAGAGACAAGACAAACGTGGCATCATTTCTAAACGAAGCTTGAATTCTGAAGCAAAATTCCTTAGCAAGCTCTAATAAAGGCAAGCTAGTTTCGATTTGCCAAGCGGCCGCTCCGACGCAAACTGGCGGCCTGCCTATTCAGCCGAATGTTATCTCTACAGTCAAACGGAAGCTCATTAAAATCTCCAGGTGCGCCGTTATCAGTCTGAAGGCCTTCAACCTCCTGAACATAGGAATTCTCATCTTCAGCCCTGGGAACTGAACTGTTCTCAGGAAAACAAACCTCATCTTCAGCCATTTCATTTACAGCACTTCTATCATCAGAGTTCTCAACATCAGCAATTACAATAATCAGTCCCATCATCTCTAGCCTGCACATGAACACCAGGCTGAAACACCACAAGTATCTTCCAGTGGACAGGAGACACACAGGAGACACACTGGAGTCCTCTATATTCTGTAGGAGTGGGGTTGTAGGAACTGAAGTACTCTGAATCTTATGGATCCACAGCCTTGTCTGGCTTGTCTCCTGTGTCAATGCACAGCAGGTGAAATTGGAAGTTGGAAGTTGAATCTCCTTCCAGCCTCAGAGTAGGAGATCTGAAAAATCCTAAGACAAAGTAGATGCTCAAGATTTAAAGATTTTCATCCACAATCTCTCCCCTCGCTCCCATCAGAAGGAGAATTCTGTGGAGTTATAGATTTTGTTAAATGGAAACTCCTCTCAGTCCAAGTCAGCAGATCCAACAGTGAAGAATGATCACAATTTCATTGCCCACCCCAGCCTTATATGAGCTTCATTTTACCTTAGGATACATAAAAAGAAAATTTGAGCCATAATATTTCTTGTGTCTATTTTTCAGAATATCTCCACTGAATATCTGTAGAGAGACTGCCTATTTTGTTACTTAAATGAAGCTATCAGAATTTGTTGACCTTCAGAAAGGTAGTTTGAAAAAATGAATAGGAATATATCTGAGCACAGATATATTTTCATGATTTATTTATCTCCCCCTCCCCAACTCAGTGTTTTTCTCCTTTTTGGTGTTTCTCTCTTTTGAAATAAGCTCTTTAGTGAGATGTATCTGAAAATATATCATGTGCAATTTGAAAACATGGTGAAATTGGCCATGGAGGAATACCGAAAACAAACGTTTCAGTCTCAGCTTTTTAAATAATCAGAAAACACTGTAAATATTGCTAGTTGGGGAGTCATGTTTTAATTAGTACTGACAACTTTTCCAGAAAACATAAGAATCACAAAATGGCATATGCTAGCTCCCCACCCCAAAGAAATAGATCAGGGCTGTCCAACTTCTACGGGCCCAAGGGCCGGAATTCCGGTCACTGATCACCTGGGGAGCCGAAGGGTCTGCCTCCGCCCCCGGCTCTGCCCCTGCCCCTCCCCCGGCTCCACCCCTCCCCTGGCTCTGCCCCTCCCTGGCTCCGCCCCTCCCTGGCTCCGCCCCTCCCTGGCTCCACCCCCTCCACGGCTCCGCCCCCTCCCCAGCTCCAATTTACTTACAATTGACCTTGAGTTGTGGAGTTGTAGTTCACCTCCATCCAGAGAGCACTGTGGACTCAAATAATGATGGATCTGGACCAAACTTGGCATGAATACTCAATATACCCAAATGGGAACACTGGTGGATTTGGACACGCCAAAAAAACCCAAACACCTCAATGCCGTCGCAGGGCTTGATGGGGCCTCCTTTCCCAGAGGCAGGTGGAGGAGGCCCAAAGAGCTCCCTCCCTCCCTGAAGGGAAAACAAGCAGTGGGGGCAGATGCAAAGGAAGCCACGTTGTGCCCTGCACGCAGGGGAAGGCAGCACAACAAGGGGGAGGGGCGCAGAGGAGGGGAAGGAAGCGTCGCCAAGGATACTGCCACTGAGGGACCCCCTCCGCCCCTCACCCAACGTCTCACTGTTTTTAGATTGATTTATTCGAGCCAGGCCCTTCCTTACCCATACTGCAGGAGCTCCGCCACAGGGCCGAAGCGCCAATGCCGCCGATGTCCCCAAAGAGCCCCGCTGTAGCCGAGGCCAAGCTCAGGCGGCTCTCCCATCCGCGGGGCGGGCAGCAAGGGCCCTCCACAGGAAGAGGACGGAGCCAGGAGGGGCTTTCCCTGCCTCACTCACCTCCTCCCTCTCTCTGAGGGAATGGGGGCTGGCCTGGAAGCAGCCGCGAGGGAGGAGGAGTCGCGCGCCCAGGCCGGCCGCAAATCCCGCGGGACCCGAGATTTTGGCAGCTATCGCGAGACTACACAGCCACAGACAGGATTTCGACCTCCCTCGAAATCCCGTCTGCGGCTGGCGTAGTCTCGCGATGCTTGCCTAAACCCGGAAGTAGGGTTTTTTAAAATTATTTTTTAAAATTTGTATTTTATTAAAACAACTTAGGGGGCCGGAGGGAAGGGGCTCGGGGGCCTTGTACGGCCCCAGGGCCGCCTGTTGGACAGCGCTGAAATAGATGATAGGCTTGTTTGATCAATGAAAAAAAATGGTTAAAAACTTGTTTCGGATGTAGGGGGTGCTGGCAATTCGATTCGGAAGTGATTTTTGAAATCCCCCCCCCCAAAAGTCAGAATTTTCTGAAATTTCTGAATCACTTCATTAATGGTAGCCGGCGATTGTGCAATATGCAAAAAAACTGCAAACTGGACAGGCAAAACTTGGGGGATTCCCTTTCCCTCATTTTTAGACCACTACTGACAAAACTTGCCATAATGGTAGAAAACATTCTCCTCTGTCAGCATACTAACTTTCAACATGTTTAGAAGATCCCCGGGTTCTTGACAAATTTTAAAGTAATTTCAGCAATCTTATAAGGAATATTACAAGAAGAAATGTGCTGTTTCCAGGATTCTTTTGGAAAATTTAAATCTATCTCTCTGTTTTGCACATTTGTCTAGAGCATTAGGAGATTTCTAGTTTCCAAAAGTACAATGTGTAACCCAAAGCAGCCAAAGGGGCCTCCAAAGTGGTATTTTGTGTTTCCTCAAGGAAATTATTAGCAGATTATAGGAGATTTCTTGTTCCCAAAAGTTCAACATGTAACCTCAAGCAGAAAAAGGGGGCTCCAAAGTGGTATGGTGTGGTTTCCTAAGGAAAATATTAGCAGAAAATTGGCTTTCCAAAGTCCAAAGGAACTTTCTAGGACCCCAAAATCCAAAGTGTAACCCAAAGGGGATTGAGGTCTGTTGAAAGTTAAAATCACTGCTTCAAAAAGGAAAATTGGCAGTGGCAGGCAAGAGAAGAACACTTTTCTCAGCTGCCTTGCCCTGCTTCCCTCCCCACACACAAGGAAGCCTCACAGGCAAGGGGCCTACTTCCAGCCGGTTTCCCCAATTTGTTCCCAACCCTGTTGTTCTTTTGCAAAGCGGTGGCATGGCACCTTTCCCACCCAGGCTGCCTAGTCCCGTTCCGTTCGCGTCCCCGGCTCGCAATCAGCCACCACTATGTCATTGCTTTTGGAGTGAACCTTCCATAACAATTCACTAATGTCTCTGTTGTCTATTACTTATGGAAGTAGTAGGCCCGAACACCTAGAAAGTCCAACGTTTGGGGTAGATCATGCTTGTTGCTTGTTTACTAAAAAGATAAAAATGGCTCATTTTTAGTAATATATTTAGTCCATTTCCCAAAGCAAATCTTAAGTAGACTAATCTTACTGTATCACAGACCTTATAAGTAAGTAGACTACCCAATTTTATCCTTCTCACACCATCTATATGTATGCATTTGTGTGGTGGCAAAGGTATAGTAACAGTGGGAGACAAAAAAATAACATTGTTCCTCCTCCTCGAAAAATAAGAATTTTACCCTCCAAAATTGTCCTAAAGTCCCTGAATTGTAATAATATAAAATGTGAGTGACATACTTAGAAATGGCTTAAACATCCAAATAAAAGTGGCAGGCATTGTTACCAAGGAAATATGTGAAAAGCAAATATAAGAGTTCTAAGTGTATATGAATTTCATACTCAGTTTTGACAGCAGAAGGAAAACTAATGGAAGGGTAGAATTTTTATTCAGGGGAAAATGTCCTCATTTTGCATGAGAGAGTGGGGGAGGGAGGGAGAAAGAGAAGGAGAGAAGTATTACCACCTCATCAGATGGGGCTTGGCACGCTGTCCATCCCACTACATCATTAGACTTCCATTGGAGGCCCCACCCACTAGTGGAGTGGCAGCATTGTATGACTCCTGCTCTTGTTGGACTCGCTCCAATTGAACCAGTACAGATCCTCACCATGAGTGCAACGTTTCCTCTGTGTGATGGGAAAAATATTGCCCCACTGCCTTTCTTTTCTTCCACAAAGCAGGACACTTTGCCTAGCCTCTGCGATAATGAAGAGACAGCATTCTTGAACTCACATGATTCTACATGAACAATATGACATGAGAAGCCTATATGCTAACAAGAACACCCCCCTAACAAATTATCTTAAAAACAAAGCAATATTTCTTTCAGGATTTCCTTTTTTTCTTTCAAGCATTATTTTTGTTATACCCCCATGTCGTGAAGGGTGAAGCAAGCATATTAAAGATAGATTTAATAATCAGATCTGGTGTACTTGACTAATTAGCAAAATGGATTGTCTAAATGTCTGTTTCATTAGGGCAAGATGCATCAATTTCCTCCTGCGCTGTTTCAGGGTTGATATATTACACTGCTGCAGTTTATTTCTAGCACATTAGGCTGTGTTGATTCACATGGTTATCTCTGGCAACCTGACAAAATGTGACTTTTTTTACTTAAATGTTTTCCTTAAGAGAAATATTTCTGCCATCATAGACAGATTGAAACCGTAATCCTAAGCAAAAGACACTCCACTGAATTTGTTTTAAACTATATATTTTAATGTAAAAAACTGAAAATTCCTAGAATTTATTGTGTAAATCTATCACAAATATGTACATGAACATATCACATACTATTTTAGTGTGATTTTAATGTCATAGTTTTCAGAAGAATTTCAGTGACCTTATTCTCAAGTCACGGTAAGCTAAAGTTCTTCAGAGAACCTTGATTTAACATTTAAAGCAAATGCACAAAGTGAAACCACAGACGTTTTATCCAAATTAGGTTAATTGTAACATCTTAATCTGAAATTCTGGCTACTTTCTTTCCCGACCAATTAGTATTAAACCAACATCATGAGTCTTGAGTTCGGAAATTTTGATAAACTAACAGAATACCAAACTGAAAGTGACAATTTATGGCAATCTCAGGCCCCTTCCACACAGCTGAATAAAACCCCACATTTTCTTCTTTAAACTGTGATATATGGCAGTATGGACTCAGATAAGCCAGTTCAAAGCAGATATTGTGGGATTATCTGCCTTGATATTCTGGGATATAGGGCTGTGTGGAATGGCCCTCAGCAGTCAAATCGTAAATCTGCTCAGGATTTCAGTCTGAGCTCTAAAAGAGTTATCCAAGTTGCTGAATATTTTTGCCAAAACAGATTTAGTTGGAACAGGTACATTTTAATTGTAACTAACTCTATCTATCTATCTATCTATCTATGCATAGCACAGGGAAGGGTTAACACCCCTGTGGTGTTTCTTTTGCTGTCTGTGCCCTTGTTCAAATGATTTCACCTCATTTTCTGTCCCTGTGAAAATTGGATTTTTAAAAATTTGGCTTGTTGGATTGGTGATAAAGCTTCACTGGAGACACCTTTTCCCCATGATAACTCTTTTAGGAGTGTATTTCTCTTCCGAGGAGTAGATTTTGTTCACTTCATATCCTCTCACCCCCATTCTTAACTATGAGTTGTTTGTAAGTAAGACTGCCTATAGCGCCTTTAGTGTTGAACTAAGACAGGGCTGTCCAACTGGCGGCCCCCGGGCTGTATACGGCCCCCCAGCCCCTTCCCCACGGTCCCCCACCCTCCTGCAAAATATTTTTTTGGAATATTATTTTGAATATTTTTTATTTATTTTTTTCGTGGTGGGGGGGTGAGGGGCGGGGCAGAAAGGAGGAGCAGGCTCTCTTCCTCCTCCTCCTAGTTCCCTCCCTCCCTCCTCTCTCTCTCTCCCTCCCTCCTTCTCTCTCTCTTTCCCCCTTTCATTCCTTCCCCCTTCCACCACCTGAAGGAAAGAGGGAAGGAGAGAGAGAGTGCACGAGTGAGAGGGGGCGTGGCCAGAGTGAAAAAGGGGCGGGGCTGAGTTCGGAGCACGGGGGGTGCTCATCCATTCCCTTTCCGGCTTCCTCCTCTTCTGAGGCTTCGTGCCAAGTTTGGTCCTGATCCATCATTATTTGAGTCCACAGTGCTCTCTGGATGGAGGAGAACTACAACTCCCAAACTCAAGGTTCAGTACTTTCTGTTGCTCTCATGAGAGTTTAGGTTTGATTCAACATGGCTGAGGAATGCTTTGATTGTGTTTTCCCCTTATGGCAGAAGGAGATTGGACTGGATGGCCCTGGATGGCCCTTGGAGGTCTCCTACTCCAGGAACCTGTTGTTGTTATTATTATTATTATTATTAGCAGAGGCAGAATGAATATTATGCCTTATCATTCAGGGTTATAGGCCTGTGTGGAAGGGCCCTGGCTTCTTATTTGACTTCCTTTCCACACATCTGAATCAAATCCCATGTTATTTGCTTTAAACCAGATTATATGAGTGTGGACTCCGATAATCCAGTTCAAAGCAGGTATTCTGGGTTATATGGCTGTGTGGAAGGGCCCTGAATCCACACTGCAATATAATCCAGTTCAAAGCAGGTTTTGTGGGGTTTCCTGCCTGGATATTCTGAGTTATATGGCTGTGTGAAGGGCCCTGAGTCCACACTGCAATATAATCCAGTTCAAAGCAGGGACTGGGACTTGAGACTGGGATTTTGGTGTTCATCTCTATCTCCAAGTCAAAGCCCCGGTGTCCTCCACAGACACCTCCAAGGCGGGAGAGAGCGGAGCCGGGGGGGGGGCGGCAGGGGTGGAGCCAGGGAGGGGTCAGAGCCTGGGTGGAGCCGGGGAGGGGGCAGAGCTGGGGGAGGGGGCGGAGCCGGGGGCGGAGGCAGACCCTTCGGCCCCCCAGGTCATCAGTAACTGGAATTCCGGCCACAGGTCCGGTAGAAGTTGGACAGTCCTGAACTAAGAAACTCATCACAAAGACCAGGTAAAATGTCCCACTTCACCTGGCTTTGGCAAGAAAAGAGTGGGCAGTGGGGCAAATCTGTCACCCCATGCAGAGCTACCTTTCAGCAACACTGCCCACATCACATGTGGGAAGTGTCACCCTTCTGACACACACACACACACACACACACTCCAGTTTGCTGCCTAAATCAGAATTCTAAGGAATTCTGGTTTATGATGACAGTTAAATATGCTGCGTCTATTGGATTATACAAATAATTGCATTGTGATGGTCTAAGCAACCGAGGGCCCTTCCACACAGCCCTATATCCCAGAATATCAAGGCAGAAAATCCCACAATATCTGTTTTGAACTGGGTTATCTGAGTCCACACTGCCATATATTCCAGTTCAAAGCAGATATTGTGGGATTTCCTCCCTTGATATTCTGGGATATAGCGCTGTGTAGAAGGGCCCTAAGCAAATACTCCGGTTAAAAAATCCTTTTATGGATGAATCTATAGTAATGTAATAATGCTCCAGTAAGGCTTAATGTGATATACATGTGCCCATGTGCAGCTAACTGAGCATATTGCAACACAGCACAAGTTCTTCCTGCATGGAATTAATCAAACCACCAGGATGAATCACGACCTATGTCTTTTTTCTCATCATAACCATTATTTTTCACTTGTCACTTGTCTTCCTTCCCTTTCCTTTGTGTAGTAACTTTCCTGCTCTTACAAATACCTAGGGCCCTTCCACACAGCCCTATATCCCAAAACATCAAGGCAGAAGATCCCACATTATCTGAGTGTGGACTCAGATAACCCAGTTCAAAGCATATATTATGGTAATTTCTGCCATGATATTCAGGGATATAGGATTGTGTGGAAGGGCCCTTAGTTTACTGGAGTATTTGTATATGTGCTTTGGTTTTAATTTTCCATCTCAAAATTGGGTTAAATTATGAAAATGGATTTACTTGTCCTCCAGACCAATCAAGCAATATGTGCACCTACTGCCTGTACAGATGAAGTGACAGTCAGTGACATATCTGCAGATGAAAAATTAGCCCAAATTTCTTTCTTACTTCAGCATTCAAAAGGGCATAAAGCAGTTGAAACCTTTTCAGGAGGAGGTAAAATTCATTTCCCCTAACATCAGCTGTAATAGGAACTATGCACCAACCTAATTATGAAATGTGAAGCAAACAATCTCTCATATTTTCAGAATGAAGGTGGCCTAGACATAGTGGCAAACCTATATTAACTGATATACTGATTTATCTCTGGTTCTTCAAAGACTGTTTTATATTGGCAGCAGGCAACATAAATGAGTCTGCCTGTTTGACTATGACTGCTCATCACAATGTTATATCTTTTGGTGACCCGGGATGGCAGAATATTATCAGTGTTATAACCATAATTGTTCATAAATTATTCATGGAGAAAAAAACTATTTTTACCTTGCAAAGAAGCTTGCTACGTCCAATTTTGAAGAATTGCAGTAAAGAGGAGGAATGTGTAGTGCCATGCTTTTAGAAATAATATTTTTGATGATTTCCAGAATTCCTTAGCTAATGATGCTGAAATTTTAGGGGTTGCACTTCAAAATGGTAATTAGCCTAGCTTGGAAAAGTTACTTTTTGGATTAGTTACTCTGAATCACTGGCTGATGAATGATTGCAGCCGTAGTCCAGAAAAATAAGTTCTCTGAAGGATTCTTAATGACAAGGCACGTAACATCTCAATCTTGAGTTTCTTAGACAAGAATAGAATATGGTTCACTGGAATCAGTGGATGTAATGGTGAGTGTAAAAGTACTAGGGTTTTGATTTGTGAAAAAATCAGAAGAGCAGACAGTCAGGTGTAAATCCTGTGTGAATCCCAAGCCTTGGTGAGTATCAGTAGTAGTTCATCATTTTTGTTTTTCCATGTGAAAAATAAAATGCATAACATTTCTAAGAGGACAAAACAGTAGCTATACATAGAAGGATAGAGATGAGAGGGAAGGGGGGGGGAAGGAAGTTTAACTGCACATGTGCATTTTTCCCTTAATGTCTCTGGTTTTACTATAAAACCCATGATGCAGGAACAGTCAAGTGTGGTATCAACTATTATACACCCACCCCTTTGTTTTTTCTGCAGATTAAACTATTGTATTTTAATCTCCTTGTTTATAGTTTCTGATTGGGAATAGAGACCAGAGGTATTTGGGCACTGTGCCTCAAAACTGCAGTGGGTTTACAACATTGTAAATTTACCTTTATATCATATCTTTTCCATTATTGAACTCAAAAGGTATGAATGTCATAGATGCATGTGGTTCTTGGTGGTTTCTCATCCAGACATAGACTATGCTAAGTTCTGTTTAGGTGACTGAATCTTCTAACCTCCAAAAATGCAGAACCAAGAAAAGAAAACTGCCAAGAAACTTTCTCCCACAGAGTTAGAGGTTTTTCACTTTTGCTATGCTTTTTACAGCTGATCAAATAAATTAAGTTCAGTCCAGGATTCCATGCATATCGGGTTTCTTGTGGCTCACCATATTTTAACCCTCATCCAGGTTGTTTTTTACCCTTTGCTGTGTTTTTTACCCTTCCCATTCTTTTGTGGTCTAATTAAATTTTATAAGCATGTTGTGTGTGTTTTGATCAAGTGCAATGGCTATTGACTGTGAGCGAAAAAAAGAAGAAGTTACATATACATATATGTTACAGATGTCACTTTGGGCATTCAGAACAAGTCTTCTATTCAACACATGGAAGCAGATGAACACATGCATATTTCCATCCATATCTAAATACTGATCAAAGCCAAACTGAGTGGGTTGTAGATCCATCTTTTGATGCAAATGGAGTTGCAAATCATGTACCATGATTCCTGATTAGAATTGGGGGGAAATTAGGTACTGGGAACTCTAGCTCATATTAAGCTGTGAATAAGCTTTTTTGCATCTAATACTAAGAATAAACAAACCAAGAAAAGCTATAATTTACCTGTAATGGGAGGAAAATATTACATGTCATATGTAATCTCCTAGGCAAAGAGGATTAGGAAGCTCAGTATGTGTATATAATTTAGAGATACAGTTCCAAGGGGAATAACTTTCAGTTATCTTTCTAATTTATAGAGACAGTGCTGTGCCCTGTGCCGCCATCATCGGCTGATAAAATCATAAAATATGCATTTCCTACATAGAAACCATTTATCAACACCGTTGTCAGATCCCCATTATAGTGGTTTAGGAATGGGAAAGTGCAAGATCACCATAGAGAAGGTCAAAATTCTAGTATCAGCAACATGAAACTTTAAAATCTATGCACAACATTCTGCTTATGTTGGGCCTTAACCTTTATGGGCTTCAATTTGCTCACTAATAAACACCAAATCCTTTGGGTGAGAATGATTTGGGGGGAAATAATCTGTTTCAAAAGACTGTTGAATTGACAAGAGAGAAGGGATGGGATTTATAGAGTTCATAATACAAAGAAAAACACATTGCAAACTTCCTCTTGCTTTTGGAAAATGATACAACACGAACTTGTGCCAAAAAACAAGGAAATGCTTTATACATCATCAGCTTTCTTGCATGAAGGGCAAGCTGCAATTTGGCCTAAAGCAAGCAAGATGAATGACTTCTGTCACACTCCCCTGTGACAGTGATCAACTGTGGGGAGGAGCAATTATGAAGAAAAGTAGATTCACCATCATCATCATTTACAGTATCCAGACAAGATGTCTAAAACTGTGCCTTTGCCCAATACAATTTAGAGGGTTTGACATGGTAATAAGAAGCAAAAAACTTATCCGGCTGAGTTCTGGATTCATTGAATGGCTTTATAATTTATTACTCCAACAGAACAATTTTAGGCATGTTAAGATATTTGTAAGTCCCAGTGTGTTCAGTGGGGCTCACTCCCATTTAAGTACGAACTGGACCATTGCCAGGGTTAAGTACATTTAGTATGAAGAAGTCTGGGCTTGTACTGAAATAAACAGGAATAAAGAAGAAGAAGAAACCATAGTTGAAGTTCTTGGGATTGGGGCATCCCACTGAATTTCATGACAAAGATTAGTAGTGATCAAAGTCTTCATTTGATATAAGATTTCAAGATGCCTGAATAATTAATATCTGAACATGTAAGACCCCTGAAATAATTTGACATTTCTGTCCTTGCTCAAAAATGCTCCCTAATAAGGACTGTCATCCATAATGCGACCTATATAACAAATGTGAAACAAAGACAATAGGTTTTCTTTAGAATATTGACATGGGGGCTGGGGGGAGGGTATGAACCAACATTTTTAGTATAAGTCAACTTTTTAACTACCTCTTCTTTCATTGCTCTCCTTTCGCTCTCAAATGTGTTTTTGTGGAAGAAAATAAGATGAGTCTATTACATTCCTGATTGTTGCATGAAGCTGTTCCATGTACTGTATAGTGGATGGGGGTGGGAGGGAATATGATGACTGTGTGTAGTAAATTCTCAAATTTCATTACCTCTTTTAAGATCAGCTAAAGTTGCCATACTTGCTCTGACAGTAATTCTGTATGTTAAGGAATTTGTGGATGAAAAGCCATAGTCCATTCCCCACAAAAAGGCAGGATACCTCTTTTCACCTAGCATTTGCTGAATCCTATTTTTCTTGAGGTGATGTGACTCTTTTAGTGGTGAGTAATACCGTCATACATTCAATTGATAGCAACAGTTGTCATAAGTAGGGTTGTGTATTCAGGGTAAACCTTGACCCATTATGTACCCATTATGTGACCCAAATTTTGATGGGGGACCCAGTCCGTTTTTCAGAAGCCTCCCAAAATTGGGAGAGCAGATATCTGTTTTCACTCTGGGGTGCCAAAATATCAGTTTATGGGGGGACGGGACTTTCCAGGCTCCCCTTCCCATCATTTTAGGCATTTAAGCTCTACTCTGGAGGAAAGGCGCTCAGCTGCAGGCAGGCATGCACTTTAAGGGTGCATCTTACCTGTTTCTTACTTTAGAGGAGGTGCTCGGTTGCAGGCAGGCATGTACGCTTTCTTGACCTGCATGCCACATGTACTTTCCAAGGCAATGAAGCAAGTTCTCTTATTCCAGAGGAGGCACTTGACTGCAGGCAGGTGCACATGCTTTCTAGGTCTACATGCCACACACTCACTTTTTCAAGGCAAGGAGACTGCTCACCAAAAGCAGATGAGGAGCCGGGATCAGCTCTCACTTGCTTTCATATCGAGCCGATTTTCGTAATGGGAGAGGCCTTCCCATTATGTGCTCCAAAAATAACAAAAGTAATGAAAGAATGGTTGAAATGAAGGAAAACTGTTCCACACAGATCCCTAGTCATAAGATCAGTTCAACAAATTGTGGTTGCTCTGTATTTGATGGCATGATTGTTGGCCTTAAAGAACATTCTATCATGTGGAATTTAAAAAGCCAAGACTTTTCCCTCCTACATATAGTTGAAATTGAGTTTAATTTTTATACTAAGCTTGTTTTAAAAAAGTATGATTAAAGCCATTAAATACTGGCAACCCTATGATCAACATCTACTCTTAACAAGTCAGATTATCTTTTTTATAAATGGGGAGTGGAAAGTTTAATACTTTTCACTTGGAAGACAGTAAAGCCCTTCTAGCAAACTGTTTAAGAAATTCAACTTACCAACAACACAACTATTTGGCGATAGTAAAGAATGGCTTAGGGCTGGATGCAGGAAAAATGCAGTTCCAAATATGGCAACCAAGCAGAATTAATTGGGACTTGGCAGGACCAGTACCAAACACTCAGGGAATTTCCAAATGCTGCTTTATGTCTCATTTAAATGACTGTTAACTAACCTTTCCCCTCCCTCTGCATCATAGGACTGCAGATGGTGAAAAAGTTCTTTGGCATAGAAAGTTTAGGGAGTGTGGCTAATTAACTTCCCTCTTGGAAATGTTTGTTTGGACATGTTTCCCATGTTAAAATGGCTTTAAAACCAAAATATCAAGCATTTTTTCAATCATCCATTAATTATCTGTAAGACTGAATGGTAATCAATATTACTCTGAAGCAAAGAGAAATGTAAATTAGTGACTTCAATTCTCTATTTGACTTCATTATCAGGATCTTTTATTATCTTGCCAATTAAAAAATATATTCTATCTTTAATGTACATAAAAGATTGAGGGTAAACCATGCCATGTTCAACAGAATAATTACTCTCCCTCCCCTCCCGCCACCACTTTTTAAAATTTCCCAGTAAGAACTATGTACAAATCATGTCTTACTAACTTGTTAGAATTCTTTGAGGGTGTAAATAAACACATAGATAAAGGGGACCCAATTGATATTGTTTACCTTGACTTTCAAAAGGCTTTTGACAAAGTCCCTCACCAAAGGTTCCTAAATAAGCTCTTCAGCCATGGAATCAGAGGACAGGTCTTGTCCTGGATTGGAACCTAGCTAAACTGTAGGAAACAAAGGGTGGTAATAAACGGACATTTCTCTGGGTGGAAAGAGGTGAGAAGTGGCGTACCCCAAGGTTCAGTTTTGGGTCCGTTACTTTTTAATTTATTCATTAATGATCTGGATGTAGGAGTGAATTCTGAGGTAGCAAAGTTTGCAGACGACACTAAATTGTTCAGGGTAGTTAAAAATGAAACTGATTGTAAAGAGCTCCAGAAAGATCTCTCAAAATTGAGTGAATGGGCAACAAAGTGGCAAATGCATTTTAACCTAAACAAGTGTAAAGTCATGCACATCGGGGCAAAGAACCCCAACTACACCTACCAATTGATGGGGTCAAAGCTTTCCGAGACAAACCAGGAAAGGGATCTTGGGGTCTTGGTGGACAGCTCAATGAAGATGTCAACCCAGTGCGCAGCAGCAGTGAAAAAGCAAATTCTATGCTTGGCATGATCAGGAAGGGAATCGAAAATAGGTCAGCAAATGTTGTATTACCTCTCTACAAATCGATGGTAAGGCCACATTTGGAGTACTGTGTACAATTCTGGTCTCCGCACCTTAAGAAGGATATAACGGAACTGGAAAAGGTACAGAAAAGGGCAACAAGAATGATCCAAGGGATGGAGCGGCTCCCTTTATGAAACCAGGTTGCAACGCCTTGGTCTTTTCAGCCTTGAAAGACGGCGTTTAAGAGGTGACTTGATCGAAGTGTATAAAATCATGCATGGGATAGAAAAGGTGAATAAAGAAAAATTATTTTCTTTGTCACAAAACACTAGGACTAGAGGGCACTCCCTGAAGCTCCAAGGTAGGAAAATTAGGACTAATAAAGGGAAATATTTCTTCACCCAGAGGGTCATTGGGTTATGGAACTCACTTCCAGAAGAGGTTGTGACAGCTGTCAGCCTGAACAACTTCAAGGCAGGATTAGACAGATACCAAGTGTATCGGTAGTTACTGAAAAGGACATTCAAGTGCCACCTCGGAGTTGGTTGAGGTAGGCAGGATTTCCCTGGGTACTGGTTGTGGGGGGTCGGGAGCAGGTCAGGGTTTTGCCCTCCCTTCTGCTCGAGATCCCCGTGTACAACTGGTGGGCCACTGTGTGATACAGAATGCTGGACTAGATGGGCTGAGGTCCGATTCAGCATGGCTCTTCTTATGTTCTTATGTTCTTATCCTGCCTCTATAGATTTAAATGTACATCTTGTGGTTTAGGTTCCAAGTGATTTCTGTGACATTATTACAGAATATTTTGTGGAAATGCCATACATTCCTGGTATTGAAAATATAATATTCTATATTAATACTGATGCTAGATAACTTTGAAATGTTTATTTCTATCTTTTGGCAAAATAAGCAGCTTATATTTATTTGTTATTTTTTATAGTTTGCCCCTCTTAAAAGTCCAGTAGTATAAAATATTGGCACTACTCTAGATTTTACAGATTTTTTTATTGTTTGAGAAGTCATGAGCTTCACTAATAGTTGGCAGAAGATGAGCTGTAACTATTTTAAAACATAAAATAGGTAAGAAACAATTTGACAGAAGATAAATAATTGCAATCACTAAATGGAAGCTCACAATTTCTATTTCTTTAATTCATTTGATTAATGAAATATGATTAAGCCTCAATGGTTTAAATTAAATTAATACAAAGAAAATGTTCATTTCATAGAATCATAGAGTTGGAAGAGTCCTTGTGGGCCATCCAATCCAAGATGCTGAAAGGTGAAGAAAGCTGATATATATACCTCTTATTTATGTATAATTGTCTGTCTAGTTGTGTATAAAATGACATTGAATGTTTGCAGCATGTGTATGTTATCTGCACTGAGTCCCCTTTGTGATGAGAAGGTCGGAATATAAATAAATAAATAAAGCCCTTGCCAAGAATCAGGAAAATCATGTTCAAAGCACCTTGGCAGATGGCCATCCAGCCTCTACTTAAAAGCCTCCAAAGAAGAGCCTCTACCACAGTTTGGGGCAGAGAGTTCCACTGCTGAACAGCTCTTGTAGTAAACCAGCCCTAATAAACATGAACATATATGGTTTTCATCTATTTCTAATATGCAACTATAGTATAATTCAGGGTGAATTTGCATTGGGGATTATTCAGTGTGGTGTCCACTGTGGGGTGGAAAGGAGTCCTGACTCCCCAGCACCACCAAATGTGGTTCAGTGCTCCTGCATGCCCGTCCTTACTCTCCCCTTCTGCCCCTCCCCCCTCATTTCACAATGGTCACCAGCCATGGCAAAGGTCCTACCTATGTGCCATCACCTGAAGTGATGTTGTCCTCCTTTGCTCAATCCAGTAGCTGATTCATAAGGTGGATGTGGGGAGCTCAGACCTGGAGGTGCTACTTGGTTACATCTCCTTTAGACACATCTAGGGGCGCATCCAGACCACCCCTTTAACGCCGGAGTTTCCATAATTAAAAGTGACTGTCCAGATGATATCCTAGAAAAACCTGGATTAATTTGCCACAAACCATTTTCTGGGGTGAGTGTGGGCAGGGCCCAGGAACATTTGTGTTTTGAAAATGTGGATGCTCCTGGGATAGATCCCTGTCTGGAAGTATGAAACTTAAGGTGGCTTATGAAACTTACAAATATCTAGCTAAAACCTTATATTATGGCAACTGTATTCACAATTCCTACGTATTCACTGCTTGTTTACTGGGCTCAGAGATTAGTTGAAAACTACACTCATCTGCATTCTAGACCTGCATTTCTGGGGGACCTGTAACATTCTCAAGCACAGAGATCCCCGGAAAAGTTGACATTATTTATAAACGCTATGGGTTTTTGGCCAGGTAAACGGTTGTAGGTTGGATCACCTATTGGACTGCTTGCTTGGATATCCCACTTCACATTTAGATTAATTGCCTTTCTAGGACACCAGTATAAATTTTAGTCATGTCATTTAGTCATTATCGCAATAGAATCATTATTGTAAAGGTGTGGAAAGTGCATCTTTGTGTACATACATGAAAATTTTGGTTCATGGAAGCACAATTCTAATTCACAGATATGTTGAGGTAGGGGACTCATTAGGCTGTTCCTGCCTGCAGAAATTTTCTTTGAAGAGCAACTCTCTTATCGAGGATTCACCTCAGATCTCTTAACACAGCAATCAGTTAGCAGAGTTGCTCTACTGGCTAAGTTATGGGGTAAAAACACCAAAGTGACTAGTTTCTCATATTTTCAAATATATTAACAAAATTCAATATGTCTATGCACAAATATACTCAAACGCCAAGCAGAGCCGATATACATCACCAAGTAAGACTGGGAATCACGGAAAGGTTCTTGAGGGGCGGGGGATGCGTATAGACCAGAAAATCCCCGCATCCCCCAATATTATTTTCTCCCAAAAACACACAAGCCGGGCTTCCCGCTGCCTGGGCAACCAATTTTATCCGGTTCCGGGTCCCTGATGGAACCTCTGGGAATATATATAGACTCTATATTACAACCCCTTGTGAAACAAATACCGTCTCTCATAGTGGACACTACGGACTTCATAACCAAGGTAGAGAATCTTGTTATTGAACGTGGGGACATCTTGGCATCTGCTGATGTCAATTCCCTTTACACTAGGATCCCATTGCAATGCGAGGACTGTATTATCTGACGCATTGGACACTAGGCCGAATAGGATGTCTCCCCCCCCACGCATTTTTGTTGGAATTGATTGATTGTCTGTTTGATTATAATTATTTTGCGTTTGGGGGCGAATATTTCCTCCAGGTCAGTGGGGTGAGCATGGGGCAAAGTTGTGCGCCTTCAATTGCGAATTTATATATGGGAGCATTGGAGAAATCTTTCTTACATGACCCATCATCCCCAGGCAAGCACATAAAATTCTATGGGCGTTTCATAGATTGTTTCTTTTTATTAGATCACCACACCCCATTGGACATTTTCCAGGGGTGGCTAAATTCCTGGGATGTCAACATTCAATTTACCTTTGAGCATAGCACTGATAGAGTTAATTTTCTTGACACCACGGTGTTTAAAAGTGGGAATAAGTTGAGTGTGCATAATTATAGGAAGCCTACGGATAGGAATTCGCTACTGCACTATCGTAGCTATCATTCATACTCATTGAAGAACTCCTTACCTTACTCCCAGTTCATACGCTTAAAGCACAACTGCACTCATGAAGAACATTTTAGGATGGAATCCAATAAACTGAAGGCCCAACTCCTTGAGAGGGGATATCCACAGGCCGTCATTAACAGAGCTGAGTACAAGGCCATATCTATACCACGCACGGATCTATTTAAGAAAAGGGCACCTTCCAACACAAATCGCATTGTCTGGCCACTAAGATTGACTCCACATAGCAATCAAACTGTGGCTATAGTCAGAAAACATTGGGGAATACTACCAGACATTCCTGCCTTTAGATCTCCACCAATGATTGCGTATAAGCGCACGGAGAACTTTAAGGATCTATTAATACATTCCACTCTCCACAATCCCCGACCCAAAAGTATAATATCACCAGGATGCAGACCATGTGGGGACTGTGTGTCTTGTGGACAAGTATACCGAGGGAAGGAGGTAACCAGCCTATGTACACATAAAACATACAAACTGAGGGACTATACCACTTGCGACTCGAAGACCTGCATTTATTGTCTTTTTTGTGATTGTGGAAAGGCTTATGTGGGGATGTCTTCTCGCCAATTACGCTTGAGAATGTCTGAACATCGTTCACGTGTACGAACTGGAGCTGACAATAGTATTCTATACAGGCATTTTTTGGAAGTCAGACATGCTCCAGGCTCCTTTAAATTCACTGCATTGGAGAAAGTCAAGGTGCCCCCGCATGGTAAAGTGCATGATTTACTTATCAAACGTGAATCCTGGTGGATAATCCATCTCCAAACAGAATTCCCAACCGGTTTAAACGAGCCCCTCCCCTTATCCGCCCTACTCACCTGAATCAGCCTTCATCCTAAATGTATAAAATGCATCCCTGTAAGTTTAAAGACACCTTCGGGTCCGCAGGAGATGTATGCTGGATGCAAACTATGTCCTGGTAGGTCTGTTATTTCTCTGCATGGCTACTACAATGGGAATTGGGTGCTATCTTGTATATATTGTTTGAATATATGTTATCGTTATAGGAATCATATTCCTCCTGTGTCACGCCTTGCTAAACTGCTATTTGCCGCTTGAGAAAGCCCGTGGAGGGTGAAACCGCGGGGCTCGTAATCAGTCCGTTGCGGTCCTAGTGCTATACGCCTCCCGGAGCCCACCAAGGAAACCAACCAGTTGCTGTGGAATCGCCAGGGCGTCATAAGAGTGCATCAAGGGGTGTGCAGACCATATATTTGGACTGGAACTGTACATTGGACATTGGACTATGGGCTATATTCCCTATTGAACTTTCCCTCTGGTCTATACGCACCCCCGCCCCTCAAGAACCTTTCCGTGATTCCCAGTCTTACTTGGTGATGTATATCGGCTCTGCTTGGCGTTTGAGTATATTTGTGCATAGACATATTGAATTTTGTTAATATATTTGAAAATATAAGAAACTAGTCACTTTGGTGTTTTTGGCTGTTGCATTTCCATTGTTTGAATAAGTGTGTTTACATAAGTTATGGGGTAAGCAGGAGGGTCTTTAGGAAACTGTGCTATATTCCAAAGCTCTTTCAATCCAGGGACACTGTCACAATGCTGGCACAAATTTAAGCCAGGAGAACACTAATTCTTTGCTATCTCCATTGTCCCTAATCAGTGAGGGATTTTGTTTCAGAACACAGTAACTGTCCTGGTGTCAGCTAAGCTGCCCTTAGCCATAATGAAGACATAATGAAGGCTTATGTTGTAAGGCCAGAACTAAAGGGTAGGAAATGTGTGGCCTTGCAGAATTTGTCAGAGTGCACCAGAGGGATAGTAAATGGTGAGGGCAGTTGGAGTTTCAGAGTAGATAGATATGCATTTAGTTATTTTGTGTTTTTAGCATCATGAGAGTTATATGGTATTTCTGTTATCAAAATGTAAAAGCAGGGGAGAAATATAGCAGTTTTAACTATTTTGCATTCCATTTATATGTATCACACATAGGTGTAGGGTTGTGAATACATTACAATAGCAACTGGGGTGAAGGGAAGAACAGCAATCAGAACAGCTGAGAACACCTGTTATCCTGTTTGACCAACATGCTTTTTCATGATAAGATCAGGATTGCAGTCCATGCAGTTAAAATTAGTGAGAAAAAGGTGGCCCCTTCCAAACAGCTGTATAAAATCCACATTGAATGGGACTATCTAGCAGTGGGGAGTCAGCTAATTCAGTTCAAAGCAGATATCGTGGATTGTCTGCCTTGATATTCTGGATTATATGGCTTTGTGGAAGGGCCTGATATCTAAAATGTAATGTAAAGTGCATGTGTTTGTTTGTATCAATGAACGTGAAATGGGTTTTCAGAAGCACATGAGTATTATTTCACATTTTAATTGTAATATTGAATGAGAGTACCTCTTCATATCTACATTTTCAAATTCATGGAAAAGGAAACATCTGTACTTACAAGAGTTCACACACACACTCTAAGCACTGAAGAATTTTGTTGAATAGAGCCCATTTCATTAGCTGTAAACCTGTTGTTCTTGCTTTTAGGGTTTCTATAGAGAATCAAATGGTTTTGATAGCATTTTCACCTCTTGAGAAGCATGTTTTGGATTAAATCCCACATCTGCTCTGGGAGTCATAATGTGTGACCCAAGGCACTGACCCACATTGTGCTGATGATTTCAGCGGGCTGCTTCCTATTTGGGGCTGAGCTTATATAGTACATTATTAAGCATTATAGTGTAATCTATCCTGCAATGGATTATACATATCCTTTATTTTCTGCACCATGGGGAATCAAATTGGAGTAAATGAAACTAACCATTTATAGTTCCAATTATTAGCATATGAGCAAGGCTGTGCATAACAGAGGCACTGAAAATAAATGGGTACCATAGTAATAGCACTGATGGTAGAACATGAGTTAGGGCTTCTTACTGGTGAGATAAATCCAAAGTATTCATTATGCCTGGGGTACCTGCTCTTCAGTGTACTGTCTTGTATGGCGGACCAGCAGCCAAGAAGAGAAGCTCCTTAATTCTTTCCCAAACACATTTTTGACTTCAAAATTGTCATTATTTAAAATCCTTTTTATATATTTATTTCGCATATTTGTATACCGTCCTTCTCACACACCCAGGGGGAGGGGGGAGGACTTGGGGTGTCTTTTCCTTTTACCTTCCATCCCATACTGCAGAACTATAGCAATTTGATACCACTTTAACTGGTATGATTCCACCCTATGGGATCCTGGGAGATGTAGTCTGTTATAGTGCCAGAGCTGTGTGGCAGAGAAATGTAAATATTACAAAACTACAAACCCCAGAATTCCTTAGCATTGAGCCATGACAGTTAATGTTGTGTCAAACTGCTTTAATTCTGCAATCTGGATACCATCTTATTCTTGTTGGAAGATGCATCAGCAGCCTGGTTTTCAGGAAAAGAAGAGCTTTCTAGTGGAAAGGTTTAAGAACATATTCTGAGCTCTTGATTTGGTGCTAAAGACTACATCATCCGATATTGGAAATTTGAAGTTTTTTCTTTTATGTCCCATGGATACATCTGGCAAGCTTTGCTAACCACTGATATTTTGAGTCAGGAAACATGAATCTCACCAGGTTGAAGACAAATAACAGAGTTTGTTCAATTTGCACAAAAGGAACACTCGTACAGCAACAAATGTTCAAAGGGTACAAGTGCAAAATCATAATCATAAGCAGATATCGTTATACACAAGAGTTTTCATGTATTAACATTGCTGTGTTTTGAAACTCCCTCCCTTTCCCCTGATTGACCATTGCCAAGAAGTCAGACATTTCCCAGTTCTCTGGTTGGTCAGGAGGCTGGTCCTAGCCATTGCATGCTCTGATTGGAGGAGGTGGCAGTGACGTAGCCGGAGATTTCCTTCCAGTTGGAAAGAGAAAGAAAAATCCCCAAATATGCCTATTGCTGATGGGATTGCAATCAAAGTTTCATCCTAGACCTTTATCCCATGGATAGCTGAGATTTCCAAAAAGGCAAGTCTTGGGGATGGCCTCCTGCTGAATCCAGGAAGATAATGTTCCATAGATTCTGTCCCATCTCTGATTTGGAAATGGAGGTGCTTTTGATACACTGTGGCTGTCTGGGTTGCAGCTTGCAGGGAGAGCGAAAAATCATGAGGGGATCTCCAGTGAAATTCTGGAGATTCACTGCTGTGGACCTCAGGCTGAATGGCGGAGCCAGTGTTGGGTGTATGTGTGTGAGTATTCAGAGGCTATGGAATTGGCATTGCTATGGGTCCTGAGAGGCTCGAGTGAGGCTGTGTGGACAGTGGCCTTTTCCAGTCATCTAACCTCCTGTCCTTTGAAAACTATAATTCCTGCAGGGACTGAACTATGTCTTCTTTTTATTATAGGTGAGGTTTGGTGGGGGGTCTTCGATAACACACCCAATATATGCTTTTTTAAAGGACAAAATTGTGTGAAACGGTGGTGCAGTGAGTTAAAGCAGTGAGCTGCTAAACTTGTTGACTAAAAGGTCGCGTGTTAAAATCCGGGGAACAGTGTGAGGCCCCAACTCCTGCCAACCAAGCAGATCAAAAAGTACCGCTCTGGCGGGAAGGTAGCGGCACTCCATGCAGTCATGCCTGTCACATGACCATGGAGGTGTGTATGAACAACACCGGCTCTTCAGCTTAGAAATGGAGATGAGCACCAACCCCCAGGAGAAAACCTTTACGCTTACCTTTACTATAGAATGGTAATTATACGTTTTCGGCCTAAGTTATATATGAATGATGAAGGTATCAGTTTTGTTCATATACACAAGCGATGATTGAGCAGCCATTGAATATGCTTGTGGCAAATATTTAGGATGCAGCCTAACACAATAGGAAGAAGAGTACCCAGAGGTAATGCCCTAAGTGCTCAGTGCAATGCAAGACCAATACAGGTCATAAGCAAAAATATATATATCATTTATTATGTTCCCAAAATAGAAAAATGGTGAGGCAATGAGCCTCCAAAGAAGTACCAACCAGTGAAATATCACTATATAAGTGAGAACAAAGTGCAAGCCACGGATACACTGAATGCAATAACAGTGAACCACCTCAATGATACAAGCAGTATAAACATGAATGGAAATACAAACATGTAATGAAAGGGGCTCCTCAAATGAGGATGCTCCCTGGGCGAGTGGTGAGGAAAATCCCCCTGGAATACCAGTACATGAGGCTGAAGCCCCGGTAGATCCAAGACGCCGGTCTGGAGGTTGGGAGAGCAGCAATAGCTCGAACCCGCCTGGAGAAAGGGCCGCCGCTGTGCGGGTGCCCAGGCGCGGCTGCAGAGGCTCCCCTGACCCAAATGGGTGGGAGGAGGAAGTAGAAGGGAGACCCAAATTAGGGCGTCCCTACGGTGGAGGCCAATGCCCCTAGAGATCAATTAATCAGAAGCCCCCAGATGATGGAGGCTCCTGGCAGCACAGTCGAGCGCCAAACCAGGAAGCAGTCTGTACTCAATACGCAGGCGCGGCGTTCCCAGCGGTGTGATGCCGAATGGGGAAGGACGGGTCGTCAGGAAAGATGTGAGGAAAACGAAGATCACAGGGCTGTAAGGGAGAATCCAAGGAGGGGGGCAATCCAACGCCGAGGAGGGATTCAGTGGAGTGGAGGCTTGTTCAAACCCAAATGGGAAGCATCACCATAACATCCATATGGATAATCGGAGAATCATGGGGAAGGCCCCATGAAGTGGAGGTTCTAGCCGCGGACGGCACTCAAGTAATTGGCCAAGTCCGTTTCGCCTGTAGCGTCGGCTTGTTCACAGCGGCGAACCACAGGGAGCGATATCCACAAAATTATAGTACTACAAGTACAAACATCAAAAGCACATCAGTATACACTTCCAAAAGCACACATACCATACTGCTTAAAACTATGTGTGCTTTTGGAAGTGTATACTGAGGTGCTTTTGATGTTTGTACTTGTAGTACTATAATTTTGTGGATATCTTCCTCCCTGTGGTTCGCCATTGTGAACAAGCCGACGCTGGATTGATCTTCGGTTTCCTCACATCTTTCCTGACGACCCCGTCCTTCCCCCATTCGGCATCACACCGCTGGGGAACGCCGCGCCTGCGTATTGAGTACAGACTGCTTCCTGGTTTGGCGCTTCGACTGTGCTGCCAGGAGCCTCCATCATCTGGGGGGGCTTCTGATTTATTGATCTCTAGGGGCATTGGCCTCCACCGTAGGGACGCCCTAATTTGGGTCTCCCTTCTACTTCCTCCCCCCACCCATTTGGATCAGGGGAGCCTCTGCAGCTGCGCCTGGGCACCCGCACAGCGGCGGCCCTTTCTCCAGGCGGGTTCGAGCTATTGCTGCTCTCCCAACCTCCAGACCGGCGTCTTGGATCTACCGGGGCTTCAGCCTCATGTACTGGTATTCCAGGGGGATTTTCCTCACCACTCGCCCAGGGAGCATCCTCATTTGAGGAGCCCCTTTCATTACATGTTTGTATTTCCATTCATGTTTATACTGCTTGTATCATTGAGGTGGTTCACTGTTATTGCATTCAGTGTATCCGTGGCTTGCGCTTTGTTCTCACTTATATAGTGATATTTCACTGGTTGGTACTTCTTTGGAGGCTCATTGCCTCACCATTTTTCTATTTTGGGAACATAATAAATGAGATATATATATATATATATATATATATATATATATATATATATTTGCTTATGACCTGTATTGGTCTTGCATTGCACTGAGCACTTAGGGTATTACCTCTGGGTACTCTTCTTCCTATTGTGTTAGGCTGCATTCTAGGCACCATAGCCTTATTCTTTTTTGTGTGTTTTGTGCAAATATTTAGGATGGACTTTTCTCTGTTATTAGTAGGGTAGACACTGTATTGCTCTCTATTTATTGGACTCTAAATCTGGGAAGGCTGGCCAACATAGCCAAAAGTGAGGAATGCTGAGTTTTGCAGCAGGATGAAATTGAGAGGGCCACATATGTCCTACTTCTCTGCTAGAAAATCTAATTCGGTTTGCTGTTAAAGAACTGCTAACAGTTTATGTTTAATATATTTTCATGTTTTAACTGTGCCTCTTTTTATTTGGACTGTATTAGAATCTGTTGCTGCAATTTTGGGGCAAAAAAGTGGGTTGTGTTTTAAACAAATAAATAGCACACACAATAACACAACCACAAAGGATGTTGCAGAGCATATTGAAACTTGTTGGGTCTCCCTCAAAGAATGCCAGAAGTGGTGGTGGTTGCTATTATTTATATTTATCATCCTCCCCCGCCCCCACTCATCCAATTGGAATGATGAAATAAAAATAAACTATCCACAGACCACAGCATCAAAACAGAGGAATAAAAAGTGATTAAAAAGATAAAAAGGCATTAAAAGTTGTTCAGTTAAAACTATATAGCATCTCCATGCTCATTCTTTAAATCTATATACAAAAGAGGGCCTTCTCTGACCTCTCTGAGAAGGGATTTACAGAGGCTAGGGAATAATGACATATCTCCTGGTATGAGTACATTGACCCCAGATGTCATCACTCCCATTGGGTAAAGCAAACTGGGGATGCAGTAGCTCAAAAATGGTCATTGTTAGATGGCATCTTAATTTACATTGGGGCCTTATCATGAAATGCAAACTGTTTGCTCATCTTAATTGAGGCAATATTGGTGTTTGGATCCATTCCTTTTAAAGCTGGCTAGTTCATTGATTTGTTGTTAGTGGAGTGCATTTCTGGATTATCAGACTGGCACATTTATAAGAGGAAGAAACTAGTCTTGTAAATCTGGCAGATTAATATACTAAATTCTGATATGTTAAATGAAGTAAAGCATTTGTGGGTATAGACAGTCATAATTCAAAACAATCTATTTCCACTTTACTAACCTAAGTACAAAATTCATTCAAATTAACATTAATCAGTAAACATGATGTTGAGTTATGATGATCCTAAGGCAAAATTCTCACTGGGTTTTCTTGGCAAGATTTGCTCAGAGTGGATTTGCTTTGCCTTCCTCTGGAGCTTTTTTGTGTTGGGAATGACTTGAGAAACTGCAAGTCATTTCTGGTGTGAGATAATTGGCCATCTGCAAGGACCTTGCCCAGGGGACATCAAAATGTTTGATGTTTTACCATCCTGTGGGAGGCTTTGCTCATGGGGAGCTCGAGATTCAAACCACTGACCTTTTGGTCAGTAGTCTTGCCAGCACAAGGGTTTAACCCATTGAGCAACTCCAGAGTCATAGTCCAATACTGAAAACGCTACACCACAATAACTTATATTAAGTCCACTTCATTAGTAATGTGGCAGCCAATCATCCAAAGATGGGGGAGGGGGTAGCAAAGGAGAAGACCCTCTATATTTATTTGCATTGCTGCATTGCATTGCTGCATTGCATTGCAGCAGCCCAGCCCCTTTGATTCATCAACATTTTTAAAAGTATGAAAACAAGAATTTCAGGTCTGGATGTCCGGTCTCCCCCAAACAAATACTTAGCATTGGTTTATTGAAGCTGGAATGTGAAATCCAGTTTTGCTTTGTTTCTTCTCTCAAGAGTTATTTTCAGATGTTCAAACCTGATACAGTGACCGATCAGCCAAAAAAGTAGCTATTCCATACCAACTTTTTGTTTTGGCAGGCCTTTGAGAATCAATTGCTCTGGGAAAGGGAGCCTTTCATGTGTTGTTCATATTTTTATCTCCCCTTTATTTGTTGTTTTAACTGTTTTTAATGTTATAGTATGTTTTAATCTTGTGTGTGGTTGTATCTGTTCTGTCTTTGGTGAACTACCTTGAATCTAAGACTGGGAAAAAGTGGGAAATAAATAAAAAAAACAACTTTGTGAAATTAATATTCTAAGAAAAAATGCAGAATATCATAATTTCAGATAAATGTGTTAAAGACAGTATTACTGCAGGGAAACAATATTTCAAAAAGTTGAAGACTAAAACTCTCAGAATCATTCAATAAGGATAGTGGCCATTATATCTGGAGGTTCCTGAAAAAAGTGACTTCTCCAAGCTCCGAGTAGAATACAAGTTTTGCATGTAGAATGCTAGTTTACATTCTTGTCACTTTGAATGGATCAAGTTTCCAGTAGTAGGAAATATTCTTCAGAAATAATAATAATAATACCAAGTATGGATTGTCAATTTTGCAATTCTAGGCGACAGCGGGGTTGAAGAGAAACAACTGGAAAAACTGACATGATATAAGGATTTAAAGATCGAACTACAATGACTCTGGCACAAGCCAGTAGATGTGGTCCCAGTGGTGATCCGCACCGTGGATACAGTGCCTAAAGACCTTGGCCTGCACTTAAACACAATCGGTGCTGACAAAATTCCCATCTGTCAGCTGCAAAAGGCCACCCTACTGGGATCTGCACACATTATTTGCTCATACATCACACAGTCCTAGATACTTGGGAAGTGCCCAATGTGTGATCCAATACAACAGCCAGCAGAGTGACCTTGTTTGCTGTGTACTAATATTTTTGTGTTTCAAATAATAATAATAAAATCAACAACAACTTTATTCTTATATCCTGGCACCATCTCCCTGAAGGGACTTGGAGCGGCTTATGGATGGCACAAAGTGCCAGAAACAAAACATAAGAGTGAGCACAATATAAAATACAATAAAATAAAACACATGCACATATAAAAACATCAACTCAGACTCAAACTGCTGTCCTCTATGGTTATGGAGATCAAGGCAAAAGAGAAATTAAATTCTGGAAAGTTAAAGTATGGGGTAGGACATTCTTAAAAATAACCCAACATAATTCAGCTAGGAAATATTTATATGGCCTGATTCATAAGCTTACTGAGCTTACTATATTATTCCATAGATCTTTATTTTATGTGAAAGCAAATATGAGACTCATTGCATATATTTACAATCTATTATTGTTCTAATTTTACTTTAATTTATGTTCTGCCAACAATTTTTAATGTATATGTACTGCCTTATTCTAACAGCCCCAGAAGAACACTGGATGAATATTATGGAATACGTTGAGTTTTGTTTTATTTTCTTTTTAAGGATAAACTTCTTCTCAATCCACTTTTTTTTAAAAAAAGTATCCTAAATCTGTGGGCACATCTGCACTGTATAAATAACACTGTTTGACACCACTTGAATTACTATTGCTCGATTGTACATAATCCTGGTAGTTTGGTGTGCTATCAGTGCTCTTTGGCAGAGAAGGAGAAGTGTAAAATGACAACTCCCAGGATTCCATAGTGTTGAGCCATTACAGTTAAAATTCTATCAAACAGCATTAGTCCTACAGTGTAGATGCGCCCTGTGCCTTTCATTTGCTTTTGATTCAATAGGATGTTTCCATTTTTTTTATCAGTCCTAGGAAAATCTGTGCTGAGTCAATAATACAGAGAATGATGATTGCATAGCTGTAAAATAGCTGCTTAGATTCTTCAGCTCTGATAGAACTATTACTTATTGTAATAACGGTAATACATTTATGGCTTAATCTTTGCTTAGACTACATAGGATGAAGTATATTTCAAAATGTCATAGTTTCATGCTTTCAACTGCAACTTTGTAACATGGAAAAGTACATACAATTGGTCCTCACCAGCTTTCTGTAATGTCCTATTTCATCAGTGGGATTGCAGAAAGATGAGAAGTCCAAATACCTCCCCTTAAATGGTAAGCTCAGAATTTCATAGTATATTGCAAGGGCAGTTGAAATAGAGTATACTATAGCAACACACTGTAAAAGGGTCACAGATTTGATGGGAGAAAATTCTAGACGTCCCGTAGGTGCAATAGGAACCCGTGTCTAGTTGAGAGTCTTGGGATTAATGAATATGAGAACAGAGGATGCTGCGTGATAAGGATAAAAATTAGTTTAAGCTTAGCCTTATCTACACAGAGTAGCAGTGGTTATCCAAAACCAGGAAGGAATTTTCCCAGTCCTGCCTGAAAATGTTAAGGAATTAACCAGTAATACCCGGGGGGGGGGGGGGGGTTAAAAAACTAGGTACTCCAATGGTAAACTGTATCCCTTCCCTGAATGACACAAAGACAAATAGCACGAAATAATATCATATGTGAATGTGATAATCTGATGGTGCTATGGTTTATCGGGTCAAAAATTAGTTTGGGTTTATTTACAACTAGCTGTTCCCTGCCACATGTTGCTGTGGCCCAGTCTGGTGATCTGGAAAATAAAGTACTGGTAAATGAGAAAGTGTTGGTTTCTAATATATGTAATTTCTTTATGCTTGTGGGTAAACAGTACTTCTTGTTGTTTCTTTGTCAGTGTTGATGTAGAGATTGTCTGGTTTGTCTACTCTGGAACATGGAACATATTATTGTCCTTCTTTAGGGGCCCCTTTCAAATCTATGATATTATATCTGTCATATAGATATATGTGTTTGTGTGTATGTGTGAATCATATCTATCTATCTACATCTATGGCTGGATAGTTCTTTGTCAGGAGGACTTAGATTATGTTTTCTTGCCCTGATGAAAGGAGTTGGAATGGATGGCCGTAAGGCAGCATTTCTCAACCTGGGGGTTAGGATCCCTGGGGAGTGTAGTAAGGGGGTGTCAGAAGGGTCGCCAAAGACCACCAGAAAACACAGTATTTTCTGTTGGTCATGGTGTTCTGGGTGGGAGGTTTGGCCCAATTCTATCATTGGTGGGGTTCAGAATGCTCTTTGATTATAGGTGAACTATAAATCCCAGTTACTACAACTTCCAAATGTCAAAGTCTATTTTCCCTAAACTCCATCTGTGTTCACATTTGGGTATATGGAGTATTTGTGCCAAGTTTGGTTCATATAGATCATTGTTTGAGTCCACAGTGCTCTCTGGATTTAGGTGAACTACAACTCCCAAACTCAAGGTCAATGCCCACCAAACCCAGAATTTTCTGTTGGTTGTGGGAGTCCTATATGCCAAGTTTGGCTCAATTCCATCATTGGTGGGGTTCAGAATGCTCTTTGATTGTTGGTGAACTGTAAATCCCAGCAACTACAACTCCCAAATGACAAAAAAAAACATTTTTTGAATGATGGTCACTCCTTGGGGTAGAAGTTGTATTTTGTCCAAATTTGATGGAAATTCATTCAGTGGTTTTTGAGCTATGTTAATCCCACAAAGGAACACTACATTTTTATTTATATAGATTGGTCCCAAAGCTTCAGAAATAAAGGAGGGAGGGATTCGAATGATGAATCTGAATTCACAAGACCAATAGAAGTGTCACACCATAGTGAACAAGCATTTGACTTCAAGACTACAACCTTTGCCATGACCTGAATGACCCTGGGTTCACCCATAGACAACAGACCCTACACACAAGAAAAGGCTGGGCAGAATGTCTCAATATTACTGTTATTTAAAGCATATGCAGCCCTTGTTTAAGCATTTTCTTTAAACAGTGCCTCTTTTAGACATCGTGCTCAATAAAACACTTGTTCTCTAAAACTCAAAATGAATTAAAGAAAAGAAGGCAAAATAAAAGCCACACTTTTAATAGTACAATTTTATTGGAATTTAAACACCCAAGTGAAAGGGATTTACATAAAAGAATCTGACCTGAATGATATACTCTACATGACTGAAAATTGCTTTTTGGCTCTTCATAAACTTTTGGCTTGACTGGCAGGTACCGTGTAAAAACAATATGTGAGCTCCACTTTCATTTGAATGTGCACTCTCACATGTCACATTGCATTATGTATTTTCATTCAATATTTTACAACAGCAATAATCACCTCAAGTGCATTAATATTAGACTCTTATATGGAATAAACCAATATGTGTCAAAGCAGACTGGCAGCTGTTTAACCCTTTGTTTGCTTTTGCTTGGCGTCTACAAGAAACTCTTCAATAGGAGTTAAAGCCTAGTGCTGAAGACTTATAAGAAAGATTATGCACTAGAAGTACAGTTTCCAACTCAGTTACAGAGGGCATGTTCCCCAAGCCACTTTATGTCAATGGGTTTCTTCAGAACTACTGTGACGAATAGGTATATCAATCTTAAATGTCACTAGAATTCAGACAGCTGCATGAGAAGAATCCTGAAGCCCTTCAGTCCCTGCCTCTTGGCTGTCATCTTTCACATTACTGGGCATTACTTTACTTGCAACTCAGCAGAATTCCCTGTCAGTAAAATGAACCAGCATAATAATATGAAAGACCTTGTTACTAAAATGGAATGACTGATATCAACATCAGTCACAAAACTGTATCAATGATATAAGATTACAAAAGAGAAAATTGAATCAGTTTAACTGGTGCAATCTTATTTATCTAGACTCAAAGATAAGCTCCACCTACATCATTAAGACTTACTTCATATAGCTGTGTGTGGCATTATGGCCTAAATGTATCAAGCAACTATGGCACCAACTCTGCTATAGAATTAATGCAGTTTGAAGTCATTTTAACTGTCAGGGTTCAATGCTATGGAATAATAGGAGCTGTAGTTTGGTGGATATCCAGAAGTATTGGGCAGAAAAGGCTCAAGATCAATGTAAAACTACAGTTTCCATTATTATTATTATTATTATTATTTCTTATCTGCCTCTCCTCATAGTATTGAGCCATGGCAGTTAAAATAGCAGTGTCAAACTGAATTTATTCTACAATGTAGATGCATCTTTGATGTGACTATGTTGTTTATCACTGGAGTTCTAGAATGATGGCTTCCAATTTTATGGCTCCCCTTTGGGGAAATAAAGCAGGGTATAAATACAACAACAACAACAACAGCCATGGATTTCCATATCCTCAAACATTTCACAGATGACAACCTCAGACACAGATGTCTAATCAATATCAAGATGTGACCAAGAGGGCAAAAGTTAGTAACAAAGAACAACACACCAGCCTGGAGAAGCTGCAAAAAAAGGTTTTGACTGAGTGTACTAAAAAGCCTTCTTTCCTCCCCAGTACCTGGGAAAACAACTTTTGCACCTTGAACTTAGTTTGCAGCAATTAAAGTAATCTGATGATAAAAAGAGGAAATGGAAAAAGGAGAAAGAAATAGGACATTTAAAAGTAGTCAAAATGTGTGACAACATAGGATCCATTGGGATTGTTTCTGCTAAATTCTGACAGATAGAGGATAATGCAAGATGGCGCCGGGGCAGGAGCTGCCTGCAGGAGCGCTCTACCCGTGCCCACCAGATCTTGCAGACAAAACACCCGAGACCCTAAATCTTTTGGAGAAAGACCAACTTCCAGCTGAAGTAGATCCCCGTGCCCCAGGGGGGGCCGGTGTGGGTCCTCAGCAGGATGCCGTTGAGCCAGAGGATGACTACGAGGATTTTTACAGATTCTGCCTGGGCCTGGAAGCCGAGCTGAGGGCACAAAAGATCTCCGAGGCATTGCAGCCTCTGCCTTCGCTCACACCTCTACCGCGACCTGTGCCTTCAACGACCACTCGCCCCTCTACTCCCACGCTAGGGGGGCCGCTGACTTTAACCCAACTCTGGACTGAATTCAGCCTACTGGAGGCGAGGTTTAGGGAGTTTGGTGAGAGCCTACAACTCACCATTGCTGTCGCTGCCGGCGTTCACCCAGCCGCAGACCGCCTCTCAAACCGTCGCAGCCCACGGGACCCACAGCATGGGGGGAAAGAAGGCGAAGGAGCAGGTATCATCTCCCGGCCTCCTAGCCCCAGCCCCAGGAGCTCCCCAGATCTTCTGTGGGACCACTCCTGGGACCCCCAAGTGGAAGATCAGCTGGCCATACAACCAGTGGACTCGCCGAGACCCGGGCAACACTGGCAAGCCCGGAGAGAGCAGCGGAGGGCCACGACCCCCCCTCCATCGAACTGCTTCTTCGGTGACGAATGTCCAATTGTCCAAGCTGGTTTGGACCCCGGAGTCTGCCCATGGTCGTCCTGCAGGAGATCAATGGAGCCCCGTCTCGACCGAGGGCAAGAGGCAGAAGACGGTGAGTCCTTTTGCATCGACCAGGTGCTTCAGCGCTGCGCGGGCGCTCGGCCAAGGCGCCTCTCTCTCTCCCACTCGGCAAGAAGGGAGCTGAGGGCAGTGAGAAAGATGGCGCGTGGCCTTGAGGACGCGCAAGAAGAGCATGCGTCCCCCCCCCTCCTGAGGGGGGCGGAGAGGTGCTGAGGCGCAGGCGCACTCGCCATCAACGCCGGCGCCGGAAGAGACGGCCCTCAACCACCACCCCTCTGACCGACGTCATAGAGGAGGCGATGGAAGTGACGCAACATGAGCCCTTGCCCCCCCGGAAGCGAGTGGAGGAGAGAAGAGGCGGTACCGGAAATACCCGACACGTCGTGTGCGCCGGCGCGAGCGACGCCGGGAGAGAGGGCCCCCCCTCGGGAGAAGAGCAACAGCGCCACCTGGGTGGCGGAGGACCTCCTCCGCTGGTATTAGAGCAACGGCCTGAGTTCCAGCCGAATATGGAGGGACCCCAGCGGGTGACCATCAGCTACCAGGAGCCACAGAAGGCCTCAACTACGCCTGTCCCAACTGCTGTAAGCCCCAATCATGTAAGCCCCACTGAGCAGCCTTTGGTCAGAAACCCCCATAGAGGGTCGGACTCGGCTACACAGCCTGCGGCGGAGAGCCAGCACCTAGGCCAGGGTGGGCCAGGGAAGCTGAGGGGAGAACGCAAGGACACTAACGGCCCCACTGCCAGGACACTGGTAGATCCTGGGAAGGCACGGTTTAGGACAAGGACCTTTTGGGGAGCGGGTTTTAGCAATGGGAATCGGGGAGAAACCCCCGGCCCCATGCCCTTACCCCCCCAACCTAGGCAGACTGGAGGACCTAGTGAACCACCGGATATAGAGCAAGACCCAGCCATACCATCACGGACATTACAAGACTTTGCTGAGAGGAAGATATCTCAGCCTCCTCCCGACCCTCTGCCCCTCGGGGATGGAAAGTCATCACCGGCACGCCCCCTTTGCAGCGGGAGGGCAGAAAGCCGGACACTTAAGGGTTTCGGGGGAGGACGGAGTGCGGGGGCGGGCAATACGAGTGATCGCGGGTAGGGGCATTGGGACGGTAGAGGCGTAGGCCTAATGAGAGAAGGCGGAGGAGCCATCGTGTGGCTCGTCCGCCTTCTGACTCTCTGAGCTATCCCTCGGCACGCAGATGTGAAGTTCCCTATCACCTCTCCTCCGACTCTGATCCTGGCCAACGCCAGGTCCGTGCGCTATAAGACCGGGACCATCCGGGACCTCCTCCGGGAGAGAGAGAGCGATCTAGCCTGTTTGACAGAAACATGGCTCCAGGAGGGACGAGGTCGTTGTGCATGAGGTGGCATCTCCTGGGTATGTGGCCAGTTATCAGATGAGGACAGAGAGGCGGGGGGGAGGGGTTGCCATCCTTAGCCGAGACACTTTTAATTCCAGGACGATTCCGACCGCGAACATTCCGGGGATGGAGTGCGCGGGTCTGGTGTGGGACCTTAGTGAGAGTGTAGCCTTCCTGCTGGTGTACCGTGCACCCAACGCACCGGCGGGGGAGTCTACCTAAGCTGCTGGAGGTGGTCGCGAGTGGGCATTGAGGTTCCCTAAGCTTATTGTCTTGGGGACTTCAATGTCCACGCCGATACCTCCTCAGCAGCAGCCATGGACCTGGTGTCCACCATGGAGACACTAGGACTCTCACTTTGTAAGACCGGTCCCACGCATCAGGCCGGGCACACCCTGGATCTGATCTTCGCGGCCGGAATTAACGTGACCCTAGCCTCCATTATGGAGGTTCCATGGTCGGATCACAGGGTCCTGGAAGTCCGGCTGGGGGTGGTTCCCCCTCCCGGTAAGGGTGCCGAGCCTATTTTGGTTCGCCCGAAGAGACTTATGGAACCCATCAGGTTCCTGAATGCTCTAAGGAATGGGAACTTCCCAGCGACTCAGTCGATGGGCAAGTGGATTACTGGAATGCCAGTCTTTCCATGGCCCTAGACGAGATCGCCCCCAGGCGCTCTCCTCCCCGTAGAAATCGCTCGCCTTGGTTTACCGAGGAGTTGCGGGCGATGAAACGGAGGAGGAGACAGCTATAGGACGTGTGGCGGAGTCTCCGTGACGGCGTCGAAATCGGCTTATAAACAGTTTAAAGAGGTTTATGAGCATGCTATCAAGGAAGCCAAAAAGGGTACTAGTCTTCCTTGATAGAGTCGGCTAACTCACGCCCAGCGCAATTGTTTAGAATAGTTCGGTCGTTGACAGCAATCCCAACTGTCCCAAACGATAGGGGTTTGGCGCCTTCCGCTGAGGCTTTTCAGAGTTACTTTACCGACAAGATTTCGACCCTCCGCCGGGACATTCCTGCCACATTTGATACAGTTAGCGAGCTCGAGACCCCGCCGCCACTCGGCGGGTCCACCTTCACCCGTTTCCAACTGCTGGACGCAGCAGCTGTCGACAAGTTACTAGCTGCAGCTAGACCTACTACATGCTCCCTCGACCCGTGCCCCTCCTGGCTTGTTAGAGCTTGCCGGGAGGGACTACGAGGCCCCCTGGGCACGATCATAAATAGCTCCCTTGAGCAAGGAGTCTTCCCGGGGGGATTAAAAGAGGCAATGGTGAGACCGCTGCTGAAGAAGCCGAATTCAGATCCTTCGGCTCCCTCCATTACCGGCCAGTTTCCAACTTGCCTTTTTAGGCAAGGTAATTGAGAGGGCAGCAGCGGATCAGCTGCAGCAGTTCTTGGAAGACACAGCTGGACTTGATCCCTACCAGTCCGGCTTCCGTATTGGGCACGGGACAGAGACCGTGCTTGTCGCCATTACAGACCAACTCGCCGCCAGCTGGACCAGGGTGGATCGGCACTGCTCGTCTTGTTAGATCTGACGGCAGCTTTCGATACTGTAGATCATGCCTTGTTAACCCACCGTTTAGCCAGTGCCGGGGTCGGGGGGACTGCCCTTAAATGGGTGGCCTCCTTCCTCCGGGGCCGGGGACAACGTGTGGAGGGCGGGAGGTCTCGGGAGAACCTCACTTGACTGTGGGGTCCCCAGGGGGCCATCCTCTCCCCCCCTTATTATTCAACGTGTACATGCGCCCCCCCTGGCCCAGCTGGCCCGCGACTTTGGTCTGGAGTGTTATCAGTATGCGGATGACACCCAGCTCCTGCTGAGAATGGACGGCAGGCCGGATACTGTACCCGATTGTTTCCATCGGTGCCTCGAAGCCGTGACTGGTTGGCTGCGGGCCAGCCGGCTGAAGGTGAATCCGTCGAAGACGGAGATCTTGTGGCCTGGTCGGCCTGGGGGGGGGGTGAGTGCCGGTTGCCTACCCTGGACGGCGAACGGCTTAATCCGTCGCCGATTGTTAAGAGCCTAGGCGTTCAGTTGGACCCCCTGCTGACCATGGAGACTCAGGTCTCTGCGGCCAGCAGGGCGTCGTTCTTTCACCTACGACAGGCTAGGCGACTGGCACCCTACCTCTCCAGGGATGACCTGGCCACGGTGATCCAAGCGACGGTCATCTCGAGACTAGACTACTGTAACGCCCTCACGTTGGCCTTCCCTTGGCGACAGTTCGGAAGCTCAAGCTAGTGCAGAATGCCGCTGCTCGCTTGCTGACGGGAACGCCGGTGAGGGAGCATATCACGCCCATTCTGCGGCAACTGCACTGGCTGCCTGTTGAGTACCGAATTGCCTTCAAGGTGTTGGTGTTAACCTTTAAGGCCTTACACGGCCTAGGGCCTGCGCGTACTTGAGGGACCGCCTTGCCCCATATGTACCCCCGAGGTCACTACGTTCAGGGGAGTCTAATCTTCTCCTAATTCCATCTGTCCGCACCTGCCACTTGTCCGTGACCAGGCAAAGGGCCTTTTCCGTGGCGGCACCGGTACTCTGGAACTCTCTCCCAGATGACGTCCGTGCCGCCGGGGAGCTCATCCCATTCCGCAGGGCCTGCAAGACCGCCCTGTTTAGACTGGCCTTCGGCTAGGGCGAATTAGCCGAACGCATTCATCCTCTGACCAACACTTTGACACTGGAATGCCATGATTTGACACAATTGTTAATCTCGGGACCAATGTTGTATGTTTTATGTTTTTATTGTACGGCAACATGAATGCTCATGTTAGCCGGGTTTTTATGTTGTGATCCGCCCCGAGCCTGCTGGGAGGAGCGGAATATAAGAAGGAACAATAAATAAATAAATAAATAAGTTTGTGTAAGATGGAGGCCAATGGCAATATGTTCTAAAGCACTCTTCTATCCATCTAGGGTTATATCTAAGGTATATATTCCACCCTTGGAGAAGCATATTCAAATTTATTTATAAAAGTAACAAAGATTTTTGTGCTTTGTTATCAGATTCATTACTATAGTGTCAGTCTGAATCAAAAACCTGCTTCAGTAGAATGACTGGGCCATTAATATATGCAATTTGCATATTCATTATACTGTGAGATTTTCCAGGGCTTACTTTTTCTATATTTATTGTGCATAACAATGGATATAGATATCCTATGCATTTTTCTGGATTTTTGTCCCTAATTTCAATAAGTGAGACTCAAGACCTACCAAATCTGTAATTTTAGTCAATAAAAAGAACTGGAAAAAACTACTTTGCAAAACTACTATTTCAAGTAGACAAATTAGAAGTTCCATTTAACAGCTGTCATTTACAGAAAACGGTGTTGAAAAGAGTTCTAAAAATATGCCATCAGTAGAAGCATGACTTATCTTTTTTTCTTTTTGTATCAGGAGTGACTTGAGAAACTATATGTCACTTCTGGTGTGAGACAAATGGCCATCTGCATGGACGTTGCCCAGGGGATACCCAGGTGTTTGATGTTTTGCCATCCTCGTGGGAGGCTTTTCTCATTTCCCCGCATGGGGAGCTGGAGCTGACAAAGGGAGCTCAACCCATTCTCCCTGGATTCGAATTGCTGACCTATCAGTCAGGAGTCCTGCCGGCACAAAGGTTTAACCCATTGCACGACCGAAGGCATTGAAAGAGAGAGAGAGCCACACAATGTTCAGATGTTTAAGCAACTAAAAAGTATGAATACAGCTTGATCCACTTTAAATACCATGGCTCAATGCTATGAAAACATGGGTTTTTTTGTGTTACTAGCATACTGTCCATACAGTACTAGTGTTACTAGCATACTGTTCAGTCATAGCTAGTTCAGTCTCTATGTACATCACACAAAAATATGTGGTTCTCCAGATGTTGCTGAGCTTGACTTGCCACATTTCTCATCATTGGCTATGCTAGCTGGGCTGCTGAGACTTTCAGTCCAATATCATCTCGGGAGGCACATGATTCCCACCCTTGGTATATATGCTGGGATTTTCCTCCTTAACATAAACATTTTGATTGCTCTTTCCTGTTTATCCAAATAGAGGAGATAATCTTGCATGAGCTAGACATGTATAGGAACAGACACTGAGTATTGTTTCATTCTATTTCAGCAAATCAGAGCTGTTTTGTTGTTCAAATACAACATGCAATTACAAATACTTGTTGCTTCAATATGGAACAGATAGGTTTTTAAAAAAACTTAGCACTTGATTTTAACTAAATATTAGGCATTATTACAACCCTTCCAACATTGTTTTTTTTTAAAAAAAATCTAGGCTGTAATTCACTAAAACAAAATATTTTTTTAAACCCTTCAGGAAATGAATGTCTTATACATTTACATTACAATTCACCACATGTTTTGAATCCACAGTAGGCACCAGCCTGACATTGATGTAAAACCTCTGAGAATGTTTTTCGCACACTAAGCAGAAATTTACATGATGGCAAGCTCTTTCTCCATTACGGTTGGTATTAAGAGGCTGTATCCATCTACTTGACAATTTTGTTGCTTCCCCCTTGCTCTTCTTTCTCTGAGCTCCGTGGAACTTTGGGGAGTGATGATCCTTCATTTTGCTGTCATCTACAACTGATGATTTAGTTTGACATCAAAACTGTTTAGGGGGCAGGAGATTATTGTGATGTAAAATAATTCAAAGTACCACAATTAAGCTTCCTCAAACTAGTGGCTGCACTGCCGGCATTTTTCTCCCCTTCCAGTGGATCAAAGCTCACCTTTGAACATGTGTTTTAGATTATATAAACATATATTTTTATGATGTTGCACCAAAGCTAGGGCAGTCTGGGGTACAGAGTTTCTCAGCAAAATGAAGTCTGGCTTGTCTGTGTTATGTTTTTCTATTATGTATATTTGGGAAAGGGGGCAGGAGAGACAAAGGGCAAAGCTTTTGTCAAAATGATGAATCGTGCACATTGTCAGAGAATTCAGTACTAAAATGAATCATTACTTATAACCTTTAGCAGGCTAAAATGAATCCACACATGCTCACATATCTGGGAAGTATTGATACAGAAAACAGTAAGCTCCAAATGTACGCTAGATTTAGTAACTTCCTCCTGTTCAACAACTCACTCTATTGAAGGATTTAGTAATAAATGTCCCTGGATGAATGTATTGGAGAGTGCAAAGGAGAGTGTTAGTATATGGCACCAATTTCTAGATTTGATTGATGCAGTTTACTGCTGAATATACATGTATAGGATTGCACTATCACTGTTTTACATATGAGTAAAGGATGCAAACTGCAAATCAGCTTTGTCCTTCCCATTTTTCTATGTAGACTGTTAACAGACGTCATTTCTACTATCACTCTTCCTCACTCTTACCTTGAAAAGTGGTGTACCTGCTAATATCACTTTGAGAGACTTGACTTGGACCTATAATAAAGTAAAGATAAAGGTTTCCCCTGACATTACGTCTATTTGTGTCTGACTCTGGGGGTAGTGCTCATCTCCATTTCCAAGCCAAAGATCCAGGATTGTACAGAAATGCCTCTAAGGTCATGTGGTCATCTTGACTCCATGGAGTGCCGTTACCTTCCCACCAAAGTGGTACCTATTGGTCTACTCACACTTGCACGTTTTTGAACTGCTGGGTTGGCAGAAGCTGGGCCTAACAGCAGGAGCTCATCTTGCTCCCCGGATTCAAAACCGTCAACCATTTGGTCAGAAAGTTCAGCAGCTCAGTGTTTTAACCCACTGTGCCACCAGGAACCTATAATAAGAATATTAACACTAATAATACTAATAATACTTTTTTGGTATACTGCCACCATCTCCCTCAAGGGACTCGGAGTGGCTTATACACAATAACAGTGCAGACAATAAACAAAATCATTACATCACAGAAACAAATTAAATCAACAAACAACGCTCATTGATAAAAAAAACAACTTACCAATATAAGAACAGCAACATATCAAATTCACAGAAACCATCCATTGTAAAGTGCAAATGAACAGTAATTATGTTATGTAGACCAATTAAAACATGCTAGCCACTGGTGGCAAGTTCTTGGTGGTATGGGGATATCAAGTCAATTTGTCTGAGGAATCTGTATAATGACCAAGCAGCAACAGTTAGAACTGACCATGGAACAACAGACTGGTTCAGAATTAGGAAAGTAGTACAGTAGGGCTGTATACTCTCATCCTATCTATTCAACTTGTATGCAGAACACATCATGTGATGTGTGGGGCTTGACAAATCCAAGGATGGAGTTAAAATTGCTGGATGAAACATTAAAAACCTTAGATATGCAGATGATACCACTTTTATGCCTGAAAGCGAAGAAGAGCTGGGAAGCCTTCTAACCAAGGTGAAAGTATAAAGTGGAAAAGCTGGGTTGCAATTAAACATTTTAAAAACCAAGGTTATGGCAACCAGACTGATTGATAACTGGCAAATAGAGGAAGAAAATGTGGAGTCAGTGATAGATTTTGTATTTCTAGGCATGAAGATTACTGCAGATGTAAACTGCAGCTAGGAAATTAGAAGGCATTTACTTCTTGGGAAGAGACCAATCTCGATAAAATAGTGAAGAGTAGAGACATTATACTGGCAATGAAGGTCCACATAGTTAAAGCATTGGCATTCCCCGTAGTAACCTATGGATGCTAGACCTGGACCACAAGGAAGGCTGAGTGAAGAAAGATAGATGCTTTTGAACTGTGGTATTGGAGGAAAATTCTGAGAGTGCCTTGGACCCTAAAAAGATGAAACCAGTCCATACTCCAGGAAATAATTCCCAACTGATCACTGGAGAGAAGAATATTAGAGGCGAAGATGAAGTAGTTTGGCCACATAATGGGAAGACAGGAAAGCTTGGAGAAGACAATGATGTTAGGGAAAATAGAAGGAAAAAGGAAGAGGGGGCTGACCAATGGCAAAATGGATGGATGTTGCACCTCAGACAAGAGAACCCCTCTGGAATCACACACCAGACAGTACTTGAAAAACTAGTTCTTTTATTGAAGCAATATAGTTCCAGTAAATAGGTTAAAAAGGAAAAAGGCAAAACAATGATAAGTCAATCCAACAGTCAATCAGTTCAAAAAAGCAGGAATAAAACTGTTAATCAAATAGCTTAAAGCATAGCAAGGCAAGGCAATCCAAAGATCCAATCCAAAACTTGAGACAAAGAAAAAGACAAGGCAATCCAAAAACTCCAAGGAACAAGGCATTAGGTAAAACCATAATCCATGGGCCAGAAACAAGATTTCTTCAATGCTGTCTATTCTAAACAAAGCCTGGAAACTGAACAATAGCCTGGCTTGGTGTAAGGACTCACCCATTCTGAGCAGGCCGAAGCCTGAGTTGCAGTTTGGCTCCCTGGATGGAATAGCTGGCTGGCATCCATCTTAGGAGGGAGTTCCACACAGCAGCCATTAGAAGAAGGTAATTGCCAGAGACAGGGGGAGTAGGACTGACTTGGGATAGTCAGTCAGGACACCTTGGAGTCTCTGGATATAGAGAGAAAGGTGGGCTCTGAGACTGGGAGCTAGCATGAGTCTGTTAGCTCATTCAGACAAGACAAGACTCAGGGAACTTTTAGGGTTAGAAGTTCCAAGTTAGAAACACCTGTTCATTACTAGTTTTAATATTAGTGTGACAGAGCTTTTACAGTCAAGTTTTAGCACTGACTGGAATTGTTTAAGATCTAAGAAAAAAACCTCTAGAGAAACCATTACGCTCAAGCACATTTATTATCAAGCAAACCATCACGCTGTTGAACAATCTTTTGTAACCATACGCTCTCTTTGCCTCAATAGAAGAACCATTAAGATCTGTGCCTTGTTCTACAAGCCTGTTTTAGTTAATAAACTCTTTCTTGTTAACTTTTTAAAAGCCTCCATCGTACTGCTTCTCAGTTTCTTCTCAGTGGGTGATTGTATTAGGAGCCTAACTGAAAATCTTAATTTAATTTCAAATCCTAATAAGAACATTAGGTTGGTGGTAGCGAGTTTAAGAATTGGGTGTACCAAGTCATCACACTTGGCCTCTTAAATAGGAAACAAATTTCATTTCAGTTTCTTATCCCTTTGTCTAATTCTATAGCCTTCTACCTTCACCTTGAGCGCTCTGTCTTCTCTCTGCGAACTTCTCCCTGTGATCAAAACTCCCTTCAGCTTCTGGTGACTCCTTTTTGTGCTCATTAAAATCTCCACCTGTTATTTTATCAATAGCAGGCACTCCTGTTTCCTTGACCAGATAATTCTCATCAAGAGGAGGCCTGGGAATCAAACAGTTCTCATCAGCAGGATTTTCATCTGTAGAAACCCTGGGAATCACAACCTCATCCTGTACATTTAATTCCGTGTCCACATCCCCATTGAAACCCACATCATGAACTTGAGAACCAGGCTGAAACACCACAATGGATGTCATCCTTGAAGTGACTGGCTTGACTTTGAAGGAACTGGGGGTGGTGACGTCTGACAGGGAGCTCTGGTATGGGCTGGTCCATGAGGTCACAAAGAGTAGGAAGTGACTGAATGAATAAACAACAGCAGCCAGTGGTCTGATTAAAGTTGAGAATCCTGTTAAAACTTAGTCCCATTTAAATCCTCCCACCATTAGGTATTGCATTAACCATTGTCAAAAGCCTGTTTGAACAGCCACATTTTCAATTCCTCATGAAAGGTTTTTCCTTGCCTGAAACATAAAAATTCGGCCCTCAAGGCATCTTCTGAGACTTTGGATGGCCAATTTGGGTGGTCAGGCTGGAGGGGAGATCCAGGAAGTATTGAGTCAGATTAGGAATTCTACCTCCGAGCCACTGTCATTGTCCTATCCTACATCAGCACCATCTTCAGCATAGAATCAACAAGCACCAAGTGGAAGAATTAACTTTACCTTGGAAGGCCCCTTGGGATCAATTCTCCTCCATCCCACACTAGCAAACTATCCATTTTATTCAGGAGTTCTCAGTTGATTTCAAGATGCTCTTCTGCTGAATGAACTGAGTTGACCAGATGTTTGACTTTCTCAGCCATATTGTGATGACACAGGACACCTATCCATACCTTTAATTTCATTAATTAGTTATTTGCAATACATTCCAAATGAACTAAATGCAGGAAATATGGCTCCTCCACAACCACCTTTTCCTCCTCCATGCATTCTTCTCATTCTAGACATTATATGAGGTAGATCAGAACAAGAGAGTTATTAACCCAATATTGCCCACTAACCTTCATGGATTTTCCAGTACCAATTCCATAATATCAACCACCGGTTCTCAGTTAAATGTGACACCTTAATAAGATGATCTTATCCTTCAGCAGTAATTTGGTTTAGATTGGTTTGTGAATAAGGAATCAGCATCCACAGAAGAGAGAACAGCAATATTCCTCCCCTTTTGCATCTTACATTTCTTAATTCTCTTCACATATACCCAGCTTCACTCTACAAAATCATATTCAAAGCCTGATAGTATTAAAGTGGTTGCATTCTGCACATTGCCTTGTGTTTGTTATTCGCTCGACTAGTTTCCAAGCACAGGTCTGTTTGACATTTTTAGCAGCTTGTTTGGCTATTGAGCGTAATTTTCATTTGCCCTTCATCACACATTGAACACAAGACTGGCAGCAATGTTCACAACCTAAAACTCATGCTCTTGGAGGGCATGGTTCAATGGAATTTAAATCTTTATCAAACAAGCACCATTCACTAGGCAAAATCCTTGCAGGACATGAAGGCCAGAAGATACAGTTAAATGATCAACAACTTGGTATAGTTTTGTGTTTGCACTTTCAGGTTCATAGCACATAGAGAATACTGACCTAACTTAATGTGGTGAAAAATAAGAATACAGTGTAACAGAAAATAGCTAGATACAAGAATTTACTTTATGTTCAGCAACATCATTGCTTCAGTTGATCCATTACTTTGCATCTGATGTTAACTCCATAGGTCCCCAGATATATTCCTTTTACTAATCTTGATATTAGAATTTCTTTAACCATCTGTTAGTATATTTAGTATGCACAGATTTTCTAATTCTCATTGAGGAAGAATGTCTCAACATAGCAAGAAACCCCTCTGAAAATGTTGTCAAACCCATGAGAGTTATATTTTTATGCAAAACCTCTCTTTTTTCCACAAAGAAAAAAAACCAATTGCATAATGTTTGTTATGCAGAAAACAATTAGGAAACTTTTGCAAAAATAATAAAACTGAGCAAAAAAACCCAAAAACTTACCATCAAAAATCTGCAAAACATTTAGTATTCTTGCAAGAAGTTTCTTGCAATGTAATTTTTGCCAATGCTTACTTAGGTGATCCCTCGTAGCCCGAGGATGATGGTCGTCCAAGTCTAGTGTCTTGGCGGTGGGTTTGTAGGTGGCTGTGGAGCCCTATTCTTAATCTGCATGTTCTCTCACAGTGAGGACATCAGTTTCCACGTGGAAGGTGGTCCTGGTCAGGGTTGGTTTGGCACATTTCTCCCTTTCACCTTCCATTCATGCCTCTTTGCATTTTGCAGCACTGCTGGTCACAGCTGATCTCCAGTTAGAGCACTCAAGGGTCAGGGCTTCCCAGTTCTTGGTGTCTATGCCACAGCTTACAAGGTTAGCTTTAAGCCCATCTTTAAATCTCTTTTCCTGTCCACCAATGTTATTCTTAAGTTGGGAGTATAGTAATTGCTTTGAATATTTAGACAACATGGCCAGACCAGCCAGGTTGTTGATGGTGTAGGGGCATCACTTCAGTGCTGGTGGTCTTTGCTTCTTCCAACACACTGACATTTGTCCACCTGTCTTCCCAAGAGATTTGCAGGATTTTTCAGAGGAAATGCGGATGGAATTGTTCCACGAATTGAGCGTGATGTTTGTAGACAGACCACCTTTCACAAGTGTATAGAAGGGTTGGGAGGACAATAGCTTTATAAACAAGCACCTTGATCTTCCTACAGATGTCCCAGTCCTCAAACACTCTCTTCTTAATTCATAAAAATGCTGCAGTTGCAGAACTCAGGCAATGTTGTATTTCAGTTTCAATGTTGACTTTTGTGGAGAGGTGGATGCCAAAGTAGCAGAAATGGTCAAAATTTTCTAATGTTACGCCATTAAGCTGTATTTCTGGCATTGCAGAGGGATTGGCTGGTGACTGCTGGAAGAGCACTTTGGTTTGCTCGATGTTTAATGGCAGGCCAAGCTTCTTGTTTGCTTCTGCAAAGGCACTGAAAGTGGCTTGTAGGTCTTCTTCTGAATATGTACAGACTACATTTTGCCAATGTATAAGGAGAAAATAGGTACTCATACATAAATTACTAGTAGGAATAGATAAGGATTTCATGTCACTTCCTTTTTAAATTTCCCTAAATTCACCTTTTTTTAGTCTCTAGGATAGTAAGAACTTAAGATTTAATAAATCAAATTAAATATGAAATATGTTGAACTATATTTGTGCTGAATTAGAACTATGAGAAACTGCTTATCGTGCTCCCCTTCATTGGTGGAAACAGTTGTGTCTCTTGGATTTGATTGGTGCTTATTGTGGTCCCTTTCATTGATGGAAATAGTCATGTCTCTTGAATTTGATTGATGTAGATGGAGAAATTTTCATTTCTGGTAATTTTTCAAGAATTTATATACACATTTTCAAATTTCTTCATATTTAGAATGAAAAGAACATGAAAATAAAAAAGATTAAAGAGAAAACACGATTGACAGATTTGCTCTTCTCTATCTTGAACTATCATTGTGAAAGACAGAAATCCTATCTCAATTTTCTACCAAAATCACTCATATGAAGGGTAGAGGTTGAGGGATGGTGTGTCAGAACGTTGGCTGCTTCCCAAACAACAGGGGAACAGATCCACATTAATTGCAATGGCTACTACCTGGTGATTGTGGGGCTTCCATATCCCGTAAACAATAGAAAATATGGGACTATGAACAAGAAGCAGTCCTGAATGTTCAATTCTAGATTACATAACCCTTAAATCTCTTAGGGCATATTACATGGAACAAATGAGCTGATGTGTGGGTGAATCAACTTCATGGCATCCACATTTTTTGAAGCTCCAGAGTTTGCCTGCACTTTATGGCAGTGTGAATAGTTGGGCTGCTTCCTAGACAGAAGTGGCCCTGGTTGTTCATACAGGGGATGCCCTTGCCTTCCCCTGTTCATATGTCCTTAGTAGAGATCATGGGACATGAAATTGGTGGTGGTCATTGCTCAGCACCTATAGTGATGCAAGCTGGGGCAAAAAAAGCAGTCGGGTAGGAAGGGAGTGCTTCCTCCTTTCCTCCCTCTTCCTCATGTGGCTTTGTTGCCCCAGGTAGTGTCGATATGGTGCGAGTAAGAGTCATTGCCAGTTTCAAGTTTGGTAGCTGCCACCAAGGCCAGATTGACAGGGGGAAGGTGATGGTGGTGGTCCAGTGGCACCAAATATGTCCTGGTGCCACTGGGCTCTGCAGACACCATCAATCCCTGGGGCCCTGAGCTGGCTCATTCTGAAACCTGCTAATGGCTGATCAATGTGGACTTCAGCAGCTATGTTCCAAAGTTCTTCACTGCAAATCAGCATCACAATTTCTGGCATGTGTATATGGCTCCTTAGTGAATTCCAGCTAATAATAATAATTTCTTTCCCTGGAGCCCTTTAAGGATTATTCAAACTACCAAAAATGGAAAAAGAAGTCAAACCAGAAGCTTTTGGAAATCCATTTCTGTTTCTAAAAAAATGAAGATTTGGTTAAATGCTGCAATGAATGGAATGATCCCAATGGACTGAATTGTCACTCTCCAATATTTCCAGAAAATATGAGTCACCTTTTTTTCAGAAAAAGCATGGGCTTTTTCTGCCCCAAAAAAATCTTGTGAGTTACACGTGGACCCAGTACTAGAATTTGTACTGCATTTGGTTAGACTAAAGTAGATTCATTTCAATGACAGGATGTGTTTGATGAAAATTTGAAAGAATAGTTCTATCTGTATAGGAGGAAGTGGCCATTAGTATTTTCTTCCCAGAAAATGTTTAGGGCTTTAAATGGGATGCCTTGTCTCATAAATGAATGCTTTGAAATGGCCTCAGAAACAAAATGGAAGCTAAAAGGAAGACATTTAGATATCTAAGTTATGTGATGCATACTGTATGCGTGTCCTTAAAAGTGCCTTCAAATCACCTGTCAGACTATGGTGACCTCATGAATTTCCAGAATTTCCTTAGACAAGAAATACTCAGAGGTTGCATTGCCAGTTCCTTCCTTTGAAATATAGACTACTACATCTGGCATTCATTGGTGGTCTTCAGTTTAAGAGCTGACCCTGCTTAACTTTCAAGATCAGATGGGATCTAGTGCCTTTAGAGTATTTGTGGACTGACTAGAATGTTCGAGCACACAACCACAAAGGCATGTTATAATGATGTATCTAAATATTTGCTGCCTTGATCCAATTTTTGGAGGTGTTTTATGTGGACCTAATTCTTAGGATATGGATTCAACTCTATCAAAATTAGACCACGCCTCTTGGTTTTAAAGTATCTGTACAACTGGCCAACATATTTTCTACTTTTCCTGGATAAAATTCAGTTTGATGATTCAAACCTAGTATATCTATAGTTCAGTACTTTCATAGTCTCTATGATATCCGAGATAAAAGCCAAGTAAAATTGGGTACCACTTAACTGAATGATGACATTGTTTAGATCTCTAGACAATGTCTCCCAGCACAGAGGTAGGAAAAGATCAGTAGAGCCCAGCCACCCAAAACCATATGAAAGGGTTTCAATTAGATTTCAAGAATGACTAAATCCTTATGGAACAGTCTCACACTGGCAATGTGCTCCCCTATCCCCACAAAGGATAGTAAAATAAATAGTACTGGGATGGACTGGGAGTGAAATGTTTCATTAATTTTGCTCAGTGATATCTGCTACTTTTTATTTTGTTATTTTTGGGGGGGGAGCACATTGCGCTTTACTCCTCTTTTCTGTTTCCCAATCCAGGTTGTCCTTTCAAGTGATTTAGGCTATCCAAACCATACTCCAAACCAGATTAGAAGTAGGGGTTTTTATTGTTACCATACATTTAATCCAATTGCCAGTCCGAAATAGAGTACAACTATTTAAAATAAACTATTTAAAGAATGGTTAATGTTGAATCATGAGACCCTTATACTTGTGGCTCACAATAGGAGTAGCCCTATATCCACTGTCAAATATTGTTGAATACTGGATGCTACATATCTAGCGCTTTTGAATATTGACTTCTACAACTCAGTATGATGTCAAAAGCTGCAGGTGAATCTGCTGTATTAATCAGAGATTCATATATCGATGGAACATATATGTCATCTTTATGAGCAGAGAATTTTTAAAGGCACCTCCTTTTCAGCTCAATGTGAATATGCCTCCATTTTGCTATCCTGTGGGAAATATGTGTGAAGCACTTAGCAGATGGCATGTTTTGAAAGAAAAATCAGAAAGAGAAGAAAGGCCAAAAAGGTGTTTAGGCAGGGAAAAAAAAGAAGCTTGTAATCTTATTTTTTAAAGTACTTTGTACTTGACTTTTTCTTTTAAAAAGAATGTAATGTACCTTGTTATTTAAAGAATTATATAATTACAAGCATGTTATTATCACTTTACTTTGAGTTCCTATCCTTCCTATTTATACTTTAAAAACACTTAAAATACAAAAATGAAAAAAAATATTCCCAGTAGCATCATGTTAAGAATAAAAAAGAAGTAAAGATGCTTCCAGTTGTGCAGTACCCTTATTATCCTCAGAGTAGTGCATTATAGGTAAGGTTATTGCATCAAACATCTTATTTTCAAGGTGAATTTTTTCTGTAAAGAAATTCTTAGGAAAACAAATGAAAATATTTTCTTCTTGAAACAGTAAGACTGGGGCTTGAAAAATTGCATTTTGTAATTTCTAACATGATGTTAGAAGGCAGGCTGGTGTTGTGATGAAAGATCTACAGTTTTATTACTAGAATGCCCCAAATGATCCCTTAGAAATACCCATACACAAATGCATTAACAAATAAAAATATAGAACCTATAGCAGAGAATAGCTTTTTTGGAAGAAAAATTATGAAGGAGATGAAGAAATGAGTCAGGAAAAAAATAAAAAAGGGGGGACTATGGAGTAGATTTTGTTCCATGGACCAATGTTGGACATGATGCTGAGGGGATGACTCATTCCACAATTAAGAGTTCATGCAAATGTCTTGCTATATACCTGAAAGTATTAGGGGGATAAGAGCTTGAGGTCAGTGCAGTCTATGAGGTATATGTTATCTCATGATTATATATGGCAGTGTACATGAGCCCTCAGTGTGAAGAAAACCCGCCTTGTTTTCGTTCACTTCCATTTTTCATTTTTGCATTCATTTCTGTCTTTATTGCTGGTTTTTATGCCAATGGGCTCCATGATGGTTGCTGAGAGTGGAGAAAATTGCCCACAGCCCTGAAAAATTAGATAATCCTTGGTCAATAATTATAACTATATAAATCGACTATGAAAAAAGAAAAGTGAAAGAGGTAGTACTTTCAATTGCAATGATGATATCACTATAATTCCACTTTAACTGCCATGGCTGCATCCTATGGAATTAGGAGTTCTGTAGTTTGAAGGGAAGGATAGTAGAGGCAAAGATGAAGTACTTTGGCCACATCATGAGAAGAAAGGAAAGCTTAGAGAAAACAATTATGCTGGGGAAAATTGAAGGAAAAAGGAAGAGGGGCCGACCAAGGGCAAGATGGTGACTGGCTTGACTCTGAAGGAGCTGGGGGAGATGACAGCCAACAGGGAGCTCTGGTGTGGGATGGTCCATGAGATCATGAAGAGTTGGAAGCGACTGAACGAATGAACAACAGCAAAGTTTTGTAAGAGCCACCAGAGGGCTCCCTGGCTGATAATACTAAGTGTCCCTTTTTCAACTACCAATCCTAGGATTGCATAGGATGGCTCCATGGCCATTAAATAGGAATTGTACTGCTACATTTGTATAGGGGGGATGTCTTCAGTGGTGAAATAATCCTGATTTTTTTCATTTTACATTGGGAGCAATCAACCAGTGTATGCATTATTTATATGTCTGCGTATTGTGTACATGCCCATCTGTGCACTAGAGCCTTTTCCCACTCACTAACATATGTTTTTTGGTTGGCTAATGCTGTAATTTGTTTTCTCCAAAATGTCCCTTTTTTAGGATTATTCTGAGAGAAAATTGCACCGCCATAGAAAAATGGTGGCTTCTAGTACAAGGGGCAAATGTTGCAGAGAGAAAGGTAGATGCTGAATACCACCTCAGTGTAACTGTGAAGAAAGTCCAAAAAGTCTTGCTCTTCCAGTGATAAGAGCCATGTTTGCTCAGCTCAAGCTCCATCATAAGCACAACGGCGACATTCTCTGAAAGAGTTCATGTCAGACATGAAATCAATGTTCACACCTGACATAATTCCAGCAATTTCAATGAGGAAGTTGCTGTACAATTGTGAATATTGAGCCTATGTTTTCTAGAGATTTTTGTCAGTTTGTAATGTGCTTCAGATTTGCAAACTAACTATATGTAGGTGGCTTATGGAAACTGAGTGCTGTAATTAATACTAAACTTGCCAAACAAATTGTCTTAGGGTGCGGAATTGAATTAAATGGAAAAACTGTCGAACTGCATTTTTCAATGCTGACATTCCTAGTCTATGTACATAATGTGCATATACATCTGTAAAATCATAGAATCATAGAATCATAGTTGGAAGAGACCTCATGGGCCATCCAGTCCAACCCCCTGCCAAGAAGCAGGAAAATCGCATTCAAAGCACCAGAGATTCCAATCTTGAGGGGGGGGGGGGAAGTAAATTTAAAAACTCCACTGTTTAAGTGTATAGAAACCTGAGATGAAGTTCTGGGGATTTAAAAAAGTCCTGACAAAAATATTAAAATACAATTCTTAAATATCTAACAGTTGGGGAACCTATCACTGGGTCTGGGAGATATGGCGGTAGGCGCAGGCCGAATACAAGAAGGAGCAGGAGTCACAATCAGACTCTGGCTCATTCTGACCTGTGTCCTATCCCCAGGCACACAGTTGACAGACATTCAGTTTCCTCCCCTTCCTCTCTGGTGTTGGTGAACGCGAGGTCTGTTAGGAACAAAACTGCCACCATAAATGAATTTCTTTCCGAACTAACACCTGACCTGTTTTGTATTACCGAAACGTGGTTGCAGGATGGTGATGCGATTCTTCTTCAAGAAATAACACCTCCAGGTTATGTCATCACCCACCTGTGAAGAAACGGGAGGCGGGGGGGGGGTAGCCATGCTCTCCCGTGATATGTTATCTCTCAGGGCGGTGCCTGCACTGAACACTCCAGGGATTGAATCAGCTGGTTTGGTGTGGGATTCCCAAGAGAGCATAGCCTTTCTGTTGGTGTACCGAGCGCCTAGCGCACCAGCAGAGAGTCTATCCCTGCTGCTCGAGACTATGTCGAACTGGGCATTGAGGTTCCCCAGGCTTGTTTTCCTGGGGGACTTCAATGTCCATGCTGACACAGCCTCTTTATCACCTGCAGCAGCGGACCTGGTGTCTACCATGGCAACACTGGGACTCTCACTTTGTGATTCAGGACCCACCCATCAGGCTGGTCACACCTTGGATTTAGTCTTCAGCGCGGGTGTCCAAGTGAACCTAGCCTTCACTCTGGAGGTGCCATGGTCGGATCACTGTGCCCTGAGAATCCGGTTGGAGCTGGCTCCCCCGCCCTGCAGGGGCACCGAACAGATTTGGGTTCGCCCAAAGAGACTTCTGGAACCCTCTAGGTTCCTGAAAGTTCTGAGGGATCTGGAGTCTGTCAGCATCTCTATCGATGAGCAAGTTAACAACTGGAACTCTAAATTGTCCAATGCTCTCGAAGAGATTGCCCCTAGATGCCTTCTCCAACCTCGCCGAAACCGATCACCTTGGTTCACTGAGGAGCTCCGATTGATGAAGCAGGTGAAGAGACGGCTAGAGAGTATGTGGAGGAAATTCCACAACGGAGGCTGCTTGGGTGGGAATGGTGCCACAGCACCGCTTTGCAAGGGAACAACAGGGTTGGTAAGAAATTGGAGAAACCAGCTGGAAGCAGGCCCCTAGCCTGCGAGGCTTCCTTGTGTGTGGGGAAGGAAAATGGGCAGGGGAGCTGGGAGAAGTGTTCTTCTCTTGCCTGCCACTGTCAATTTTCCGTTTTGAAGCAGTAATTTTAACTTTCAACAGACCTCAATCCCTTTTGGGTTACACTTTGATTTTGGGATCCCGGAAAGTGCCTCTGGGCTTTGGAAAGCCTATTTTCTGCTAATGATTTCCTTGGGGAACCACACCATACCACTTTGGAGCCCTCTTTGTCTACTTTGGGTTTCACGTTGTACTTTTGAAAACTAGAAATTTCCTAAATCTAATCATTTCCTTGGGGAAACACACCATACAACTTTGGAGCCACCTTTTTCTGATTGGGGTTACACATTGTACTTTTGGAAACAAGAAATCTCCTACAATATGCTAATAATTTCTACCACTGTGGCAAGTTTTGTTAGTAGCAGTCTAAAAATGAGGGAAAGGGAATCCCCAAGTTTTGCCTGTCCCGTTTGCAGTTTTTTGCACATTGCACAATTGCGCCCGCTATTAACAAAGCAATTCAAAAATTTCGGAAAATTCAGAAAATTCCGACCTTTTTTGGAAAATTTCAGAAATCACTTCGGAATCGAATCACCAGTGCTTCTTACATCCAAAATGAGTTTTGAACTAATTTTTTCCTTGATCAAACAAGCCTACTGTCTAATACTTGGACGTGGGACCCCCAATGAATACCTTTTTATGTAGCCTTTTTTAGATCAGAGAAGTAACAAAACCACTTTTAAGTATTCCTTGTCTTAGGAAAACCCTATGAAATTAATGTAGACAGGTGACTTGAAGACAGATACACATACATGTAACATGTTCCATGTTTTAAATGAATTTAATCTGGTTAAAATGGACATTGGATTTAGTCTGTTATAAACTTTGTTGTTAAATAGAGGATTAAAGAGTTCAATATTTTGCTTTGTTTGTTTTTATTTTGGATGCTTTGTGATCCACTCAGTTCAAAGCTCTGTGAGCACAGTGAATCAATTAAACTTACTTCTGTATTCAAACAGTGCATGTAAGCATTGCCTTTCCCTCTTCCCAATAGCAGATAAGTATTTTGAAAATTGACAATACTGTTGATGGTATATGGTATGGGAGAGTAGCATTCTTATATGTCTAGAAAGAGGCAGGAAGTGTAACACTTCTAAAATCATTTCCACACTTATATTTTTGTAAATTTTATTGATATAAGCCAATCCCTAATATTATTACATGTTTGCAGTATTCAGGTATGGCAAAGTAACAGAAGCTAAAATGTAAAAAATTAAAATGTCCTTTGAGCTTTCCCAGACTTTGAAGAAAAAGGGAGGAAATAACAACACACAGGAATTGATTTTCTTTCAAACATATTTTTGAATCTATTAACTTTCCACTGAAATCTGTTAACTATTCATTAAAGTGTTTTCTTGAATCCAAACCATTTCTATTCCTATGAGGGTTTGCATTCCACCCCCAAACTATTATTTTTCACCATGAAATACACTTGTCTAAGTTCAATAGACATTTACTGCAACTGCCAAGTTGCCACTCAAAACCACTGAATATTAATGGTTGCCTTTCTTTGAACTAATGCATATTAATTGAGAGTGGCATTTTACAACTGCAGAATGCACGGAAACCCAAAGCAATTATTGTTCATTTTATAATGTGTTTGCTGTCATATTTTTGCAGTGGAAAATAAAATAAAATCTGTAAAACAGTGATAAGAGAACACTTCTCAGGTAGTATGCTAATGTTCTCTTATGCATAGGTCATTATTGTATGTGAATGCTACTAAAATAACAATCTGCCCATTATTTATTCAACTGCAATTATTTCTTAAAGTAGCAGCCACACTACTTTGAAGCAGGTAAACCAAATGTAAAAAAATTTTTTACAGCCGCAGTCCTGCCAAAGAGAAGGTCATTAAAGTTCCTCTGAGGTCAATGGAAATGTCATAGCAGGATTTGCTTGCTTCCTCTTCTGGTGAAATTATGCAGAATTTTTTTTTAAAAAAATTCTCCTATGCACAGGTTTTGCCTTTTCAAAACAGAATGAGACAAATATATAAATGTTCATATTTAGAATATTATATCACCAAAAAGAGAGAAGTTCAAATATAAAAGAGAACTTCCGTTCATTCATTTCCTTCTCTCCTCCCCACCACCCACTTTATTAAAATTCTTCAAAAATATATATCTTTGTCTCATTCTGCAAAAAAAATCTGTTCCAAAAATCTACTTCAACTCTCTCAAGTAAATGTTGGGTATTCATGGAGGCAGGGATTGCCAGCTTTGCTTCACCATTAACTGGAGCCATATTTTTGAAGGGAAGAATTAATTGATTAATTATTGATTACTCATTTATATTCTGATTTTCCATTTCAGCAATGAAGAGTTTTGTGGCTTTTTGAACATGGAGGTAGTCATTTGGACATAATCTCAGTGGTATCAATTTTATCAGCTGATTTAAGACTTGCATGTTGATAAAACTATAATACATGCGAGGAAGTACAGGGAGAAATGTAAATGACTGAGTCAAGGGATAACTGCAAGACATTTGGTATGAAAATTCAATTCAAGATTCAATTAATGTAAAATAAGCCCAGTGACCATTCACGACAGCAGTAATTGGGTATAATACATATGTCTTGGCATTGCTAAGTTCATTACCAATTGTGAAAACCAGTTAATGTACTAAATAATGTCATTTGAACAGTATTCGTTCACCAAGAATTAGCTTTAGTAAAGTAGGTCTACTATGTATTAAGTTGCAAGGTATAGCACTATTTCAGAATGTAATTTTACTTTTTCAGCATATGAGAATTCCTGACCATTCCTGGATATGTGATTGTGTGATAGAATGTAATATATTCCAGGAAATCTCAAACATTGCTGTCAATAGTGTGTACTCAACTACAAAGATGCTTCCTGTAATCAAGATGACCCAATTTCACAAGTGTTCATAAAATGTAATTGCATTCCATTATTCTATTATTCCATTAATCTTTTTTTAAAAAAAACTGCTTGGAAATTTTCACTTTAACAAAATATATTACTGGTAGTAACATTTGTATAAGATTTTATCATATTCCTATTGGACAGTTACAAATGTATAACTATTGTGTGGCTATGAAACTACACTGTGAATTCTATAAACTAGGAGCTATATAGGAGTCGTAAATAACACACTACTATATGCATAACTTCAGATTTTGCATTTGTAATGTCCCAACAGGATTCTGGCTATCATTGCTATTGCTCTTGTTTGCTGATTAGATTGGTAGAGGTGCTGAACAGATATCTGGCCATGTTGTGGAGATCAATGGTGATGAATACATTTAAGATGAAGCTTGAGAAGCTTGACGTTTTGAGAGTTGTCTGATACAGGAAACCAATGTGTTTTATGGGTGGGATCCTTCATGAAGCAATTTAAAAGCCTCTTCGTGGTGGGGTGAGGTGATTGCAAGCAGAGAGTGGAAGATTGGACCTTTCTTCCCCAGCTGGGTGCCCTCTGTTTAAAATGCCCCCTGGCCTACAATGCTGTGGTGATTTCCAATTTATTTCAGAGCTCAGATCAACATGCTGATTTTGCAGAAGGGTCTTAAACAATTGAGACAGATCTGTGAATAACACTCCAGATATAATAGTCCTAAAGAAGTATTATTTCTTTTTTGCTGCTGCCACCACCACCACCACATCATTGTACAAAGACTTTCCTTTGTTCATTCAGACCAGTTCAGGGTTTTTTTGCCATTGTTATTATGGTCTCCATCCTATCCATTTTACCTTCACCTGTTCCTTAGTGAACCAGAAAATTCATTTCTGCATTCTCTTGGAGAAAACCCCTCAGGATTGGTTGTGTGCTTTAGCCTTTTCTACATTCCAGAGGTCAGTCCTCCCAAATTTAGGCCGGCAAAATTCTGTTTTGTCTTTTACAACCCTGCCTGCAACAGAAAAATGGAGAACCATCCTGTCTAAAAGACACATCATGGCTTTATTCTGTTCTGATTGACAGAAGAAAGCCATGATGTGTCTTTTAGATTCTAAAGTCAATTCTAAAGTCACTTCAATTCTAAAGTCACTTCCAAATCCCCCCCCCCCCCCGCCATTTGAAACTTTCTGAAACTTTCAAAACTTCAGAATCTATTCGTTAATGCGGACGCGTATGCACCATAGGGAAAAACGGCACGGTCACTGGGGAAACTTCAGGGGATTATCCCTCCCTCATTTTTAGACCAATCCCCAGTTCCTTGTTCGTGGCAATCAGGCCAAAGTAAAATGATGTTCTCTTGGCTTTGCAAAGGTTGTTTATTGCTTGCTTACTTTAGACTCCTTTGTAGATTCAATCAGTTTATTGTATATTTAGACAAAGACTGCTACAGACAGCTATTTTTGGGTCCTTCAGACATCATTTGGCTATTGAACAGGTGTGCATTGTGGGAAATGTAGTTTAACAGCAGAGCCTTTTGCAATCTCTACCATTGGGGGCCTGGTCTTCCCAAACTACAGTTAGGATGGCTGTGACTAGCCATGCCCACTGCATCCCTTCTGGCAGTGCTGGCTGAAATAATGAGTTTTTTAAAAAGTTCCCTTGCTTTACTTTATGCTTTTTTTTTTTGCTTTACCAAAGTTGCTTAATGGTTGTGAAAATTAAAATAACCTTGAGAGGCATCCAAACATTACAGAATAATTCCGGGAAAAAATGGGTAAGTAGTTCAAATTCAGAATTTGCCCTCCACCTTTCCTACATCGTTCAAAACCCGCTTTGGATGTCCAAATTCATATGCCCCCCAATTTCAATCATTTCTGAGCAAACCTATCCTACCTTAGCCTAAACCTCTTGAAAAAAATAAGACATGGAAAAATTCAATCCAAAATTTTGGAATATGGGCAGTCCCAAGTTATGAACAAGATGTGTTGCTTGTTTTTCTGTTTTTGCCCCTGTTCAGAAGATTTCACCTCACTTTCAGGCCTTGTAACAATTGGATCTTGAGAGGAGTGGGGAGAATGGCTTGTTGTGGAAACAAGGATTGGTGATAAAGCTTCAATGGAAACACCTTTATATTAACTCTTTCAGGAGTAAATTTCCCTTCCTTGGGGTAGATTTATCTCACTTCCTGTTGTCTCACCCCCATTTGTAACTATAAGCCAGATGTTTGTAACTCGGGGACTGCCTGAATTGGGAAATATGAATTATTGCTTGTTGCTTCTGTGATGGATTTCAGTTGTCTGCTCTAGCAGTAGTAAGAGTAGTATTTCACCTTGAGCTATGGTAAGTGAAAATAGCTAGAGTTGAAGTCTAGTGGTATTTTCTTCTTGTAATTGTTTCATAATGAATGTAATAACTTTAAGAGATCTAAGCACAAACTCTACCTCCATGAAATAGCATATTTGATCTATGATGTTTCTATCTTTTCTAATTTAAAGCTTCATAATGTCTAAATAAACCAATTATGAAAATTAAAGTCATTTACTGCTGATGAGCCTTTCCTGCTATTAGACTTTTATTAGTATTTTTTCCTTATGTGGTATACACACAGGAAGTTGGCTCAATTGCCTCCCGTCAGGTGTCTTTTAAGAACCATTTCCTTCAATGGCTTGAGCAGGAATAATGTTCTCTTTTAAACACATTGGTTCATTCAAAGGACAAACATATACAAATGTGATTTGACACCTAAAGCAGAGATTGGTGTCAATTGGCAGCTGGACTAGGACATAATGTTATTGGCATTAATCTTCATTTCTTCTCCTTTACAGAATGTTGATGAGGTTGGAGAGAAGTATATATCATTTAATGAAAGCCTGGGGCAAAAATAAGCAAGAAGAATATGGATATGAGTGAGGGGGAGGCAATGAACTAGCCACGTGAATCTGTAATACATTTAGAATAGGTTCCAAACAATGGCTTGATTCTAAATGTTTCTTTGTTCATTTATAAACTAAACTTCAAATTCCCACACTGTGTTTAGTCTCTACTGAATCAATTTAGAGGAAACATTCATGGCGTATAAATTGTTCCTGGCAATTCTAAGCTTGGATACATTTTAAACAAATGTAATTTATACAAAACTTTGTCACATTGAGTCAGAAAAAATCTAAAAATATCCAATCAAACTGCATTTGAGGATGGATTTTTTATCCTTCAGTGTTTCAGTTGTTCTCCCATGCACCATGTGAGGTGGCTTAAAATTGAAATCTGTGAAATACACATTTCCACCAGCACTGTCTCCGGTGGAATAATTAAGCAATTATACAATCAAATCAAATGCATCTTTCAAAGCATGATGTAGTAGATTTCATTCTCAGCCTCTGTATGGGAGAGCATTGCTCTGATGTTTCGGGTAGAAATGAATACATTTCATGGAACTGCACACACACACACACATATATATCTGAAGAAGGGATAGGAAAGCGATGTTGGGGCTTTGTGTCAACATCTTATGCTATTATAGACAATATTGTAAAATGTCATTTGGATTAGGCCTGCAACCCATTTATTTTTTTATAGATTTTTGTATCTACACACATAATATGCTCCTGTTCCCTCTCCCTCTTGGTAGCTACTTGTATCATTATCCTACATGTGTGATTCAAGTGACATAGCAAAAATGAGTTCTTCTCTTCGCTCTCTGGTTTATCCAATATTGTGGAAGGGAATTAGGAAAGCAGAGGGGGAGCTGCAATTGCTTACCTTTCAATAGAAAGGCAATTTTCTGAGCTTGCTTACATTAAAAAATCTTTAAAGGTATTGAAGGTCATATGAAAACACAAATAGGTATCCTCCTTGGAAATGTTGCAGAAGAATCCATGCCCACACTAGAAAAGTAAAATCTGGTAGAGCAATATGTGTATGAAAATATTACATATAATCCAAAGACCCATCAAGTGATTCTAAACAGTAGTAAGTCAGCATCCCTTTACACCTGCCTAGAGATTTTAGTTCTTTCTGTGAATACCATATATTAAAGCAGGGATGCATAGAATACAACTCATGGGATGGAAATAGTCCCTGGAATCTAAACGTGTGGTTTTGAAGCTTTACAATAGTCTTTCCAAAAAATCCAAATCTACTTTTTTAAATTTTAAAAAATCCAACTTGATTTTCAAGCATATCTCTCTTAAAAATCCCCCAGATGCATGAAAACACATATACTTCCTGCTATCTCACCTGCACACCAAACTACAAATTCCATCGCTACTTATGCCTGTTTTCACTGATAGTCCATGTCAAAATGCTAAAAAGTAAGTTACATAGCATCACCTTTTACATAGTTAAGATATCACTCTTTCTGGATCCTTTCCATTCTGTTTGTAAAGGAGATTGGGTTTAATGCTTCTTAAAGCTTTTTCTAGTGTAGAGGAGAGGCAGGCATGTGCCCTTTCTCTCCTAGCACCAGCAGCATGCCACACAGCTTTCAAAGGCATTTTAGAGAAGCCCAGATAATAGACATGTGCATTCTGGGAAAACCTTGTCCCATTTTGTGTCCCAGCTTTCATTGTGGCCTCCAATCCATTTTTTTGTAAGCCTCCCAAAATTGGGAGGGTTGTTTTCAGTTCTTTTGTTTTGGGGCCTGAAAATCAGATGATTATGGAGGGGGGCTTCCCACCCTCTGGCTCCCCTTCTCAGTGTGCATTCTTCTTAACTGACACCCGCTGTTTCTACTATAGAGTTAGAGGTGCTCAGCTGTAAGAACTGGCAGGTGCACATGCTTTCTGGGCCTGCCTGTCTGCATACCCTGCCACACACACACTCTTCCTAGAAAGAGAGGGTGTGTGGTGAGGTGAGTAGGAAGGCCCAGAGAGCACATGTGCCTGAAAGTGCCTTCAGCCAAGTGGCTCTTACTCTAGAGAAAGAGGTGCTCAACTGCGGGTGCACTTTGGTCCTGCCTGCATGCCCCACCACACATATTCTACCACACTCTCCAAGAGTGCGTGTGTGGTGGAGTGTGCAGGCAGACCTGGAGTGCACTTGCAGTCAAACTCCAAGCCTGCCTGCCTGCCTGCCTGCCTGCACACCCTGCCACACGTGCACTGTCTTTCCATGGCAAGGAGGCAAGCTTGGATGCACATGAAAGCAGGCTGTAGACAGGTTTTTGTGTCAAGCAGATTTTCATGTGGGGAGGGGGCTTTCCATGTTGTGCTTCTGAATAAACGAAAGACAAACAAGAAATAGTAGGAATGGTATGAATGAATTTCATGCACATATCAACCAGGGAAGAAATAGTGATGACCTGGAGCTCAGTGGAGCTATCCCCCCCAGATTACCTTAAAAATCCCTTCTGTTTTCTCTACTGACTGCAATCTCCTTCCTGCTTGTGGTGTTGTTGTACTCTAGAGAAGGTATGCTTCTTTTTGTTTGCTGGGATTACAACTAGTATTATTGTTGTTTAGAAGTATTTTCTGAAGAAGAGGAAGGGAAGGAGAAAAGGAAGCTAAAAGGGTGACTCTCCAAACTCTCAAAATGTGCATGCACACCCCATGGACCATCCTTCAGGTCCCCAACTCCCAGTCAGTCTCACTAAATAAAAAGAATCAGGAAAATAAAAAAGATTCAACTGTGATGCCGAATAGGGGAGGAGGATCCCTGTTCAACTGCCACATGGTCTCTTTTCAGAAGGGAATCTGTGATGGCTGGGCCCTTGCCATTTGGATACCGGATCAAACTGAAGAAGCCAGATTGGCCGAAGGGAACAGCTAAAAATGGATCTGGGCTCAAATCTATTATTTATTCCTTTATACAGCTATATGGCAGATAAGCACATGGCACATGTCTTAACTCTAGCATGTATCATACTATGTATTTAAAAAACTTTGGGCTGCTTTAACTGTTCTGCCTCCAAGGCCTGAAATCTTAGGATTTATAGCCACAGAACTACAGGTCTTAAGATATCTCTGCCAAACAGCTGCAGTGTTTCATCAACCTACAAATTCCAGGATTCTGTAGAATGCATCCATAGCAGTTAAAAGGAGATCAAACTGTGTAACTGTATAATATGAAGGAGACTGCGGGTGCTGGATTTGGTGACTGCATGATTTTGTTGACTTTTTAATAAGAATTTGTCAAAATTTCTAATTTATCAATTAATCCAACTGAAATAAGTTATGTATTTTGGGTTTTTTTTAAACCCAATTATCTCTAATTTTAATGCATTTTCACACATTCGTGCTTAGTGATTTAATGACACAAGAAGTTTTTATTTTAATACATTCACATTGGTGCAATTTGCGTTGTGTCATATTTATTGTTAAGTTCCTCAAGTTCTTATACTAGGTGAAAGGTGGGATAAAGACAATGCAAACAAACAAATAAAACATTTGAGGGGGGCTAAACACTGATTTCTCATACTTGTCATTGAATTGAAATATATGTATATAATACTGACACATAAGCTTTACAACATGCTTAATTATATCCAACCCCCTCAATTTTAAACTACCCATCATTTGACCTGAATGGAGTCATCATGGACTTAAACAAATGCATCTGTTATTATTACATCCAGTGTGGTCTTTATTTCTCATCTTTCTCCTATGTAATGTACAAAAAACAGGATAATTCATTTGAATATACCTTTGCTTGCATCATTTTTATGTCCTTACATCTCTCCTGGCTTGCTGTACATCTATGATCAAGCTGTTCTATACACTACTTGACTCTGATGATGCTTTCTTTTGATATTCTCTTTGCATTACTTTAGAAACCATTCTGCTCAGCATGACAGCATCTCATATTTCCTCTTTGCTAGGCCCTGATCCTGAAAATAAGATGCCTTTTTGGTTTTGTCTGATTACATTTTGAACTGTACATTACATTTTCTTTTAGAAAACAAGCTCCCCTCCTTCCACATACTTCTAGCTTTCTATCCATAAAAGTCTGGAAATGATAGCTTTAAAAATGTCTGGTACATTTTCCAGCATCTAAGAACTATTCCTTTATTTCTACACATTTAGTTCAGCTGATTGGCAGCACCCCCAATTACAGTTATTTCCACTCAAGACTGGGAAAAAGTTCCAATTTTTTTTAGCAAGAGAGAAAGAACTTTTTCCAAACTGATTAAAGTGAAACCTGCTCATCATTCAACTTTGGAAGAAATTTTAAAAGATTTACACTCAGTGTTTGGAACAAGTACATTTTCCCTCACAGCTGTCAAAACAACCTGTCAATTCAATTATCTGGAATGACTATTATTTCTTTTAAAAAAGTTTTTCTACTTTTTACTGCCTTTGAATGAATGAACTGTTTGTTCTTGGACACCTTTAAAATATGTATTTCATAGTGCCCATGGAATTACACAGTTGCACAGAAGTTGCTACTTGATTTGATTATGAATACATTGTTTATAACCAATGGTGTATATAAGGCCAATTTCCTGACATCCCAATACTGCATGTCTTCTCAAAAGTAATTTTCATAAAGGTAGGTCAGGCCCATTTAATTACAGGAGATACACACACACACACACACACACACACTCTTACCCTGTTTATATCCTGCCTTTCCCTACCCCAAGGGGAACTCAAGGCGGCTTACATATTGCAATTATTCAATGCCTTAAGCACAAACACATTAAGCTTAAAATCCATTGAATAAAATTAACATATATTAAAAAATTTAAAGTACATTTGATATTAAAATCACACCATCCAAAAACCGCAGTCTGAGGCCATTCTATAGTAATTGCATAGGCGAAAATACATTCAGACAGGTAAATTGGGCCAAAGATCAGAGGTACACGAAAATAAAACTTATCTCCTCTAGAACTGGATAAGAATTTCATTTCATTTCATTTTTTAGCAGAATTTATCAAAATCTACCAAATACAACTTGAGAGACTAAAAATTTCAGATTTGCTCATCTTTAACCATTTCTTCCTACTTTTTTGTTTTTCTCGACTGACAGTTTGTAATACAACTTGTTTTGTTGCCTGAAATGCATTAGATTTCATGAACTGGTGAATAAAGTATTTCTTGCATCTCTTTTAAGGGATCTTTTTCTCTTGTATTAAAATTTCCACATTTACCTGTGCTAAATCTCTCCTGGCATTACTGGTGAAAGACACAGTGTGATTTTTTTTGCTTCTAATTCATTTCTCTATTCTCCTTTTCTTTAAATACTATGAAAATAAAGAGCTTGGTTCTGGTTTAAGGGACAAATATTATATACATTTTTTTCAAAACCACATACCTCATATCTCTGTAACACTTGAATGCAAGTGTGGGTTTAAAAACAAAAAACAACATTGCCAGATGTAATACAAATGTTTAAAATAGTATAACAGCTCATGTGTCTTCCTACAAAGCCTTTCCCCCCCTTTAATGCCTCCAAATATTAATTGATTTTTTTTCTTTTCTCTCTTCCTGAGAGATTTAAGTAGGAGGTATTATTATCACATTTACAGATGAGGAACAGACATGTGGAGATTAAGTGACTCCTCCAAGGTCACAAAGGAAGGCTGTAACACAACAGGAAATTGCACCCATTCTGATCCCTGGGCCTCACCACAAACCCATCCTTCCTGACTTGAGAAATATATGAGGTCATACAATTAAAACAAGGATTGTAATGCATATGCACCAAGGGACGGATGAGTACTGCTATTCAAACAACTTCAATTCAGACACCCTCAAACTTATGAATGCCATTAGAATCACGGGGATGTGAGAAAGAAAGTACTTCTAATTTTAACAAAAAGAGTTATATTTAAGCAAAACAAATGAAAAAAACACTGGATCTGGATTCTTGCATCATTGCATGATGGCAATTGGGCTTTGAAGCTGCAAGGCTATTCAATGCTAATCAAGGTCACCAATTGCTATGTTCTCACTTCCCACAGAGGATGCCTGCCACTGATGTGGGTGAAATGTCAGGGAATAATGCTTCTGGAACATGGCCAGACAGCCCTGAAAGGTGCTGGAGTTTAACTGAACTCAGTGGAGCTTATTTCCAATTCCTTAAAATGAAAGAAAGAAAAGAAATTGTTTTGGCAAAGACCTAGGAAATGGCAGCGACAGAACTCTTCCTAACTGGAGTAGGTGTTTTAGTTCCTCTCACAACTTACTCTCCCACAATTTCAACTGGGAGCAATGAATGCTACTTCATTAGAAATCTGGCAAAACAACAACAACAACAGAGAATTGAGAAAAATCCATTTCCTCACTTCTTCCTGATACGTTGAAAAGACCGTTGCCCCCTACATTAAAAAAACTGAAAAACTACACTTTAACTAAACTAATGTATGACCCCAGTGGATTCTCAAATTTTAAGTGTAGAATTCAATGGAATTTAACTAATGTGGTGAAGTCCTAAGATTCAGGTGGATTTTTTCCTCACATGAAACTTTGTATAGAACAGAAACCGTACTGGAAAATAGGGGGGTAACTTATCAAGATTTGCTTGTATTACAGAATGGACATTATTGAATGAGATCAAGAGAAGTAATTGAAATGGAAGGATATAACTTTCCGTTGCATTTGTACAAGATGAGCATTCCTTATCTATAATTCCAAACTTCTAAATATTATAATATCTAAAATTGTTCATATTGGTGGCTACACTAGTGACATCTTTGCATTCTTGTTTCATGCAGTCTTGTTTTATGCGCAAAATTATACAAAATAATTATACAAAATCAAATTACCTTCAGGCAACATGTATAAGATGTATATAAAACAAATATGAACTTTGTGTTTTTGACATCTTTTAATATTGGTAGCCAGATGCATCTGGACCAATAAGAAAAGTTGTCAACAAAAAGTTTTAAATTGTTATGATCTATTTCTCCTCCCCCCTCCCCTTTCTTGTGTCACTTCATAACTGCAGCTAGTATCACATCAAACACTGACCACCACCAGTTGAATGCCCAGTGGTTGACAAAAAGGCCAGATTGACAGAGAGAATCTATGGGTGATGGTCCAGCAGCACTGGACCATGCTGGCCATGTAGACTTCAGCAACATTAACTCAACGTACCCCATTGCAGGTCAGCAAAGTACCCCACTTCAGCTCAGATCAAGGTACACTTTGATATATATTCCTCTGCAGGGGAAAAATGTGCTTTCAAATCATTTTTCACATATGGTGACCCTATGGCAGTGTATGTCAACCTGGGGTCAGGACCCCTGGGAAGGGGGTTGTGAGAGGGGTTTCAAAGGGGTCACCAAAGACCATCAGAAAACATCTCTTCCTTTTGGAAACAGACAGTGAATTCTCCCACCAAAAGCCCTCCTAGAACATAAGAACATAAGAAGAGCCATGCTGAATCGGGCCTCAGCCCATCTAGTCCAGCATTCTGTGTCACACAGTGGCCCACTAGTTGTACACGGGGATCTCGAGCAGAAAGGAGGGCAAAACCCTCACCTGCTCCCGACCCCCCACAACCAGTACCCGGGGAAATCCTGCCTGCCTCAATCAACACAAAGGTGGCACTTGGATGTCCATTTCAGTAACTACTGATTCCCTTGGTATCCATGAATCTGTCTAATCCTGCCTTGAAGCTGTTCAGGCTGACGGCTGTCCTCTGCTGTGATTGGCTGGCGTCTCAGTCAAAGACAAGTTTCTAAGATGAGTTCTGTGTGGCAAGTCTACTAGTTCTGTCACCAGTTTGGTACAGAGTATTCTTGAAGTGTTGGTGAAATACAACTCCCAGAATTCAAAAACAGCTCCCTCCTACCCCACCAGTATGCAATGTTGGCCACGTAGGTAGTGTGCCAAGTTTGATGCAGATCCATTGTGGGCTGACTTCAGAATGCTCTTTGGTTGTAGGGGAACTATAAATCCCAGCAAATACAACTTCCAAATATCAAAGTCTATTTTCCCCAAACTCCACCAGTGTTCACATTTGGGCATATTGAGTATTCGTGCCAAATTTGGTCCAAATCTATCATTGTTTGAATCCACAGTGCTGTCTGGATGTAGGTGAACTGCAACTCCAAAACTCAAGGTCAATGCCCACCAAACCCTTCCAGTATTTTCTGTTGGTCATGGAAGTTCTGTGTGCCAAGTTTGGCCCAATTCTATTGTTGGTAGAGTTCAGAATGCTCTTTGATTATAGGTTAACTATAAATCCCAACAACTATTACTCCAAAATGACAAAATCAATCCCCCCCCAACCCCAGCAGTATTCAAATTTGGAAGTATCTCTTGTTTATATTATTTTATGTTCCAAGGATTATAATTGACTGATGCCGTGGGTCGCTACTGGAATCCCTCTAAATATTCACCCTTGAAAAAGTTTTGAAGTAGAACGAAACAGAATGGATCTAATTGATTAGTGGACTGATCCGTTGGCTGTGAGACGATTTACCAGAGGGACGACCGCAGCGCATCTTATGTGTACATTGGAATTACTTCAATGTTATGATTGATTAACAAGAGTAAATGGATATTTTCATTTGTGTGGAACCTATCGATACTGTGGATGTATAAATTGCGAATCCAGAACAGCTCTACATGCGTTTTGAGGATATAATCCGAATTAAATGCTTTTGAACTTTCAAACGGTGAACTGAGTTTACTTACCTGCACGACTTGAATGGCGAACTGAGCTCACTGATTTGTATCACTATATATATGATTGGAAGCCAATTGGTGGACACATTCTTACCCACTTGGGCATTGGAGCTCGTGAGTGACTCAAAACCTTGATTTCGCCTTATTATTGATTACATTAGGTTATATCTATATCACATATTGTTTATATTGAGTGTCCGCACCATATAATTTGCTAATTGGCTCTGCTTTAAGAGTTTCTGTGTTGCCAGCACTACCCCTTTGTTTGCTTGACTGTATTTACTGGTGTATAACCCACAGGGGAATATGGAAACGGACAATGTTTAAAGGGGCAGTGTCAAAGGAATACCAAGACATAGCATATATAGGTAAAAACCACTATATTGTATGGCAGTATATGCTCAATAGCAGAACAATATTACAAACAGTACAATGTAATGCAAATAATCAATCATGTGATTAATACACAGTATGAGCATGAATCACAAGCCCATATACATGGTTGGGCGAAGAAGTATTCCACTTGGCACTGAGTAACCCTTAGTGAAGTCCTGGGTGTAGAGACCCATGGACCTGCGACTGAGTCAATAGGGGAACCTTGGTAGGTGGCAGAGCTGGTGGCTGCTATGGTGGGCAGGCGCCAATGACTGGAGGTAAGCTGACGACGCCAAGATGGCCGTTTCGCGTAACCACTTCCTCAGAGCGCTGATCACTTCTGACCGCTCCTCCCCAGTATTGTAGTAGACCAATTTAGACTCAAAGTCGAAACGAGAGATTTCACGTTTCCGCGTTTCAATACAGATCGCTCTTGTGAGTTATCTCCCGGGCTACCAACTTACAAGGAGGATGAGCATTTTGTAAAATGTTGGAATGCAATCCTCGATAAGTGTTCCCAAGATATTATGATGTTGTTAATTCAAAGATCAACCAAAAACTTGAGATTCTTTAAAAGGAAGTCAATGATATTAAGGACAATTTGACAGAAAATAATATACAAGTAGATTTGGCCAAAATAAAGGAACAATGTGATGCTCTTTATGAGGAATTGAAAAAGACCAAAATAGAAAAATTTAGAAGGGACCAGGAAGACTGCAAAGCAGATAAAGTTTACAAATGGTCCCAAAGATCAAATCTACGCAACCGAAATAAGTCAGTCAAATTCTTCAATGATTCCATATACTCCGGTGGTTCCTCAGTTGATGAGACAGATGCTCAATCAAGCACAGACACCAGCCAGAGTACACAAGAACGCTACTCCTTCAGGAAATGAAATACTAAAAATTTCCCTAAATCTGGAAAATGGGGGCGCAGGGAACAAAAAGAGCAAAACCTGATTGTTAACATTTCAAAATACCCTTTGTCCCCTACCGGAATAAATGTCCTGAACAAAGGTTTATCTTTTGTTATGACCCCTGATTGCTCTACTCTGAATATTAGACGAGACCTGGCTAGCCTGTTTTGCAATGTAAGATTGAAGGAACACTTCTCCTCTAAAGTTATGGATGATCCACAGGAATATGTTTATTCTAAATCCAGGATGTATATTAAAAGTAGCTTCACACCTTTTGATGTCACCAACAGAATTAAAGTATTTGAGGGAATGGTCCTTAAGGATGTCAACAAGATCGATCATAGTCATGATTGGAAGCATAATAACATGTCTAAAACAGAAATGGAAATATTAAAAAATTGGGCAATCACTCACAGGTGGTTCTAAAACCAGCAGACAAAGGAGGAGGATTGGTAATTTTGGACAGAGACACATATATTGCTGAAGGTCACAGACAATTGGCGGATGACTTATATTACAAACCCCTACCAGGGGATCCCACTATCAAATATCAGAAAGTAATTAAAAATATAGTGACCCATGGAAACCTAATGGGATACATTAATGAGAAATTGGCTATTTTTTTAATTAATCCCTTCCCACGTGTACCCCTGTTCTACCACCTACCCAAAACACATAAGGGTGTCATACCTCCTACAGGAAGACCCATAATTTCCAGCTACAATAGCATTTTAGAAAAAATAGCCATTTACCTGGATGATCTATTACAGCCACAGGAAAAAGAAGCATTTTCCTACATAAGAGACACAGCGGACTTCCTGAGTAAAATTGAGAATATGGGCATCCAAGAAGGACAAATTCTGGTAACAGCTGATGTAGGATCTCTTTACACAAATGTGCCATTGGAGGAGGTGAGAGAAATCATCAAAGATATTTTTAACTCAAGACCCAGAGATGCTTTGCCACCTACTGATTTTTTGATTGAACTCCTGGACTGTGTGCTTAGTTATAACTATTTTTTCTTTGAAGACAAATATTATTTACAAATAGGGGGCGTGGCCATGGGCTCCCCCTGGCACCCACAGTGGCCACTCTCTTTATGAGAGATCTGGAAACCCATTAGCTCAAAAATAGAAATGATAAACCCATGAAAACAAAAATCTTAAAGTATTTGTGCTAAATTTGGTCCAGTGAACAAAAACACATCTTGCATATCAGATATTTACATTATAATGTGTAACAGTAACAAAATTACAGTTATGAAGTAGCAATGAAAATAATTTTATGGTTGGGGGTCACCACAATATGAGGAACTGTATATCCTCTCCATTGGCGCCCCCTTGCAGTGGGGGAGAGGCTTGCGTACCCTAGTGAAGTTGTGAGCTATGCTGGCGGTGGCATAATAGCCGGCGGTAGGGCCTCCCATACCAGACAGGTCACAACCGAAGGGTCTGACAAAGAGTGTCAATGGGCAGGATGGGCTCTCTAGCCTTTTGGCAACCATCCTAAGAGAAGGAAAACTCTGATTTCAAACCCGGGCAGATGGTGCTCGTCTAACCCTGTAAGGTCAACCATCTAAGAGAAGGAAACTCGAACCAAACCTACGACCTGAGGACCTCGCTGCCACCGTCCAAGCTTGCTAGGCCCTGGCAGATGAACCTTTGGTTTAAAGGGTGAGGCCAGTTCTGTGCACGCTGCGCTCCACCAGAAAAATCCATTGCACAGGCTCGAAGGACACATCCAACTTCCGAAAAAGCCCTGTAGCGATAGGCGAGGGACGAAACGGTAGGTGTAAAGATGCACTGGAAGCCGCAGACCCAACCCTGCATGCAGGCGGTTCAGGACTTTGGTCGCTCGAGACTGACCCGGGAGATGACAGTCTTGTTCGGCAGCATCCTGAGCGACCAAGCAGCCTTTTTAAGGAGAGCACTGCTTGCTCCGTATGGAGAGGGGCCTAGAAAAGGTGGCTAACGAAAAGCTCATCCCCGTCTACCTGGTTGGCTAGCCGCGGCCAACGGGCATCTTCCGATGCGGTCGAACAAAGACAAAGAAACAAAGGCCAACACCTGCCTGCAAAGGTGCAAATAGACTGACACTTGCATGCTGGAACATCAGAACCATGCAAGATTCTGCAGATAGTGGACGTCCTGAGCGTCGTTCTGCTCTAATAGCCCATGAACTATCACGGCTTAACATTGACATCGCTGCTCTTAGTGAAGTTCGTCTCCATGAGGAAGGCAGCCTTAAAGAACACGGTGCCGGCTACACACTCTACTGGTCTGGCAAACCCAAAACTGAGAAACATCTTTCAGGAGTAGGCTTTATGATTAAAAACTCCATCGCCTCTAAACTCGAGACGTTGCCGACAGGTCACTCTGATCGCATTATCTCCTTACGCCTCCCACATGCTGTTCTCTTCAGTATATATGCCCCAACTATGCAAGCTGACCCTGTGGAGAAAGACAAATTCTACTCAGACCTACGCCACCTCATACAAAAGGTCCCTGCAGAAGATAAAATCATTATCCTTGGTGATTTCAATGCCAGAGTAGGAAAAAACTTTGAAGCCTGGAAAGGTGTATTAGGCAAGCACGGTGTTGGAAACTGTAATGATAATGGGCGCCTTCTGCTAGAGTTTTGTGCAGAACAGCAGCTGACTATTACAAACACCATCTTTCAGCAGAAAGATAGCTTGAAGACCACCTGGATGCATCCCCGATCCAAGCAGTGGCACCTCATTGACTATGTTTTAGTGCGCCAGAGAAACATTCGTGATGTCCGTCATACTCGAGTGATGCCCAGTGCAGAATGTCAAACAGACCATCGCCTTGTAAGATGTAAACTAAATCTACACCTTAAGCTCAAACCTAAGAGGGGTGGCATCTTAAAGAGGAGACTCCAAGTCAACAGTCTTCAACAGGCTGTTGTGAGAGACAACTTCCAGGTAAATCTGCAAGCAAAACTTGAAGTCCACCCTACAGATTCTTCTCCTACAGCGCTCTGGCAACACATCAAAAACAGTATCCTGCAGTCTGCTGAAGAATCCCTAGGATTCTCCCTTAAGAAAAACCAAGACTGGTTTGATGAAAACAACCAAGAGATCCAGGAGCTGTTGGCAAAGAAGAGAACCACTCACCAGGCATTCCTCGCCCAGCCATCTTGCCATGTAAGAAAAGCAGCCTTTCGTCTCGCATGTAGTAAACTCCAACAAAAACTCAGAGACATCCAGAACAAGTGGTGGATTGATTTATCAGAAAAGACACAACGCTGTGCAGATCTCGGTGATCACAGAGGTTTTTATGAAGCTCTCAAAGCAGTGTTTGGACCTACTTATCAGGTCCAAAGCCCCTTATACAGTACAGATGGTCAAACACTAATTACTGATAAAACCTCCATCCTGAACCGATGGGCTGAACATTTTCAGGGTCTCTTTAATGCCAGCCGAGTAGTCCAAGGTTCAGCTATCCAACACATGATACAACAACCAATGAAAAATGAACTGGACACAGCTCCCACTCTGGAAGAGACCATTGAGGCCATACAGCAGTTGAAAAATGGCAAGGCAGCCGGGATCGATGGAATCCCACCTGAAGCTTGGAAACAGGGAGGTCATGTACTGCATGCTAAATTCCACGAGCTCCTTGTGAGTTGCTGGGAAAAAGGTGAACTGCCATCAGATCTCCGAGATGCAGTTATCATCACCCTGTATAAGAAAAAAGGGAACAAAATCCGATTGCTCAAACTATCGAGGTATAACACTGCTCTCCATTGCTGGAAAAATCCTTGCAAGGATACTCCTGAACAGATTAGTTCCGGCTATTGCAGAAGAACTTCTCCCTGAAAGCCAATGCGGCTTCAGAGCAAATAGGAGCACCACAGATATGGTTTTGCCCTTAGACAACTGCAAGAGAAATGTAGAGAGCAGAACATAGGACTCTATGTAACATTTGTCGACCTCACCAAAGCCTTCGACACTGTGAGCAGGAAAGGTCTGTGGCAGATCCTGGAACGTCTAGGATGTCCCCCAAGTTCCTCAAAATGATTGTCCTGTTACATGAGGGCCAGCACGGTCAAGTCAGATATGGCGATGCTCTCTCGGAGCCCTTTCTCATAACTAATGGAGTGAAACAAGGTTGTGTTCTTGCACCAACCCTATTTACAATCTTCTTCAGCATGATGCTCCAAAGGGCTATGGCAGACCTACAAGAAGAAGACGGCATATATATACGCTATCGTACTGATGGTAGCTTGTTCAACTTAAGCCGTCCGAGGGCTCGCACTAAGACTCTAAACTATCTAGTCCGTGAGCTACTTTTTGCTGACGATGCTGCCCTTGTCGCCCATTCAGAAGCAGCCCTGCAGCGCCTCACATCCTGCTTTGCAACAGCTGCAGAGCTGTTTGGGCTGGAAGTCAGCCTGAAGAAAACAGAAGTCCTCTACCAGCCCGCACCACAGGAAGAACACCACCATCCTCACGTCAGCATAGGCACATCTGTGCTTAAGTCCGTTCAGCAGTTCACCTACCTGGGAAGCATCATCTCTTCAGACGCCAAGATTGACAAAGAGATAGATCACAGATTATCAAAGGCATATAATGCATTCGGAAGGCTTCACAAAAGAGTCTGGAGCAACAAGCACCTGAGACAAAGCACCAAAATCAGTGTGTACAGAGCTATCATACTGTCCATTCTCCTCTATGGGTCTGAAACATGGGTCACCTATCGCCAACACCTACGACTCCTCGAGCGCTTTCATCAGCGCTGTCTTCGCACAATCCTAAATATATACTGGACCGACTATGTGACGAATGTTGCTGTCCTTGAGCAAGCAGGGATCACCAGCATTGAGGCCATGCTATTGAGAACACAGCTGCGCTGGGCAGGACACGTCTCTAGGATGGAGGACCACCACCTCCCAAAGATACTACTCTACGGTGAACTCGCCACGGGTCAGCGCAAGAGAGGCCCCCAAAAGAGATATAAGGACTCCCTGAAACAACATCTCAGGCTTGGCCAGATTGATCACCAACAATGGTCCACCCTGGCCTCACATCGGGAGGCATGGAGAAGCACTATCCACAATGCTGCGGCCTCTTTCGAGAAGACACGCCCGAATGGGTCTCGAAGAGAAACGACAACGCAGAAAGAACCGCAACTTGGAAAAACATCACCCAAGGAGACTTTCTGCTGCGCTTTCTGCAACCGAACTTGCCTATCTCAGATTGGCCTTTTAGTCATCAACGCGCTTGTAAAAAGCGTGGGATGAGTCCTTCCTGAATCTTCGTTCGCGAAGTAATGCCGAGAGATTAAGGGGTCATGGCATTAGGAAAGTTGAGAAACACTACCCTATGATCAACCTGGTGTTTCTTAACAATATTTGTTTAGAGAAGGTTTGCTGTGATCTCTAAGGCTCAAAAAGTGTGAGTTGCCCAGCTTACCTGGTGTGTTTCCATAGCTGAGGACAGATTGAACCCTGGCCTCCAGAGTACTAGTTCAATACACAAACCTGTATACCACACTGGCTCTCCAGATTTCCAGACAGGAAATAAATCTCCCAGGCCCCTGGTTTGATCCTGAAATATCCAGAAATGAGATGTCCCTGAGCTGCTATCCCTACTTATAAATGATCCATTCAATAAAAATCTTTGTCAACTTGTAATTTCAGCCTTCAAATATAGATGGGGAAGGAAGTCTGAAATTATTAGTCACGAAGATGAATATTTTGGAGGCCAACAGAGAGAAAAAATGTGATCTGTATCCTTATTCAAAGACTTATAATGGTGATGTTACCAGTAGGAATGGCTTAGCACATTGTGAAGTTGTTTAAGTAACGCATACTGCCAGTTAAAGAAATACAGTCTAAATTACTTACTGTACCATTGGAAACACTCTCTCTCTCTCTCTCTCTCTCTCTCTCTCTCTCTCTCCCTCCCTCCCTCCCTCCCTCCCTCCCTCCCTCCCTCCCTCCCTCCACTTCATTGTTTTGAACTGTGTTGCATTGTAAGCCACCCCGAGTCCATTTGGGGAGCTGGGGCAGGATATAAAGTTATCGCCACCACCACCACAGTGGAGTTGTAGGGGCACTTTGGACACAGTCCCTGCTGAGTACCATCACATGATGCTTGTGCTTGGCAGGCTCCACCACATTTACCCTCCAAATGCCGAGGAAGCGTTGCAAGACAATTCCTCAGCAAAAATTAAGAGGTAAATGGGTTTGAGCTCTTTCTCATTTTTGAGCTCTTTCTCCTTTGTGATGAGGAAAAGGGCAACATAGCAACACACATTGCCACACTTTCTCCCATCTGATGGGAACAGGGCACCAATACTCCTTGTCTGGTCATTCACATGTGATGGGGGAAGGAGGGAGGGTGCACGGGGCACCATAAGGCCCCCCATATACCTGCTGTTTCACCTGCGCCTGCTGGTCCTCTTTCTGCTTACCTTTCAATTATTTTTAACACATTTTGATTCCAATTTATTTAAGGCTTAGCACAATGGTAAAGAAGTACAAAACTGACTATGGAAGTGGCAAACAGTAAAATTTTACATGTGTCTAAACAGTTTATCTATCTAAAAGTTTATCTATCTAACACCTCTCTACTTTTTAGATCAAAATTATTTTTGCATTAATGTGATATATAATTACGTTTTTAGCACATTTTGTGGTGTTCCTTTAGGAACAATCTAGAATTTCTAATCTGGAACTAAAGAAGCTAGTGTGCATGCAGGCAAAATATTTCTGTGTACAGATGGGAGTGTGGCAGAGGACGTAACCAAATTTCCTTTTTACCTAAAAGTCCAAATCCCATAAATTGCGTTCTCAATTCCTGGAAACAAACTAAATAAGTGGCATTTTTTGCCCTTCAGCAACACTCAGAATCAGCTTCTTTCTGAATTTCACTCTTCCTAGTGGAAGAATTGGTGGCCCTGGACAAACACATCTGACATACATCGCCAGCTTTAAAGTTCCTTAGATTTAGTTGAAAGCTTTCTGAAATATGACCAAAGGCAGGTTCTAAATTCATTTCTGAATGCACTTGAGAAAACATTGGCAATTTTAAAATCATAGAAAGATCTCATTTCTTCAGCTTTAAATGATAGCATGATTTGAGATCCATGCGCACTGAAAATCTGTTTGTAAATGTTACATAATTTTGATTCAACCAGTGATTATCAGTGAAGATTATTTATGATTTAGATGGAAATCGGTCTCTGCAAACTCTCCCCCCCCCCCCCAAATGCAAAACCTCAAATTTGCATTATGAAGTAAAACAAGAGAAGGGAGAAGAGGTGGAGCTATTAGGTAACAGATTAGGTTCAGTTGAAACAAAAGATGACACCTGCTGTTCTGCATGCTGAGGAAATTAGTCACACATTTCAAATTTACTGGAACAAACAGATGGCCATAAGCAGAGTTCCTCTAGCCTGCAGTTTTTCTCCTAATACCTGAGAAGGTCTGACAATATAACTCACGGGATAATGTTTTATTTCAAAGGAAACTTCCATAGACATCTGAGAACAAGTGTCTTTTTATATTTATATTTTTTAAAATATGTGTGAGTTTGTGTATATTGAACTGGTTGTGTGAAATAGGTATTGTATTTATTTGACACAATTGGAGAAAGAACCATCCTCAATGGGACGATATAACTTCTTGCTCGCAGAGGTTCCCAGATTCAATTCCTGGCAACTTTTAGGGGATCCCATCCAAAACTTTGTTTATCCACTGAAAGTCATTGCAAACATTACTGAAGTATCTGAATTAATGATCTGACTAGGTAAAGTAATGTTTGCATGTTTGTTTATACATCCTTAAATAAGTACAATGTTTTGCACAGTCAAACCTATTGTTTTCAACAGTCCCACTACAAGCTATACTTTGAGTGTCAGTAGCAAGTCCTGACTGTATTGAAGACCTGCTGTGTAAGCTCTGCTATCTCTGCGTGCTGGTTCCTGCAATTCCTTCAGTCTGAGGGCCATCCAGTCAATGAAGCAGAGGAAAAGGCACATGAGCCTAGGGGCCACCTTATAGTTTACAAATGCCTTGGGATGGACATTTGAGACTATGGTCTTGTCCAAACATATTATCTAAACCGTTGAGAAGGAAATGATTTACACCTAGTGAGTGACCATCTTCTTCCAACTATCCTCATTGAGTTAAATTAATCAAAATTTAAAACGGATGCAATGCCAAGATAGGACATACATCACAATGTATATCTCTGCCATAATGTTAGTAGTATGCTATAAAGCCAATATACGCTTAAATTAAGTTCTGTGTTGTTTAAGCACATTGGAAAGTATAATTCAGATCATCAGGAACATGAACCATGTTTTCCCCTTTTTTGATAATTATCATTGGGAAACATCTTGTATTAGTCTGCATGTAAAGCTCAAGGTTTTATAAAATATGAAGAATATACACATATGAAATATTATTTATGCAAGATTTTAAAAAGAGACAAAACTCCTGATGTGGGGATGAATCCTATCACCTATACAAGGTTTGACGTGCCGGAAATACAGAAGAATCTCTATGTTCTAAGAACACAGAATGAAATGGAAAAAAGAATAGGTCATAATTGAACAGTACTTCTGGGAATTGCATCATAAACTGTCCTCCTTCCATAGCTAAAGGTCAAACCCCTCTGTATTGGAATGATATATGTCTATGTTCATCCAACACCTAGGCTTCAAACCAATAAATAAAGCATGTATAATTCCCAGTGATACTTTCTGAGATAATGTATCCCCACCACCTGTCTCAGTCCAAAGAGGAAAATCAAACTACAATCCGTACTGACCAGAAATTCTCACAACATCACAGAAAAGTATCTGTGGATCAAAACCACAGATAACTAGAGGGATGAGCAATACACATATGTCCACCAGATGACATTGGGGATGGTCTGATGGAGTCAAAGTCCAGATTTACAAAAAAAACCCACCAAAACCCCATGTTTTATATCTCATGCTTATTATTGGCTTGCATGTTGCTTATGAAAAAAATCTTTTAAAAGCTGATGTCTCTAGGGTAACTAGGGAAGAACTGTGTGCGAGTATGTGATTCTTTGTTAGAAGTAAATGTTTCTTCTATGAGGAGACATATTTAGAATGTTAGATATTTCAGACACCACTATAGAACTGTATTCAATATGCAATGAACCAAAAAAGTTCAATTTTTAAAAGTCAATGTTTAGGCCATACAGAGCAGCTGATAGAATTACTGGTTTTCTTTATGTAAAATTATTTATTTTAAGCCACTCTTAAAGCAGTGGTTCTCAATCTTGGAAGTTCCAGATGGTATCAGACATCAACTCCCAGAAGTCCCAAGCAGCAAATTCAGTGAAAGTTCCTGAAAGTTTCAACATCTGGAGCTTTCCTTGTCACCCCTTCAAAGTAAACCCAAAACTAAAAAATGGGGCATCATAAAATTACATGTACCTTAGTCAGAATTAAATGAACTTCTGTGAAAATGAAAAGGTGTAACAATATATTGAAATCAACTGAGATTGGTTATGAAACCTGAATAAATAATATATTACAAACATTATTTCCATCATGAGCTAACTTAATTCAATTACTGATTTTCTTTGTGTAAAATGATTTGGTGTGGTTGAAGTAATTATTATTAAACAAAATTAAATTTTTAATCATATCTGCTTATCCATATCACAGAAGTCTGTTTCAGGCCACTAGTTTGCTCAGCTGTTTGCAAAGGAGATGAGAATATTTTTGAGGACTGGCTGATAAAAACCCTTCCTGAGTAGTTTACACTGCTCGAATGTATAAAAACCTATTTTCTAGTTCACTGTGAGTTATGAGATAAGAACCCTTTGTTTATCCAAAATGTGAAATCAATCTTATTACCGTTATTATTGTCATTAATATATTGGGAACAGGAACACCTACACATTTCAGTGGCTGTTATCAACTTGTTTCAAGCAGTAATGTCCACACATCAAAACTGCCTTGAAATACCTGTAAAAAATATAGTAACTCTGCAAAATCAACCTCAAGTTGTTTAATTCTATATTTATGAAGTCAATGCTTAGTTGAGCTTCAAATGTAGAGTCTGTTGGGGTTACTGAAGATATGAAATGCATCAAGGAAAAATTTCTCACTTTCAAATGCACCAACTCATCCTTAGATTCATATGCACACAAAAAGCTTGATTTAATTATTGAGACAAATGCTGATTATCCTGTTCACATAAGTTTAGTAATGCAGGAACAGCAGTAAAGTTTCATATTCTCCAAACATATGAAGAATCAATGATATGAAAAAGACCAATACTTTGACAAAGCAATAGTCAACTGGGAGTTTGAGTGCTAAGCTAGGACTCCAGGGACACTTTCATACTATGCAAGTATAGTGCTATGATTGCTGGGATTTTTGTTTAGAGAGAGATTGAAATTTTCACCCATGTATCATGTTTGGTGCCCCATAAAACCACAAACCTCACAATTCCACAGGATGCAGCCATGGCAGTTATAGTGAAACCATTGTGTTGTAATTGTGCAGTGTGACAAATCTAGCCAAGAAAACCTAAAATAGGGTTAACATAGATCATCTGGAAAGCATGTAAGAACAACAAATAATCAATTGCACACATATCAATCATATTAACTAGAACTACCATACCATTATATTGAAATGGATAAAAATTAATGTGCAGTATCAGTGACATAGAACTTATGTCTAGATATATTTAAGGATGAAGAGATATTTGTTTATTCTTATCTTAAAGTTATCTTCAGACTTTATGTCAGCCTTAGTTTGGATAAATTATGTGGTAACTATTGTGAGTTAGGGTCCACCTTACAAGTTTTGTTTTTTGGACAGACATATAGACTTATATTTGTGGGTTATAAATATACCATGCAGAAAAGGTGGGGAGGGGGCATCCAAATTTGAATCACTTACCTTTTTTTGGGAAATATTATATAATGTTCAGATGTCTCCCAAGGTTATTTGAATTTTCACAACCAATAAGCAACTTTGGTAAAGCCTAAAAACATTTAAAATCTCATGCATTCCGCCAGTGGTGCAAGGAGGGATGAGGTGGGTGTGGCTAATCACAGACATCATAGTTTGTGAAGGCCAGGCCCCCAATGGTAGAGAGAGACTGCAAAATGTCCCGCTGTTAAATTACATTTCCCACCCTGTCTGGCTGCTCATTAGCCAAAATGGCTGAAGGACCCAAAATAGCTTTCTGTAGCAGTCTTCGTCTAAATATAAAATAAACTGATTGAATCTACAAAGGTATCTAAAGAAGGCAGCAAAGTAATAAGCAACTTTTGCAAAGCCAAGAAAACATAAACTGCTTAAAAACCAATCATTTTACCTTTGCCTGATTGCCATGAACAAGGCACTGGGGTAGCCAGCCACAGCCAGCCAGCCTGCCCTTTACAGTCAGTAAGAAATGACAAAATAAAATGATTGATTGCATCTGCAAAAAGGAATAAATGGATGGATGTGTCTTGAGCCCCCCACACTCAGTAGAGGAAGCAAATTGAGAGTGTTTGGATGGTTCCTTTCTGCCCAGAACAAGGGGATCAGGTTAGATGTCCCTTGATGGGGTCTATATTATGATTTCTGTTCTCCACCAATTTAACACAGTTTGTGCCACACAAGGAAGGTTTCTGGATTAGAACAACTACTTTCAAAGTAAAGACCACCCAATGAAACAGAAAATAACAATTTCAAACAAGGAACAGATTTTATAAATAATTTTTAATGAAAAATTTTGAAAATTTGCTTAAAATCCATGGAGAAGTCAAAGGTTATGAAGTAGGTTTCATCAGGATTGGTCTAAAAATGAGGGAGGGAGAATCCCCTGAAATTTCCCTACTGCCAGTGCTTGTTTGTTTCCTACTGTGCATGCATGTCCGCACTAATAAATCAATTTGGACATTTTGGAAAGTTTTTTTTTAAATGGAAAAATTCGGAAGTGAGCTTAGAATTGAACCACCAGCACTCCTTAACCTCCTTACATCTGAAATGAGTTTTGAACCATTTTTTTAAATCAACCAAGCCTAGTGATTATGGATTGGTGAATAATCTGATAGGTATTAAAACATGGATTCATATTGCGATTCAGATGTTGGTTTTCTTCAATCACTTTTGCATCAATATTTAGGCTGTTATTACCTCATGTTTTTTTCTTTGGGCTATTGACCATTCCTCCACTATGTGAATAAACCAATCAAATCTTAAAGAACTGAATGTTTTAAAGCATCCTTTAAACTTTTGGGATTCTTTGGATTTTTTTCTCCTGATAGAGCTTCTTTTTATGATCATGACCTTGTTCTGTATCAGTTAATTAGAACAATTCTGCTATAACTTTCCTCTTCTTAGACAGTATCTCATTATTTTAGGCAATTAGTTGCAACACCTGGTAATAGCTCTACTGTCTCTTGAGGCAAAAATGGATTACTTTCATGAAATGACTGAACTTTGGTCCAGGCATCTGCATACTGACTAGTGACAGTTTCCTCCAGAGTCGTGGGCATGCTGATCTGTTTCCCCATAAAAATAATAATCCAGTAGCATATTAAAGACTGACATATTTACCTTAATGTACGATTTCCTGTACTAATGCAGTACAAACATCTTATTTGTTCTTATAAATCAACACATAGTGTCAAAATTACATTACACGATTACCAAAATGTTATCCTGACATCATTTCTGCCAACGAAGTGGGAAGTCTTCAGCATCTTCACAAAGCTTTTGTATGTCTCAAAGGTTTTGAATGTTGCAATACTGTGAGTCAGGGCCGTAGCCAGGATTTTGATTCGGGGTGAGTTTGGTTCAGGGGGGTGAGACTGGGTGGAAGAGGGTCTACCCTAGCAAACCTTTTGTATTGTTATCCCAATAACCCCATGAATGTGGAATCTAATGAGCATGATGATCAGATCATGATATGAATAAACATAACAGTTTAAATAATGTACCAGTAAGGCCTTCTCGCTGAACACCCTGAGAATTTCAGGGGGGGCTGAAGCCCCCTAAGCCCCCCCCCCCCCGGCTACATGCCTGCTGTGAGTCTTCCCCACCCATATCAGATGTTAGAGAACAAGAGAAGGGAGGCCACCTCATTTATGGCAGTTGTTTATGTTAATAGTATGGTGCTAATTCTCCCTCACATGATGTCAGCAGCCCTATGGGCTGAATACAAAGAAATTAAAACCCAGATTTGCAATGTCATACATTTACATAGATGAATAGCAAAACCTTGGCTTTTGGGTTTTCTCACACATATATATTTAATCTTAAACCCTTTTTTCTGTATTCAATGTAAATGAAATGTTGAATTTGATGTGTGTTTGTGTGTCAAAACCAAACCAGAATGTTTTCTTTCAACCCATCCTTATCAGCCATACGACTCTACTCCAGATTTGAAAATTGAGCCAATGTGTCTCATGACAACAATTTTTATTATGACTTTCATGAAAATCAATTTGTCTTGCTCTTTTTCATATTTTTGTTAAGGTTACTTAGGAAATACAAACATTAATACTCAGCCTTCTTGAGTTGATGCCCTCTGGGTGAAAAAAAGATCCAGTTTTTGATGCTGCAAGTGATCCAGTGACTTTGGTGCAAATGTGTGAGAATACCGAAGAGACTGAAAACTGAACAGGATGAGATGTAGGAAAGTTTTATTGTTGTGTTCAAAGTACATTTAGATATTATCAACACCCAAAACCTTTTTCATGATCTGTGAAAGAGTCGTTCCCATGGAAACTCATAGGATCTGCTCTAATATATAAGGATGATATTTCACAAGACTTGTAACCAGCATTGGAGGCTCAATAGATGTGTATGTAGTAGTGGTGCTTTGGAACAATGAAAATGTGCAAATACAGAGCTGCAAATCTACAGACACCAAATGATGATCTCAAAAAAGTTACACAATTCTCACAGAAAAGGGGGGACATGGATGATACGCTAAATTATAAACTAAACATTCTTTAAGCTTTCTCAAAGCACTTTCAATAAGGATTGGTGCAATAACAAGAAGACCTGGGCAGGCATGATGGGTTTGTGACATTTTAAGGACCTAGTGTGATAAAGTCCCTGGTCATCTTTCCAACACACCACCTGACATGCACAATATTGGGGCTGAATAAAGCATTCAAGAATTTTGTTGAACAGACTTAGGACTAAGTAAAACAAAGATAGCATAACAAGTTGTTTAAAAAAAGGTTGAAATATTGCCAGTGTAGCCCGTCAGGTAGAAAAGAACCACTATTAACATGAGTAGCATCCTTACATGCAGCGTTCCTACAAATCTAATACCAATGTTAGTTGTTTCAACTGTTAGGGACTCTATGGGTAGGCACTCTTATTTGTGTTTATCTTTGTACCAGATAATCATTCATGTCCTTCTCTGAAAACATATCTAATCCCCACATAAAAAAACCAGCAACATGTCTGCTAGATACTGACTTTCAACCCACTCTGAACAATGGACACAAAGGGCAGATATATAAGAAAGAACATTGTCTGTTTATTCAATAGGACCCATAGTAAGGTTATATATCATTATTTAGTGAACGGACAACCCAGTTCAATCATGTCTAAATAATAGTCACTAATGCTTTTCTGTGAATCACATATTGAATACTCTATGTGTAGACAACTGGGTCAGGTGTGGGCCTTTGTTTGCAAACTGAAAGATAAGTTGGCATACATGCTGTGTGTGTTCTTATGTAGAGCACACAGACACTACACATGATCATTCTCTTCATTTTTGAAAAGAATTAACATTTAAGTTAGGCTGATATGTGTCTTCAATCAACTTACCCAACAAATCACATAAAATGTTGGTCTTAAGAGAAAGGAAGTGACAGGTCTTTTTCTCAATTATTCCCTGAGGATTGAAACAAACCATAGAAAGAGTTCATAAGACGTGCAAATGTATCATCTTATAAGAGAGAGATAAATCATCTGTGCAAGCCATGAAACTATAAAAATGTTAAAAACGAAATAAAATGGTATTCCAAAATGAATAGTTCTATATAGAAGAGTATTTTTTTTGCCTTGCATATCTGTGAGGACAAAGCACATAGGTTTTATAGAGTGTTAGAGATGCTGAAGTTTTTTTTAAGGGACAGAGAGATTTTATTTCAGTTCTATGCCCTTTCTCTCATGTCTTACCTATCTCCATAATTAGAATTAATATGGGTGACATGTTTCACTTTTCATAAACTAAGATGTTAATAAGATGAATTTTGAATGTTTATTGTAAACTCTCTGCATCTATTTATGCTGCTCGTAATCGAAACAGATTTTTGATGTCTTTATTATTCAAGCCATAGCTACTAAGGTGCATTAATTATGATTCATTGAATGAAATGCTGAGAGACAATTCCATTAATCTGATTGGATAAAAAATAAAACACTAAGGCTGCCATCAAACACATACTCACCTGGAAGTAAATTGCATTCTACTAAATGGGATTTACTTCTAGGTAGCTATATATGGACTTGCCCTGATATTTTCCCCAATATACCTGGTACATAGCAATTAGACCAGAAAGAACAAATGCATTCTCCTTTCAGGGAAAATTAATGACCTGCTGGAACAAGTGCATGGCTCAGAATGTTTAGTCACAGGTTATGAACTCTTTGCAAGTTTGCAATTAATTGCAAAAATGTTCTGTATCACAATCATTAGTGCTTAACTAGTATGATGTGATCAGAAAGGAAATGTTCAACCAACTTTTTGTTCAAACAACGCATTGAATCTGGCACACCTCACGTGGAAAACAACCTTCAATGGTGTTTCAGTGACCACAACACAAATGAATGAATCTGCCCTTTAGTAATCAGCTTCAACATCTCTCTAAAGTCTACGAGCAAACATATTTGCACTTTGAATTTTAAATAGAAACATTAGCATATTTCACTTAAATACTGAAAGCCAGTTGTTGTGCTTGTTTGAATGCTGGACTGTGTGTCCAGGAAGTCAGGGCTTAGATTCTGACTCAGGCAAGGAACCAAGATATTAACTGGTCTAAAGGTAGCAAAGTCCCATGAGGTGCTACATATAACTATTTCCATTACACATCCCTTATATCTGGTCACCTCTCTTTGCCTATTTCTAAGACTCTACCCTCAGTAGTTCTATAAATACATCAATACTTCTGTGGATCTATCACAGTTTTGGACTACATAAGAACATAAGAAGAGCCATGCTGAATCGGACCTCAGCCCATCTTGTCCAGCATTCTGTATCACACAGTGGCCCACCAGTTGTACACGGGGATCTCGAGCAGAAGGGAGGGCAAAACCCTGACCTGTTCCCGACCCCCCACAACCAGTACCCAGGGAAATCCTGCCTACCTCAACCAACTCCGAGGTGGCACTTGAATGTCCTTTTCAGTAACTACCGATACACTTGGTATCCATGAATCTGTCTAATCCTGCCTTGAAGTTGTTCAGGCTGACAGCTGTCACAACCTCTTCTGGAAGTGAGTTCCATAACCCAATGACCCTCTGGGTGAAGAAATATTTCCCTTTATTAGTCCTAATTTTCCTACCTTGGAGCTTCAGGGAGTGCCCTCTAGTCCTAGTGTTTTGTGACAAAGAAAATAATTTTTCTTTATTCACCTTTTCTATTCACCTGGTTTCATAAGGGAGCCGCTCCATCCCTTGGATCATTCTTGTTGCCCTTTTCTGTACCTTTTCCAGTTCCGTTATATCCTTCTTAAGGTGCAGAGACCAGAATTGTACACAGTACTCCAAATGTGGCCTTACCATCGATTTGTAGAGAGGTAATACAACATTTGCTGACCTATTTTCGATTCCCTTTCTGATCATGCCTAGCATAGAATTTGCTTTTTTCACTGCTGCTGCGCACTGGGTTGACATCTTCATTGAGCTGTCCATCAAGACCCCAAGATCCCTTTCCTGGTTTGTCTCGGAAAGCTTTGACCCCATCAATTTGTAGGTGTAGTTGGGGTTCTTTGCCCCGATGTGCATGACTTTACACTTGTTTAGGTTAAAATGCATTTGCCACTTTGTTGCCCATTCACTCAATTTCGAGAGATCTTTCTGGAGCTCTTTACAATCAGTTTAATTTTTAACTACCCTGAACAATTTAGTGTCGTCTGCAAACTTTGCTACCTCAGAATTCACTCCTACATCCAGATCATTAATGAATAAATTAAAAAGTAACGGACCCAAAACTGAACACCACTTCTCACCTCTTTCCACCCAGAGAAATGTCCGTTTATTACCACCCTTTGTTTCCTACAGTTTAGCCAGGTTCCAATCGAGGACAAGACCTGTCCCCTGATTCCATGGCTGAAGAGCTTATTTAGGAGCCTTTGGTGAGGGACTTTGTCAAAAGCCTTTTGAAAGTCAAGGTAAACAATATCAATTGGGTCCCCTTTATCTATGTGTTTATTTACACCCTCAAAGAATTCTAACAAGTTAGTAAGACATGATTTGCCTTTGCAGAAACCATGTTGATTTTCTTTCAGCAATGCCTGTTCTTCTATGTGCCTAGTAATATTTTCTTTAATAATGGTTTCCATCACTTTGCCTGGAACTGAGGTTAAACTGACTGGTCTATAATTTCCTGGATCACCTCTGGATCCTTTCTTGAAGATCGGTGTTACATTTGCCTCCCTCCAGTCCTCGGGTACAGTGCCTGATCTTAGAGAAAGGTTATATATCTTAGCTAGAAGTTCAGCAATTTCACACTTGAGTTCCTTAAGAACTCTGGGGTGGATGCCGTCTGGACCTGGTGATTTGTTGACATTTAGTTTAGTAAGGCATATGAGAACATCCTCCTTGTTTATCTCTATCTGTTTTAATTCTTTTAATTCCCTCCCTGAAAAAACTGACTCAGCTGCAGGCATATGTTGTCTGTCCTCCTGTGTGAAAACGGAGGCAAAGAAGTCATTTAGCCGCTCAGCAATCTCCTTGTCTTCGCTGATTTTCCCTTTCTGACCATTGTTGCCGAGTGGCCCAACTGCTTTTCTAGTTGGGTTCCTGCTTCTGATGTACTTAAAGAAGTTTTTGTTGTTTTTTAAAATATTCTTTGCTATGTGTGCCTCAAAATCTCTCTTGGCTTTCCTGACTGTTGCTTTGCATTTAGTTTGCCAGAGCTTGTGTTCCTTTCTGTTCTCCTCGGTAGGAAGAGCCTTCCATTTCTTAAATGAGTTTTTCTTCTTTCCAATCACATCTTTTACTTCATTTGTAAGCCATACTGGTGTCCTTCTGGACTTTCCATGCCTCTTTCTTTTATTGAATGCATTTTAGTTCGGCCTGTTTTAAGGTATTTTTAAACAGTTTCCAAGCATTTTGAGGGATTTGATTTTTTTACTGCTCCTTTTAGTTTGTTCTTTACAATTTTTCTCATTTTGGTGAAATTCCCTTTGTGAAAGTTTAATGTCTCCGTTTTAGTTTTCACTGACAGTTTGCTATCCAAACTTACGTTGAAGGTTATTGTGTTGTGGTCACTGGTACCTATGGGCTCAGCTACAAGGACATCTTGAACGAGATCTTGTTCATTAGTTAGCACCAAGTCCAGGATCCCCTTTCCCCTGGTTGGTTCCATGACCATCTGCTCAAGGGAATAATCAGCTAGCATGTCGAGGAACCTTGTCTCTCTTTCATGCGTAGAACAAGAATTTGGCCAATCTATTTGGGGATAGTTGAAGTCCCCATTATGACTAATGTATTGCTTTTTGAGGCCCGTTTAATTTTATTTTCCAGATAGCAGTCTGCCTCTGGAGTTTGGTTGGGAGGGCGATAGCAGATCCCTAGTGCTAGATTAGTTTTTTGTCCTGGGACTTTTATCCACAATGTTTCTGTAGGTGAGTTTGAAATTTCTTGAAGTTCTAATTCATGAGATTCTAGCTCTTCATTTATGTACAGGGCCACACCGCCACCATTTTTCCCTCTCCTGTCTTTCCTGTACAGTTTATAACCTGGAATCTTTGTGTCCCATTTGTTTTCCTCCGTCCACCAGGTTTCTGTTATGCCAGTAATATCAATATTTTTTTCTTTTGCCAAATATTCCAACTCCCCTATTTTTGTTCGAAGGCTTCTAGCGTTTGTGTACAGACATTTATATTTATTTCTCTGGTGCACTTTCAACTTTGGCTGTTTGTGAGAATTTGTAGAAGGCCTACCATGTCCTACCTCTCGACTACTACTATCTATCTTTTCTGTTGACTCAGCCATTTGTGTATGGATTTCGTCCTCCATACTTGCCATTTCACCCTCTCGAACCGGAAGTTGCCCAGCTCCTGTCGACTTTCCCCTAGGAATCAGTTTAAAAGCTGCTTTGAAATCTTTTTAATATTAGTCGCCAGGAGTCTGGTTCCATTTTCGTTCAAGTGTAACCCGTCCCTTTTGTACAGGTCTGGCTTTCCTGAAAATGTACCCCAGTTCCTAACAAATCTAAAACCTTCCTCTCGACACCACTGCCTCATCCACGCATTGAAGCTCCTGAGCGCTGCCTGTCTGGCTGTCCCTGTGCGTGGAACAGGTAGCATTTCCGAGAATGCTACCTTTGAGGTCCTGGACCTTAATCTTCTACCTAACAACCTAAATTTGGCTTCCAGGACCATCCGCTTAGCCTTCCCAATGTCATTGGTACCAACGTGTACCACGACCACTGGCTCCACCCCAGCACTATCTACCAGCCTATCTAGATGCCTCATAATGTCCGCGACCTTTGCACCCGGCAGGCAATTTACCATGCGGTCATCACGTCCATCACAAACCCAGCTTTCTATGTTCCAGACAATCGAATCACCTACTACAAGAAGCCCACCTCCTACCACCCGTCGAGAAGTATCTTCGGTGCACGAAGATATGGGCACAGCCTCTGAGGAAGGGGTCCCAACTGAGGGAGCCGGTCCCTCTTCCTCAGACTGATGTTCTCCCTGCCCAAGACCCCCATTTTCCAAGGCAGCTGGAGGGCTGCTCATCACGGAGTGGGATGCTCCTATTGCATCTCTGGAGATCTTCTCCTCCAGCCTCACTTCCACTCTGTGCTTCTCCAGGTCTGCTACCTTGGCTTCAAGGGAAGAAACATGTTCCCAGGAGCTCACTGCAGTGAACGCACACCCAAGACTTCTGCCCGGCAGGCAGATAGTCATACATGTGACACTCGATGCAAAACACTGGGAACCCCCCTCCCACTGCTGGCTGACTACCTCCATTTCTAATTAATATGTTTTTTGTAGATTATCTGTTTTGTTGTGGTCTTAATTTACTTAATTTAATTTTTTACAAGTCTTTGGATATTTCTTTTCCGACTTGTTACAAGTTTATGCTCTATCGCGCGGCAATAGGCGCGCGGGCTGCTAACAAAGTGTCACGATGCATGGACTTGACCGGCCCCTTAATCACACACACAGAGACGGACTGAAGGCTAACTACTTTATTGTATATAAAAACAGTTCAAAAGGTATAATGTCCATAAGAATAGCAAGGTAGTCCAAAAGGCTTGAAGCAATTAATGTCCAAAACAGCTTGCCAAGGCATCCAAAAGGCTTAAGCAGGGCTCTGCGCAGCAATGCGGATTCAGGAACAAGGCAAGGTACATGCAAGACAAGACTTGGTGGCCACTAGCCAACTTAGCTCCGTAGACCCACTTCGCTACACATCTGCTCAGAAGAGACGTGGCCGAAGCACTGGGGATTAGTTCCCACGGATGCTATACTTAATCCTTCGGCCGAGGTCCCCGACGCTCTAGGCCTTGTCTTCTCCAATCTTTGCTGACGGACCTCGGCCTGTCTAGGCTGCGGTGCCATCCCCTTCTCCTGGACTCAATGCTACTTCTCCTATCAAAGCTTCGACCTTGCCTCTCAGCAGCTGGGTCCCTATCTCCATGAGAGCTCTCCTCCCTAGAATCTTCCCAGCCGCATTCTTCCATGTTTTCACTTAGAAACTCCTGCGATCCTCTCCCCCCCGGGTGTTCATAACTTCCGCTATCACTAGATTCCATTTGCACCTGGTTATCTATGTCTTCATAGGGGTCAGGCCAACCTTCATCCCAAGCCAAACTTTCGGTGGGAGAAGGGGGCCCAGTGAGGGGAAACGCATCTTCAGGTAACCCTTCCAAATCCTCTTCAGAATCTATCTCTGCTGGTGCAGGCCCTAATGCTAATGGAACTCCCGGTGCTGTTCCCTGGTCCCCAGGCACAAACGAGAACTGCTGTGCTACACAAAGACCTAAAGCAATACTAGAATCTAAACAACAAATTTACCCCAGGAACTTACCAGTGCTCCTTTCTTTCTCCTTTATTTATTTTCTGTTTTATTCCTTATTTGAAAGTAGTCTGCTTGATCTGCTTCTCACATGGGTGCCCAAGGCCCCAGAGTTTGAATACCCTCTCATACATGAAAATCCACTGGATTATTTTAGGCAAGTCAACTCCTGCAGCCTAGAAAGAGACAGTGGTAAACCTTCTCAGCATAAGTCTTGCCAAGATTATCCTAAATCAGACCATAAGGCTATAGCATGGGCCCCCAAAGTAAGACCTGCTGGCGGGATATGGTCATTTCCCAACCCCCAGACTAAACTTTAGACCTAGAGTCCCCCTAAGTCTGAAACAACTTGAGGGAACACAACAACAATCCTAATTACCTTGTCTATCATCAGCCAAAACCAGGCCTACACTTCTCATTGAAATACTGGTAAGTTTATGTTGGTTAAAATGTCTTTCATTTTAAATATTGTATTGTTCTTTCATGGTTCTTTGTACTAACAACAACAACAACAACTTTATTTTTAACCAACCCTCTCTCTTCGAGGAGACTCAGGGCACCTTCCAAAGTAAAAATGGTAAACATTCAATGCCAATACAAGACATAATAAACAATTGATAGACAATTAAGGGGAAGTCAATAAAAACATCATATAAAACATATCATATAAAACAAAATTACACAGATTAAAATGTATATTTAAAAATATAGGTCTTCTGTAGCAACCCCGTTCTCTTTCGTGCCTGGGGGGCAGGGGGCGGCCCCGGGGGTCCCGATTGCATTAGGGCCAATTGCAGCTGAGGTGGACATGGAGGAAGGGGATGATGAGGTAGCTGGGCCTTCATCTCCCACTGAGAACTTGGCATGGGATGATGGCTGGCCCGATGGGTATGAAAGCTGGGAAAGTCAGGCTGACACTGAAAGTGCTGATTCCGATAATCAGTATGAGAAACCAGGTGGTTTCGGGTCACAGGAAAGGGTTAGGGAGATAGCGGAGGATGAGCCCATGGAAGCTGAAAGGGAGTCATGAAGATAGCGACCCAGGTGCTGGGAGGCAAGGACGGAGCTTTGATAGGAGACAGAGCATTGAGTTCAGCAGGAGGGAATGGCACCGTAGCTTAGAGCGCCAGAGGAGCGCTAGGTCCCGTAGTACAGATTGGCACCGCAGCCTAGAGCGTCGGGGGTCTCACCAAGGGAATTAAGTATAGGATCCGTAGGAACGGATCCTCAGTTGCTCGGCCACTTCTGATTTGAAGGGAGTAAAGCGAGTGAAGATCCACGGAGCCAGGAGTTAGGCTCGTGCCTTGCCAAGAAGTTTCTTGGGCCTTGATTCCTTGAACTTTGCCTTGTTTGATTTGCCACGGACCAAGTTTGTTTCGATCCGCATTGCTTTTGCGGAACTTCTGCCAAGCTTTTTGCCTTTGGATTTACCTAAGAACTCTTTACCATTTTGATTGCATTTTTGATACTTTTATGGACAATTATCCTTTTCACCTGTTTCTTATTATTCAATAAATAGTTAGCTGATTACCATCTCTGTGTGTGTAATTAAGGGGCTGGGCCGAGACCCTGCATTGTGACATCTTCATAATTTAAAATCACCTGTTGTCAGCATTGTCACAAAGTGTGCATTAATTTTTTTTCCAACCTATACTCTGGTCCCCCAATAGTCCTAGGGACAATGAACAAGCCCTCTGCTTAACATGTTTGAGGACTCCTGGCATATAAAAACAAAACAGCAACAACACCACATAAGGAAATCAAACATTGTCTTTAACTCACCTAAACCTTTCAGTGTATCCTCTCCCATCATCATTAGTCACTTGAGGTAGATTCTTTTGACTGATTAGCTCTACAACAGTAAACTTGCCACAATGCCAAATACGTAGGAAAAGAAAGAACAAGCACATAAAAACAACAGAAGACAGGAAAAGGTGGATAAAACAAAAACAGTAGAGGAGATGGCATTGGTGTAGTAACTTTCTGATATAACATACCTACGTATAGATAGCAGATATAAGGTAACCATTAAACATCTCAAGAAATTATATAAACATATGCAATCACATATTTCCCAACTTGAAATTAAACTCTTTCACACAGACTTTTTTTTAAAAAATCTACTCTTATCGAAATGGGTTTCTTGTTCTAACTTTAGGAAGGGAAAAATAATTCATTTCACATTTAATGCAAATATACACTTTAATTACAAACTTCCAAAGAAATGCACACAATGGTAACTTGATCATCTTTCAAAATGAATATTTCACCAGATTTTCTAAGGAAGGTCTCCAACAAACAATAAAACAAAACAAACAGCAAAAACAAAAGAACTCCATGTAAAATATGAATATGAGGGGAATGTGCTTAAAATCACTACAATACTAAAATTAGAGATGTAATGCCTTATTAAGTTTGCCCTTGAGTAATTTCAGCAGTGACAATAATCTGTAATGTAACCAATCCATGTTGCATCCAGTTTACACTAACACTAGTTAGTTTATGCTCCTCCACCCCAATCCTCATTTTGCTGTTAGACTTCAAAATAAATAATCAATGTCAATTCCTTTCAAGCAATCCATTTTAGATCGGAGTGTTAGTAAACCAGAGCAAACGAACTTAGTATGAAGAAACTCAATAAGCCCAGAATTTAAATAATATATGGTACTTTAATACTTCATTATTATCTTGAGCTTTCTTTGTTGACTTTAATTAAACTCTTGCTGAACCTGCAATCTTGATGAGAAGCAAGTGTGTGTGCATGTGTGTGTCCATAAACCTTTGGTCACAAATTGTTCCTGCATTGTTAATGTTTTAATCAATGCTCGACAGTGACTGGGGTTTTATTTACCAAATGTAATGCATTCTGCTGGAAAAAATGTTTATTTTAAAAGACAATAGATTCCTTTTCTGGGCAATAAAAAGAGAAAAGGGAAAGTTGTGCTCTTCTGCAGCTGATGCTTCTTAAAACGTCTGGAATTTATCACATAGATTAATGTAGCTCACTCAAAGACCTGCTTTTCACATCTGATAATAATCCCCTCACCACCTCATTCAATTGTGGGACCACTGGAACCACATTGTGATGATTGTACCACAATCATCAAGAACAGAGAGGGAAACATTGATGTTACTATAAAAATATAACTTAATTATAGAATCACAGAATTTAGAGTGATTCTATCACTCTATCCGTTGTACAAGGGCCATCTAACAGAACCCTGTACTATGAGGAATACCCAACTAAAGTTTCTGAAAGATGCCCATTGAACTTCTGTTTACAGACCTCCAAAGAAAGAAAAGTTACCACCCTCTAAGGCAGTGGTTTTGTCCTTCAACTTCCAGATATCCGAAAAGCTGGTAAACTGCCTGGGATTTCTGGGAGTTGTAGGCCAAAAATACCTGGGAACCCACAGGTTGAGAACCACTGCTCTAATGCAGTCCATCCCTCTTTGAAAAGTCCTCACAATAACATTCTTTCTAATATTTCTCTGTTAACTCTTTTCTTGTAATTTGAATCAATTGATTCATATTCTAGTCTGTGGGAAAGCTGGCTCCATCTTGTATAAGACATTGTTTTATTGATTTAAAATGGACTATTGTGTCACTTCTCACTCTTCTCGTCTCCAAGGGTTGATCTGCATTGGCCATAGCGAGAGAGCACCCCATGGCATTTATGTGATACATGGGGTCATCTCACTTTGATGTTAATGCGCCAACACTCTTTGGCAAAGAAAGCTAAATACTTTGCAATGCTACAGTGGTCAGGATTCCATAGCATTGAGCCATGACAGCTAAAGTGTTATTATACTGCATTGATTCTACAGTGTAGACATGCCCTAAGACTCTATCCAGAAGCAATATAGTACCTCATATCGATTGCAACATTATATTACACATTAATTTGCAACTTTGTAAACATATATTTGTAAAATGCATATCTGCTCTCAAGCAATAGCCACATAAAACTAACTCCATTCAAGGAATTTACCTTGATAGAAATTAATCCATCTTCTAGAAAGAATAGTAATTGCAGAAATCATTTTTCTCCCAGGTTTAAATATAACTAGCACTTCATATTTTCTTTAACTCTTAATTGATGGAAATACATTTTAAGCTATACCTGCCAACCCTAGCATCATCTGTTAGCTGCCATTCACTGTCAAAAACTTCTGCAATCAAGTCATCAAACTGGACAAAACAGCAGATGTCAGGCAGCTTAATATACCTGAGCATATTAGCTAGTTTAAATGTTCTCAGCTGTGTGTGTTTGAGGGAAATAGGCAATTTGGAACACAGAACATTTTTTTTCTTTTTGGCCAGAGATTATGATTAGTGGTAGTGACAGAAGTGATGATAGGCTGAATATTGTAGATTCAAATGGAATCCATTCAATATGTCCTAAGTTGGAGAACTGCAGTAATTTGGCTATTTGCATGATTTCCTTTTGAGCCATGTCTGAAGACATTCTTTTCTTTGATCAATAAGTTAAAAATGAAAAAGTACCACAATGGGGCAAAAGAATGTTTTATTTAAGAGGGGATAATGTGTTGCAATATGTTCTTCAAGGCCTAAGAGCTAACATTCTTCCCCATGCGGTATGGCTAGAGACCAAATGCAGTCATTTCTACCATTTTCTGATTTGTGCAAAAAATGGAACTGGACACGTTGAGGTATATTTTCCTTCAGCTAAAAATGGCCTGTACTAAACCACCCTAGTTACTCCTTAGATATTTTGTGATGTGACATCTGCACCAATGTTTAAACATGATTTTTTCTAAAACATTATTTTCAGTCATATGTAATATACTGAAATTATAGTACTTCAGGTTGCAAAAAGGATTGAGTGTTTAAATGTTTCTATCCTAAATATGCAAACAGTGCATGAAAGTCCAAGAAAGACCCTTTCCATCTGAATTTCCTCTGTGATGTTGGATATCGACAGAACATTAGACAGTGTCCAAGCAATTAATCCCCCTTTCCCACTATTTGAGTCTGAAGATTCAGTCCTAAGATTTTCTTTTGTTTTTATGTATTGCAATTATGTAAAAAAGATATAATATAAATAAATCTTTAAGATTGTGTTCAGAGGAAGACATTGAAAATTCACTATTTTGTAAGTCTTGTAGATGTATTTATTTATATCTTATTACTATCCAGCGCTCTTTCTTTTGCAGAAACTGCATCAAACAAAACAGAAGTAGGATCAATAGGGGATTATATGGAAGAGACTATAGATGGAAATTGTATTGACAGAAGAGTTCTGAGCATGATTTTCATTAGCAGATCCTGCATCCAATTGATAAGAACGCTCTCTCAGTGATAGCTGATCGGCAGACTGTCATGATGATTGACAACACATTATTGTTGATAATACCGAAAAATGGGAATTGCTTGACACAGTCCATATTTATAGTTTTGAATGCCCAGGGGCACTTACTAGTGGAATATGAATTTGCAGGCAGTGAAAGACAGTGTGATCAACAAAATAAATACAGTATGGCTATTTTCTCCCCTTCTATCTACTATCTCACAAGTGTATTTTCTATTTTCTTTCCATTTTTAATCCCATGTGCTCATAGTTTGTTGGTCCTGAACCAGAATTCCTATGCAAATTTGAAGGGAGACTTTCTGAATCCAATCTGAGACAACTACTTTTCAAAATCCAAATTTCTGACAACAAAATCTTATATTGCCCATAGATTGTGGAATCTGCAATTATAGGATAAGCTGTGACTTTCTAGTGATTCAGAGTATGTATTCTATGAACACTATACTATGATAGAAATAGAGTGTAACTGTTTTCCATATGTATATGCATCTGTAAATAAAAATGCTCAAAGTAGGCTTAATTATTATACACACCTTGTTTAAATGCAATCAGTGAGAGATTATCCATAACTTTAAGGAAGATGGACATGAGGTTAAAAATAAGGTGTTAGATGGGTTTACCTTTAAGAATGGGGTGGTAGAGGTGCTGCTTCCCCATTCATAGAAAAAAGAAATATATTGTCACTACAAGCAGTAGTTTGGCTACCACAAGCAACCTAGCGACATTCTTTTTGAATAATTACATATTCCATGGGAATAAAGCTACATCATTATATCAACAGCATCACCATCAGTCATTTGTGGATAGTTGTGCATTTTCCATTCACCCCTTGAAGACAAATGTAACCTTTGGAAAGGGCTTTTTACCTTACCTCAAATACTCCCAATTCACCAAATATACACATAGAAAAAGATATAGGATAATTGACTTGAATAGCTTAAATATTGATGAAGGTAGGTAAGAATGAAGAGCAAGAGCAGACATACAGTAGTTGAATTTTTTAAAAGCAAAACAACCATATAGAAAGATCCTACATAGCCATAAAGCCCAATGAGTGTGTTGATTTGGTTTTGTTTTGTTTTTTTTAAAAAAAAAGTGCCAACAGTAGAGGTGTCTTAAATATTTTGAAGTACTTAGAAATGCCTAATAAAAACAGGTGATGCTTTTTGTGGGTGTTTTTTTTAATGCTAAAAAGTATTTGATGATTTTGGATTAGATCATCACTAAAGTCTTGGTTTATTTTAGGTAAAGCTATTTATGACATTCAGAAGGATCAAATTTGGTTCTGATGGTTAATATTCAATAAAAACCTGCTTTGTTTTGTCATGACAGTCTGATGGTCAGATTGAAAAGAGAGTGCTATAATATAGGACTATGGCAGCAAAATTAGATGATCGTGGCAGTCAAATAAACCCTTGTAATACACAAAGGATCTATTCCAGGACCTTGTACATAATACAATTATCATGTAATCTGGTACCTATTTTTCTTGCCTGAAATGAAGGATGTCTTGGGTTTCTGGCTGAAGTATGGAATCAATCTGGAGACCTAGAAAATGCATAGCAAAGTATTCTCTTTAAGCCATCAGTGCAATTCTATGGTAAATTTTCTACTGTACCAATGATAGAGGACTGGCTGTTGAAAATGATTGATTTGATGGAAATGCACAAATTAGTTACTTTGCTTAGAGATAATCTGTTCATTTTGGAACATTGGTAACTTTTCTCTTTGCAGAATAATGAATATAATATGTGATCTGTAGGTTTTGATTTGATTTAGCAGAACAAGTCTATAAATAGTGTTGAATCTGGAAGAGTAAAACCTTACATATTAAGACATGAAGTCATCAGTAAGATAGTTAAAAGTTAATGCATTTTTTTTCTGTTTCTTTGCTGTCTTGTGCATAGTTGTCCCCCCCCCCTTTTTTTTGTTTAGATGTTTTCTTGGCATTTAATATATTCAACATTTCTTAATGAAAATATTTTTTAAAAGGAGAACAACCTTTTCAGCAAAATGGAAGAAGAAAAGCTGACTATATAAACTGAAGCTAATTAAGTGACACACAATACACAGGACATTTTTAAATGTGTGATTCTGAAGGGATTTTTTAAGGAGGAGAAAAGAGAATAAAGGTAAAGAAGTGTGAAAGTACAGAGCTTTAAAGTAACCGCTCACATCTTACACAGAGGGAAAGTGTCTTACAACTCTTTTCTCCTCCAGCAAAAAGAGGCCAATATTATTTTAAAATATTTCTTCTTAAAATTGTTTAAAACCTGGACAGTTTGTTGTTGTTGTTTTTTAAAGGAAATGTGATGCTATGTATGTGATCATTTTAATGCAACATGGAGCAAACTGGAAGGTTTTGCTGATCTTTCATTGTTTCTGGATACCTTCAACAAATTTCTAACTTTTGGTGGTCGTAAGTCAAACCTATCACAGGATTTTCTGCTAGGGTCACCTTAGGGCTCACCTTTTCCAAAGTCACCCAATGGGTTTTTATTCTCTTCTAAAGAGAATGTTTAGGCCATCAAGTCAAATATCTTTTGAAATCCAAGGAAGCTTCCAGTGTTATTTGTGCTGTGGCCATCCAGAGGAATAAAATTTAAAATGCTGGTGCATGTCTGAGTAGCTCTTGTAACACACTGAAAACAGGCATATGAAAAATGCTGTGTTTTCCTGCTGTCTGACTAAATTGAAAGTGATTTGAGGTATCTCAATAATGAAAATGCAAATAAAGTAACTGAATACCGAAATCATATAGCATCAGCCTAAGACTTCAGTCAAAACCCGCTTCTGGATGCCTCTTCCAAGCATACACATGACTGAAGCAAATGAGAAACATTGCAACACTAGATTTATGTGAATGCTTAAAAAAGGCACAGCTTGGTATCCTCCTCCCAATTTCTAGGTTTGCAAAAATGACAGAAAAAGAGTAAAGGAAACTGTGATGAAATGTAGAGGTCAATCACATCTTACCTGGAATTCCAAAATCTGAAATACCCCAACATTTAAAATTGTTCATATGGGTAAGATAGTGATACATTGGCTTTCTGACATTTCAGTATACACACACTTTATTTCATGCACACAATTATTAAAATTATTGTGTATAAAATTACTTTAAGGCTGTGTAATGGATGTATATGAACACAAATGAATTTCATGTTTAGAATTGAGAACCATCTCCAAGATATCTAATTAGATATGTGTTTGCACTTACAGTACATGTATTCCAAAACCTGAGAGAAAATGTCTGAAATCCAAAACATTTCTAATCTCAAGCATGTTGGATAAAGGATAATTAACCTGTAGGAGACATTTTATTTTTTAAAAATCCAAGATGTGAAGAACATAGGAAATATAGAATTTCTAGATATGAACCCCCCCTCTCTCTCTCTGTGTGTGTGTGAGTGTCTGCAATGCAAGCAAATTTAATGGGGCAGAATTATTTTAAGAGGAGGATGCTCTCATGTTGTATTCCTGGAGCCACACCCTTGAACTCCATTCCTACCCTTAGCCATGACTTATATTGCTTTCTTGACAACCACTTTCCTAATATTTACAATCTAAGATAGTATGGTTCTACACAGCCATTTAATCTGTGTTAGGACAAAGATTGAAGGCAGGGTACAAAAATAAAGTTGTTGTTATTCTTGTTGTTGTTATGATTATTATTATGATTATTATTGAGAACTGGTTCACTGTGGAGTGCCAACACAGATACCCCATGAGCGAGTTCCAAGCTAAGATGGTGGCCACAAAGATTCATTGAGTGCAGATTGATGTGATTTAAGGAATGATTTTTTCCTTACCTCCTCCAATGAAATGTACTGAGAAAAAAACAGTCTATTTGATAACAATCAGTGGTAGAGGAATTCATAGTAAAGCAAGAAAGAGAAAATGAGCATTCCCATGGGAACATTCTGGTTTTCTTTTGGGATTATTATTATTATTTATTTTGATTTGATAAACCACCCTTCCCGAGGCTCAGGGCGGTTTACAACATATAAAACAGCATATAAAACACATGGTTAAAAACACATACAATTACATCTTAAAACAGTCACATAAAATCATAGCCAGACATAGCTGGTACATGGAGAATGGTATTGGTATGGCAGTATGGCAAGCGTTAATTAGGCGCTGTCAGACATCGAATGCCTGTCTAAACAGCCAGGTCTTGCAGGACCTGTGGAATGCCATCAGGTCCTGCAAGGCTCGTGTCTCTGGCGGCAGCGAGTTCCATAGAACCAGCACCGCCACTGAAAACGCTCTCTGCCACATGGTAGAGAGCCTGCAGGACTTCATAGTAGATTAAGCCCCTCTGAGCGCAGTGATCTTCTGGGCGCATATGGGGTAAGCAGCTCCTTCAGGTACACTGGCCCCAAACCATATAAGGCCTTGAAAGTCAAAACTAACACCTTGAAGGAGACCCGGAATTCAATGGGCAACCACTGCAGTTCGCACAGGAGTGGCGTTATATGTGCTGTTCTTGGGGCTCCTAGCAGCAAGCGAGCTGCCGCGTTCTGCACCAGTTTAAGTTTCTGGATCGCTGACAAAGGCAGGCCAATGTACAGCGCGTTACAGTAATCAAGCCTCGAGATGACCGTGGCTTGGATCACCATGGCCAGGTCGCGACGGGAGAGATAGGGAGCCAGACGTTTCGCTTGCCGCAGATGGTAAAAGGCAAGCAATCTGTGCCTCCATAGACAGCTGCGGGTCCAGCCGGACCCCCAAGCTCTTTACTGAGGACTGCGGGCATAGTGTCACGGTGTCAAACCTCGGCAGCTGGATCTCTCCCTCCCACCCCCCCGGGCGGCCTAGCCACAAGATCTCCGTCTTCGCTGGGTTCACCTTCAACTTACTGGCTCGCAGCCATCCAGTTACGGCTTCTAGGCAGAGTTGGAAATTATCGGGTACAGATTCCGCCCCGGGTCCATCCTCAGAATGAGCTGGGTGTCATCAGCGTACTGATGACATTCCAGCCCGAAACTCCGCACCAATTGGGCGAGTGGTCGCATGTAGATGTTAAATAATGGGAGAGGATGTTTGTTTACCTTCCAGCCAAGCTGTATATCCAGCTTCTTTCTTTGAATGCTTCAGTGTTTCCACATAAGTGTTCCATGTTTTGCTTCTGGATTTCTGCAGTACATTGTATATACAATGGATTTCATATAAACTTCCGTGGATTTAATAGCTTGATCTGGAATTTTCAGTGATTTCTTTTGTAATCTGCTCTTTTTAGTTAGATGCATAATACAGCTTCCATCAGGGGTGTATATTTTGTAAGCACCCTGACCTTGATTTGGCTTCAAACCAGATTTTAGTGCTTGTGTCAAAGGGCCCTAAAACTTGACATACACAAGAGAAAGTATGGGAAGTGAGGAGGAGGGGAAATTAAGTTAAACAGCTACCAGTGCTCAGGCATAATAGATTTGTGAGTGGCTGCTCGTCTTTTCCTTCTTTGGCCAAAACAATGACAAGTGAAAGCTGGAGGGACAGACATGGTGGAGATGTGCCTCACTACTCTTCTTCTCCAACTTCTCCAACTCGTATAACCAGAGAAGAAGAAGCTAGAAAATTGGAGGGATTAAAGTCCCTAAATACCCACAGAAACTGACTTTTATCATTCTGGATTTGCTGCATGAATTGGGAGTTGATGCCAATAGTGGATTTTTTGAAGCCCCATATAGCAGATATACTAAATAAAACAGACAGAAGCTGGAACAAGGTCTGGCAGGGAGGGTTTCAAAAGGCAATATATATTTCAGTCCTACAAGATTAAATAACACTATGTAACAAAAAATAAAAAATTCTGTTCCTGATTTGAAATTGTTATTTACTTTTTAATTGTGTTGCACTTGAAAGTAGTTGTTATACTCCAGAAACATCATTTTGTGGCTGAGGGTAGTACTATTATACTTTGTTTGTAATTTTCCTTAATGAAAATACTCAGTTTTTAACCTTTCAATGTGCAGACCACAATAAAGTTTTTGCAGTTTAAAAAACTTTGTTCCATTCTTTTGATAGAACAAATTAGGAAATGGCATTTATAACCCAGGAATAAAAATCGTGTTACATAGTGTAATCTTTTCAATTTCACAACATCAGCAAAGAGTAAGCAAGGCAGGTGAGAACTGAGTATTTTAGAAGCCATAACTTCTATGGCTTTGGGAAATAGAGCCAACTTTGTTCAGATTAGCAACAGGTAACAATAAATCCTGAGAGCTTTCTAGGCTCTGCTTTTAAATCTATTTTCTACACTGAAATGATAAGAGCATGAATAATATGAATAACTTTTGAATGTGTACATTGGCTCAAATATATCATGGTCGTAATAAGATTAAGAAAGACACCAGGGGTTCTTTTTGTTCCTCCCCAGAGGTAGCTAGAAGATTTTGCCTAAAGTAAAATTTGATGCAAATTTGGTGGCTTCTGCTCAGCTAAAATATTTTCAAAGTCTAGCTGAAGGTTATTTTAAATTGATTTAATAGGAGCAAGTCATTTTCAGGGCAGAATCAAAAGGCAGAGTTGCGAACCACTTTCTCTCTTTTTTTAATGTGTAATTCCCCTCTCAGTGCTCAGTGATTTGGACAAGGTTTCCTGATATACAATAATTTTCCTTTATTATATACCTTTCAGTTTGTAGTGTTGATATGGAGGAGGATACAATGGATCTGCAAAAGCTTTAGAATTAAAGTGTTGTCTGAGAGCAGTATTTTGAGGAGAAAACATACTTTGCCTTTGTTGCAGACTGGTTTAAGTCCAAGCGTTTGGTCAGCCAGCAGCAAAGATAAAGCCTAGGCTTATACATTTATTGAACAGGAATCCTTTTACTAAACTGATAGTTTTTATTTTATTGCCATACCATTCTGCCACAGTTCTGCTCAAATTCAGTTGAGTGCAGGTGAATCACAAAGGAGGAAATACTGATTCGATTGGAAGATTGATAATGCTCTATTGAGGAACACAATGATTTTTGTATGGCTCTGAGCTGATAAAAGAACAACAAAATGCAAGTACTCTGTAGATACAAAGTTGATATGACTTCATCACATGGAGCCCAAGAAGTGTCTTCTCCCTTCTTCTCAGTGCTACTGCCACAGAGTCTGCCAGAGACAATCAGATGATGCAGGGCTACTTCCAGCTTGGCTCCATTGAGCTCTGTGCTGACAACAAGGAAACATTGTGGAAAGGGATCCCACAACCAACAACAGTAAGGGCACAAAGCAGCACACTGCCCTCCAGGTTCCTGCGCAGTCCCCTGGCTTTTTGGCCTCCATTGTTGAAGTCCATGGAGTCATATTGCAGTGATTTTGTTATTGTTATGTTTTAAAAATAGCTCTTGTTTTGATTTTAGTTTCCAGAGATTATCATTTACCAGTTTGCTCCATCTCATTAGTATTACAGAATTTAATAGATGGGCTGCTACTGTAATTGAGTTATACCAGAAGTGCAAGTTAACATTTGGTCCTAATCTGCCCTGGGTATCCCTTTCATTCTCAGGGAAGATCCTATGCCAGTTGTGTGAAACTTTCATCACAGCTGAAATACACCAAGATACGAAGGAGAAGAAAAAGGCCACCGCAGAAAAACAAACCTAAAACAATAAGAAGTGAGTCCTATACTAAAATAGTGTTTAAAATGAAAACTTAGGTCTAAACACTCTTGGAAGACATTTCAAGAAAATAGCTCATGAATTTGATATTCACAATAGATCCTCTATCCCTTAGTTTTTTAAAATAAAAAAGCTTCTCCATGAAAAAAAGCGAAATGAAGTTTAAAAAGAGGAGGCTAGAGTGCGTGTGGCATCAGAAGCAGAGCAGATCAGCCCAAGCACGTCTGGTTTCTTATCTTAAAACCTATGGTGCGGCAACAAAGGCTGCACAGAACACATCTATTGTGGCCAAGGTTGCCTACGCTAATAACCATCCAGCAGAATTGTTCCGAGTTGTCAGATGACTATTAAATCCGACGCAGTGCGAGATCCCAGGTGACTTGGCAGACCGCTGTGAAGAATTCGCTCGGTTCTTCACGGACAAAGTTGTTCTGATCTGTTTCAAATTCGATACCACTTTAACGGCAGTCTCTGAAGATGTGACACAAGCACCTGCTTGTCCAGTTTTGATGGACTCATTTCATTTGGTTCAGCTTGAGGATGTGGGCAGGATCCTTGGAGAAGCGAGACCTACTACATGCATCCTAGACCCCTGCCCATCCTGGCTGATAAAGGAAGCCAGAGGGGGTTTGGAGGAGTGGGTAAAGGTGGTGGTTAATGCCACCTTACAAGAAGGAAAAAATCCAGCCAGCTTAAAACAAGCTGTTATAAAACCGCTGTTGATAAAACCATCACTGGACCCCACTCAATTAGTCAATTATCAGCCAGTTTCCAATCTCTCCTATTTGGGCAAAGTCATGGAAGATGTGGTGGCCACACAACTCCAGGGGTTTCTGGTAGACACTAATTATCTTGATCCGGCACAGTCTGGCTTTAGGTCGAGACATGGAACTGAGACAGCCTTAGTCGCCTTGGTAGATTATCTACGCCAGGAGATCAACAGGGGGAGTGTATCCCTGTTGGTGCTTGGATGCCTCACAGAAATGGGGCTTGGAGGTACTGCTCTGCAGTGGCTCCAATCCTTCTCGGAGGGTCGGTCTCCGAACGTGTTATTGGGTGACACCTGTTCGGCTGTGCAACCATTGTCTTGTGGAGTCCTTCAGGGTTCATTACTGTCTCCGTTGTTATTTAACATCTACATGAAACCGCTGGGAGAGATCATCCAGAGTTTTGGAGTAAGGTGTTATTTATACGCAGATGACGTCCAGATCTGTCACTCCTTTCCACCTGTTACTAAGGAGGCTGTCCCGACTTTGAACTGGTGCTTGGTTGCTGTGACGGACTGGATGAGGGCTAGCAAATTGAAACTTATTCCAGACAAGACAGAGGTCCTCCTAGTCAGTCGAAAGGCTGAACAGGGCATAGGGTTACAGCCTGTGTTGGATGGGGCTGCACTCCCCCCTGAAGATGCAGATTCGCCGCTTGGGAGTGATAATGGATTCATTGCTGAGCCTGGAACCCCAGGTTTCGGTGGTGGCCAGGGGAGCTTTTGCACAGTTAAGACTTGTGTACCAGCTGCGCCCGTACCTTGGGAAGTCTGATCTGGCGATAGTGATCCATGCTCTTGTCACATCTTGAATAGATTACTGCAACACACTCTACATGGGGCTGCCTTTGGAAACAGCTCAGAAACTTCAACTAGTTCAACGGGTGGCAGCCAGGCTACTAACTGGAGCGACATACAGGGAGCATACCACTCCTCTGTTGCGTCAGCTCCACTGGCTGCCTGTCCATTTCCAGGCTCAATTCAAAGTGCTGGTTTTGACTTTTAAAGCTCTATACGGTTCTGGCCCAGCTTACTTGTCCGAATGCATCTGCCGCTATGTCCCACCTCGTAACTTAAGATCATCTGGGGAAGCCCTGCTCTCACTTCCGCCAGCAACTCAACTGCAGCTGGTGGAGACGAGACCTAGGGCCTTCTCGGCTGTGCTCCCCCACCTGTGGAATGCACTTCCAAGCAAAATATGATCGACCCCATCCCTCCTAGCTTTCAGGAAGAAAGTAAAATTGTGGTTGTGGGACCAGGCCTTTGCACAGTAACTGCAGCACTTTACTTGGAACAGACTAATATGACAACAGACATGTAATTACGGGTTCCACCAATGATTGAATGTGTACTTGTTATAGATGGAATTATAGTTTAATTTGATTGCTGATAATTGTTTTAGCACTGATGTTTTAAACTAGTTGTATTAGTGTTTTTATATTGTGTACTGTTGCCGGCATCTAATTGTGCCTTGTAAGCCGTCCTAATCTCTGAGAAGGGTGGGGTAGAAATATAGTAAATAAATAATGAATAAATAATAAATAAAAAGGAAGATCCAATAAGTGTCTGGCTACTGTTAGGGGAAACCTGGATTCAAAACTTCAGTCATGAAGTTCTGTGGATTCATCTCCTTCACCTATTATTACATTTTAATAACAAAAATTGGAAGCAAGCCTATGTACATGAACATCTTGAAATAAATTGTATACATCTCTGAATTGAGGGAGGGGATCAACTTTCATTCTGAAACAGGAAGTTTCTGTGTTAAAGAAAACTTTCTCTGGGCTGAAAAATGTGTGCATAGCAATATATTGCTGCAGAATACACATCTCAGTGCTTCATTTTTCTTTGCTAGATTAGGATCCATGCATAATCAACTGGTGATCAATGCCTGAGATTTGACAGAACAGCACTAATCATTTTATGGGTGGTGAAAAGGAGCTACATCTTTAATCATATGGCGTTATAACTACCAAATGTGGCCATTTATTTGTTGGCAAGTGGAGAGACCCAAATGTGACGCAAGGTGTTTGCAGATCACTGTAGTATGCAGCACTGCGACACAATATACCACTGTGCAAGATATATAAATTATTTTAAAAATAGGCCAGGAGATCAGAATATAACAAAGGGAGAGTAATCTGCACCTGATATGAAGAAGGCTTCCCATTTCCTGCCTTGTCGTTTATTTCTATTCTTGCTGTCCTATAGAAACATCATAGTGTGTTGACACAGAGGGGATTATGGTTGGAATGCTTCACAATATATATTTTAGATAGTAATTATTAATCACAAAAATATCAAGATGTAGACAAAAGAAAATGAAAATAGTAACAGTCTATACACTGAAAATGTATAGGATTTCTATTTTCACATCACGACCCAGTTGCAACAAAAACAGCAGAGTGTTGTAGGATCTTAAAGATACCCAATTATATTGTGGAAGCTTTGCCAGAGTAAAGCCCATTTCATCAGGTATGTGTGCTTGATGAGCAGGCTGAGGTCCAGGAAAGCTTATTCCATAATCAAACTTGATAGCCTTTGAGGTACCAAAAGACTGAAATTCTACCTTTAAAATATATTTCAGAACAGCAACTCTGGGGGTAAATCTAACCAGATCTTGCAGTCAAATTAAAAGGGGACTACATTCAATATTGTTTCTCAAACATCTGTTGTTTTATTGCCTGGATTGCTGACAGTGAATGTATTGTGGCATCAGGAACCTAGCTATTCTGAATTATTAACACTTACTATTTAGATCTGTGTGACTAATTATGAGAAGTCTTTGTATTGGTAGCCCTGGGCAAATTCAAAGTGCTAGTCATTAAGTAGCCAAAGGAAGAGATTGAATCCAGATGTGAGCGATGTATGCCTTATTTGCTAAAGGGAAGTATATTTGAATTGTGAACACTTCAATGGGCATTGGAAAAGGAAATCCCAGAAAAGAATGCAGATATTATAGCTAGGTAGTAGCATATGGTCAGATTAGAGTGATTATTTCAAAGGGCCCTTTCTGGGGAAAAAACAAAAGGATGTTCATAAAAATAAAAAAAGAAAATATAAATTCTATATATTTTGTCAACATTATACCCACAGAACAGGATTTGAATGAAGTGCAAAAAAAGTCATTTTGACTGTGCTGATTACTCCTGAAAACAGAATCTAATGCTTTTCATGTTTAATGAAACAAATATTGTTTTAACTGACTTCCTACTGTCTGAGTCCCCTCGGGGAGAGAGGCAGAATATAAATAAACTTTATTTATTTATTTATTTATTATTGCCTACTTAGTTTACCATCTAAATATCAAAACAGATGGGTGGTGGCTGTATAACTTTAGTCACTAATTAACTGAAACATGAATGTTGATGCCAGTGAGATGTCTGTTGTATTTACTTTTTAAGCATGGTGGTCACATGAAAAACTGGATAAGGAGCTTTTATCTTTGATCATTGTCATGGAAAAGGAAATTTCAGGAGGTGTAGCCAAAATTTCTTCTTTGACACAGCTATTAAAGTTATAATAACCGTGTGCTTTTTCTTTTGATCTGTCCCCTCTATGCTGAATTGTGTTCTATTCATTTTTATAGTACTAGAAGGTGAAGATAGGATTATCCAGCCTATTGTTCTGATATTATTCATCAAATTAGAATACATAGAGGCATGCCACGGAAAAACAAATCTAGTGCACCTCTCCCCTGTTCTTAAAAGTAATTGATGGCTTGGAACATAATCAAGATGATGTCAAGGATGCATCATGCTACAAAAGGAGATACAATATGGTCCTTGTATCTACTGGAAAATACATTCCAAGACCCCAAATCTTACAAGAAACAGTGGAGAAAAGTGTTTTGGTTGTGTTTTCTTGAATAGCAGGGGGTTGGACTGGATGGACTTTTCCCTACAACTCCTTGTCATTTACTGGTGATGTATAACCATCTATGGGTTCTGTATGGCGTCCTTCTAATGTGTGTTTATTGACACTGTGAATATTACACTGCTATTTTTGCTAACTTGTGCATATGCCTCCGTTTCGTGTTTGGTATGTCTCCGCACTGACAGTGAATACCATGGTATATCCTGAGTTAAGCCAGATTTATTCTTCTACAGGTAAAGTCAAGTCAAACTGAAGTTTGTTTGAAACTATGGAGCACCTTGTGTGTCTTTTGGGCCACCTGAATAACTGGATTGTCTAGATGGGACACCACTATCAACACTCTTTTCCAGCACCCACCAATATTTTAAAATTTACTTTATTTTTATCCCTGTTTTTTCCCCGATATAGGGACTTAAGGCAGCTAACCAAACCCCAGCAAATAAGTACCATAGTATCGAATAGCCTGTTTGTATTTAGGAGCTTTCTGCTCACAGATCTAACCAAGGACAACTATTTAAAAATAATAAAACTGAAACACATTCAGTTATTGGTATTATGCAAGTAACCTTTCCCTTAAACAATTAATTAGGAGACATTTCCATCAACTGTGCATAAAATTAGTTTTGTCATTTTCACATCGCCAACACATATCTTCACACTGCTTAAGAAATGTGACTCAAATGATTAGGTGTCTGATAGTATTCATATTTCATTTCATAGCTGTTCTCTTTCATATTTGTTGGATGCAGGGAGAAATCAGACTTGTATAAAGTGATTAGTGAGAGAATGGAGTCTGGTTAATGCCTGCCTTTTGTTTCATCTCAATGTATCTTTCTATAGTCTATGTGTTCAAGCCTTTTGCTTACTTCTAACCTGCATATATCACTTCCCCCTTCCCTGAATAAGTTAGTCTGTTTGTTTTCTTTTGTCTAGAATATTCATGAGATTCCAACCTTAAAAAGAGAAGTTACCATACACCTCTTTGCAGGCACAACTGGTGAGAACCGAGACAGGGCCTTCTCAGTAATGGCCCTTTGGTTGTGGAATTCCCTCCCTGGGGATATTAAATCGGCCCCCTCCCTCCTGACCTTTTGTAAAAAAGTGAAAATGTGGCTTTTTGATCAATTCTTTGGGGAACCTGTGCAATAGACAGATAAAGAATTATGTGTAAAAACTACTGGAACTATCACAAAAATCATTGCAGATTTGATAAACGTGAATTTAATATGATATATGGTATAAATGGAAGGATGGATGGATGGAGTTAATAATTTTGGAGACACCGGTATAATACTAAGGCTTGCAATGACTAACTACCTGCTTGCTGGATTGTAATTAAAAGTTGCTAATAAGAACTGAAAAGTAAACTCTGATAAGAACTGTGACAATGGTTCTTTCAAGTTAAGGAAATGTTTGCAACATTCCTTTTGCCAAGAAGGTAGTCAACACAAGCCTTGTGTTAGTCAACACCAATCAAGAAGAGTCATCCGAGGAAACTGAGATGGAGCCAGGATGGAAGATGTCTATCATTCATTTATAACTTTGGGACTACATCAGCAAAATGTTTAAAAGACTCAGTCTAATAATGCTCAAAGTGTGACAGACCTGAGGAGTCTGGTTCACCTGCTATGCTCTGCTCCATGGGAAGGAAAGAGATAGTGTATGTATGGAGAGTGGCAGATTTGCACGGGAGCAGTCTGGTCACTTTGGCCTTCTTTATTATTATTATTGTCTTTATTTATATCCTGCCTCCATCTCCCAAGGGGACTTGGGGTGGCTTACATGAGGCCAAGCCCAATTACACATAATAACAACATAGCAGCAATTATAAAACAATAAAACAATACAATCAATATAACTCAAACACAAACAGTAACAGACAATTTAAAACCATTTCTGGCGGGCCAAATGTGAATGTTAAATTTTTTAAAATAAACAAACACCGGGTGCAGACAGAGATAGCTTACATATAGCAGGAAGGTTTCAAGGACAATATGGGGAAGAGACCCAATAGATAATTAAAGTGCATTTGCAGAGATTGAACACAGCAGGGCGTTATTTACTTTATTCAGGGAAGGCACATTGGAACAGCCACGTCTTCAGGCTCCCCCTTAAATCTGCCAAAGTGGGGGCTTTTTCCCAAGGAAGGAGTGCACTTTTGGAGTCTTAGATTATGTGCAGGGAGTCACATTCTGCTGTATGGAAAAGAGATCTGGTCCGTGGCATTGTGCTTAGGAAAAGGATGCATTTTGGCATTTTGAAGTTATGGCTTTATGGAAGTTTTGTAACAGTGCATTGGCAGGCTGTAGGGAAGCAGGGTCTGGCCTAACCTGTGCTTCTCCAAGGAGGGAGAAAAGGATATGGTAATATTTGGATGCATTACGATGAGTGAGTGCATTGAAAATGCTTTGTTTGTTTGTCTATTGAATGGTGATTGAAAATGTAATTCTAATGTCATTCTTTGTCTAAATGTTTTCCTGTAATCTGATGTACCCTCTCACACTGGAAATTGCAATAAAAGAACCCATGCTTTAAAGTTATTGAAAAGTTATTCATGACAGAACCGCCTGGATTACAATTATGAACAGTGTTGGTGATATTGGTTTAAATGTTTTAAAATGTTTTGATGTATTTCTAATCTTATTTTAAACATTTATATTAATTTTACATTGTTTTAATGGTATTGAATGGTTTCCTATGTTAATTTAGCTGCCTTCAGTCCCTTCTGGGGCTGAGAAAGGAGGGGTAGTATGTTGCAAATAAATTAATACATTTTCTACTTCCCCAATAATATCAACCATATTTCCAGTGTGTGTGTGGGAAATGGGGAACAGGATGGAGGATAAAAGATGGAACCTTACATAATGGGAATGATCAGGTGACTACCTAGGCTAGATAACTGCACACCTATCAATCTCTCCAAGCAACTATACCACTCACTACTGTAGCCTTGGACATAGTTTGGAAAGCAGAGACACTCTTCTAAGAAAACCTCTTATTTTCTTCAATGACATTTAATTTAAAACCTAAAAGAAGTACATTTTCCTTGGAAATAGACCAACATTGTATGTCTCCGTAATATCAGGAACACTTTTTCCCTTTCCAGGTTATATAAATCCTTCCCCCTAATGCATCAGATGGTATTTCCTATTACATGAAATTGAGATAAGGAGGGATGGGATTAACTTTGGATTCAGAGCTACTGTTGTTGGCATAGGGTGTTTGAGCAAGGAATGATGTGAGTTGTAATCCTCTGCTCAGCGGAAGTTATATGTGGATGGACTTAGTATGCTCCATCAGACTGGAATCACACAGCTGTTCTTCCCCCACTCAGGTGACAACGCTTGGCAAATCAAACAGACAAACGTTCTTACCAAACACGGCACGCAACTTTAGCTTTATTGTTCAGTTTCTTCTAAAAACTTTAAACAAAAACATTTAGCAGCTTGCTTCAACAAAACATACTTAAACTTCAGCTTCAGTAAATGGCAAAAAAGTAAACAGTAGATAAAGGCAAAAACACAAACCAAACTTTGCCCTCTGCTTCTTCTGCCCAGAAGCTACTTACTGTCCAAGCAAAAACAGTGAAGCCTTTTATAGTCACTTCAGACAGATAGAAGCAGCTCTCTCTCTCTCTCTCTCTCTCTCTCTCTCTCTCTCTCTCTCTCTCCTCTCTCTCTCTCTCAGGAAACATTTTCAGCTCCTCCAATCAGAAGCAGTTTCCCATAACTGCTTCTTCCTGCTTTCTCATAGGAAACACTTTACAGCTACTCCAACCAGAAGCAGATTTACATAGCTGCTTCTGCCAGCTCTTGCCCAGGAAGCATTTCCAGCTCTCTTGCCCTGAAAAGAGCCACAAGCCTAATATGAGTAGCATAAATCCAGAAACATACTCAGCTTCTCTTGCTTTTCCATGAGCAACAAAACACAGTGAGCAACATGGAGAAATTATAGCCCCAAAACCCCACCCATTCAATTAGCCCAGGCGAGCCTGTTTAATTAACTGTACTCAGGGCTTGCACCTAGCTGTAAAGCTATACAGGCTAGGACTTTCTTACACTTAAGTATACAGTAAAACAAACCTCATTTACTCATGAGTATACCCAAGTAACCAAACACTCATTTATTTTTTCTTTACTTGGATTTCTACAAATCCCAGCAACTGTGAGACAGAAACAATGTAAAGCAGACAACAATAACTTCCCTTTTCAAACTTTTACAAGTTCCATGGGTATGAGAAACACAGTGACTTTGCAAACTAAACATTTATAGAACTATGGTTCCACTTTAACTGCCATGGCTCAATCTTCTGAAATGCTAGTTTATATAGTTTGGTGAGGCTTGGGGCACCATGACAAAGGATTCTAAGTGCTCCTCCCTAAAGGTCAAATTAAAAGGATAGTTAAAATGGAGACCTAGCACTATGATTGTATGGTGTGTAAAGGTCCATAGATCACATGCATACGTACTTTTCTTGTAGTTGGGGAAACAGTGTTTTTATTTTGCTTTATTTTATTTGCTCCATTAGATTATTTTGCTAGTGTGGATCCAATCTTAATAGTGAGGAAGGATCAAGGAAATACAGCAATGAGTCTCCTGAAGGCCTGAGAATGAAAGGCCTCCAGTAACATGTACAACCCACAAATCACATATGTGAGTGCTGATATCTATAAGCAGAAAGAACTTCGAAGAGGACATCTACAGTATATTCTTCTCTACTGCAGTCCACTGTTTTCCCCACAAATAGAGTTGAATTATGGTGACCTGAAGCAGCAGCAAAGGAAAATAGCATTGGAGTACTTAGCCAGGAGCACTGAAGAAGAACAAGAAGTTGTCTTATGCAGAGGAACTAAATATTGGATCAGAAGGGAGCCAAATGACTAGAAATGGGTTAAAAGCTCTGGAGGCCAGCAAACTGAAAACTCAATTTTGGGAGCTAATAAAGTGTCCTCCTTTCTACCAAAGGTTAAAGACTTCATGCAATGACTTTTTATTTATGGCAGCTAATTCATTATCCTTTGAAATTGGTTTCTGATTGCTGCAGACACTGCAATTTAGCACTGATTTTGAGTGGCAAACTGCAGCAGTGATTTCAGTGGGAAAATAGGCCTGTTCAGTGGAAATTTGACTTTGGGAGCCTGGGTAACTCTGGAGGAAAAGGATATGAGGAGTCTACATGATTCCCTCCCTGACTTGGCTGTGATAGAGGGAACTTGGTTCCACATTTGCTTCGTACAGCATTCTTCAGTGGTTCAACTAATGTATTGGAGCAGATGAAATGTTGAGCCATGGATGATCCAGTGCTACCAAGTAAGGCAAAGGGAGAGATGATTATCCCAAATGGAGCAGAAGTATCCTAAATGAGAGGAAGTTTTGTCTAAGTTGAGGCTTGGTGAAGGCATAGTTGTACCATCTAGTTGATATTCTTCAAGTTTTATCAAACCAATTGATAACACTTGAAAAATACCAACTAGATGATACAACTATGTAAAATGCAGTTTTGATTATTTTTACATACTTAGCCAAAACATTTCAGAGTAGTTATAAATACTTGTCCTAACCCTGTACTGTGCCAGAAAAATGAAGACTTGCTGATGTTGATTTTTGAAGTTATCTGTTGGGTTGAATTAATCCTATCAAAGGTCACTTGAGTGATTCATACTATTTTTCTGAATAAATCAAAATTCCTCAAAGTGTAATTATCATGAATATTTTATTGAATCGGCATTTCTACTTTAGAGGAAAGTAAATAAATAATTTCTACATGACTAGAATTAATAATAAGTGGAAAATCTGTTATGTATGAGAGTTGTTTAATTTCAGTCTCAGATTTATTAAATAGTAAAATGTATGACTTCCAAGACTCTTGTGTTAGAGTTCCATTATGCCAAAAACCTTAAGAATATTCTTAAAGAACAAAAATAAAGCATGTAATTATGGTTTCATATCTGTCTGTCTGTCTGTCTGTCTATCTCTTATATAGCTGTATGTTACTATCTATAAACCTGTTACATGCAGTATGTGTGTGTGTATGAAGGTTATTGATGTTTTAAGTTCTGGCTGGAATTCTATATTGAGATTTATAAGCAGAGGCTGGATAGCCATTTGTCAGGAATGCTTTGATTATATTTTCCTGCCTGGCAGGGGATTGGACTGGATGCCCTGTGAGTTCTCTTCCAGCTTTATGATTCTACGAGATTCAATGATTTAGTTATTTAACTATCTTAGTTGCTTAGATAGGTGGAGTCCCACTCCATCTTGAGTTGACTGGTGGAAGCCTCTATGAGCAATGGGTTTGACTCTCCTGTTGACATCTTTACCTCCTCATATGAATATCCTTTGGAATGAGAGTCAGAAGCATGTTCCCTGCCACAATTCCTTCTTGAACCAGTGAACACTCACAAGTGAAAGTGAAAATGTCGGTCAGTTGTGTCCTGATTTCTCATAAACAGAAATTCTCCTCAGTTTTCTGTGGCTCTTGCCCTGTAAATCAAGACTTTTATGATCCCCATATATGCTGTATGCTATTGAAGTCATTGGGGTGATGAATATGATTTAGTTACAAATGTGTTAAGTTTAAGTTCAGCATTTGTAGCTGTGATTGTGAATTCCAGTCACTTTCTTGTATTTTACACTGAACAAACAAGACAAGATCTGACTAAAGAAATATATTTTTCCTTATTTTTTAATTATCTGCCACCTTCCCAAGCCTTGGGAATCCAAGGCAGTGCACAAAATCCAAAGCAGATACTTCTGAAAGTTTGCATCATCCAAAAGTTACAATACAATGGAACTATCAATGGAACTAAAAGCCATTAAACCGTGCATGTTAATGCACACACACACACACACACACACACACACACACAATGCATTGTGTTATGAAGGGTCCTTCCCTCCTGACCATTAGTCCTCAAAAACCTATTCAAAAAATAAGAATTTTTCATTTACCTACAGAGAACAGCAAGAAGGGTGTGAGCATAGCCTCTCCAGTAAGGCAGCCTACAAGAAGTCCTTCTGCAGTATTCTCAGTGAATGGACCATCCAGGATACTTGGGATTTAGAGGTCATAACAAGCACTTTGAATCATTTCTGGAAGCACACTGGGTTGAAGGGAAGGACAAAGTTCAGAGAAGGGGACCTTGAAAATCACCTACACCCAAAAATCGTGTATCTGATGTGTTGTTCATTTTCCCTTGGCAAATTTGTCAGTCCCTTTCCTTGGTTGCTTAACATGTATCCTGCCAGAGTCTTAAATTCCATACAGGATAATTGTCTGTCAATCCAACAATCATCACAGACTCACTCAGTGAAAACACAAAATAAAGCTTTCTCAGTAGTTGCTCCTAACCTCTGGAAATCTAGAGACTTGTGGAGGGGCAGAGATAATGCCTCTTTCTGTCTCCCATATCTACATGCCTGATTTGTCCACATGCCTGAGATACAGTTCAAGAAAGCTCCTTAAATGACCTGCATATGGATTGTTATTTAACCTTAGTGCTGAGATCTGCCAGGGTCTCCAAACGTCTTTGCAAAAACACTGTATAACAGTTTAGCTTCATATTTTTTTACCATTACATTTTTGATGATGGCTTATAAAAACAGGTTGCAAACACAATTATTAGCAGTATTTTCTAAAACTTCAAATGACAGTAATTCATTACAAAATATTAAATGAAAGTGCAAAACATAGTGCCTATGGATTTCTCCCCCCCCCCCTCCACAAACATTACAAATGTCACTGAGAGACAGCATACCATTCACAACGTTCTCATTTAATAATGACAATTTCTCTTGGGGGCTTTTTTTGTAAGCACTTCCTTGCTACAGCTTCTTGTAATTTTGCCTTATGATTAGTAACAAATCCTGCACAGCAGCACATTCGAATAGATCTCAGCATGGACAATTTTCCATGCAGATTGAATATCTACCCAAATTCTGCTAATCCTTTGATTGCTGTCAGTTATCTGAGAGTTATCACTATATACTATTGGTAAATATAATAACTATCCTTGGAGCAAACAGAAACAGAAAACTTTACACCTGTTTTTTGGCCAATTTTAAAAGGGGCACAGTTAGGGTTTAAATTAGCAAGTGTGATGAATCTATCACCTGCTTGACATGGCTACTGGCAAGAGAAAGAAAAACTGATTTCAACTGACTGTAAGTCACTTAAAGAAGAGTCCTCAATAAAGGGTCAACTGTGATCTGAGCAGTACTTTCATAATGGCACGTGAAACAAGAACCATCTTTAAAAAGACATAGCATATGTGTGTGAGCATGTGTGTGTATGTGTATGTAATGTTCGTTTGTGGGATTAACACAACTCAAAAACCACTGGATGAATTGACACCAAATTTGGACACAATACACCTATCAGGCTAAAGAGTGACTAACACTCATAAAAACACTGAAAAACACAGCAGAAGAAACTTAAAAAGCAAAAAAACTCACATAAACATTTAAACGCATGATTAAAACAACATATATTTGTACAAACACACATATATACACATACATACACTTAAAACACTCAGACTGGGCCACAGCAATGCATGGAAGGCAGGCATGTAGCCAGTGGGGGACTTGGGGGCTTCAGCCCCCGAAATTCTCAGGGTGGTCCGCGATAAGGCCTTACTGGTACATTATTTAAACTGCTATGTGTATTTATATCATGATGTGTTCACCATGCTCAATATTTCCCATATGCATGTGGGTATTGGGATAACAATACAAAAGGTTTGATAGGGTAGACCCTCTCTCACTCAGATCCCCCCCCTGAATCAAACTCAGCCCCCCCTCCGGAATCAAAATCCTGGCTACGGCCCTGATGGCAGGGGATGGCTAATATAAACCAAAAAAAATGTAATTTTCGTTTGTGGGATTAACATAACTCAAAAATCACAGGACGAAATGATACCAAAGTTAGCCAGAAAACACCTCACGGATCAACCAGTGACCATTATTCATAAAAACACTGACTTAAAAACCCAAAAAACCTAAATGATAATACAGTGCATGCATGGAAACAACTCCCCTGACCCCACCCCCTCCTGGCCAATGGAAAGACCTGGCCATACCACCTATGAGAGGAAAGAAAGAGGTAGAGAAGTAAGACAGGAGAGAAAGATGAAGGGAAAGAAAAAGTGGGGAAGGAAAAGAAAAAGGGAGGGAAAGAAGGAAGGAGAAGGGGAAAGAAAAAAGAGGGATCTTCCTCTTTTCTTATTGCCTTTAATCAGCTTTATTGTCTTTTCCAATAAATCACAACATTTCAAGATATGTCCAAAGTGCAATACTCTCAGTTTGGTCATTGTAACTACTAGTGACAATTTAGGCCTGATCAGCTCTAAACCAACTGCCTGCCTGCCTGCCTGCCTGCCTGCCTGCCTGCCTGCCTGCCTGCCTGCCTGCCTGCCTGCCTGCCTGCCTGCCTGGCTTTCTTTCTTTCTTTCTTTCTTTCTTTCCCTTTCTTGCTTTCTTTCTTTCTTGCTTTCTTGCTTTCTTGCTTTCTTGCTTTCTTGCTTTCTTGCTTTCTTGCTTTCTTTCTTTCTTTCTTTCTTTCTTTGCAGTCAGCTTACTTTACTCTGCTTTTTATAGCCATGTATTTATTTATTAGATTGGTTTATGTCCCATCCTTCTCCCAAAATAGTACTTCAAGCAGCTTACAATACATTTTTTAAATAGATGAAACAATATGTAGTATAAAAGTTTTAACATTTTAACCATTCCAATTAAAATATTAATTTAAAACAGTTAAAACATATCAAGTGCATATCATTTGCCTGCCCAGCCCCGAAATAAAGAGACAACACAACAAATTCTTGGGTTCAAATTGGGCAACTTTTATTTAAATGTTACCTATTTAACATTCCTTAACTTAACTCAAGGGGTCTCAGGAATATGGTGTATCCAAGTCAGGTAGCATACCTACCCAGCTTAATACAAGTAATTTACGGGCGAAACACCTGGATTGCTTGATTATCCAACCAGGGCAACCCTTTAAGGGAAATGAGTGAGAGGTCTATTCTCAAGATATTGAGATCAGACTCTTCCCATTCCAGGGCCATTTAACTTTACCTCATCCATCATCTTGAACTTAATGGCCATCACCCCTGAAGGCGGTACCTTAGGTGCACACCTACTATGGGATTTCCCTAGCTATTTTCCGCTTAGGCCTATTTATGAAAATCCCATCACTCCATCTAGTCCCTAAACAGTAAAGGGGTAGGCAAAAAAACCCTTCACCCAAAATGTAGGGGGAAAGGGGGGGAAAATTCCTACCCGGTTCCAACGGGCAACCAAAGTCAATACTGTTAACGGGAGTGGTGGGCTGATGTCCAGGCTCAGACTTCCAATAAGCAAGCCATGCCCCCAGGTTCCAGAAGGTTCCAGAAGAACCTTCCTCTTTGCTCGTGGGAGGGAGGCAAATTCCTCTCCTCCCAGTTTGCACTGGGAGGAAAGGGTGATATTTGAAAAAGACAGCCCATTCTGTTGCTCCAACCAATTAAAGGATGAATGTATGCTTGAATCCTAAGATCTTTGTCTGTTGTAGAAAACAGATCCCAGAGGAACATAGTTGAGCCTTCCATGGTATGGAGTTCCATTGCATAGGAGCAGTTACAAATGGGGCTGTTTCCAATTTCCTCATTGGATAAGCCTGTGAGTGTAGTGGGGTGGAGAAAAGGTCTTCTCTAGAAGAGTCAAACACAACTAGACTTAATGTCAAGGGAAACTTTTGCCTTTTCCTTAGAAGATAATAGGTTCAGTCTCAAAAGGAAAGATACATACTTTCAGATATTTGGACCTAAACTATATGGGGTTAGGTGTAGAATTAGGGCAAAGTAATTCCTCAAGTTATGAACATCTGAGTTACATATGACACATAGTTAAGAACAGGAGTGAGACAACAGGAAGTGGGAGAAATCTACCCCTCTGAAGGGAATTTCACTCCTGAAAGAGTTATCACGGGGAAAAGGTGTATACACTTAAGCTTTCTCACAAATCCTTGTTTCCACAGCAAGTCAATTTTTTCAAAATCCAATCATTATAGGGACAGAAATTGAGGTGAAATATTTGGAAAAGGGACTCAGATAACAAAGGAAAAACCACAGGGTCCTTAATCCTATTCTATCAAAAACTAATATTATCCATATACTTTGTTGGAGTTACACTGAAAAAATGTACCTGTTCCAACTTACATTCAGTTTAAGAATAAACCTACAGAACCTATCTTGTTTGTAACTTGGGGACTGCCTGTACATAGAAAAAAGAAATATATTATTCCAACTTTGATTTTCAGTAATCATCTTTATATTTGAGAATGTATTGCCTTCATAGCTGCCCTGAAGTCAATTTTTGGTTTTAAAAACCAGAGCAATTTTATGTTACAATATGATTGGACCAGGGACTGCAACTTTTTAAAAAAGTGAATTGCCTTTCTTCATGACTTCCAGGACTTCAATATATCAGGAAACCATGCATATGGCTACTGTATTTATTTAATATAAAAGACAGCTATATGCTTCATATTGCCGGGTCTCTGGGACCTGGCTGAAGTCTCAAGGAACTGAGGTCTCTAGACAGAAGTAGAAATTGCAACAAAAACAGAAATGGATGGGAAGTGTGATTTATGTGTATGGAAAAGCTTTAAAGCAGGGGTGGCAAAGCACTGTTGTCTTGAAGATCCTCTCCTTTTTCAGATTTATTCATACTCATGTCATACAAAGCCATAAATAATAACAGGTATACATCTTACATGGTTATATCTCTGTTATGGTTATGGTTTCATTATTTTGTGTTTTCTCCTGTCAGTTACAATAGTTTGTATTTTCTAAGAGAATGCATGCTGCACTATCCAATTGTTCTTTCCCATTTTTGCTATTTTCTGGGGGTTGTTTTCTATACTACTTTTCTTGGTGTAAAATAAAGGTTTAAATTTGCTGTCCTTTGCATACTGAATGTTTGAGTTACTCACACTGGCTTTAATCCAGACTGGACTGTGTTTAGAGTAGACTCATCGAAACCAATGGTCCAATCTAGTTGTTAGCAAATGATACTGCCCTCTGAAGTCCTACTGACTCTCATGCTGTGAAAGTAATAGTCACCTTTCTGTGCTATCAAATCTATCAATTATGCCTCAGGATTTGAAATATATTACTGTCTGCATTGTTACTGCTCCCTCCTGTTCAGTTAATGTCTATGGCACATACATACAAAGAGGTATTACACAAAGGTTGAAAGTTGGCCAATATGTGTACATGGATTTGCTTGGGGCTAGCAGTCAATATTTATGAATGAAATTCATGAATGAAACCCATATTATTTTAGCTCTTTGGTTTCATAGGGGATTGATTGTATAAAAAGCTTTCTGTAAAACTTCCTGGTTTTGGAGAAGTATGAAAGAGAAAAGTGTACAGCAGAAGATATTCTCATGTGTATAGTGTTTGACTATTGCCATCTTATATGCTGTTTTAATGGCTGTTTTTATCTGTTGTTGTATTGTGTTTTATATATGCCTGTTTTTACTATGTAACAACTGATTGTTGTGAGCCGCCCCGAGCCTTTGGGGGGGGGGGGGGAGATAAATGCGAATAAATAAATAAATAAATAAAAATAAATGTTAATTTCTAGATTGTATCAAATATATGATGAAATGATGAAATATATGATGAAATGGCATGAAATATATAATGAAATGACATGACAGTATTACACACACTGAGCTCTCTTTTTGTTTACACACAATCTCCCAGACCCAAAAACATAGCCTATGTTTGAACAATATGTATACTTTGGATAAATGAAGAACTCTTCATTGTTTGAGTACAGGCTCAAAGGTATACACATATTATTTTTATATGCAAGGCGCACCATCTACAGATTTGGGTGGACATGTCAATAGTCAATAAGCCAGCAGAATGGTCGATATTGAACTGGCAAATAATTTTTGAGCAATCAATTGGATTCCAATTAAAGAAGGATACCAGGGGTAGGGTTGCCACTTTTTGATATAAGAATAAGGGACAGGTACCTAAAAATATGCATGCTTACGTCTAAGGGAGGACCCTTCCAGACAGGTCTTGTATCCCAGGATGTGATCCCAGGTTTTCTGTTTATCCCAGATTATGTGGCAGTGGAGACACATATTTAAAAGCAGAAAACCTTGGATCAGATTCTGGGATAATGATAATGAAAAATAAAATCTATATATGCTATATAAGCACATTTGCCAATTATCTAAGACTGGTCTGCATCCTATGGTGTCAGTGATACATTTATTGAAACATCCATTTAGAAGGGAAATCCAAATAAATGCTGAAGTTGTAGTCCCTTTGTTATGTTCCTGCCTGAAAAATCTCCAATCTTCAGGTACTTCTAATTTCATTTGTATTCTGTTTAGAAGATTATTCCAAAGCCTAGTAAATCCAAGAACAGAATATATAACATCTGCTGTCAACTACCATAGTAAGTTCTATGAGCATTTAATCATTCAGGGAGTCTCTTGAAACCTATCAAAGTTAATAGAAGATTCTCCATTATTTCAATGTGATTTAATTTAGTCAACTGAATGTCAGATTGCAAATGTTATCATATAGCCCCATCCTAATTGTACAGAATAGTAAAATGAGAAGGGGGAACACATCTTTTTATTATTGATACATGCCAACTCCTTCTTTAGCACCACGCTGCAAAGTCAACTGCTTCTGGATAATTTTGTGCAAAAATACAGACTCCACACTATGAATCTATCAGGAGAAAGATAATACACACAATACTGCAGGATGAGGTGATTAGATGTTTCATTTTGTACAGCAGCCCAGTTATTGCTATTCCTCTCTAATTCTTGCTAATATGAATGCTGCTGCTGCTGCTGTGTGTGTTTGATACTCAGTGTCTACTGGGTAATTTGTTTAACACAAAGTTAGAAAGACTTTGTTAAATCCCAAAGTCACACATATTATTTCCGGCCCATAATTGCACCCCATGTTGTTGTTAACTGCCATCAAATTGAGTTCCAATTATGGCGACCCCGTGAATGAGAGACCACCAAGTCACTCTATATAATCAAGAGCCCTGATTAGGTCTTGCAGACTCAGAGAAATGGCATCTTTGATTGAATCTTCTTGTTGTATGCCTTCAAGTCATTTCCAGCTTGTAGCAACCCTAAGGCAAAACTGCCATGGAGGTGTCTTGGCAAGCTTTGTTTAGAAGGGGGTTGTCTTTGCTTTCATTTGAGGCTGAGAAAATATGACTTGCCCAAGGTCACTCAGTGGGTTTCCATGTCCTGATCTCCAAAGTTATCACCTGATGCTCAAGTCACTACATCACACTGGCTCCTGAGCCTGTCTACCTACAATATAGTATTCCTTGTTTCCTACTGACTTCTACCTTACCACAAATTATTGTCTCTTTCTATTGGGTCATGGCCAAAACAAATGGTTTTTATTTTGTTTTATTTGATTTTATAAATGATTGTGAAGTTAAGAGCTAGGATAATGTTTCCATAAAGGTGAGAAATAATGCAATCTGTTGTGTATTTACTAGGCATGGTTTAGAAGCCAAAAATAGGAAATCAAAAATCTAATGGGGGAATTTTTTTTAAATAAATCTTTATTGGGTTTTCAAAAGTCATAGTAAAAACATATAGCAAAAGTAGAGTGATATAGCTGAAACAATGAATTAATTAAGTGATTCACGCCAGGTGGTTTAGATTGACCATCCACGGCGTGAACAGAGTAAATCCAAATTAAAAGGAAAGAACAGATGTGCACTTGAAACAGAGGGGGGGGGGGATTTTTTTTGATTAGTAATAGAAAGACTTACAAAAAATTTTCCAAAAATTTCTAAAATGTAACGTAATTACTCACGAAATTCGTTAGTAGTTCGTATGCCAGCGCATGCGCATTCCAGATGGTTTTGGCCTACAACTCCCAGAAATCCTAACAGCTGGTAAATTGGCTGGGATTTCTGGGAGTTGTAGGCCAAAACTTAAATAAATCACACTGAATTCTAGATGGGACTCTCCAAATAGGAAGGAGGGAGGGAAGGAGGAAGCAGCAAAAAAAGGAGGAGGAGCCCTCCCTCGCTCCTCGCTGCCTCTCTCTCACCCCGATCCTGAGGGAGCGAGGGCCCAAGTTTGCCCAGGCTGAGAGGAAAAGGAAGAGGCCTGAGGCTGTGAGGAATGGTGTGAGTTGAAGTCCAAAACACCTGGAGGGCTGAAGTTGGCCCGTGCGATGGGGCAAGACAGAGCAATGGGGAAGAGAAGGGAGGGGGGAGAAGCCACCAGGAAAGAGGAGGGGGCAGAGAAGCATGTTAGAGAGTGCAGGGAGAGAAAGGAGAAGTGTGTGTGTGTGTGTGTGTGTGTGTGAAGTTGGCCTGTGCGGTGGGGCAAGACAGAGAGAGCCCGAAAGCCAAGCCCAAGCCGGCCAAGAGCACCAAGGCCAAGACAACCAAGGCGGCGCCCAGAAGGAAGTGAGTCAGCCCGCTCTTACTCAAGACCCCAAACCACCACCGCCACGAGGAAGAGAGAGCAGAGGGGGGGGAGAGGGAGGAGAAGTGTGGAGGACTACACTTTCCAGAATGCCTAGCAGCAGCGTCACTTCCAGTTCCCCATAGAAATGCGGGAAAAAGAAGAAGATGAATGAAGGCGGGAAGGAAATGAGGGGGAGAAGACAGGGAGACGTGAGTAGTACAATAATTAAGAATTAATTACGATAATTACGCAAATTGTTGGCCTTAATGCAGTGGTTCCTCATGTTGTGGTGACCCCCATCCATATTTTCATTGCTACTTCATAATTTTGTTACTCTTATGAATTCTAATGCAAATATCTAATATGCAGGATGTATTTTCATTGTTACAAATTGACCAAAGTTAAAGCATAGGGATTAATCACAAAAACAATATGTTTGGGGGAGGATGGACAACGGATGATGGGATTTGCAGTACCTTCAACGAATTCAGCTCTGACTTCCACAGCTGAGACCCCATGAATGACAGACCTGGACCAAACTTGGCACACAGAACCCCCATGACCCACAAAAATACTGAGGGGTTTGGGAGGAATTGACAGTGATTTAGGGAGATAACTCTGAACCCAAACAATCCTGGATCAGGACCAAACTTTGCATGAATACTCAATATGCCCAAATGTGAACGCAGATGGAGTTTGGGGAAAATAGACCTTGACATTTGGGAGTTGTAGTTGCTGGGATTTATAGTTCACCTTCAATCAAAGAGCATTCTGAACTCCACCAATGACAGAATTGGGCCAAACTGGGATCCGGGAGGGCGGGAAAAGAGGAGGGCGAAGGAGGAGGCAATCAGCTGATTGCCTCCTCCTTCGCCTCTCTCCCCAGCCGCCGGCGCCCTCGCTCACCCCCCTCGCCTCTCTCTAGCCCCGATGCATGGATCGAGGCTAGAGAGAGGCAGAGAGGGGCGCGGGGGCCTGTCTCCTCCTCTCTCGCCCGCCTGTCCTTGGCGAGAGGAGGAGGAGGCCCTCGCTCACCCCTCGCCTCTCTCTAGCCCCGATGCATGGATCGAGGCTAGAGAGAGGCAGAGAGGGGGCGGGGCCTTTCTCCTCCTCTCTTGCCAGCCTGTCATTGGTGAGAGGAGGAGGAGGCCTCGCTCACCCCCTCGCTCTCTCTAGCCCCGATCCTGAGGGAGCGAGGGCCCAAGTTTGCCCAGGCTGAGAGGAAAAGGAAGAGGCCTGAGGCTGTGAGGAATGGTGGGAGTTGAAGTCCAAAACACGTACCTGGAGGGCTGAAGCTGGCCCCTGCGATGGGGCATGGCAGAGCAACGGGGAAGAGAAGGAGGGGGGGAAGCCTGGAGGACTACACTTTCCAGAATGCATTGCCTAGCCTACCTAGCAGCAGCGTCACTTCCAGTTCCCCATAGAAATGCGGGAAAAAGAAGAAGCTGAATGAAGGCGGGAAGGAAATGAGGGGGAGAAGACAGGGAGAAGTGAGTAGTACAATAATTAATTAATTAATACTTAAGAATTTCTTACGATCATAACGCAAATTGTTGGCCTCAAGGACCGTAAAAGGAAGTCTACTTCCTGGTTCGCGGCAGCGATACGTAAAACCTCAAAAGTCCCATTACATACGAATCTCTTATGAATCCTTTTAATTTCCGTTTCATTTTTCTCATGCCTAGAAGGTACATATGCATTAAAGACCTCTTGAAGGTACATATGAATTAAAGACCTGTAAGTCATCAACAAGCCTGCTCAGATCTTGTAGACTCAGGGCCACCATGGCATCCTTGACTGAGTATATCAATTTGTCACATTGTATTTCCTCTTTTCCTCCTGATTCCTGTGGTCCCTTCTACATTGCCATATAATTCAGACTTGAACTGAATTATGTGAATCTATGCTGCCATATAATCCAGTTCAAAGCAGATAATCTGAATTTTATATGGCTGTGTAGAAGGGGGCTGTATTAGTGTATTTTCTAGTGAGTCATGGCTTTACATGGTATATCCATTTTATGACAATCTTCATTTTAGGAGAAATCCGACATGGTTGCTCTAATTTTTGTTTAAAAAGAAGATCCAAATAATTTCGGAGGTTTAAAATACATTTTATCTATATGTTTTCTTTTATCTGGAACTCTTCACTGTTTAGATAGAATTAAAGCTGTAGATCTATGGAAATGGCAGCAGTACAACCTTCTAAGTTAGCGTTTCTCAACCTGGGGGTCCTGACCCCTCGAGGGGTCATGGGGCAATTGGGGGGGGCGAATGGCCTCCTTAGGCCCCATCCCCTCCACCTCCCTGGAATGGCTGCTGGGGCCCCTCTGCCAGTTTGGATCTGAACCAAACTGAGCACAAAAAGCTGCACGAGGGAGGTAGCAAAGGAGCCCATCGCTGCACTCCTCCCTGCCTCCCCTGCAGGCTGTGGGGCAGACAGAGCGCCAAAAATGGTGCAAAAAGGCAGTGCAGGGGCTGCTCACAGATTGTGGAATTCTCTATCAAGAGAGACCAGGATGACGCCTTTCTCCTTGCCTTCCACAAGCAGGTCAAGACCTTGCTCAGCCAGCAGGCATTTGGGAAAGGATAAGGGTCATGCCTTTGGGGAAGTGTGAGTAGGATTCGGGGGGGGAGGGGGGGAGTTTTAAAGGCTATTTTAATTGTATTTATTATATTTTAATCTGTGTTTATCGTCCTATGCTATCTAAAGGGTGAGATTGTTGGCCACCTGAGTCCTCACAGGGAGAAAGGTGGGGTATACATAAAGATAATGATGATAAATAGCAATAATAAAAGCAATAACAATAACTCTTTATATTATATTATAAGCACTGTGCTTATAATATAATATATTGTATATACACATAATATTGATATTATAATGTAATACAATATAATACTACTATAATAATATGATATCATAATTATATATGTTATATTACATGTAATATTACTAATAATATTACAGTATAATGTTATAGTACAATGTAATATATAATATTAATATTGTGTTATGGCAATAATATAATATATTGTATTTACATTTTACTTGTAAGCTGCTCTGAGTCCCCTTCGGAGTGAGATGGGCGGCATATAAATGTTGTAAATAAATAAATAAATAAATAAACTCCATATTCCATATAGAATTGTTTTTTCTTTTTTCCTTTCTGCTAACAGACAATGAACTTTTTATCCAGGTCTGTTTAATTGTTAAGCTCACTTGCTATGGAAGTGGCATTTACTTGAGTACTGTAGTTCCTTCTATTGTCATGTTCTACTTCTATTACTTGAGGGAAAGACTTCGTATAAGTCAAATGATAGAACAATAACAAGAAAAAGATCCTTTCTCTTGTGTGCTTTGTTTTGCCTCTTTTAACACAAAAGCAGGGGACAGGGAGGAAAGAATAGTATTTGGTTGGGTTTCTAGCAGATAGAAATTGCTGGAAGGTCTAGAATTTCAGTTAGAAGAGACATTGATTTCAATCCTCCTAACAAAGCTCTCAGTCTATTGGATAAATAGAAAAGAAAAATGGACATGGTGGTAGTCTGAGAATAAGAAAATGCATTTTTAAGGCAGCAGTAGATTTACAGAAGATCTCCTAATGCCTTTAGAACACAATTCTGTCAGGAAAGGTGATAATATTAAATGTGATTTCTTATTGATTTAATCTTTTGCTGTGTTTGTTTCTTACCAAAGTATATATGGTCAATCCCCTCCCTCCTTTCTTTTCTAATTGATGATATCCCTCCCTCTTTGTGACACACCATGAATGCAAACAGACTATTAAGGCGATTCATTCCTAAAGTCATGTATTCAGAAGTGCAGCAAATCTTCAAAGCCTGGAGACAAGGAGCACCTAGATCCTTTTGATCATTATCATTTGTTCTGACAAGCAAGAATCACCCTGTCCACCTAGCAAAGTGCTCATGTTGTCATATATTTATCTTTTGACTCATACTGTGTGTAAAATAGACCTTGAGAGAAGAAAATGTGGAATGTGCTAAAAAAAACTTAAGCAACCTCTCAGAAGGAAAGCTTGAATAAATGCACTAAAAATAGCTCACTAAAGAAAAAGAAAGATTCTGCGTATGTGATAATTAAGTGAACATCACCTGGATATACCACAAATACTTTTTCTACATGTTTACATCATTTTCACAAGGTATTTGCCTGCCCAACAGAACATCAAAATTATTTTCTATAGAATGTACATGCATGAATAATTGTGTTTCAACACAGATAATGAGTTATTGAACTCATGAAAGCTCTGTATTATAACAGAGCTGGCCCATTTGAAATAAAGAAGAAACACATTCTGACTAGAAAATATTTGTAAGAGAACTATCACTAAGTCTGTGGAAGGCACAGGTATGTTTCAGCAATGTGGGATCTAATTGGTGTTTGATTAGATCACTGAGATCCTTCAATCCAAATTGGTGTGAAATAGTCATTCAGATAGGCATTAGGCCTGTGCAATAAATGAAAAACTTGTTTCAATACTCATTATTAAATTGGGTGTGTGTGTCAAATAGTTTCTACAGTGTTTCTAAAATATCATAAGGGGTCCATATCGTAATTCTAATGATATAACAAAATTTTGTTACTTTTTTGTTATGTAATTGTGCAAGTAGAGAAGCTTCCATGGCTACTTTCTCCCTCATTTTTAGAGCTATCGAGATTAAACTTGTTCCATTTGTAGAACACATTTACCACCGTTACTCACCCCCCCACACATTTCAGAACATTTCACAAATGCACTAATTTTTGGAATTTTTTATGAACAGCATTAAATAAAACTACAAGAGCTACCTCCTTGAATTTCTATTTCAATGATATAACATTACCAAGGCCTCATTCCCCCCAAATTTCACATTTACTGATTTTTAGGTAATTTTAACCTACATAAACTTAGCAGTACTATTTCACTGGAAGACCCAAACCAACTCCCTTCTGCCAGACAGGAAAAGCAGTCCAAGCATTAGGGGTGTGCAATTCAATAACAACAAAAAACATGCCAGTTTGGGTGTCTAGTTTTTTGGCTGCACCCCTGTTCCATTTTTAGTGAACTTTCCAAATCCAGGAGGGGTTTCCATTTTCATGCTGGAAAAATTCAGTTAAATTCACTAATGAGGAAATGTTAGAGGATAATTTCTCCAACATTTGTAGACCTATAAGCATGAAATTCACCTAATTTATAGAACATATAATCTACTGCAAGCGTGTCAAGTTTCAGGACATTTTGACAATCCACTAATATTTTTGGATTTTAAAAAAGTTTTTCCCTTATTTTTTTTTAATCACAAGAGGGGGTTCTGGGAATTGAAGTCCCAAGCAGATGTCACAAGAGGAGAGCAGAATGGCCAGACAAGGTCAGCCAGGCCACTAATTATTTGAGGGGGGGAAAAGAGAAACCTCAACTCCCATCATGCCCTGGGAGGGAGGGCAAGGCTCCTTTAATGCTTATGCCACATGCATAGAGTGAAGTTACTAGGCATGGTTAGTTTTGGTTCGGAATCTTTGTAACTCAGAATAAATTTGGAAGGGTTTGCTTTTTGAAGCTTTTTTGAAGTTTTTAAGGAAACCCTTCTGAAGCTTTTTCCCGCCATTTCTGTTATGAAGCAGTGAGTGAGTCGGAAATGATTCAGCGTTCCCCCACTTCTGGTCCTTGGCCTCGGCTCAAGCCTGGGAAGCTTTCTAAAACCCAGTGGATGACTTTCCTCCCTCTCATCTTTTTTTCTGTGAAAATCGGAATTGACTTTAGAATCGAACCACTAGCACCCCGTACATCTGAAACAAGTTTTGAACCATTTTTAATCAAACAAGCCTAGAAGTTACATAATGGAAGGAGAAGAAATATTTTAGTGACAGGGCCATGCTTTTTTGTTTTAAGTGACCATATTCCTTAGTTTTTAAATGGGTGTGAGAGAAGGTTGTGTATGTAACAGCTACTTGAACTTCAGCAACTATTGACGTACCATATGATGAATAGGTCAATGAAAGACAAGACATCAAACTGAGTAATGCACGGTGAAATTATAGCCATCACCTCACCATAATACATTCCCCATAGATTAATTGATGCTTCCCTACAACTTCTAAATCCCAAATTGTTGCTGATCTAACCCATCTAGAAAAACAAGACAGCAACACATAGCTGGAAACAGCCATGCATTGATAATTCAAAGTGAAATTCATAAGTGTGATATACAGTTTCACAGATAAATCACTTTTGTACTTATGCTATATGATATAGTTGTAATCAATTAAAGAGAAACATAATCCAATCCTTCCTGAGTGAAATCCAGGTGCAGTTACAAATGGAACTCCATCATACTTTGGGAAAATATAATTCAATTTTAAGAAATGCACACATTTTTAGACGGCATCTTACAGCCAGTTAGTGTTGGATTGCATGTCTCTTTTTGTGAACACATGTCAACATCAAAAAGGTGGGCTTAGACAAATACCAGTGCCTGCACACACACTGGAGCATTAGCTATATGAGATATGGCATACATTTAGGTAGATCTTTTAAAAACAATACCCTATCACTGAGGTTGCAAAAATTGTTTTATATGATAGATTTACAATCCAGCCATGTAGCTAATGGTTTGAGCGAAACATGACAGATTTCTACAAGTGTAAGAGACACAAAACATGTGATAGACTCTGATAAACTGAGAACTGAGAGAATTATGTATGTTATTGCCTCAAGGGTGGATTTACTTTCAGCATCTCACGAAAATCTATTACGCATTCCACATGCACAAATATATGAAGTAGATCAATTGGGTATTTCTGAAAGCTTTTTTATTTCTTTTCAAGTAGATATATCTGCCAGATCCAGAGGTATAACATTTTGACTCACATATCATAAAGAGACAATTCATCAAAACACTGAATTTCATGACCACAATCCATAAAGTTTAAGGAAGTACCCTTCTGTGTCTCTCTTCACTCCCTACTTTCTAAGCCATCATGAATATTTTTAAATGCCCCACCTGGCATTGCTCTTGTTCATTTGAGAAAATGTCATGTATACTCACAGCAAAGTGCAGACAGATTGACAGGCCTTACCATACAAGAAGAGACAGAAAGAGGCACTTGGAAGGGAAAGGAAAAAAGGAAAGAGGCTGAGTTTGTTATCAAGCTGTTGGGTGTGACTATTAGTTTTTCCCAGTTCATGACTCCTAAAAAATTCCATTTTGCAAGCAAGGTGAAATCTAATCACAACAGCAAATTAAATAAACAAAAAGGCAATTCTTGTTCAAAATTTCTTTAAACAATTTTCACACAAATTTCTGAAATGTGAAAAAATCACACCAAAATTATAAAAGACTTTAATAATCTCACCCCTTAAAAAAAAGTCAGTCTGAAAATGAAATGTGAAATAAAATGGTTGGATTTAAGCCAGACCTTTTTTTAAAGAAAAAAAATGATTTTCCCTTAAAAAAAGATAAAACTTACAATCTAATTTTAATAAAGAACTCACATTTCATCTTTTAATTGGACAGTTACTTTACAATGTTATATTCATGTGAATAGAGAGGATATTTTAACTTTTTTTAAAAAAAAAGTCTGAATGCATGTGTTTCCAAAAATATTGAGATATTGGTCTTTACAGAGTTTAACTACAAGTAAAACATAATGTCCTTTCCCATAGTGGAATTAATCTATTCTTTGCTTTTCTTTCTGGATAAGTTTAAGAGTAAACAATTATTACCGAAATTATGCAATTTAAACATTTCCAAAATTCTTCTGAGGATTTTAGGTACAAAGGGAAAATCAGATCGATGGGAGGACAATTCCTTCAGTTATGCCAAACACTATGCACTACTGTTTAATACATTTCTATTTTTGAGTACATAAAACAGCTCATCTCCAAACTGGACAACCTAAAACTGGGTTAGAAAAGATCCAAACAATTGGAACCTAAATTGGAACCCAAATTAAGTTCCCTGGATCTGCTACATACCACACACCAAGTCCTTAAATAAAACCAAAGGGATTAGAAATCCATTCAAAAATCTCTAAAATCCTTTTGGGGAGCAAGACTAGGGACCTCCTCACACTGACGTTCTTAAGCCAGGAAACAGTGGGAGAATCTGTTGAGCAGCTGGGTACATAATGCCCTGCATCATCTGCATCACTCCCTTCCCCATCATATGACGGAAATTGTCACTGCCTGGCTTCCCCCCTGCACTGTCCCCAGCTAATGAGAAGATGAGTAGCCACCTGTGTTCTCAGGGCTCCATCTCAGGACCCTGCCATGATAGAGCCAAAATGGAGCCCTGATGGAAGTAGCTCTAATCCATGTAATGGGCTCCATCTGTCCTGACTCTGTCCTGGCAGTTTCCTAGGACAGGGCCCAAGCCCCATGCAATGAGGACCTAGGTGTAAGATGGCTCTGATTTTTGCTTTAATGCAAACCTGCCATTCTTTAGGAAATGAAAATTATCATTTTCTGCAAAGAAGAGCAGTTTAAAGTATTTGGAGAGACCAAAGAAATTTATAAATGGGCCAATGGGCTGCAAGAATTCTCACTACCATTTTATGAAACATTTAAGCCTGAACCCCCAGTTTGCGATCCCATAGTCTTTCAGCAGCCTTTCTGGGGAAAGAAGACAAGGAAGAATACATATTTCCATTGTCCCAGCAAAATATCTCATTGCACCCTTAATGGAAATGGATCTTATGAAGCTGGAGGGCTCTGTTTAAGATTTTCAAAGAGAAAGGGAATTGAAAGTAGGCACTGTTTTTGTTCTACTGCTGCCAAACTCACAATATTTCTAACCTCTGCCCCAGAAAAAGTTCAATAATGGCAAGTTCAATGAGTGGTTGGCAAGCTTTCACAAAATAGAATTTCTAAGTTATCTCTAAGACTTTGACTGCATTTGACATTTCATCATGAAAATGACTGCCACTGATAAGATGGCTAAGGAATGACCCTGTAGATGTTAATGGCTGCTCTTTTTGATTGGTTCTGTATTAATGGAATGTTCTGCTTCCTAAGAAAATATTTATAAAGACACACTGATTTGCATGCCTTGATACATCGTATTTTTTGAGAGGCATGTCTAATGTGTATAATTTCTGTATTTAAAGGCAGAAAATTTTGAAAAGGACTAATTATATCCTACATTATCATTTGATGACACAGTATCAACAATCTATTTTAAGTGACAAGCAATTTTCAGGAGAAGTATTGCCACTTCTAAATGTCACTTCTAAATGTAATCACTTTCTTCCAGATCATGCATTTCAGGAAGGCACGAATGATGGGTACTAAAATCTACTGACAAAATAACTACACAACCCCAGGCACCCTTTTGAATAAGCCGAGACATAGTATGCTTGTGTCAGGAAGCTAGCTTATATGGAGAAGAATTTCTAAAGAACAGCAATGCACTCATCTATGCAGAATTTGTAATTATCACACAGTAATCATTGCGTTTTAGTATATGGTGTATATTATCAGACAGTAAATACAGGAAAGAAGATTGTCCAAGATCCTGCATGGGAGACTTAGCACAATGTTCTTAGTTAGCATTGTGTCCCACCAAAGATGAACTATGCTGATCTACACTTTCCTCCACACAGGAATCATTGTCTTACTGCTGGGGAAATATTGACATAGCCATGTGATGGCCAAAGAATGGCGTGAATAGCCAAAAAGCATCTGTTGCGCTCTAATGATGGTTTCATCCTTCAGAAGCTCTGAAGAGTACCAAGACGTCCTGGAGCAGGAGTCCTCAAACTAAGGCCCTGGGACCAGATACGGCCCTCCAAGGTCATTTACCTGGCCCTCGCTCAGGGTCAATCTAAGTCTGAAATGACTTGAAATACACAACAACAATCCTATCTCATCAGCCAAAAACAGGCCCACACTTCCCATTGAAATACTAATAAGTTTATATTTATTAAAATTGTTCTTCATTTTAATTATTGTATTGTTTTAAATTGTTTTTTGCACTACAAATAATATATGTGCAGTGTGCATAGAAATTCATTCATGTATTTTCAAATCAAAATCTGGCCCTCCAGCAGTTTGAGGGACTGTGACCTGGCCCTCTGTTTAAAAAGTTTGTGGTCCTCTGTCCTGGAGAATGTTTTCATGGCTGTGAAGCTACAGGAATATAGCCAAAAACTGCCCAGTTGCCCCATGCTGTCCACAAGCTACTACATGACTGTGTTGTTAATGATGATGATTTACTTTATTTATAGCACATTTTCCCTAAGAGAACTCAAGGTGGCTAACAGCCACACACTTTGATCGCATCGAGTCGCCTTCGGGCTGAGAGAGGTGGTCTAGAAGCAAAGTAAATAATAAATTTGATCAAACAAATCAAATACAAAAATTAAAAAACCCAATTAAACATATTCATTATGTCTACAATTTTTAATAGCCATTCGTCTGCTGATGGAATTTCTTTAATTTTCCAGTTTCTTGTGTAGGTTATTCTAGCTGCTGTTACAAAGTAATTGAATAAAATGTCTTTGTTTTCCTCTGATTCCAAGTTTGTCATTTCCAAAAGGAAATATTCAGGTTTTAATTGAATTCCTATTTTCAATATTTTCTGGATTATTTAATGGATGTTCTTCCAGTAGTTATACACACTTTTGCAGGACTACCATATGTGGTAAAAGCTATCTACATATGTTCCACATTTCCAATATTTGTCTTGTATGTTTCAATAGACTCAAAAATAACCAAGGTGGTCCAAAAGAAGAAAAAAACCCAGAGAAGACATTATTTAAAGAATACGTGAAACAAGAAAAAATGAAAATGATAATTTAAATCCAAGGAAGACACACGGGAAAATGGCCCACACTAAGAGAAAGGCTACAGAAATAAACAAGAGCAAGAAACAAAGAAAGAAAGACAGACTATCAAACTATAACGAAAGAGACTGGAGGTCAACAAACTCCCCCCTGCTGTCAACCACATCCTCTTCTACTCTCTCCGCATTCTCTTTTTTCTCCTCTAATTCCTTTCCCTACCATCAACCGTTCCCTGCCCTTCTCTGCATTCCTAATCTTTTTAAAAAACTTGTATATAAATATTTTGCAAATAAAAACTACTTAGAAACAATTAAACAGTACTGTATGTGTTAGGTTAAAGATAATGTTAAAATACAATAAACATAATTAAAATGAGTTGTAGGTTTTTTGGGCTATATGGCCATGTTCTAGAAGCATTCCCTCCTGACGTTTTGCCTGCATCTACGGCAAGCATCCTCAGAGGTTGTGAGGACCTCGCAGAGAACTTCCGTTTTCTTCAGGCTGACTTCCAGCCCAAACAGCTCTGCAGCTGTTGCAAAGCAGTTGGCTTACAGAGGCAGTAAAAGCTAACTCCCAGAGTTGGAATACAAAATCAATGAAGAGGGTGGCATATTATCAAGGGTTTGGTTTCATCCTCATCTTTGATATAATTAAGCTGTTCTCCTTTAACTGGAAACCAGCATGTGTGCCAAGTCTTCACAAAGCCTCCTTGCTTCCTTAGCCACCCACACTTAATGGCAACATGCCATCCATGGCTAGCTGGGGACGCTCCGCAGAGCCATTGTGCTCTTCCATATTGTGGCCAGGTGATTCTTCTGGGGGAGGCATCCTCAGAAAAAGAAGGGGATTTGCCAAGACAATAGGCCCCAATGGGGGCTGGAGAAGACTAATAATCCTCTCATGACACTGGAAAAGGAAGAGTCCAATCCATCCTAGGCAGCAATTACAGCTCAGAGAGAAGATGCAGGAAATTTTCCACACTATCATAAAATAAAGTGCCAGTTTAGATCCAAATTATTACCTGGGAAATATCTAACCAATCATCCTATTTTCTGTTTTGTTTTATAGTACATTCTGTGGAGCATGCTAATTTGATTAGGCAACTGCTAAAAACTTCCCTGGCATTCTATTTTGCTTATTTAAATTATGTCCTATAACTTAATTGGATTCCTAAAATGTGGGGTGTGGAAAATAATTCCATGACATGGGCAACTATATTCTACTTCTCCACTAAGGAAGCACAATAAGGAAGCAAGTCACAATGGCACATTATCTAGAGAAAGAAGAAACATCTCTTAGCTATCTCCTGTGCCTTTTTCCCAAATAAGGCTGGTATCCTATTAGTGAGCCATGATAATTAAGTCCAACTTAAACCTTCATAATTCAATTTTGGGGGTAGTCATTGAAAACAGAGTACTTCTACATAGTGCCCGATTATCAAAATCTCCAAACCCAAGTTTTAATCTGATGCACCCAAACCCAATCCACAATTTTTGGCCAATGGAGAGTTTTTCTCTTTTTTTGTCATGTCAGGAGCGACTTGAGAAACTGCAAGTCGCTTCTGGTTTGAGATAATTGGCCGTCTGCAAGGATGTTGCCAAGGGGACACTCGGATGTCTTGATGTGTTACCATCCTTGTGGGACGCTTCTCTCATGTCACCTCATGAAAATCTGGAGCTGATAGAGGGAGCTCATCCATGCTCTTCCCGGACTCGAACCTGCGAGAGTTCAGCTAACTGGATGCACAGTGATTATATTATCTTCAGGGAAATCTGGCAAACACTTAAGAGGTCCCACATATTTCTTCTAGCTACAGACAAATGGCCAGACACTTGTCTACCACTTTTCCTACTGTCCTTCAGCCAGGACATGACAATCTTTTGTGGAGAAGCTATCTTGGGGGGGGGGGGGGGTGTTTTGGAAGGTTGGATGGAAAATATTCCATGTGATATATGTCCTAATTCAGAATTTAAGCTAAAATTCCACCACTGTACATGGGGAGGGGTGATCTGTCAGGAAATCAATTTTAGATTGACTAACAGAACAATTAGCTTGGCCCTCAGGTGTGAATTGTTGAGAATTATTGCATATTGGTTTGGAATTACATGAATGTATGAAATAGCCCACAGATTTTTCAAAAAAAGGGAAAGGTGATTTATCAACATGACTCTTAAAAAGTCTTGAAAGCACATATTGTTGAAATAAGATTTCATAAAAATTTCACTGTTCATTCCCAAATAATTTATCAACAATTAATATGGGTCAATATGTCTTACCTTGCCTTTTCTTCACATCCCATAACATTATTTCTATTTATTTTGATGGATTGATTTCAAAAGACACAGAAGTTAAGCTATGTTTCCTGGATACTCACCTGCTCAAATATCTTTCAGGCCACATTCATAATATGAATATGACTAAAACAGATGCAGAAGTACACCTCGGGGAAGAATTATGCATTGTAAACTGTCAACATGACCTTCATGGTCTGGCTAGTTTTCTAGTTACTCCTGCGATATCCGCACTGTTCCTTTGACATGCCAGTAATACCAGGGAGAAAGTATGAAGTCTAATGTAATTTTGTCAATATGTTTCACACACTATAACAATTTTAGAAAAAAAAAATTGACATTATTGAAGATACGTATGTTTGTGAAGCAGTCCTTTTATATATATTACAACATCCATGGTCCTTTTCTAAGTTTTCAACCGTGCACGCCAGGGTAGAAACACCTGGTTCTCCAAACATTTCAGTTTACAACATCAACAAGACCTTCCCAGCATGTTTTATAACCAAATGTAAAGAGCCCAAATATCCCCTTATATACAGAGACCTAATGCTGAAATACAAGAGTGATGGGAAAGTGGTATTAAAAATAAAATAAGGTCACTTGAAAAAAAGGAAGGTATCTTTGTATAAAATTGTAGCTAGATTCAATTTCAAAAATGAAGTACATTTATTCATAATAGCAAAGGTACTGTCCACTGCATATTTACTTGGAAAAAATTAGTGGAATTATTAAGTTGGCACAGAGTGGGAACTGCAACTCCAGCCTCCCTTCCCCAAACATCAAATTCTGCCAGCTCAAAAAACACGGATCCTAGAGGATCGAATAGGAAGGCGCCTTCCACATTAAAAGGGAATAATAGCACCCCTATGCATGCTACAGGAACCCAAGACAAAAAATCTTTGGGCCCATCTATACAGCTGAAAGTCTATCAGGGAGAGTTGAGCTTTACACCTGCTCCACAAGACCCGAAGGCCTCCAATAGAAATCGGAGGCCATGCAGCTTGACTTTGTCCCCTTTACAAGGGGTCTATCAAACATTAGGCACTTAGAAAGTCCTATTGTACCATCTGAAGAGAGGGCTTCCAATAGGGAAATATCTGTGATCTCTGGGAGGGGGAAATATGATGGTAGGTGCAGGCCAAATGCGAGAGAGAGATGGAATCATAGAAAGACTCGACCTCTGATCTGCAACCTATCCCTAGACACACCTGTGATAGGCTACCAGTTTCCTCCCCTCCAACTCTGGTGCTAATAAATGCAAGGTCGATTAAAAACAAAACCGCAACTGTCATGGATTTTCTCACTGACCAGGGTGCAGACCTTTTGTGTATTACTGAAACCTGGCTTCAAGAGGGCGATGAAGTCCTCTTGCAAGAAATAACACCCCCAGGGTGTTATTTGGTTGTTCTTTGTGAGTGCATTGTCGGAATTTCAGGACTTTTCCTTGAGCTCTGCGGTAGGAGATTATTGCCTTGGTTTCATGACTTGAATACAGTTCTTTGTTTAAATTTTGGGGACTGTAGTGCCCCCAGGGGGGAACTGTGGGAGAGAAAGGAACCTCCACGGCTTTATTGTCAGTATTGGACTTTGTTTATTGTTGCATCAAAGAATACTATGACCGAAGGATATATTTTGGAATGACTTTTGAATCCTTTACTTTGGATGTACTTTCGTTTTGATCTATTACATATACCTTGGAATTACTTTTGTATTTTTAATCTTGGAATGTATTTTTGAAATAGTTTTTTTTCTATAGAACACTCATTTCTTTAATAAACTTTAAATCAATGGAATGAATACCTTTTGGCTGAGCTATATTTGGGCTAATTAGCTCTTCATTTTGGGGGAAAGGTATCCTGCAGATGGCTGGGCTGCAATAGGGATGGCCACATATTCCTCATTCTCCTCTAATGAATGTATGCTATTTATTACAGTGAAGAATTGGGGACGGGGGGGGGGGAGATCAATAGGTTTTCCTCTTATACTATGTGAGAACTAAGAACTTTATTTGTATCCCGCCCCATCATTTTTCACATTTTAGGATATTTTTGGAGGGAATTTCATGAAGACTGAGATTCATTAAGCCTGGTAAAACATACTGGTGGAACATAAGATTCCAGCAATACACTTTTTCACCATGGAGGTTCCCTCCTCTCCTTCAGTTCCTCCCTGGGGGCACCACAGCTTCTGAGTACCCCATCACATTAACCATTTTAAGCATTCTAGGATTCTAGGATTCTTGCAGGACTCTGGAAGCACAGTGCTTGCCTGAGCCAATCAGACATCTTAGGGCTTCTTCCTGTGGAGCTCTGTGCTTCCAACATCCTGCAAACATCCTAGGGCACTAAAATGAGAACACAGGCTTCCTGTGTCTTTATTGAGAAAAACAGGGTGAGCACAGGGGAAAGCCGGGAAGTGACACTTCTTCTGCCAGGATGGGTAAGGAGGAGATGCGAGCAATGTGGGGCACAAGGTGATGGGTTGGAACCCATCACCTTGTGCCCCACATTGCTCGCATCTTCTCCTTACCCATGAGGACTGCCAGATTTGCCACAGTGCATGGCAAATCCCTCCACTATTGCCTGCCATTTGGACCTCATTGTGATCAGGTCCTCAGTCTTTCCAGTCACTTACTGACTATAGGGGTCACTTGGGAGCTTTCCAACTGTCCTCAAACATCCCTCCAAATCAATTCTTGTGCCTTCTGGATGCTGTTATACACGCAGGGCAAAGTGCATTTTTCTGCAACACTCCCAAATATTGTTCAGTTGATTCGGACTCTTCATGACCTCATGGAACAACCCACGGTAGAGCTTACTGTCAGCCCTCGCTGCTCCCAGCTCCTTCAAGGATAACATTCATCCGTCTTACCTTTGGTTGGCCCCTCTTCCTATTTGCTTCTATTTTCCCCTAAATCATTATCTTCTCCAAACTTTCCTGTCTTCTCATTTTGTGGCCAAAGTAATTTATCTTTGCCTTCCCTCCAGTGAACAGTCAGGCATTATTTCCTGGAGTATAAACTAGTTTGATCTTGCAGTCTAAAGCACCCAAATATACATGTCCAGTATAACTAGGGATTACAGTACCATAGTAAAGGTAAAGATTTTCCCCTGACATTAAGTACAGCCATGTCTGACTGTGAGGGTTGGTGCTCATCTCCATTTCTAAGCTAAAGAGCCAGTGTTGTCCACACACACCTCCAATGTCATGTGGCTGGCATGACTGTATGGAGTGCCATTACCTTCCTACTAGAGCAGTACCTATTGATCTACTTACATTTGCATGTTTTCGAACTGCTAGGTTTGCATATATGGCATAAATAACCTAAATAACATAAATAAGGCATCAGATCTCTTCTGATCTTGGAAGATAAGTGGAATTGCCCATGTTTAGTACTTTGATGGGAGAGTCCCAATGAATACCGGGTGCTATAAGTGGTCTTTCAGAGGAAAATACTGGCAAAACTACCTCTATTTCTTGAAAACCATGTGAAATTCATGGTGTCACTGTAAGTCAATAGATGAATTGAAAGGACAGGTGCACACATAGCCAATCATTTATAATTTTTCAAAATATTTTCTTATTTATTTGAAGTGGTGGTCTTTTAACCAAAAAGCTGTCAAAAAAGCTTATAGAAAGTTGATTAAACAGTCCACATTCAAGGGATTACAGTCTAGGTAAGGCATAAGTGACAAGGGGATTGAGAGGGAGGGAGGAGAACATCAGTAGCTAAAGCTAGGCATGGCAAATGTGTCCCTGTTTGCTATTCTACTGAAGTGACCCAAACAGTGGTGATGGACATCTGGAGGCTCTGTGACCAACAGGAAAATGCAATGATTTTGCATGAAAGTATATTTTGTACAAACCTGATTGTTTTTGCTGCTGCTGCTACTGTTGACAATGATTAACTCTGTTGTCATGTAAAAACAAGAAAATGTCATTTTTTCCCAACAAAGTGCCTTTTGATATTGACACACTATTTCTTATCAAGATCATTACAATTTCCAAATATTCTTTTCCTCCCAACTGTGAGCAATCTTTTTTTGTTTTGAAAGATAGGTATGTTAATTTGAAAGAGAGTTGACCCACATTTTAAGTAATATGAGGTGTGATGTTTAAAGCAAAATACATTTCTGTTTTTTCTAATTAAATAAGGTTTCAATACACATAGCACTCAGGAAAATTGGTATTAATAAAAAATAAAATTGTAATAATCTTGTCAAATTTAAATTCCAGGAAACCATTTGTGATTTTAAGGTATGGTACTTCATAGGCCTGTTATCGAATGGAAAAATGCGTTTCGGAAGTCGAATCGGATATTGGTTTTGCTCTAGTTTCAGATGTGAATCACTTCCGATTTTTAAAGTGATTTTATCGAAATGGATTCGAATGTATTCCGATAATCAGAAGTATTCTGAATTAGCATCCGCGATTGCGCAATGCGTGAAAATCAGCAGAAGGGAGAGTCAAAACTATGGGGAATCCCATTTCCATCTATTTTTGACCACTAGTAATGACAAAACTAGCCACTGGTACAAAATATTAGGCACTGTTAACACATTAAGAAACAATTTAAAAAATGGGACATAAAATTAAAATGACATCCGAGCCCTTTCCGAAAATGGCGATGGCGCTCTCGGAATGGCAAATCCACTTCTTGTTTGGGGCGCTGTTCTCGATATTGCTTCAATCAACGAAAGTCTGAAAAAAACATCCAAAAATTGGAAGTATCTGATTATCGGAAACAGGCCTAGTACTTCATTCATTGTCCAGTTTCATAGACTGGTTGTTTTTTATTGTTGTTTGGTTAATTCAGATGTAGGGAAAATATAGATGTAATCTAGAATAAAATGCCTAGATTTCAGCTAGTAGAGAAGATATGCTAGAATAAAATTTATAAATGATGTAAAACCATGATGTGGGTAAGGTTTCCATTGGGAAACATTTCAATTTTGGGCAGAGCAATGTAGATGAAGAGAACTGTATGAAATGCTTATGATCCCAGGATGATTGTATTGAAGTCAATATCAAAACTCCAATTGATTTTAATATTAATTGAACTAGATTGCCCCTTCCCTGGATGTTTTTACGAAGAGTTATCTGAAAAGTAGGTTACTTCTCTTGAAGGTCACTAAAAGGCTAATAGAACAAAATTGGAAGCATGTGGTGGTATATTTGCCAAAATCCTGGATCTGCATTCTGGTCATTTGTGTGTGTGTGTGTGTGTGTGTGTGTGTGTGTGAGAGAGAGAGAGAGAGAGAGAGAGAGAGAGAGAGAGAGAGAGCAGGGGGAGGGAGGGAGAAAGGGAGAGAGAGTAGGGGGAGGGAGGGAGAAAGGGAGAGGGGAGAAAGGGGATTCTTTCTGGATCCACCATCCAGGATTATCCAGTTATCAGGGATAGAAGACACAAATCAATTTAAATTCTCTGAATCAGAAATGGAGATCAAGTTCTTTTCCCATGGTTCCTTTGTTACCTTTACATAGTTACTTTTATCATTTGCTTGTGAGAATAAAATATGTAAACTAGTGGCTAATTCAAATATAAGTCCAAGACAAAGATCCATCAACTATCCGATCCAAAATCAAACCCCACTCATTGGCATTACTGTTGATTTTATCTGAATTTAGCAAACTATCAAATCTATCAGAACAAAGATCAAGAATGCTCATATAGAACATCCTTTTTATTTATTTCTCTGTATGCTCATCCTAGTCCATTTTGACTAACCAATTGTCTTGGTGTGCTTGTGTGAGTAAGACTGTGGGTGCACTCCTGCACATATCAATGCACAATGGTATGGAGAGATAGACCATAAGATACAGACTGAGAGCAAATCTACACTGGTTGGCAACAGAAATGCTCTGGAGCAACCCTGAATCCCCAGAGGCCATGCACTCTTTTCCAGATCTATTGTGACAGTAAGTTGGTATTCACATCATCCAGCCAGGCCAAGATCACATCAACCCTGTTGGACCGTCTCCTCAATTTCCATCACCATTCCCATCCAGCAACAGAGCTCCATGCAAGCTCCTGGTAACATGCTGACTTGACAGCCAGGACAGCCAGGAGCACAGAGCTCTGTAGCTGGCCAGGAATGGCAAGGACAGCATCAGAAACATGATCCATCCTCCTTTCCTTGCACTAATGAGTGTAGGGAAAGGGTGGTGGTGTCCCATCTGTACAGCTGACCAGTCTGAATCAGAATTGATTCATCTTTACACACTGCCCTGAAGCTGCACTTTAAGATCTCCTTAAACAAACAAGCAGTAGTTTTCTTTACATTTTCATCCTATTTTCTTAAGAAGGGGAAATAACAATTTGGCAGGGCAATGTGATAATAATAGGGACCCTGAGAAAAGGGGGGAGACCCCTGCACCCTTTTTGTCTATGTATTAAAGAGAGTGTGTGAAAAAAAATGTTGAAATCTCTACTTCAACCACCTCCATTGCTTCTCTTGTGAATTATTCCCAGCAAGTCCCATTGCTCTCACTAATATTTGTTTCCAAGTTAGTGAATTTAGGAACAAAGGATAAAGCAAGGTTCAATCTTAAAGCCACACTTTAAAAATATATCAAGAGCTATTTACTAGGCATGGTTTAGAACCCAAAAATAGCGAATCGAAAATCTAATTGGGGGATTTCTTTTGATTAGTAATAGAAAAACTTACAAATTTTTTTCCCAAAATTTCTAAAATGTAACATAATTACTAACGAAATTCATTAGTAGTTCGTATGCCAGCGCATGCGCATTCCGGATGGTTTTGGCCTACAACTCCCAGAAATCCAAACAGCTGGTAAACTGAAGGAGGGAGGGAAGGAAGGAGGGAAGGAGGGAGGTATTATATTCTTGGAAGCAGCAAAAAAAGGAGGAGGAGCCCTCCCCCTCGCTCCTCACTGCCTCTCTCTTGCCCCGATCCTGAAGGAGTGAGGGCCCAAGTTTGCCCAGGCTGAGGGGAAAAGGAAGAGGCCTGAGGCTGTTAGGAATGGTGAGAGTTGAAGTCCAAAACACCTGGAGGGCTGAAGTTGGCCCGTCATGAAGCCTCTTCAAGCCTTGATGTGCTTTAGATCCTGCCAGGGAGTAAAGGCAGGGGGCCCCCCGTCTGCTCCTCCTCCTCTGCCAGGATCTAAAGCGCATCAAGGCTTGATGCGCTTAGATCCTGGCAGGAGTAAGGGCAGGGAGGGCCCCGTCTGCTCCTCCTCCTCTGCCAGGATCTAAAGCACATCAGGCTTGACCCCTCCCAATACATCGGAGTATTGGCATGGAAAGTTGGGGAAGGAGTAGGCAATTTCCCCCCTCCTTTCCTTGCCAATACTCCGGTTTATTGGCAAGGAAAGGAGAGGTGGCATTCAGTTCCCCCTCCTTTCCCTGCCAATAAATCAGAGTATTGGCAAGGAAATGAGGGGAAGGAGGAGGCGATTCGCTTCCCCCCTCCTTTCCTTGCCAATACTCCGGTTTATTGGCAGGGAAAGGAGGAGGGCGCGAGAGAGGAGGAAGATGCCCCCGCGCCCCTCGCTGTCTCTCTCTAGCTTCGATCCATGGATCCATGGATGGGGCTAGAGAGAGGCAGCGAGGGGCGCGGGGGGATCCTCCTCCTCTCTCGCCGCCCTGCCATAGGTGGAGGAGGAGGCCCTCGCTCACTGATTGGCTAAAGGAAAGAAGGTGGTTTTATGGTACCACCTGGTCTCCATTAGCCAATCAGAAACCACGTAGAGTAAGGGCAAAGAAGCAATCCGACGTCCTTACGACACTTACGCACCAGATACAAAAAAAAAGTGTCGTAAAAGAAAGGGTACTTCCGGGATCGCTGCGGCGATGCGTATAAACTAGAAAGTCCCATTACATACGAATCCCTTCCGATTTCATTTAATTTTCATAACTTTTTTCTCATGCCTACTATTTACATCTAGTGCAGTGCCTCAAAATTAATTGAGTTACAATGTAGGCTAGACATGGGGTGATTTAAGTTAGTTCAGCACTTTTAAAAATCACAATTGGGTGTTATAATCTCTTGGATACTTGTTTCAAGGATTTACTTACAAACATTTATATTATTATTAAATCATGCTGTTAACTTTAGAGACTGGACTTCTTCCCTGCCTGGTTCTCCTTAGAGCATTAATCAAAGGCACTTCTGAAGTAATGGACTCTGAAATTAAGACAGACTTTGCTTGCATGATGATGAAGGAACAAACTTTCATCTTTTCTAGCTTACTGAGATAAGACATGTGAAACATTTATAACGTCCAGGCATAGCAATCTCGTTGTCAAGGTTATTTATTTATTTATTTATGTGTGTATGTATGTGTGTATGTATGTATGTATTGAAATGTTTCACTAAGTTATTTCTCATGGAAAGAAACTTATCAGGGTTGGCAAAGTATATCTGTAAAGATATTCAAATATTACAAGGTTTATTATGTACTCCTATCTATTTATCTTTATATATTGGAAGAAATATTTAAAATCTTCCTTTTCTCTTAATCTGTGGAGAATATATACCAGAATGACTTCATGCAGAGTGTAATGATGCTTTTATATTATTTTAGTGGATGAGAAGTCTGGAAACATACTAGAGAGGCAGTGAATTGCTCTGCATTTCAATTTCTCATTTGTCAAATGTTTGATAATTACTCATATAAATCATAAGGATAATTTCAGAATGAGAACTCCTTTATCAGATTTCTAACCTCTGTTGTGATTTCCACAACCTGAAAACAAAAACAATGCTTTAAGGTAAAACAGGGTAAAAGAAAAAGAAAAAAAAAAAGAAAAAAAGAGGGAGGGAGGGAGGAGGGAAAGCAGGAAGACAGGGAGGGAGGGAGGAGGGAAGGAGGGAGGGAGGGAGGGATGAGCCAGTTCATCTTCTGGGATATGACCCATCGCAAACACTTATGGATAGCAATCAGTAGAGTAATTGTATACAGCCTAACAAGGCCCCACCTACACTGACATATAAAACCCCATGAAAGAACCTAAATGCATATTTTCAAATATTATAGATGAGAGATAGTGAAAGAAACACATCGTTTCTCTTGTACCTGTTGGGTAGAATTTTGCAGATTCAAAGCTATGGAGCAGCTACCAGTTCTGGCTCCTGCTCTTCAAACAAAGTGCTGAATAAGGTCTGATCACATCAGATTTACACCTTCTGAGTAGCACTAAGATAATGGTGCAAGAAAGTCCCTGATTAGTTCTCATATTGGCTTTCTAAGTCAAAAATAACCACATGGACATGATGTGCCAGCTGTGCCCCTTCCTAGAATTGCAAGACCAAAAGATGGTAGTGTACTCATGGTTGGGCTTCTGCAATACACTTTGTATTGGGCTATCACAGGTTCAGAAACTTCAATTAGTTTAAAACATGGCAACTAGAGTGATTACATGAACCTTCAGCAGTAATCCTATTCCACCTCTACTACAGACACCCACTGGTTGCCAATTCGTTTCTGGGCAAAGTACAAAGTGTTGAATGTATTGTTGAAGGCTTTCATGGCTGGAATCACTGGGCTGTTATAGGTTTTTTAGGCTGTATGATCATGTTCTAGAAGTATTCTCTCCTGACGTTTTGCCTGCATCTATGGCAGGCATCCTCAGAGGTTGTGAGGTCTGTTGGAAACTAGGAAAGTTGGGTTTATATATCTGTGGCAGGTCCAGGGTGGGAGAAGGAACTCTTGTCTATTGGAGCTAGGTGTGAATGTTTCAATTGGCCACCTTGATTAGCATTTGATGGCCTGACAGTATTTTTTAGATGTGACTTGTTACTGCATGGGAAAATCCTTTGTTGAGAGGTGATCAGGTGTTCCTGATTGTTTCTTGTCTGGAGTTCCTCACTGACCTAGAGGATTGTAATGTAAACTCAGGAACACTGGAGGATGGATTTGTAAAACAAAGCAATCAAAGCAATACAAAAGGGGGAATTACCATTCCCCTTTCAAAAAGAAAGTCAAACAAATCTATATAAATAAAAATGTAATGTTTGCTTGTGAGATTAACATAATTCAAAAATTCCTGGATGAATTGACACCAAATTTGGACACAATATCAGGCCAACAAGTGACCATCACTCATAAAAAGACTGAAAAACACAGCGAAAGAGACTTAAAAAGCAAAAAAAAACACACCCCAAATTACATTACAACACATGCACAAAACCACATATATATACAAACACACACATATAGACATATACACACACACAAAACACACAGACTGGCCACAGCAACGCATAGCAGGGGACAGCTAGTTGCAAATAAAAGCATGTAAGCAACAACTGGGAATGAATCAATTCACATAAGTCCATTCTTACAATACCGTGAGATGCTTCATGAGATAAGACAAGATTGACCTAAGGAGGCCCGTATTTTCTTGTTCTCATCTGAACAGTTTGAAATACTAAGGAATGTATGGGGGCATGGAAGGTCAGGTGCAAGCAAGCACAATTTGTGCCACTGTATATCATTTCTAATTATAGCACTTTGAGCTTCTGGTTTCTTGTCCTGGTGGGTTTTTAAGCAACATGAAATAGCCTTAAACTCTTGTATTAAATGGATACATTACTGCCTATCTGGATTGCTGATCAGAACTTCTGAGCCAGTGCTCTAAGCTTCACTGAAATAATGAAAGAGTGCTTTCATTGTTAAGCCTGAGTGAGGGTCACACACAGTTTTCACTAAAGTTTGACAAGTATATAGCATGCCTGTCCAGAAAAATGGAATAAAAAGGGTAAATGTGTCAGCTTTCAGCATCTTTAAACTTCCTGTACCATTGGAAGTTTTTATCAGTATAGCTTGGAATTCAGAACAATTGTAGAACTCATTGAGCATATCATAAATGCCAAGTTTTACATCATTAGCTCAATAGGTGTCATTTCTAAAAGCAATAAAATGAGGCTTAGACTGATGAAAGTCCAACTCATCTTAATGGGGCACTTCAGTCCCCCTTCATGCAGATATAAGCTTTGAAAAAAATAATGGTACATGTTCAGGGCTACCATATTTCTTTGTTATTTGGGGGAAACTCTGCAATTTCACTGACTCTGATCCATTAGTGAACTTTTGCAGTCTGGGGGGAGGGGAGGTGGGATGAGATAGGGACAGAAATGTTTGCAGGACTGGAAGATGCCCAGTTCTTAGATTTATTATATCAATCCACTGATCCTTTGGGAAGATTGGCAACTACTTCATAATTAGTCTTCTTTTTCCTCTAATACCATGTTCTTACACAAATATGTAGATTTGTGATAGTCTGGTTGCTGATGCTGTGTTCCTTCTAATCATGTTCAACTTATGGCAATCCTAAGCATTTACCATCTCTTGAAATTAACTTCATAATATTAAAATACCCCTCTCTTAACAGCATTGGTGGTATAATATGATATGTAGTAGAGAATGGTATAATCACAAATTTAACACAAGAGGTTAGAGTATAGTGAAGGATATGCTGATGTAACTTTTGGGTTTAACTTAGGGGTGGCCTGTGACATGAATTCTATGGGCACTTTTAAATGGTGTCATTGCTCTACTCAGAAAACTATCTGATAGAAAGCTGACTTTTTCTTGATGGTAATATCCCAGAGTTTCATAATGGTTTCAGCATCAGACTAGGCCTCTTATAAACCAAGGTTCAAATCCCACTCACCATTAAAAAAAACCACTTTATGATCTTGGAAAAGCTATTCTTTTTCAGCTTAAGAGGAAAGATCCAATGAATATACCTTTCCAAGCAACACTCTAAGATAGGGCCACCACGAGCTGTAGCTAACTTGAAGAGATGTAATAGCCAACATCTCAAATCCTATGAAAAAGTCAGTAATATAAAAGTAAAGACATATTCTTTTATCTTAAACAGTCTATATAAATTCTTCCTTATCATGGTGCCTAAGACAGGTAAATCTTGTCATTGTCACATCACATTTTTAAAAAAGTAAATGTCTATGAAGTCTTAGCTTGGAACGTTTCCCTCTTCCATATGTCAGAAACCCATACCATTAAATGGAGTATAAGAAATGCCATTTTTCATACCTTGCAAATAGCCACAAATGTCACACAATGAGACCTTAATTGGACTGAAGTGACTATTTGACGTTCAGAACTGAGCTGTATCATCTAGACTCCCACAGGTAGTGAACACTTAGCAAGTGACAGAAGGATCGTAATGCAGATTTTAATAAAAGGCCAGTGGTTTTCAGGAGTTCTACTGTGTAATTACCTGAAGCAGCAGGTGAGATGGTGCATGTCAAATAGGAAAATTACAGTTTCCAAGTGAGAAACAAAGCCTTTTAGGGGAAGAAAGCATGGAGAAGATAGCTCAAAAAATACCAGATGCATTTCATATCAGCATGGATAGTCCTTTAACTTATATGTAGGCATGCAAATACGTCAGTATTTCAGGTGGTAAGAAAGTTTTCTTGGAGATCATAGTTCACAACAGTATCCATGTATGCAGAGGGAGAGGTTGCAGTTCAATATAGATTGTACAAAGCTGAATGTCGATAATAAAGCTTTAGAATGTTTTATATGAGAGTCAGTGTGAAATTAGCCCATCTATACCGACCATTGAATATCGTTAGAAGCTAGCTTCAAACTGTGGTGGCCAGTCAACACATTCCTGCAAGAGTGCATGAAAGAAACCCTTAATGTATATTAGAGGTGTGCAAAATGAGTGAAATCCAATTAGCAATTTGTTACAGAGATTTGGCCCCTGCTTCATAAAGATTTGGATGTGTCCCATTCTGATTAGTAATCCAAATCTCCAAAAAGTCGTAATTGGTTCATTAAGATTTCTTCCAGCAATGCAGAAAATTTAGAGGCTCGTTAATCATTTTTATGGCTATCAGGATGAAATTTGGCACACTTGTAGGCAACATATACAACTTTAAGCCTGCCAAGTTTCGGAACGTTTGGTCATCCACTAATTCCTAGGATAATTTTTTTTTTAAAAAAAAACTCCTTAAATTTCTGTACAATAAGACAACATAGGATGGGCACCAATCCTGCAAAGTTTCAGAAATATTTCTTCATCTACTGAATTTTAGGAATTTTTTTAAAAAAATTAAAAATAACTTTTTAAAAAAACTTTTAAAATTCCTAAAATTCAGTATTTTTACCTCAGAGGTTAGCTGTGGCCTCAGTTCTGAGTGAAACCACTGACGGAGGATGAGGCAGCAGCAAGGCTCTCCACTCACCTCAGGAAGCGGAAGCCACTTCCAGCAGTGCTGGCCCAGGCCCTGCCATGGATGCTCGTGGCCTCAAGACTACAGAGAGCCCTGCAGGTCAGGGCTAGCATGAACGAGCCCACCTGCAAACAAGCGCTATCTTAACCAAGTCCCCCGTTTCCTTGAACCACACAGCCTGGAGCCTTGTAATGCTAGAGCAGCAGTGAATGCCAATTATCAATCCTCAGAGCAGGCAGCATGCAGCTACCCTTATCAATCATATCAGTCCCACCCCCTCCCACACCAGACAATTATGGATGATGGAGTATGTTCTATTTTTAAAAAGCTCTGAAACAACAAATCTTTATGAATCTCTCTGAAAGTTTTGGAGGCTTGTGTTTCGATTGGTAATGTTTTGGAAGGGTCCCTTTCCAATTAGTAATTAGAAGATTTGTGTTAATGAGTCATACAAATCTCCAAATCACAAAACGGAACTACAAAGCTTTGCACACTTTTAATGTGTATCAGTGTGCCTCACCAAAAGTCTCACCATTCAGGCTCTAAACTGGTTCCAGTGGAAGTTGTTTTCCTGCTGCTAATGGATTTGAAAATGTGTTACTTGTTTTTTCCTGTCCTTGTCTCTGGTCCCCATCTGGCCATGAAAGGGACTGGTCTCTGGTTGAGCTGAAATCCCTCCAGGACATCTTAACTGGCAACAGAAGTAGCACCCAAGATAAAATGTCCATCTTTCTATCTATCTATTGTTTATCTACTTCCTGATGAACTGGTGAAAGTTATGATGGTGTACAGTAGTACAGTATAAATTCTGACATAATATTAGAACGCATGTTCAGTTTGAATTCACTATTTTATCAGTGCATGTGGAAGAAAGCAGAAGTCAAAAAGTTACACAACTTAGATTCTTATCTGAAGACATCACCCATTACTCTCAAAATTGTGTTGAATACCTTACTAGATGTCTGAACTAGGTTTGATGGGTAGGATTCATTTTTCACTTTCTAGACTGGCCACTACATTACAAAATGTTTATGTTTCAAATGTATGCAAACAAATACTCAAACTCTTTTTAGACAATGGGGGTGCATCTAGCAATGTGGACAATGTAAAACGTGCATAAATATTCACTAATTTCAACAACAAAAAGGTATATGGTAGATATGGAAGTGAGAAAGAGTGGGATCATCATATCCAGACTTGATAATCTACTCATCCTTCCTCAATCATATCCCTCTAGATCTTTAAAAAAAACACCTGAAAATGTGAAGTTGCTGTAGTTATTGTGCTGTTTGTATTATTTTCCCCAAAGCTATTTTCCTGACATATTGTGAGGAATATGCAACCTCTTTGATCACTTTTATGTAGACCAGCTTCCATATTCAGCAGTTTCTGATGAATATTAGGGTCGTTATAAATGTATCTAAGAAAGCATCTTTCATAATAAGGTTGTGAGAAAAGCAAGCACAAGAATTCATCCTTGTTTTATGTGTGAAAAGGAAAGCTTAGATCTTTTAAAGCTGAAATTCTTTCCTCGATACATCATATATTCCCGTGGTATATAATTTCCCACATAGTGGTTTGCTCACCTCCTGACAGAGGCCTGCAATCTGATGCTAATGTCTAGGTGAGTGTGACTCTTTCATCTTCTGTTAATAATTACTTCCACTCCCGCTCAAAGAACACCCCCACTTTTAGCAAAGGATTTTGCTGAATACTAATTAAGCATTGCCATCTCATCATCCAATGAAACCTCAAGCAATATGTCTGTAGCTCACGTCTCTGCTTATTTCTTTCCTAATAAGTTCATTTTATCAATACTTCTGATCAATATTAATCATGTTTCCTTGAAAGACAATTTGAGAACACATAACAACTGATTTAGGCCTTACTAAAAATGTTGACTGCTAACAATCTACAAAAGCATATCAAATGGTTCTTCCCTTTTGTCTTTTTTGTTTGTTGCAGTTTTTTAAAAATAAGATTATTTTATAAATATTTTAATCATGCAATGATAGATAAAAGAGCAGATCCATACAATATATCATAAAACAAAGCTGTATGATGAATCCATAAAAGAAATATTTTAAGCATTGTGAAACTCAGCATCATAATTATCAAAAGTCTGCTGATTTTTTTTAAAGTTTACCTTTAGCCACTCTATACATTTATGTATAAGTTGACCTGCTGTACAAATTGTGGGAATGTTTTGTAGCCAAAATTATTGATTCTGATTTAACCTATGAATAAGTTGAGTATCATTCCATGGAGAGGGAAGAGCACCTATGCTTTCTCAAGGGACCAGATGTCCATAATATGTTTCCATCCAAAAAAAACCCCGAAAACAGCACCATAGTAGAGAGAGTACAGCAGGTTGATACTTCATTTTGGCTCTCCCAGGTTGGACTGAGCAACCTTTTGTCACAATTTGTCTTTTGTCACAATACTCAAAGAAGGGAGTATTAATTTTATTTATTTATTTATTTATTTCGATTTGTTCATCGCCACTCCCATCTGGCTCAGGGCGACTTACATATGGTATAAACACAATAAAATACAAACACTATAAAAACAATTAAAAACATCAGAATTACACCATACAGCATACAGTAAGACATGGCACCCAGTGAAAACTCCCGGGCCTAGGGCTAAAGTTGCTAGCCGAATGCCAGCCCAAATAGGAAAGTTTTGCAGACCTTCCTGAAGGCTAGCAAGTTGGAGAGCGTGCAGACCTCGGGAGGAAGAGCATTCCACAGAATTGGAGCTATGGCACTGAAGGCTGTCCTCCGTGTCGAGGTCAGGTGGGGGGTTCTGATGCTCGGAACCACAAGAAGGTTAAGGGATTCTGAACGCAATGGTCTTGCGGGACAATATAGGGAGAGGCAGTCCCTTAAGTACACTGGCCCCAGACCATTCAAGGCCTTAAAGGTTAACACCAGCACCTTGAAGGTGATCCGGTGCTCAATCGAAAGCCAGTGCAGTTCGCGCAGGACAGGCGTCACATGGCAGGAAGATGGTAGACCTGCCAGTAGCCGAGCTGCAGCGTTCAGCACCAGCTTCAGCTTCTGGATCACTGACAAGGGAAGGCCAATGTAGAGAGCATTACAGTAGTCCAATCTTGAGATGACCGTGGCTTGGACCACTGTGGCTAGGTCATGGCGGGACAGGTAGGGAGCCAGCTTCCTTGCCTGCCGAAGATGGTAAAAAGCTACTCCACTGATGATGGAGATATGTTTCTCCATCGTCAGTTGGGAGTCTAGTGTAACTCCAAAAATCTTAACGGATGACGACAGACAAAGTGTCGTGCCGTCTAGGGTTGGAAGCTGGATCTCACCCGTACCCAGCCACAGGATCTCTGTCTTAGCCGGATTCACCTTCAACCTACTGGCTCGCAGCCATCCAGTTACGGCTTCAAGGCAACAATGGAAATTATCGGGTACAGAGTCAGGTCGGCCCTCCATCCCCAGAATGAGCTGGGTGTCATCCGCACATTGGTGACACTTCAGCCCAAAGCTGCGTACCAACTGAGCAAGTGGTCGGACGTAGATGTTAACAATAAAGGGGAAAGGATTGCCCCCTGAGGCACCCCACAAAGAAGGGGGTGCCCCCTGAGACAACCTCGCCCCTTCTCACTCGCTGTGACCAGTTCCAGAGGAAGGAGGACAGCAAGTTAAGAACTGTCCCCCTCACTCCAGCCCCGGCAAGGCGGTGCGTCAAAAGATAGTAATCGACAGTACCAAAAGCTGCTGTAAGATCCAATAACACGAGCAGCGCCGATCCACCTCGATCAAGTTGGAAACGCAGCTTGTCTGTGATGGCGACCAACACCGTCTCCATCCCATACCCTGAGCGGAAGCCGGACTGGAAGGGGTCCAACCAAGTTGCATCATCTAGGTAGGACTGCAACTGCTCCATTGCTGCCCTCTCAACTACCTTGCCCAGGAACGACAAATTCGATACCGGGCGGTAGTTGGAAGGGACTGATGGGTCTAAGTTCGGCTTCTTCAGCAATGGAGTGACCACTGCCTCTTTCAGTCCCTCTGGAAACACTCTTTGCTCAAGGGAGGTGTTAACTAGTTCACCAGCCAGGAGGGGCACGGATCGAGAGAGCAAGTGGTCGGTCTAGTTGCAGTAACTATCCTATCAACAGCTTCTGCATCCAGTGGCCGAAACCAGTCGAAGGTGGGCCCAGCAAGAGGCCACGGAGATTCAAGTTCACTCACTGTATTAAGTTATTACAGTACTCACATTGACTCATGGATAATTCAACTAAGATTTTCGGGTTGATTTTTTAACTAAAATTTCTAAACTTATACATGAGTATGTATAGTATTTACTTACTTTATTTCATTTATATGTTGCCTTTCTCCTGCAGGCGGTCCCAAGTAAGATCACAACAAGAATGAGATTTTTTTAAAATTTAAAAACATAACTTGAAAATTATCATATTAATTTCATAACTATGAATGGTACAAAAGTTTAAAAAGTAAATAAAGCAACCCTCTGTCCAGAAGAAGCAACTACTCATCAAATGCTGACAAGAACAAAGTGATATTTGTCTGCCAGCAAAAGAACATGGGGGTGGGGGAGGATTCCACAGAGCAGTGACTGGGAAGCCGCTCTCCCATGTCTTCACCAAATGTGCCTGTGATGTTCGTGGAGCCAAGAGAAAGTCCTGTCCTGTGGAATTTTGTATGGGGGTGGGGGTGGGGTAGAGTCTTTCAGATAGTCTAGACCTAAATCATATAGTGCTTTTTAACTCAAAGGCAACCATTTGAATTGAACCAGAAAACAAAAGTTTTGATTAACAAGAAAGTTATATGCTCTCTGTAACTGGCCCTGGACAGTATTCTGTCCAAATCATTTTGGACCTGTTGACATTTCTGAGCAGTTTCCAAAGGTAGATCTATGTAGAGGACGCTACAGTACTCAAAATATGTATTACCACATCTAGATTTGGCTTCTCAAGGAATGGATCCAACTGGCACACTTGTCTTAACAATAACAGTTGAAAACGTTTTGTGAGTAGCACATGTTAAAACTTCACATAGCTCTTTTTTCAGGCAGCCATGTGAAGTGAATTGCCCATCTTCAGGTGTGCTCTAATAGCTGTGGCTTTCATCCCAACAAGGTTAATAGTCATGTATGATAGCACTGTGCCAAAATCTATCCTGTCATTTCTCAAATGTTTTATTTCCCGACAAAGAAAACCCTACTGCTATGTCTCATTCTATCTTTACTTGATGTTATATGTCTCTCAATAAGTCTGCAGCCTCCCCAGTAATGTGTTTTTTTCTGGGAGAAAAAAAGCACAGAAGGAATTATTTATGACCACTTGCCCTGTATTTCAATTGCAGCCAAAAAGACGGCAGACTGACGGCAGGTGATTGTACCGAAAGAAAAGGATACACAGACAAACCTTTTGGCCAACTTGTAACTAATGAAAGAACTACCCCACCCATGACATTTTCTTTCACTTTCCCACAAAGAAACAAATTTAAGAGATTTTCTTCTCTATATCTGTTCAAATTATATTGTTCAGAAACAGTAATGTTTGACATAGCAATGGTATAGTAACAAAAGTTATCTTCAAAACTTTAGTTATGGATTAAGTTCTCTGTAAAAAGAAGAGAGAGAATGTTTATTAAAAACATCTATAGAGCGAGTTGGCCAAAATAATTAAGGTAGCATATAAGAGTTCTACAAAGAGATGAATATTCTACAAAGAATCAACAAAACTGTGTATAGATGATTTAGGACAAAAGAAGAAGCTAAAGAAAATTGCAAAAACAAAGAATTAGTTGGGGGATTTTTTAAGAACCTTGTGACCTCCTCAGATCAGCTCTTAACAAACAATGTATTCATACAGGTATGTGTAAAATTTAGATAATTTATTTATTATTTATTTACATTATTTCTACCCCGCCCTTCTCACCCCAGGGGGGACGGGACGATGGACTCAGAGTGATCTAAGGTGATCTACTTGTACATTTATCATAACCTTGCTATTCTTTCTGACAATGTATTTTTAATCACTCAATGCTATTATGGGCCAGTCTTTAAATATTCTACCTATATACTCTGTGAAAGACTTCCACTTATTTGAAAACATTGTATTTGTCTAAGGAGATAAGTTAGTTTATCAAATTCTGCAGAGTTTAGCAGTTTGGCCAACCATTTGTTTACAGATGGAACAATACTTCATTTCCAGTGTCTGGCATAAACTATTTGGGCAGCTGTTATAGCATTTTGAAAGAAAAAAAAATTGTTATCATTTGCCAGTCCCAACAAAAATGTGTCTAGTGAAAATGGTATATTCTGTTGTAAAATTGTTTGGATGGTTTCCTTAACAGCTGTCTAATATGCATGGGCATTATGACAATTCTACCACATGTGGGAAAAGTCCCTTCTTTTGTCTTACATTTCCAACCTTTATTATCCATTCTTTTGTTTTTTATTTATCTTGGCAAGTTTTACTAGAGTAATGCATCACCTGCAAAACATTTGATAAAAGTTTCCTTTCAATTCATTTGCGATTGTAAATTTAAGTCCTTTGTTCTATATTCCTTCCTATATGTTTATATTTATTTTATGACTAATCTCTTTTGCCCAATTTACCATGCAAATTTTTGTGTTCTTCACTTGTCTCATTTTTTGATAAAATTGATAAATCCTTTTGATATGACTTCATTTGATTATTTATGAACTTGAGTATTGTCTTATCTTATCCACTCCTCTTTGTCTTCTTTCCTTATCACCTGGAAAGCATCTTGCAGTGAAATCCAGAATGGAAGTCTTATATCCAACTTTCAATTTACCCTTTAATCAAATTGTCAAAAGTGATTTTCTCATAATATTACTTGTGAAGCTCTTGCCTTTTTGGATTTTTTTTTTGCGTGCCATCCAAATGGAAAATCATAACTTTCAATAGTCATCTTCTAGCATCATCCAATCCCTCATCCACAAAATTGCTGATGCTTCAAAATACAGTTTCAGGTATGGTAAACCAAGTCCGCTTCTTTGTTTATCATCAATAAGAACTTTCCACTTGCTTCTTGGCTTTTCCCCATTTTATACAACATTTGTGATATCCTCATTCCATTGAGTGATAATTCCATTAAGATAATTGACACAGTCTGGGGAAAAAAACATAATCTTTGGTAACATGTTCATCTTTATTGCTCCAATTCTTCCTGGTAAAGGTTATTTTATTTTTTCAAATTGAAAATATCCTTTCTTATCTTCTTCCAAAGATGGACATAATTGTTTTCAAATATTGTTGACACCCTATCTGTTAGACAAATTCCCAAGTATTTAGCTTTTCTCATCATGTCTTTTTCAAACTATAGTTGTCATCACTGTGTGCCCCCCAAACAGTCCGAGAGACCATGAACTTAAAAAGTATGAGGATCCCTGCCCTAAAGCGTTGCAATATCACTTTCCAGGCTGATATTCTAGATTAACCCAGATATGTCTTTGAAAAACAATTGAAGTTAGTGGAGAAATGAAAAAGGATCAACTTTGAAAGTAAACGTGAAAAAGTATTATATATATAACCTCAGTTATCTTGCAAGCCACGATAAATTTGCTATTATCTGTACAAATACAAAGAAACACAATCCAAACCCGATCAATAGAACAATATTGTGACTTTTTTTTTGCTTTAAATGGAAACAACAAGCTTCAGTTGTTGACTGGAACAGAATCTAAATATGAATCCCATTTAGTGAACTCTGGAATAAGTGTAGGGTAGCTACAGAACAGAGTAGCGCACTCACAACTCCACAAAGTGAGGGGAAAAACCTGCATTTCTTTGTTGCTTTGAGTTTCTTTGTTGTTCCACTATCTCTCAGATAATCATGTTCTGTTATACTTTAGAAATCTTCATTTTGAAAAGGAAATCACTTCTCGCTAGAATTTAATTTCCTTATTCAAAGGACTAATATGTGTGCCTATATTCTATAAAACTAATCAAATCTATTATGAACTTTAATATATCCTCCTAATTGCTCACACTGATAAAAAAGCAACCCATGCTCCTTTAGTGTCATTTAATGAAATTAAACAAATCAATCAGAAGATTTCTTCTTCGGCTTTATATTAGCTGTGCAAAACATAAGAGTCTTGGTCTAAATGGCATTCAGGGAAAACAAAGAGTTTGTATTTCCTTGAAAATATGGAAACACATGTTTTGTCTATCTACAAAGTAGAGAGATATGACATGATTTCTTTATTAACCATCTTCTTAGACAGCAGATGGAAGTGGAAATGTTTCCTTTGTGACTGAATAAACTGCTGAGAATATCTAAAAACACTGGCAATATTCTAATTGATTGTTCTACATTGTATGGTCTTTTGCTAAAGTTTTTACATTGAGCTATTTAGGTGCTGATGAGGGGAATAGTAATGGGGATGGTAACATCTCCCTCTGATATAGTAGAATGGATACATATTCTTCTATGTTGCCTCCATTAAATGAAATGCCATGTTACATTCATTTTGATTGTCAAGTTCGTTCTTCCAGCTCAGTACATTTCAGTGTTTCACTTTACAGCTAAACTCTTCGAAACTTGACATGGGATTTAGCAAGCTTTAGATAACATAATCTTTATCTAATGGGATTTTTTGAAGCCAGTTGCTAAGTGTATGAATTATAAAAAGAGAAGAAAAATCAACTTCAGTATCAAAGAATGAACTGTAGAGGTTCAAGTAGCGGACAATATACGTTTTCCATCAACAGAATTGTTTAATAAGAGTCTATCATCAATGCAGGAAATGCTAGAAACACCAGCAATAAGTGAATCATGATGACTTATTTCTTTTTAATTCTATAGTCCCAGCTGGAACAAGGTGTGATTGGAGAATAGTTTAATTGTTCATAGACATCTGTCTTTGGATTCAATTGAAAAATAATATCCTGGGCATAAAATAGCCCACAGAATTTTTGACATTTTTATATCTTTCACAATCAAGGCATTGTCAGAAAGTCAGGTAGTGTTGCTCTCTCTCTCTCCTTTTGAAAAAAAACCAACCTTATAGACACATTTAAAATATAAGAGGCTAAAACACAAGCAATATATCAATAGGTACAGCTGGAAAGCAGATGTTCAATTGAATGCTCTCAGTGCTTAGGGAAAACTATTAAAACTGCTACTTATCCAAATGAGAAATTTTGATAATTTATTGTTCCTGTTTTTTTTAATGTCTCCAACCTTTTCTTCTTTTGAAAGTTGATTTTTTAAAAAATAATTGTTGAAGTTGATCATGCAAAAAGGCTTGATTCTTTGTAATATCCCCCTACCCAAGGAATGACCAAGGCTATTGTCAATCAAGTTAGCCAATGGCTTTTAAGTTGTTTAATACCCTGTGAAACAAAGTGATGAATGTGTGTCAACCAGTAAAATATGACATTTTGTATCAGACATGCCCACTTTACATCAATTTCTTATTGGTTATGATAATTTCTCCTACGATATTTTAAAAAGAGCTATCATGCTTAAAGGAGACATACATATAATATTAAGCTTTATAAGGCATTTGTAGGCATGCAGCTCAAATCTCTCTATGTTTGTTTGGCCGCTCTGTCATTCTGCCCTCTCCCCACCCACCCCCCAAAAAGCATGTAAAAGTGTAACTGGCATACAGCCCTCCATGCATGTTTTTCATTTGCTTTATGAATAGTGACAAAAAGTAATTGGTTTCCTTGAGCATTCTCCCAGCTTTGCCTCCTAAACAATAACAATCATTGGGACATAATATTGCTGGCCTAAATTATTGGTGAAATCTAGAACTCAAAATGCAGTTAAACACACATGCACCTCTTAAGGTAAAATTGAAAAATGGTAGAGCATGAAATTAATACTCAATTGCAATATATGTGTCTGTAGTTTATGTTGTGCAATGTGTTGCCAGCCAATATTGTTTCAGTAGTCAAATGTTCAAGCTAAAAATATGGCTACGATAAAGTACATGTAAAGTTTATAAATTTCAGAGAAGATCCAGCAAGTGATCTTTTCCATTACATTTCTCATTAAATTGAATAGGATTTTAAGTGCTCAGATTTGCGCAGATCAAGTCCACTATGTGGTTACACATTTCTTATTTCATTTCAATATGTATCTACTGCTTCCCTTCAGCCAAAATAAATACTTTGGAAGAGATTCAGAAGCATCTGCTTGACTTTGACAATGAAATCAATGAAGCTTTGGCAGTACTTAATTCACTAGACAATAACCCATATTTATTTAATCTTAAATTATTTTACACCAGAATACTTCATGGCCACATTTCATCAAAGGCAATTTAATTCAGATTGAATGTGATTCATAAACTTCTCTCTCTTTCTCTCTCTCCCCCATATATGTGTGTGAGTGTGTGTCATTTTAAAAGTCATGAATACACTATATCTTTATCAAAAGAGCCTTCCTCACATAAGAGGGTTTCTATTAAAATAACAAAGTACAATGCTAGTTCAGTTGTTTTCTATGTTACTATTAAAGGGGTATCAGTTTTGAAGAAGGACAATGAGCTCTTATACACAGACTGATAGTGTGAGCCCAGTCCAGTATCCTAGATGTCAGATTTCTGGCATAATGAAAATTGTGCAGTTTACATTTTATCAGGCCACATACTGGCTTGCCAGATAAAGAAAATATGCCACACAGATGATCAGTAAAGAACAAGTAGTTTACTCTTTGTAATGCAGAGCAACATAAACTTTTCAAGAAGCACCATCAAGGGAAGGTTTCTAGTTCAAGTTAAACAGGAAAGGTATATAAAGAGGCTGGTTGTTTCAACAGAACCTATTTCAAAACCACTCTTTTCGCAAGCCAGATCCACAACGAATGAATTCAACCTCTACCATTTTTCCTACAAAATGAGGCAGAGGGAGCTGTTCTTTGGACCCGATTCATAGAGGTACGCAGAAGAAGGCCTGCCTTCATATTTCCTTCCTTCATTCAAATACTTAGGACAGCATGTTGATTTAAAACTTATTGCAAAGCATCCCAAGAGTAATCTTCTACTATAATGCACTTTGGGGACAAAATAAATAGTCTAAAGAGACAAAAAGAGCATTTTTGATTAGGGAGGAGATCAAGAATATCACAACTCTTGGAAATAAGTTTATTTATTTATTTATTTATTTATTTATTTTATTGGGCTTCTAGGCCGCCACTCCCAGGAGGCTCGGGGCGGCTCACAACAAGCAAGGTACAATAAAAACACATTAAAACAAAACACATAATATAAAACATCAAGATTAAAGTACAGTATGATGTGCAGAATGCAGAGGACAGCATAATGTAAAAACAACAGTATCGCGGGCTATGCACTAGTGGCACCTATAGGCCAAAGGCCTGTTGAAGGAGAAACGTCTTGCATGCCCGCCTGAAGGGCAAGAGGTCTTGGAGAGCTCGCGTCTCAGTCGGGAGAGCGTTCCACAGCGTGGGAGCAATCACGGAAAACGGTCTCCTGCGGTTTGCCGTTAGCCTAAATGACTTCACAGATGAGATAACCAGCAGGTTGGTGTTTTCAGACCAGAGTGATCTCGTAGGGCAGTATGGGGAAAGACGGTCCCTCAGATACACTGGCCCCAGGCCGTGCAAGGCCTTAAAGGTATGTACCAACACTTTGAAGGTGATCCGGTGCTCAATTGGGAGCCAGTGCCTATCCTGCAAGGTAGGTGTAATGTGACAACCTGCTGGGGTACCAGACAGGAGTCGGGCGGCAGTGTTCTGCACCAGCTTGAGCTTCTGGGTCACCGACAGAGGAAGGCCAACGTAGAGTGCATTACAGTAGACAAGTCTCGAGATGACCGTGGCTTGGATCACCGTGGCCAGGTCATTCCGGGATAGATAGGGGGCCAGCCACCTTGCCTGTCTTAGATGGAAAAAAGCTATTTTGCTGACCATGGAAACCTGGGTCTCCATGGTCAATTGGGAGTCCAAGTGAACTCCCAAGCTCTTTACAGAAGGCGATGGGCATAACGCCACACCGTCCAGGGTCAGAAGCTGGACATCCCCATCACCCGGACGACCCAACCACAAGATCTCTGTCTTCGCTGGATTCACCTTCAACCTACTGGCTCACAGCCATCCAGTAACGGCCTCAAGGCAATGTTGGAAATTATCGGGGAAGGATCCAGGCCTGCCCTCCATCCTCAGAATGAGCTGAATGTCATCAGCATACTGATGACACTCCAACCCAAAACTTCGCATCAGCTGTGCAAGGGGCTGCATGTAGATGTTAAATAACAGAGGGGAGAGAATGGCCCCCTGAGGGACTCCACAGACTTATGGAGAGCCCTCGGAAACCACTTCTCCCCTCCTCACTCGCTGATGTCGATGGTGGAGGAAGGAGGCCAGCCATTTCAGGGCTGTCCTCCTCACTCCAGCCATGGCCAGGCGGTGGGTCAAAAGATTGTGGTCGACTGTGTCAAACACTGCCGTGAGGTCCAATAACACGAGCAGCGCAGACCCACCTTGGTCGAGCTGGCAGCGGAGTTGGTCTGTGATGGCGACCAGGACCGTCTCCATCCTGTGCCCCGAACGGAAGCCGGACTGGAAGGGGTCTAGCCATGTTGCGTCATCTAAGAAGTTAAGCTTGAAGGAGCAGAGTTGGTATTGCTTAATGCTCTCTGAAGGCCGAGACACTCTTCTAGCCATTGATGCAGTAGTTCAAATGGATCTCCAGCTTAATATCGCAGACGAGGTTCAGCAGGCTGTTCAGGACTTCTTCTCGGTTCTTCTGGAAGTTGCTCTGGAGCACCACCATCTTCTCCTGGGTCTCCTTTTCCACTTCAGTGGTGGAGCTGCCATGAGAACCCAGAGCTGCTTCCTCTTTTGCTTTGAATTCCTTCTCCCTCTGTAAGTGATACTGCTCAATTTCAGCTTGGGCTTCTTCTTTCACTTGCTTGCTGCCGGTTCTTTCTCTTGCAGGCCTTGGCAACCTTCTCAGCAGCTCTCTTCTTGGCCTGCAGCAGCTGCTGGATGCCTTGCGACTGGCTGGCCATGGCTAGCGAGCGCAGTGCTCTCCTGCAGCTCCTGCCGGCTCCCTTCTCCACCCCTTCGCCGAGCCCTTCCTCTCTGCTCCCCAAGCGGAAGAGCAACATATATACAATCATGTGATCAGCTGCACTGACTGACACAATGTCATCTTTAGAGATATTTAAATGGGCTTTCGGTGTCCATGTGGAAGATCTCCTTCCAGCAGCTTATGAAGGAAGAACTCTCTCTCTCTCTCTCTCTCTCTCTCTCTCTCTCTCCCTGAGCTCCTGCACAAGAGGACTAAAATGTAACTGTTGCCAAAACTCCCAGGCTCAGCTAGCTCCTTGGGTATGGCCCAACCAATCAGCTTCATCCTTTGCATTTTTAGTTAATACACTCACCAACTGATTTCTTACATGCCCTAACAAGGTTGGACCCATATGGTGACCTGAAAGGAACTCCCTAAGTCATCTCTGAGGCTGCTGTGAGTCCTCACTGCCCAGGCATGCCTAACACAGTTTGTTGCCACTGGGCAAGGACCATCACCTCTGTAATAGAGGTGCCATGGTCGGACCACTGTGCTCTGGGAGTCCGGGTTGAGCAACCGCCCCCCCCCCCAGCAAAGGTGCCGAACCAATTTGGGTTCGCCCGAAGGGACCTATGGAACCTAGGTTCCTGAATGCCTTGAGGGACTTGGAGCCTGTCAGCGACTCGCTCGGTGAGCTGGTTACCACCTGGAACCATACGTTGTACTCCGCTCTCGACGAGATCGCCCCTAAACGCCCTCTCAAATCCCGCAAATCCTGCTCCCCGTGGTATACAGAGGCCCTTAGATCTATGAAGCGGGAGAAGAGATGGCTAGAGCGCATGTGGAGGAAGCTCCGTGACGGACCATCGACATCAGCATATAAGCTTTTTATGGAGGCTTATGAGCATGCTGTCAAGGAGGTGAAAAAAGTTCATTATGCCTCCTTGATAGCGTCTGCAGGTTCACGCCCGGCCCAACTGTTCATGATAATTCGGCAACTGACGATGGTCCCATCCCAAACAATGACAATCGGGCCCTTTCTGCCGAAGCTTTCCAGAATCATTTTGCAGACAAGATTGCGCTGCTCCGCTGGGACCTCCCTACCACGATTGATACAGTACAGGAGCTGGAGACTCCGTGGCCCTCCGCTGGATCCACCTTCGACCGATTTCGACCACTGGGCGCAGAGGATGTTGACAAGATTGTCGCAGTCCTTAGACCGACCACCTGCTCCCTCGACCTGTGCCCCTCCATGCTGATTCGAGCTTGCGTGGAGGGATTACGAGGCCCTCTGTTGAATATAGTCAACTGCTCCCTTGAGCAAGGAGCTTTTCCAAAGGAGCTAAAAGAGGCAGTGGTCAGTCCATTGCTGAAGAAGCCCAGGCTAGACCCCGCGGCTCCCTCCAATTACCGCCCAGTGTCCAATCCCTCGTACCTGGCAAGGTGATTGAGAGGGCAGCAATGGACCAGCTGCAGGCATTCTTGGACGACCCCCTCCAGTCCGGCTTCTGTTCAGGCCATGGGACCTACTCTGCTGCCACTTGGATCGAGGCGGATCGGCGCTGCTCGTGTTATTGGACCTCACAGCAGCGTTTGATACTGTCGATTACCAACTTTTGACACACCGCCTGGCGCTGGCGGGGGTGAGGGGGACAGCCCTCAGCTGGCTGTCCTCCTTCCTCCAAAACCGCCTGCAGCGAGTGAAGTGGGGAGGCGTGGTCTCCGAGGGCTCCCCTCTCCTTTGTGGGGTCACCCAGGGGGCCATTCTCTCCCCGCTGTTATTTAACATCTATATGCGACCACTCACCCAATTGGTACGAAGTTTTGGGCTGGAGTGTCACCAGTACGCTGATGATACCCAGCTCATTCTGAGGATGGACCCCGGGGTGGTCTCTGTACCCAATAATTTCCATCTCTGCCTAGAAGCCGTTACTGGATGGCTGCGAGCCAGTAAGTTGAAGGTGAACCCGGCGAAGACGGAGATCTTGTGGCTGGGCCGCCCGGAGGGGGTAGAGACCCAGTTGCCGACGTTCGATGGAGCGGCCCTTTGCCCACAACCATCTGTCAAAAGCCTGGGGGTCCAGCTGGACGCCCAGTTGTCCATGGAGGAGCAGATTGGCTGCACCTGCAGGACAGCTTTCTTTCATCTGCGTCTGGCAAAACGTCTGGCTCCTTACCTCTCCCGTTGCGACCTAGCCACGGTGATCCAAGCCACGGTCATCTCGAGGCTCGATTACTGTAATGCGTTTTACATTGGCCTACCCTTGTTGGTGATCCGGAAACTTAAGCTGGTGCAGAACACTGCGGCCCGCCTGCTCTCAGGAGCCTTAAGATCTGACCACGTGACTCCACTCTTGCGCGAGCTGCACTGGCTTCCAATCGAATTCCGGGTCATCTTCAAGGTGCTAGTTCTAACTTTTAAGGCCTTGTATGGTTTGGGGCCAGTGTACCTGAGGGAGCGACTTACCCCTTATGTGCCCGAGAGATCACTGCGCTCTGAGGGGCTTAACCTATTGGAGGTGCCCAGCATCGGGGTCTGCAGACTAGCCACCACGCGTCGAAGGGCATTTTCTACTGCCGCTCCAACCCTGTGGAACGGCTTCCCTGAGGAGATCCGGGCCATCCGGGCCCTCCTGCCATTCCGCAGAGTGCTAAAAACATGGCTCTTTAGAATGGCATTTGGCCCCTAGCCAATTAGCCGCTATACTGTATCCATGGTCCTGTTCTTGGCATGCCACTGTGTTCAGTTGGCCTGCTGTGTGTTTTTTGGGGTTTTATAAATTGTTTTAATGTTTTAATTGTATTTTAATGTATTTTATGGGTTTGCTTACGCTCTTCTGTAAACCGCTCTGGGCACCAGAGAGAGCGGTATAGTAAATCGAATTTAATAAATAATAAAATAATAAATAAATAACAGGGACCATCCACAACAGTTATCCATTTCCATTTCCTCCTTTGTGATGCCTGAGGCCTGCCAAAAGGCTAGCGGACCTCTGAGTGTAAGGTAAGTGGCCATGTCATGGCTGGGGAGAGCTGACACATTGGGGTGTGGAAGGGAACAGCCACTCCACATCTCCGGGCTACCCAAGCATAAAAAGTGCAGAATTCAAGCCAATACTGGTTTAATGCAGATAAGTCCAGTGAGAGGTTTAACTGCTGCAGAGCTGAATAGTCAGTGTAGATGTGTCCAAGGAAATAGAAGGCAGTGGCTAATCGTATCCTTGTCACTGTGTGTCAGTGAACCCACTCTGGATTTTAGTCTCAACTTGGGATATAAATCTTCTTAAATGTTATTCTCACAGATAAAAATAAACAATTTCCTCAATTTTCTTCTCACTGAAAAAAATTGCCAAGAAAATCACCACCTGTGATACGATTGTCTGATAGTGATGAAACTTCATGACTATTCCATGCACTCCCCCTCCACTTTGACACACTTTTCCAATTTGTGCTCCAGGTTTCTTAACTCTTGGCAAAACTTATTTCTCCTAGGAGTCACACCAGTCATTCAAGGCATCCATGACAGTGTTGTCAGTTAGGAGATGCTTTCCTTTCAGGCTTTTCATCATGGATAATAGTATACACATGTTCATGTGAATTTCCCAGGTCTTCTGCTATAAATCACAGTGTCACTCAATGATCCAGCATGATCATGTTGTGCACATGTGCCACATTCTCGTCCATTGTTGCATGATCTCACTGCTAGGACTTGCCATTTTCCCTCACATTTCCCTCTGTTGTCAGAGAGTGGTACCTCACATGTGGATGAAATTTGGTATAAGATATGAAGAGTTACACTTTCCCAGAAAATACGTTGGTTGTCTTAGCCCGGCCCCCTCCCTTGCTGCATCCACGGCACGGCCCCCGCTGTTCGGGACAGCGGCAGCCGTGCCGTGGATGGAGGGAGGAGGGAGGAGGGGATGCCGGCTGTTCGGGGCTGCATCACGGCACGGCCCCGCTGTCCCGGAGAGCCGTGCCGTGGATGGAGGGAGGAGGAGGAGAACTAGGAGATGCCGGCTCGGCTTCTCCTTAGCCCAGCCCCTCCCTTGCTGCATCCACGGCACGGCCCCGCCGGGACAGCGGCAGCCGTGCCGTGGATGGAGAGGAGGGAGGGGCCCCGGCTCGGCTTCTCCTTAGCCCGGCCCCCTCCTTGCTGCATCCACGGCACGGCCCCGCTGTCCGGACAGCGGCGGCCGTGCCGTGGATGGAGGGAGGGAGGAGGAGGGGCTAAGGGAGATGCGGCTCGGCTTCTCCTTAGCCCCCCCCTTGCTGCATCCACGGCACGGCCCCCGCTGTCCGGGACAGCGGCAGCCGTGCCGTCGATGGAGGAGGAGGAGGAGGGGCTAAGGAGATGCCGGCTCGGCTTCTCCTTAGCCCAGCCCCCTCCTTGCTGCATCACGGCACGGCCCCGCTGTTCCGGGACAGCGGCGGCCATGCCGTGGATGGAGGGAGGGAGGAGGAGGGGCTAAGGAGATGCCGGCTCGGCTTCTCCTTAGCCCGGCCCCTCCTTGCTGCATCCACGGCACGGCCCCGCTGTTCGGGACAGCGGCGGCCGTGCCGTGGATGGAGGGAGGGAGGAGGAGGAGGGCTAAGGAGATGCCGGCTCGGCTTCTCCTTAGCCCGCCCCCCTTGCTGCATCACGGCACGGCACCCGCTGTCCCGGGACAGCGGCGGCCGTGCCGTGGATGGAGGGAGGGAGGAGGAGGGGCTAAGGAGATGCCAGCTCGGCTTCTCCTTAGCCGGCCCCCTCCCTTGCTGCATCCACGGCACGGCCCCGCTGTTCGGGACAGCGGCGGCCGTGCCGTGGATGGAGGGGGAGGAGGAGGGGCTAAGGAGATGCCGGCTCGGCTTCTCCTTAGCCCGCCCCCTCCTTGCTGCATCCACAGCACGGCCCCCGCTGTTCTGGGACAGCGGCGGCCGTGCCGTGGATGGAGGAGGAGGAGGAGGGGCTAAGGAGATGCCGGCTCGGCTTCTCCTTAGCCCGGCCCCCTCCTTGCTGCATCCACGGCACGGCCCCCACTGTCCCGGAAAGCGGCGGCCGTGCCGTGGATGGAGGGAGGAGGAGGAGGGCTAAGGAGATGCCGGCTCGGCTTCTCCTTAGCCCGCCCCCTGTGCTGCATCACGGCACGGCCCCCACTGTTCCGGAACAGCGGCGGCCGTGCCGTGGATGGAGGGAGGGAGGAGGAGGGGCTAAGGAGAAGCCGGCTCGGTTTCTCCTTAGCCCGGCCCCCTCCCTCCCTCCATCTACGGCACCCCCGCCGCTGTTCCTGAGGAGGAGGAGGCGAGGGTGAGTGTTGGCTGCCATGCGCGAACGTTCTAAGCGTTCGCGCTGGCAGCGAAGAGGCCGGGATGGGAATTCCCTTGGCGGTTTTTTTGGGGCTGGTTTTTGGGGGTGTTGGGAGGTACCTAGGGTCTGGTTTTTGGGCCTAGTTGGTACCGAGGGGTTATGGTTCTATGGGCTGGCTAGTTTAGTGCTTCTGCATGGCATGGTTTAGTTGTCTATGATCGTCAATGCACGACCGTGTCTCCTTTATATATATAGATTTTACAAGCCCTTCAGGCTCCTGACTGGCTTGACCCCATTATAAAATGAGGGAGGCTTTTTCAGCTCAAAAAAACGCTAAAAACTTGGGTTATCTTTGTGTGTGTGTGTGTGTGTGTGTGTGTGTGTGTATCTCATATACATATGAGAGAGAGAGAGAGAATTAGCTTTGAATAGCATCGGGAAGGGTTAACTGCTCTGTGGTATTTGTGTTTCTATCTCTTCCCCTCTTCACCTCACTTTATGTCCTTGTGATAATTGTATTTTGAAAAATGTGGCTTGTTATGGAAACAAGAGTTGGCGAGAAAGCTTCAGTTGAGACACCTTTCCCCTATGATAACTCTTCAAGGAGTGAATTTCCCTTCCTAGGGGTAGGTTTATCTCATTTCCTGCTGCCTCATCCCTGTTTGTAACTTTCAGTCACTTGTAAGTTGAATGTTTGTAAGATGTTTGTACAGGAACTGCCTGTACACAGTTCTTAGCAACTGAAAACATATTATACATCTTCTGCTGGTTTCTCTCTGTACTATTCCACCATGTTTCTGGATAATCACATCCCAAATTGAATCATTAGATCAATGAGGTGTCAGTCTGATATTTCCATCATCTGCACACTCTGTAGGTAAGTCAAAGAAAGCCTTGACTGTGTGAACATTAGGCATGGTTTCGAACCCAAAAATGGCGATTCTAAAATCAAATGGGGGGGGGGATTTTTTTTGATTAGTAAAAGAAAGACTTGCAAAAAAATTTCCAAAAATTTCTAAAATGTAACTTCATTACTAACGAAATTCATTAGTAGTTCGTATGCCAGCGCATGCGCATTCCAGATGGTTTTGGCCTACAACTCCCAGAAATCCTAACAGCTGGTAAATTGGCTGGGATTTCTGGGAGTTGTAGGCCAAAACTTGAATAAATCACACTGAATTCTAGATGGGACTCTCCAAATAGGAAGGAGGGAGGGAGGGGGGTATTCTATTCTTGGAAGCAGCAAAAAAAAGGAGGAGCCCCCCCCCCCTCGCTCCTCGCTGCCTCCCTCTCACCCCGATCCTGAGGGAGCGAGGGCCCAAGTTTGCCCAGGCTGAGAGGAAAAGGAAGAGGCCTGAGGCTGTGAGGAATGGTGGGAGTTGATGTCCAAAACACCTGGAGGGCTGAAGTTGGCCCGACAAGAAGCCTCTTCAAGGCTTTAGATCCTGGCAGGCAGAAGGGGCAGGAGAGCCGTCCACTCCTCCTGCCCTGCCAGGATCTAAAGCATCAATGAGTATTGGGGTGAGAAACCAACCTAATGTATAATAGAATGAATGCTACTGTAAGTGCCTAATATTATAAGTAATCCAACTGGTCATATACCTACATTCCATGCACATGCAATAATACAGCAGTAATAACAATGGGTATAAGAAGAGGTAAAATTCAAACCGAAGTATTCTGACTGGTCCCTCCTCAAACTGCAAAAGGCTCTTCTCTATGAGCGGGAAAAGGCAAAACCCCCGGCACAGCGTTTGCTGCCTGGGTGCACACACATACATATTCTTTGGGGGGGGGATTTGCTGCAGAATCCGGGCTCATAGAGAAGATTCTGCAGCAAATCCCCCAAAAAGAATATGTATGTGTGTGCACCCAGGCAGCAAATGCTGTGCCCGGGGTTTTGCCTTTTCCGGGCTCAGAGAAGAGCCTTTGCAGTTTGAGGAGGGAGCACAGTCAGAATACTTCGGTTTGAATTTTACCTCTTCTTATACCCATTGTTATTACTGCTGTATTATTGCATGTGCATGGAATGTAGGTATATGACCAGTTGGATTACTTATAATATTAGGCACTTACAGTAGCATTCATTCTATTATACATTAGGTTGGTTTCTCACCCCAATACTCTTTGATGCTTTAGATCCTGGCAGGCAGGAGAGGCAGGGAAGCCTGGAAAAATGTAAACAGAGAGGTTTACTCAGAAGTAAATACACAAAGGAGGGCACTTCATCCAAAGTGCCCTCCTTTGTGGATTTACTTCTGAGTAATCCTCTCTGTTTACATTTTTTCCAGGCTTCCCAGCTGAAAAGAAGGAGCGAGTTTAGGGCTTGCCTTGCCATAATACTTATTGGCAAGGGAGGCGGGGAGGGTGGTGAGAGAGAAGGAGGGTGCCCCCTTACGACCTAATAACGACACTTAAGAAAATCCTGGCCCCGAAGTTCTATAAAGAAAGTCCACTTCCTGGTTGGCGTTCCAGGTGCGGAAATACTCAAAAGTAGCATTTCTTACGAATTTCTTACGAATCATTTCATTTTCATAACTTTTTTCTCATGCCTAGTGAACATGTCTTCAAGTTGCATGTCTACTTATGATGATCCCAGCAATTGTTCATTGGGAATATCTAGATTTGTATGTTCCTTGCACTGAAATATAATCTATAGAGCAATCTTCCATACAAGTACCAGATAGGAATGACTCTACATAGATTCTAAAATCAAACAAAATTTGATGTATTTAGGCTATTTAGGCAGACACATTACTATTCCAGCCCAACTTCTATCCAAAATGTAATTGATACTCTAACATGGTCAATCAGGACAGTTTTCCCACACACATTTGTTTTAGAGTAGTGGTTCCCAACCTTTGGCAATCTAGATGTTTTGATCTTCAACCCCCCAAAATCCCACTCATCTTACCAGCTGTAAGGAATTATGGAAGCTAAAGTCCAAAACACCTGGAGGACCAAAGGTTGGGAACCACTGTTTTTGAGCAAAACACAAACAACAGGAGGTCAGCATGTTATGTATCCAACAGAGAGAGGAGTTTGAGAGTAAATCCAATTGAAGTGTTGAGAGTAAATCCAGGTGAAATCAATTTCACTTACTTCTGAAGGAATGTATGTAGGATCAAACTGTATACCATCTATCTTGCACTTGGATAAGTAATGATTGCTGGTAATTCTCATTCCATTTGGCAATGCATGAAGAACTGAATTTCCACTGTTGTTGCAAGTGTCATAACATGTGGTTTCATTAATCTTTATATACTGTGGAGTTTTTCACTCTCACTAAAAACTGGACTTTCGCTTTCTCTCTCATTTGAACATGTAACTACAAAGCTTTCATTCTTTGGTGTGAAACACACCTTATCAATGCAACTAAGTAAGGATTCGGCACTCCAGAGAACAATTATCATGTGATGTCATCAAGCTACTCTGACCTGCAAACTCAGCAAATCCAGCATTGATCATTTCTCAAGTCCACTTAAAGGGGGAAAATAACGGTTTTCCTGTGGATGTATTCTGTGAATTAATTTGGGGGGTTTCCTCCCCTTTTCTTCCATTCAAAGACCGGATGACTATATCAAATTATGTTTGATTCTGTCTGTCTCTAATATTGTGACAACTTCATAAAGTTTATACTCTGTATTTCAGGGAACAGCCTAGTAACGGTTAAATGCAAACATTGTAGTATACGGAACAGGTGGCCAAATTTCTCTTTGCAGCGGCAAAAAGCCGCAAGTGCTTCATTAATAACCTGTAAACACTAAGAGTGTAACAAAGAGTACTCAGAACACTTACTATTAATTGGCAATCAGTTCCTGTTTTAAATGATAAAGACAGTCATTCAACCGATAGCGAACTGTGACACTTGTTCTTAATCATAACCCAAATGCAATGTTATTAATTTCTTAAATGTTGTATTCTATGGTTCTATTTTCACCTGACTTAGCCGATGGTTTGTTGACCGAAATAAAGGCTACTGACTGACTGACTGACTGACTGAAATGCAAACATTGTAGTATATATTTCTTCAACTGTATTGAAGTGAACACACGGTATATGAGTACGACAGCACATTGCAAAATTGTGACATTTCTCTTTCTCTTTATTTCTTTTACTGATCCACCAGCTGGAGCCAAGTGCAAGAGATACATGATGGGCAGGATAGTGATGACGATGATGATAATTCTGTCATTAGCTTGATGCAATTTCATTTGTGTCAGCAATTCACTTTCTTATTTCCTACTGAAGAGTGATGTCCACGACACATTCATACTTTTTATTGCTTGTGGGAGGCTTTGCAGACATTTGCACTTTTCCTGATCTAACCTTGAATATTTCTAACATTAAGGACTTTAACACATGATACAGGCAAGCTGGTATTGAAGCTGATGGCGGTCCCTATTGCATAATGCTGTGTGCATTTCAATGCCATTATGCCTCCTCCTTGTGATTAATCCATCCCTTGCTATTGACAGGGAAAACCCATAAATAGTTCACTATCGTGCAATGACCTATCCTGTGCAGTAAAATGATGTTGAGGGGTAGGATTCTCCTTCACTTCCCATCTCACCCCTCACTATTCTCTAACTCAGTGTTTTTCAACCTTTTTTGAGCCGCGGCACATTTTTTACATTTACAAAATCCTGGAGCACACCACCAACCAAAATGACACAAAAGGACACTCTAACACAGTAATACATATAGTTAATATTTTTAAATGTATTTATACACTCAGTGTAAAACCTGGGCCTGTTTCGATGAACACAACATATATATGACTTCCCTTCACATATTCACACATGGCCATCATGTCTCCTCTCAGTCTTCTCTTCTTCAGGCTAAACATGCCCAGCTCTTCAAGCCGCTCCTCATAGGGCTTGTTCTCCAGACCCTTGTGAAATTTCACCCTGAGTGAAACTTGTTTCCAGTTAACTATGGATGTCATGAAGCTGTTATAAACAATTCCTTGGGGAGGAGGCAACTCTCAAAAAATCCAGTAAAATAGTTTAAAAAGAAAAACATTTCCAAGTGGAGAGGCTCAATTTGTTTCTTGGAAACCTGTGAAAGTTTCAGCCTCTTGGTGCTCCCAGGTTTGCTCACTGCCCAATTCACCAACGTGGAGCTTCCGGCTTTGTTTCCATGAGAAATCCAAGCCAACCCGAAAACGCCGACTCAATCACTTCCATCCAGTGCTCTGCTTTTGTGGAGGGAGGCAGCGAAAGAGGCCACACAGATCTATGAAACATATCGGGAGGCTGAAGCAGCCCTGAGCGGGAGCTGGAGCCATGCTGAGTCAAGGCTCCTGAAGGCTTCCTCAAGGCAGGCTTGGCCCTGGCATTCGACGGAGCTCTTCCTTGGCCTCGGGGAGGATCTTTGGGGAGGGAAATAGGGAGAAAGAGCTGCTAGGAGGGAGAAGAGTGCCAATTTCCCACAGCACACCTGATGATCGCTCATGGCACACTAGTGTGCCACGGCACACTGGTTGGGAAACACTGCTCTAACTGTCTGTTTTCTGTTTATTTAACATTTAACTGTTATTTTTGGGTTTTTTGGTTTTCATTCCTGAAACTTCAAAATTGCTCTAAAAATACAAAAATTAAGGAATGGCAGAAGTGTGGGCAGTGGAAGTTATTAGGGTATACAGAAGTACTGGCAAAATGGCATAATTGCGCAAATGAAGAAAGGTGAAATATCAAATGTGCTCATCCTGATATGTATCATTAGCTATGATAGCAAAGCTATCATGGAATAGCAGCTTCATGCAACAAAGTCCAAAATAGCCCTATCTTAACTGTAAGTAGTTTTACAATGGATATAATCATCTTGAGATTAACCTTGTGTGATACTTTATATATATGCTGCACAAACTTTATTGCCATTAAGAACATTCTTTTCATATTAATTCGAATGGGACCTATGCTTAAGCTGTCCACTTTGTCCGGACCCATTCCACTGCAACAGTTGATATTTGAAAGATGACATACTTGAAACAGCCTAGCTTAAAAATATGTCTGATAGAATAAAACATAAAATGTGAACTAATATGATTGGGGATTTCTACTGACCCTTTTTGCTTTCCCTTCAAAGCCCATTACCCTGTACAGAAGACTTTTCATCTACACCATTAGTAATTATTTGTTTGCTAAATGAGTTTAGAGATCTACTTAGACATAATTTAAATGCCATTTAAAACTCCATTAGCTATGTTTATTACCAAAATTTAAATAGTAAGTTCTTCTTAGCTGCTTAAAAAAACAGTGAAGAAACAGCAGAAATGGCTGGCAGAGTTAATTAACCCAATGGTCTTCAACCTCTCAAGGCAAAGGCTCAACACCAACATGGCTCGTTGACCTGCAAAAAAATACATTAGTAAGCCTGCCCAGAAGTCACCACAAGAAGGAATAGCAAGTAGAGAGAATATATAAACCTCTTATTTATATTCACAGTCAGACTCAGTACTGGGGAAATGAGAAAGAAGCATTTTGTAATCCAGATGTCAAAAAAATTAAAATATCTTAATTTTAATATGCAAAGTATCATTCTGTATTTAAAGAATTATAACTGAATATGTAGGTCTTATACAGAACACTGGTACCACATTCTCCCTATCTTGTGGACCCTTAGACTTCCTGAAAATAGATAGATATATATGCTTTACTAATTCCATATACTGTATACCTGGAATATGTCAAATGTGCATATCTATCATCTAGCTGTCTATCTGTCTGTCTATCTATCTATCCTTAAAGCTGATACACATGTGAATTATCCCTGTTCTGATCCTATCATTTTTCAGCCTGGACATTCAAACAACTGAGAATTAAAGCCATAAGCCACAACTGCACTCTTTTAAAGCTTTCATATTCAAATAGATCACAAAGACTCAAGCCATAAGTTAGCAATTCCCCAACAAAGAACTGCCATCGAGGACATACAGATCATGTGAGGGTCAGTATGATCTGTAAGTGCCGTGCTGTACAGCACTTACATCTTACAAATACATATTTAATCAAAAAAACATTCCTTGCAGATTATGGAAGAAAGAAAAAAGACTTCCAAAAATATAATTGAAGAAAGTGTTCAAATAATCATACTTGCTTTTGGAAGCAAGTATGATTATTGTAGCAGCTACTTGTGTCTCAGTTTTATTAAAAGACACATATATTTGGATGAAAGAGAAAAAATCTATCATTTCCATTTGGATGGATAAAAATTATGCAGAAAAATTATTCATCTTGGACCTAATATTGAGCTTTTTGCACAATTAATGGACATTTTGCACAATTAATGGACATGTATCAGTAGATCAAATGAAGGCATGAAGGGGAGTGTATTATGTCCTCTGGATATAGCCCTGACTCTATTATACCCACTGACAATGTTTCACCTATGTTTAATTTTAGTTAGAAAAAGGCCCTCTGTCCATTCATTAATGCACCCATCACCCTCATATCTGTACATACTCAATATATTTTTTCATAGAAACACAAAATAATCAAGTTGGAAGGTGCTTCAAAGGCCATCTAGTCTCTGCAGGAAAAAACAATTCTGAAAGATGCCTATCAAGCTTGTTTAAAGACCTCAAAAGAAAAAAAATCCACTACTTTCAAGGTAGTCTATTCCATTGTTGAACAGCTCTTATTGCCAAGAAGATCTTTCTAATGTTTAGACACAAACATTTTACTTTTTAAATTTGAATCCATTGATTCATGTTCTTTGCTCTTGAGCAGAAGAAAATACGAGAGCTCACTCCATCTTCCACATGACATTTTCTTGTGATCACCCCTTTTGTTCATTCCTTTCCAATAGTAAGGGCCATTAGTGATCAGACTATGAGTGCTCATCTGAATATATAGCCCCTTTCTCAGTAACTGAATATGCAGCCACTGGGAAAGCAGGGCTAGTGAATCTATTGCTGCTCCATGTCATTTGAACGTGGTGTTCTCGCCACTAGAGGGCTACCCGCGCGAGATTTCTACATGCATCTCCCTGTAGGCATCTGGGTAATGTCGTTCCCATTGACATTGCATCGTTTGCAGCGCTCGCTTCAATTTGGTATTGGTATTTATATTTATTTGATACTGATGTTATACTGGGGGATCATTGTATATATATTTCTCATGCTTAGGGGACCAGGAACTTGGTTCACAGCGTGACTCGTTTACTATTGCCTGCCATACTCTGTACTGTATGACACTACATGTATTAGCACAGCATCATTTAGTGGTATTATCCATTACTGCCATTATCCTGCATTATTTTTAGAGGTTTGTCCTTCTCTCAGTGAGCTTTTGCCACATACCCTTGTTTGTTTTTGGTTCTGTACCTAGGAGCTTGCTGTGTACCGAGGCTTTCCTTCCTCCTCCTCGCGCTGGCGAGGAGGCTGGGGCGGAGCCGGGGTGGGGCGGAGGTGGGGGCAGAGCCGAGGGGAGCAGAGCAAAGGGAGGGGGCGGCCGTGGATGGCGCTTGCGCCGCCACACGCATGCGCCCTTTTTTTGATTTTTTTTTGAATTTTTGTTTGATTTTTTTTCAATTTTTCAAAAAAAAATTTGGGGGGGTCTGGATCTGCTGCCCCCTCAAAAGTGCTGCCTGAGGCCATGGCCTAGGGTGGCCTTATGGGTAATCCGGGCCTGCTATGTGCATATATTACAGGCTGAGTAGTCTAAAATTTCTTCTCTATTGCTATGGGTCTTTCATGGTTTTCTTTCTTGACCCTTATCTTATTTTGCAATGCAAATTGTAACTAACTAATAATATCTCTGGGTCAAAGTATATATTTATATCCCCAAAATGTATGTAAACAGATAGGTGAATTCATAAATAAGAGCTTTTAGAAAGAATGAACAACCAAAACTGTGCAAAAACCTATTTGAATCCATGCTAGCAAACACCAAGATCCATGCTAGCAAACACTCTCTCAACATAGTTAAACATACAATAAATATTCTCTCTTTCTGGTGTGAATACTGGGAATATATTTATTGACTGTCTCAGTTTTATATGCATGAAAAATGATCAGGTTTAGAACTTTCCTTACCAAATATAATGACTGTTTTCTGTTTCCTTTAAATGAATGTTAACATGATACAGCAAAGCAATACTCAAAAGCATGAAATCCCAAAGTCACCTCAGGATAAAGGAGGTGATTTATAAACACATAATAATCATTTTTGGTACTTTTCATCATTAGTCAAGCTGAGAGAACAAATTGGAATCTGAGTGTCTGGTGAGTTTGTGAAGGGATCCACAGATAAATGTAACAAGTGATGAAGGATAATTCATATTAAAAGATAATGGATATTATATGCAATTATCACTGTAGCCAGCCCCAGTGTTTTAAAATGAATGCTTCTCTGTGAAAACACAGAGGTGGGTAAATTAGTCATTGGAATTTTTTCATACTTTGATATGGACACATCCATGTATGCCTCTAATTTTATTATGAACTTGGCAACCTTCCCATATCAAAGTCAAAGACTTCCAGCTCACAAGCACAGCATAAAGCAGATATCATCCTTACAAGATGTTAAGGGGTGATCAAGTTCAGTACTCCTGCCTATATATTCCAACGGCTTTCAAACATGGCTCTCAGATATTGTTGAACTGCAGCATCCAGATGATTACTGTGTGTACTCTTGTATAAGTCAGCCTCATGTATAAGTCAAGAACAGGTTTTTGGCTCAAAATTATTGAATTTGAATGACTTGTGGATAAGTAATTAGATTTCCCCCCACTGCACACCCAGCAATGGTTGTAGGAGGTCCCTTTGCTGGCCTCCAAGAATGGGAGGCCATTCTTTGTATGCTCCAGTGTGAAGTCCAGGATGCACAGAAGGCAGGGGAAATGGCCTAAACTTATTTAAGTGGTCAGTTCCCACCTGCCCTCCTCTTTTCTGGACGTTTGTTGGCACACCCTCTTGCCTCTGCTACAGTGTATTGTAGAGTAAGAATTTTCTCCTTTTAGGGTTTTATTTTTCTGCCTACCCTACATTGTTTAAGTGACTAGGTAACTGGTAGACTTGTGCAATCCAGGTAAACTGCTATCTGTTTCAGTATAACGGATTTCGGTGGAGGTCCCAATCTGTTTTTCAGGAGCCTCCTGAATTCAGGAGGTCAGAAATCCATTTTTGATCCAGGAAGCGGAAAGATTTGTTTTCTATCCAGCCCATTGGTGGCAATATTGGGCTGGGGGGGGGGGACTTCTCAGGCTGCCCTTCCCACCATTTTATGCATAGTTTGTCCTTATATCCTTCATTAAGATCTGGATTAAAAGCATCAGAGTTAAGATAACACGCTTTCTGTTATCCTTTTCATTCTGTCTGTAGAGGAGACCTGGGTGTATTGCTTCATTAAAGCTGTTTCTACTCTAGAGAAGACAGGAGCTTCAGGTGCATTCAGCTTTCTCTGCAGGAGGCAATTCTCAAAGACATTTTAAGGGGGCTTTCCACTTCTCAGGGAAAGAAGAGGAATCAACTTAGAGGTATCCTACCATAGGCTTCCTTTAAAATCTCTTGATTGGAGGTGCCAGAAAGGAGAACTGGTGCCTTAAAATACCTCCCCCCCTTGCACTTCAATCTCCTTTCTGCTTCCAAATTAAGAGAACCCTCACTTCCTGGGATTCTTTTCCTTCTAGTTGTTACCTCCCTCCCCTCACTCTATGTGTAACCGAAAGAAACTGAAACCAGCTGGTTTTCGACAGCCACTGTTCTGTTGTAGCCGGTAAAAATGATGGTGCTGCCCACACTATTACAGTCTTCCAAACAAACCAAACAAGCCAAAGGCAAATGTCCAGAATGAATCAATGCACAAGCCTAGTAACTAGCTTAGGTGAACTGGCTTACGTGTTGCCTTAAATAATTTTCATGGCAGGTTGGGGGATAATTTAAAAGCTTGCTAAGCACTTAAGGAACCCTGCTTCAGTGAAAGATGGAAATGAAAACTCCCCCCACCCCTTGTATTAGAAAACCAAAGGATGGGTGAAAGTAGGAGTCCTTGGTCTCCTTGTTTTGTTGATTGGTCAACAAAGGATCATTAGATGGAAAAGGAGACGCACCAAAGCTAACTTAGGTTGCCAGTCACCCCTGGCCATCTTCGCCATTGCCCGTGCAATTAGAAAGGTCAGGAGTGACAAATGGCAGGAAGAGTTGAGGAAGTCAGTGTTTCTCCCAGGATGAACTAAGCTCTTGCCTTTTGCTAATCTTCTCAGAGAAGAGAATAATTCTTTTTCTATAAGAGCTAAGATACATGCATTCACATTAACTCATAGATAAGTCACCCCAAGCTTTTTTGGGCCAATTTTGAACCAAAAAATTTAGACTTAGATGTGAATATATAGGATAACTATATTGGCTAGGGCTTCTGGGAGTTGCCATCCAACAAAATCTGGGGCTCCAAGTTTGGGTGAGTATATGCAACTCCATGGGTGTAATAGGGTTTATTTAGGCAAGGTGGTTTGCCAGTTCCTTCCTCTGAAACCATTTCCATATCAGCTGCCTTGTGTACAGAATACCTTTACTGAATCCACCTCTCCTGTTTATTTCCCTTTCTGCACATGGAAAATTTATGTAAGCACCAGGATGATATGCAAACTTTGCAAAAGGTACAGACTGGGCATGACCTTACAGTTCAATAGCTCTGAAAAGTAAATCCCGCTGAGTTTTGTGGGACTTCTCCTAGATAAATGTTCTGATTTATTGCAACTTGATTCTCATTAACATTTCCACTGAATTGTTCCATAAGTGATTTAAGCAAGAGCAATAACAGTTTCTGTTTCTTTCTTCTGTAAAAACATATAGCAGCACAGAGGTTACACGCATAGCTACAGATTGCATTGCAAACTTATATCTGAAAACTAGCACCTAAAGTTGAATAGTAAAAATACTTTCTAAGAAAGGACCACAGCTCCTCAAATTTATGAATGCATGTACGTCATCTTCAAAAGACTGTTCTTCAGGACTTTTCTTCATTTTATTCATTTGATACACTATTTCAAGGTTAAACCACTGGGAGTGAAGTGAGGCCTTCTGTAATGTTGAGCCAAAGAGAATGAACTGTGAGTCAAGACATTTCCCATTAAATATTTCCTCAGTTATGAATTAAGTGGGTGGCCTCAGGCAAACTACTGTCTCTAAAGCTCACCCTTCCTCCAATCTGGGATATGATTATGATAACATTGACCCATGTTACAAGGTTGCTGGAAGGATTACTGAGATAATGCACATCTACATGCAAATGACATTCTCTGGCCTAGGTTTCATCTGCACTATCCAATTAATGCAGTTTGACATCACTTTAATTGCCATTTTCAATGCTATTGAGATAATGCAAGTTGTAGTTTTATGAAGTCTTTAGTCTTTGCCAAATTGCGCTGGTGCCTCACCAAACTACAAGTCTTATGATTCCATAGCCTTGAAAGTGATATCAAAACTGTATTAATTCTACAGTGTAGATGCTGCAAGTTGCTTCGGATCATCACCTTCTCCTGAGAAAAACTTATAATATCACAAAGGACTACCACTTCACCCACTTTATAGGAAATCTACAAAACAGGAGTTTTTTTGTTGAATTCCAGGGTCAGAAAAGCAGATAACCAAAACAGAAGAACAGCCTGCACTTGCTCCATCAATGTTTAACATTTACCCAAATCAGTTACTGCCAGAAGGGACAGAGAGCATCAGCTATGCTGTCAATCATGCAATCACTGCCCATGCAGGGAGCTTTGAAATGAACAGAAACTCTCCGAAGCTTTAGGTGCTCTTACTGCCTATCACAGGGGAAAACAGCTGATTCCTATTCCATCTAAAACACAAATGTGTGTTTTTCATCATAAGAACAGACAAGCATTTCAAGCTCTGAGCATTAGCTGGGAAGGAATTCCACAGGAGCATTGCAGCACACCCAAATACCTATAAGTTACCCTGGAAGTGCTCTGACCTACAAGAAGCACTGTTTGAATATCAAGCAAAAAAGTGGGTGCTAGAAACAATATCCTATGAAAGCTGACTGGCACAACCTGAAAATCACAACTGGATACAGTGATAACATCACTTCACTACTCTGCTGATGATTACACATGCATGATGAAAAAAGAAAGGACATGACTACTTATTAGTAGTCAGGGGATGCTTTAATCCTCACACGCTTTTCTATTGAAATGATTCATTTTTTTCTACATGAGATGTCCTGCATTCGCCCCCTTCCCATCCATTTTTGCAGGGTATAAGTGAAGTAAATAAATAAATAAATAAATATTGCTTCAAAGACCTTGGCAACTTAGTTGCATCTGATACATATTCATGAATTTAGGTCTCAAAAATCAAACAGGCACTTGGCTTTATTGCTGTGTCTAATGAGAAAGAATTAAAATCCAACAGGGACATGACCCAGAACCTTTCTCTTCCTCTTATGTGTCAGCTTGACTCTCTATAGCTCTGTGATCAACTGCGTTCTAAGTGGAAGTTGACATGGGCTCAACATTCTGCAAATGCAGGTAAAATGTAATATGAACAGCCTGAAACTCAATGCTGATGTAACCTGGTTCTGCACCATTACCTGTAATTGGTGTCTTTGGCTTTGTATAGCTCCAGTTTCATTTCTTTAATAGCATAGACTTTGATAAGACTCATGTTGGGTCCCCCCTCCGTTCTTTTTCCTCTGGTGTCACTGTTGAATTCTCACACCGCACAAGTTCATCTCTGAAAGAAATCCTCGCCATTGGTCTTTAATAGCAGTTTAATGGGCTGTAAAATCTCAGATTTTCTCCAACTGATTTTATTACCAGAAGGAGTGTTCCTTCATCACTTTGAGTTTGGTCAATAAAGACCTCTTTCTTCAAAAAAATACCATAATGCTCAGCAAACGAGAGAAACTGTAGCACAAATCAGATTGAACAATGAGATTCTTTTTTATTCCCTTATGGTAACTACAATAGTTTGGAAAAAGTGCAAGCCTCAGGTATTATTTGTTATTCCTATGTGAATCAATAAGGCTCGCTTGAAAATACTCTTGGCTGTGCCTGCTGTGAGCTTACAAATATTAGATGAAAGAACTCAGAGGAAACACATCATCTGTAAGTTGCTGCTCTAACCCATTTTGTCAACAGCTTTGTGGCTTTGTCTATTACAGACCAGGTTTCCTTTGTTTTTTTCTTTTTCTACCATGGTTTTTCAGTATAGTTTCCAAACATTAGCACTGAAGTGGAGGAAGAAGAACACAAGGAGGATGAGAAGGAAATCATGATAATGTTGTTGGTGCTGGTGATTATGCTGATAATAATAATAAACACTGATGGTAATATTAAATTTAACCAGTTGTTTGTAGTCAATAGAGAATGTGGTGGGTGGGCCCAGGCCCCTTCAACTGGAAAAAAGAGAAAAGATTCATTTCTGTTACATGGTATGGGTATTAGGCATGTGCTATTGATAAAAAAATGATTCAAAAGCCAGTTCAAACCTGGGGGGGGGGGGGTGTCGGTGTTTTGTTTCTAAAGTGTTTCTAAAGTATAGTTATTAAAATTTAATTACTCTAATGAAAGTAATGAAATTGTTACTGTTTTCATTAAGTAATTGAGCAAGTGGGGAAACTTCAGGGCTCATTTCCCCCTCAGTTTTAGAGCCATTGTGATGAAACTTACTATAATTGTACCACACATTTTCCACTGTTAGCCCACCAAATTTCACAACATTTCACTCATAAACTAAATTTTGGGGAATTTTTGAATTTTTATAAACAACAGTTAAAAAATCTAAAAGAGCTACCTACTTAAATTTCATATACAATGCACAAGATAACCAAGGCAACAATCCCCAGAAGTTTCAGAAATATTCACAGATCTACAGATTTTGGAGGATTTTTTAAAGTTTAGACAAAAACATTTATACCTCCCAAAAGCCACAACAGCAATCCCCTTGAATGTCTGTCTGTCTATATGACACACAATTAAGCACATAACTTCAACTTAGCACACATTTATACTATCACTTACTTACTTTAGCCCTCTTTGCATATTCAATAATTTTAAATATTATTAGACTCATTCTAAACGGCTGACTGTGGCAGCTCTCATTGGAGATTTCTGATGTTGAGCAATGCAGTCTGGGAAATGTAGTTTAGGGCAGGGCCGTTTAAATTCTCTGCCACAGAGGGCCTTCCCTTCCCAAACTATATTTCCAAGAATACTGTCTTCTCAGTCTCCTGCCAAACTCTGCTAGGCCCGCCCCTAACTGCCCTTCTTTATGGCAACTGGCAAAAAGGTCTAATAATAATGAATAACAAGAACAACATTTATAATCTGCCCTATCTCGCTGAGGAGACTCAGGGTGGTTTCCAACAAAGGATGGCAAACACTCAGTGCCATAGAACAATACAAAATGAACAAACAGCCCTATGAATAAAACATCCAATGAATAAAGCATCTTAATTTAAAACACTAGCAATGGCCTTTTGGCCAAAGTTGCTTAATGCTTATACTGCAAATTAAACTGACTTTGGGAGATGTCACAACGCAGGCCCTGACTCCACCCCGTAATCACACACACAGAGACAATGTCAATTAACTATTTATTAAACACAAAAATAGAAGCAGGTGAAGAAGGTAAAATGTCCAAAAGGTAAAGATCAAATAGTCCAAGGTAAAAAGCAATCAATGTTCAAAGGTGTTCAAAAAGCAAGTATCAAAAGCAAGGTCCATAAAACAAAAGCGAATCAAGCAAGGTAACTTAGTCCGTGGTTAACAAGGCAATCCAAGGTTCATTGAAATAACAAGGTCCCAAGGTACAGTAGTTCTTGGCCAAGCAAGCCAGACTCCGGCTTCCAGGAAGACAGCAAACTGCTACATCTCTCCAGTTCAGACGTGGCCACCAAACTGAGGAACTTTCCCACCGAGTGACTACTTAATTCCCCCCTTTGTGGGACCAGCGCCTTTCCAGGCCTCGTTTCCAATCTTTCCTTGTAGCTACAATACTCCCCCTATGGTCGAATCTCCGCTCTGGAATGGCACCATCTGCGCCGTTATCTTCCTGGGAAAGTGGCTCGGCCTCGGCTTCCATGTCCTCCGCCACATCTGGTGAAAACAGCCTTTCCTGGGAACCAAAACCTCCCGGTCTCTCATATTCCGTATCGGGTCTGGAGTCAGGAGAGCCTTCGTCATCAGAATAAGCCTCCGGCCAGGTGTCTTCCCATTACAGGCTGTCCGTTGGTGATGCGGATCCATTATCCCCTGCATCACCTTCATCTGGATCCAAAGCAAATGGAACCCCTGGGGCCGGAACCTGCCCCCCCCTGCTGAGGTGGGGGCTGAGTCGCACCCAACCCCCCGGGTCTGATGGGGGCAGAGTTGCTACAGGAGACATCTGAATGTTTCTGAAGCTTAACAAAAATGATTGGTGAGTATTTGATTTTAAAATTCCCCCCTCCCTTTCCTGCATGTTTCTAATATCGATACCTGTTGCACACTGGCCAAGAACCAGAGCCCTTTAAATATTCACAAAACCACGGCTGGAAATAACAGTCTATTTATTGAAGTAAACAATGTCCAAAAAATAATAGTAAACATGAAAATAGCCAAGGCAAAAAGCATTCAAGAAAATCCCAGGAAATGTTCCCAAAGCCTCAGGCTAATTAAGTTGTAAGGTTTCTGAATATAATTCCATTAAGAAGCAACAGAACTTAAAACTAGGTTAGTCCCGAAAAAGGCAAGCTCAAAGGAGTTTCTACCATTTATGGTGGGCTTTCCCGATGGTAAATAATTTTTGGAAAAATGTCCAGGAAGCAACACAGAAAATTCTAAAAACTAATATCCCATTAAAACCAGAATTTTTCTTGCTAGGACTAACAGATAGACATATACAACTAAATAATAATGAGGATAAAATCTTCACATATGGTATAACAGCAGCTCGGTTGACTTATGCGAAGCTATGGAAACAAGCAACGATTCCAACTATGGATGAATGGCGCCAAAAATGTCTGACATAAGAGATATGGATAAATTAACTTTTCTCCTAAGACAAAGTAATGGTAATCCAATCAAACCTACAGACTGGGACTCATTTGATGGTTATTTGAAATTGGGAGGCTGTTAGCATAAAGCTAAAGAAAAATATGAATGATACAGATCATAGTAGACTAGATTCAAACTTTAGGACTATAGTAGAAAAATGGTAGTCAAGAATGTATAAGACCTTATTAACCTAGATATGTGAGTAATATCAAAATTGTTTAATAGAAACAACAAATAAGTATATACTCAGCCATTGATAATATGTATGTAACATGGAAGTCGGAAATTTTCTCTCTTTTTTTGCTATGTTATTTTCTTTTTTGCTATCATAATTTTTCTTATTTTTCTTCTTTTTTATTTTTCTTTCCTTTTTCTCTCTTCATTACAATATGTTGTACCCCCTATATCAGGGCTGTCCAACTTCTACTGGCCCAAGGGCCGGAATTCCGGTCACTGATCACCTGGGGGGCCGAAGGGTCTGCCTCCGCCCCCAGCTCCGCCCCCTCCCCTGGCTCCGCCCCCTCCCCGGCTCCAATTTACTTACAATTGACCTTGAGTTGTGGAGTTGTAGTTCACCTCCATCCAGAGAGCACTGTGGACTCAAATAATGATGGATCTGGACCAAACTTGGCATGAATACTCAATATACCCAAATGGGAACACTGGTGGATTTGGGGGAATGTTTCCTAATACCTTTGAGTTATTTGAGTCCACACTCAAATTGGGACACACCCAAAAAAAACCAAACACCTCAATGCCGTTGCAGGGCTTGGTGCGGCCTCCTTTCCCAGAGGTGGGTGGAGGAGGCCCAAAGAGCTCCCTCCCTCCCTGAAGGAAAAACAAGCCACGGGGGCAGGCGCAAAGGAAGCCACGTTGCGCCCTGCATGTGGGGGAAGGCAGCACAACAAGGGGGAGGGGGCGTGGAGGAGGGGAAGAAAGTGTCACCAAGGAAACCGCCGCTGAGGGACCCCTCTCCCCCCTCACCCAACGTCCCACTGTTTTTAGATTGATTGATTCGAGCCAGGCCCTTCCTTACCCATACTGCGGGAGCCCCGCCACAGGGCCGAAGCGCCAACGCCAACGCCGTCACCGAAGAGCCCCGCTGGAGCCGAGGCCAAGCTCAGGCCGGGCGTGGTGGCTCTCCCACCCACGGGGCGGGAAGCGAGGGCCCTCCACAGGAAGAGGACAGAGCCAGGAGGGGCTTTACCTGCCTCACTCCCCCCTCCCTCTCTTTGAGGGAATGGGGGATGGCCTGGAAGCAGCTGCGTGGGGGGGGAGGCGCACGCCCAGGCCGGCTGCAAATCCCGCGGGGCCCGAGATTTCGGCAGCTATCGTGAGACTGCACAGCCACAGGCGGGATTTCGACCTCCCTCGAAATCCCGTCTGTGGCTGGCGTAGTCTCGCGATGCTTGCCTAAACCCGGAAGTAGGTATTTTTTAATTTTTTAATTTTTTATTTGTATTTTATTAAAACAAGTTAGGGGGCCGCAGGGAAGGGGCTCGGGGGCCGTGTACAGCCCCAGGGCCGCCTGTTGGACAGCCCTGCCCTATATCTTCTTCCACTAAAAAATATTTTTTTTAAAGGCAAGCTCAAAGTTCTGTCATAAATGACCAAAAAATCATGAAATCAGGAGTTCATGAAACTGCTTGCAGTAGAATCAAAAGGAACTGAATTTCAGCCTTTACAGGGCTAATAACAAGATCTCGACATTCTAACATTTCCCTCCCCTTTCCCTGGGAAAGTAACAGCTGCGGCTAGAATCAGCAAGCCAGGTGTCTCAATTCTCGCCCACTGGACTCTCAGACAACCCCTGAAGCCACAGAAGCCACAGGCCCAACATGCACAAATTTAACAAATTTGATACAACTTACGAGGAGTAATGATATTTTTGCATACCCCTAATGGGTATATCAGATGTGTAGCTATTCCATTCGGTCCATTCTGGGAGTTGCCATTGGTATTCCAGCATGGTATCATGGTTTGAATGTTAGATTAAGACTGGGAGATTAAGGTTTGAATCCCCACTCAGCCATGAAAACCCACTGAATGTACCTTGAATAATTCACACACTTTGAAATCCTTCCAAAAACATACATTGCGAAAAACCTATATAATAAAAAAAACCCAACATTGGGCCATAGAGCTGAACACCTTTTAATTCTTGTGTTACCATCTGGAAGTGTTAAATTCCTGAAATCAGTAGAATCTTGTGATTTTATTCTTACAATGAGTCACGTTATGTTCAATGGAGTTTACAATGAGGTAATGCAGTCTTATTACACTGTTTATAACCTATCATTGCATAAAAAGAAAAAAGAAATGCTCACGGTCATATAAAACCAACACTTAAATACAAGATAAAGCAATACGAATTTTCATCTGTTAAAGACTCCATAGAATATGTCTTACTCCTTTTTCCTCCAGCCATTTGTAGTACAGCAGTAAGTGATGCTTGAACTCAGCATACTAATACATTCTCTTAGCTGCTACTGCAAGTCCCCCAGCTCAAAACCAGAGTACAGAAAGTTACTTTTAAAAGAATTGATAAAATGTCCTGATGAAATTATCCATAAGAAAGTAGTGGGGCAACAATGCTCTGGTTTACATAATGTCATCTTGTCATTGTTCAATTATGAATGACTTCAGCACCCTCTTTTATTCATTATTCATAAAAGTAACTTTTCAAGTGCAGCTAAAAATCCTTGTTTTACGTTTCTAAGCAGCCAATAAAACTCTCCCACATCAACATTCTACTTCACATTTGTATGGGGTTACTTTGTGCTTGATTTCTGTCCTCTGTATAAGATAGATATCTTGGCACATCTTTTCTCTACTAAGTGTAAAAATACTATATCTTAAAATTTGCTCAGCAACTGGCATATTTTAAGCTATGTAAAGATGATAGTGCATATTCAGGTAAGCTCAAGGCTTGACTTCTGCAATTGTGCTGTACATTGGGCTACTTCTGTACCCATTTTAGAAACTTCAGCATGGCATCCAGATTGGCACACCTAGAAGTGCTTGTATTACACCTATATTATAATAACAACAGTGGCTGTCAATTTCCCAGGCAATGTATAAAGTGTTGTCTGTACCTTTAAATCTCTGCATGGCATGGGTCCAGGGCAGGGGTGGGCAATTAGCAGCCCTCCAGGTGTTTTGGACTTCAACTCCCAGAAATCCTAGCTAGTTTACCAGCTGTTAGGATTTCTGAGAGTTGAAGTCCAAAACACCTGGAGGGCCGGTAATTGCCCACCCCTGGTCCAGGGTAACAAGAGGATAAACTTATCCCATTTAATCCATCCTTAGGTCTCCAGGAGCATATTTTCTTCAGTTACCCAGGACTAGACTGGAAACTCTTAACTAGAGAACTTTTTCTTCAGCAAATTGTAAAATGACCTGCCAGAGAGATTTGAGAGCTGGATATGCTGTCTGCAGTGGCATCACGAGGTGGCAGTGGGTGCAGACACCTGATGGGGAGGTCTAAAGTTGCCACATGAATAAAGGACAGGTACCTAAAAATAGGGAATTTTTCACAAAAATAAAGGACACTTCATAAAAACTTGAAAATCAATTGATGATTTTCAAGTTTTTATGAGGGTCCCTTATTTTTGTGAAAAAATTCCCTGTTTTAGGTACCTGTCCCTTATTCTTATATCAAAAAGTGGCAACCCTAGGGAGGGCATTCATCATCTGTCTCAATACCTCTGGACTCCCCCACACACAAACACAGACAAACACATACACACACACACACACACACATTGTCTTGGATGGCTTTGCTATCCATCTGCTGTAATCAATAGGGCTGTGCAAAAATCCAGATGCAGATCATAAGTCGAAAGAGTTTTATTAAATCAGTACTTATGACCTACCTTATGAAGACAGTGTAATGTGGCCCTTCTGAACAAAAAAAATGAAAATATCAAGTTATGTAGTTTTTGTCAGAAGCGAATAACACTTACATCCCAGTGAATCAGCTTATATTTTCAGCGCAAGCAAATCCCAACAAATACAGCAGCCACAAGGGCTTGGTCACCATTGTGTGCACGCAATGGAAGGGAGGAGGATCACAGGCAGGCAGCAGCAAATGAATAGCTTAAGCTTAGTAATAACATAGCAAACGACTAACTGAATTTGTTCATTCAGGGTGGTTTTTGTTGCAAGTGATTCCTTTTAGAATTGGCACAGCCAGGCTTAGAATTCTTTTAGGTTCATTTTCTTTGTGTGTATATTGGGGGTGTCAATATAGGACTCATTTTTGAGGTTCCTTTTCATTCTTTTATATATTATTATTATTATTTTATATAATTATTATTGCTTTATAAATATAATTGTTTTTATTTGTAAAACTTAAACAGAAATCCTAAAAATCAGTGGATGAGTAAATATTACTGAAAGATGGCAAGCATGATGTCTGTTCTGTCGCTGAGGAGAAATTTCAGGGGGTTCATACTTTTGGATTTTTTTAATGGGCAAAACTTTTCAAATTCCCTTAAAACAAATAATAATAATACACTTTATTTATATTCCACTCTTCTCACCCCGAAGGGGACTCAGAGCAGATTACATAACACATACGGCAGACAGTCCCTGCTGGTTCCACATACAATTACATACAACATACAACATAGCATCATTACGTCACAGGGGGGTGCTGTTGCTTCATCCTCATGACGGAGAGCCTCTGTTTTCCGCATTCAACCTTCCGACAGCCGATCTTACTTTATTTAGGCATTGTAAGTTCTTCTTTGAAAAAATCTTTTCCCGGTGGCGGTTCCCAGGTTTTTTTTATCTAATCATAGCTGAGCTGTTTTCAAACTGTTGGGTGAACACAGCTGGGTGTCCAGACCAGCCCGGGATTCAAACATGCAACCTTCAGATTGCCAACACAGCTGTTGTTACCAGTGTGCTATCTCTCCGGCCCATCTTTCTGAAACTTGAAGGGAAGGATGCACTGGTTATGTTGTGTCATTGTAGAGAAATGTGAGTGGATCTCTCATATAGTTTCTTTGAAAAGTGTTGTTCATAAAAACTTCAAAAATATCCTTAAAAATCAGTTGATGAGTGAAACATTCTAAAACTTGGGGGCTTACATTGGTAAATGTGTGTTACAGTTGTCGCAAATTTATTCCTGATAGCCTTAAAGCTCAGGGAGAGAGGAACATTGTTAGTGTTCCCATTGGTGCAAATGGGTGAATAACATAACGAAAAACTAATGGCTTTTTTGGAACCTTAATAGATATGACACAGACCCTTTACAACTTTTTCTAAAACACTTTAGAATTAAAACGGGGTTTACACTAATTTTGTTAAGAAAAATGAAGCAGGGGTTTTTTTTTGCGTCATGTACACCCCTAGTAGTCATTGGTAATGGTGAGGTGCTGCCCCTTCTGAGTAGCAGGGTGCTATATGAGCCAGCAAAAGATGGCTGAGGCAGTGAAAGGGATGGGAAAACATAGCAGAGTAAAGGATGATGATTCAAAATTTCTGCCTTATGTGTGTCCAACACAAACCTTCTTAGCTACACTTTGGGTCCTTAATCTCCTTATAGAAATTTTGTTATAATAAAAAAATTCTTCAACCATGTCTGTGTAAAGTATATGGCGAATTAGAACATTCCGGGTGGTCCATTAAGATAAAAGGGAGTATATAAATACATTCTGGTAAGAGATGTGCAGTGAAGAAATTAAAATGAAATATGCCTTCCCTTTAGGTTTTTCATGTCAACAGGATTATTACATGTTTGCCACATTTAAACTCCAAGGCTGGCTTGGCCATTTGCAGGAATAATTTGGAATGGCATGGAATGTAATTTATTTATTCATTTGATTATATCTCATAATTCTACCAACATGTGACCCAAAGTATCTTACAATATACATTACACAAAAAGTTCAACTTAAAATGTTGTACAAAAATGTAAAAAGCATTAAAGACAATTCGATTAGAATATTAATTTAAAACAATTAAAAGGCACACCCATAATCCAAATGTAAAAATATGCAGGTTCCATGTATTTATAGTTGCCAGTGCCCCCTTATTTTTATTGATCACATGTGCCTAGTTTCCAGCAATTTAAGTGTTGGACTATGACTTCAGAACAGAATTTAAATCCCTGTTCAACCATGAAAACCAATGTGTGACCTTAGGAAAAGGTTGGAAACTTCTTGAAGGCACACAACAGAAAATATTTTCAAACCAACACTCTTCATCCAATTTTTGGCTGCAAAAATAAAACAAAACAAAAAACCCCACGTATTTTGGGATGTTTTGGGAGAAAAAAATCCAAAGGTTCAAGGATTGATTCCATTAAATCTGTTTTCAGATTTGGTTATGGAACAGTCATCTTAGAGACAATATACACATGGGAGTAATTTTGTGTTGCTCCTGCAAGACCATTCTTCAACCATGGAATCTTTCTGGCCACTTATGTGGATCAGGGCTTGAAAGTTTTGCTTTTTATACTGGCTTTACAACATCTTGTAGATTGTTTCTGCTGAAAGATTAGTGATATCACTTAATTTGCACAATAATTTACTGAATTATAAATATATATATACAGTATGTGTGCATTTAAAAACATGCATTTTTAAAATAAGAGGGAAATAGACCTAATATGTTTTTCTAGCAGCAGTAGTTTACATATGTTCCAGTAACAATTGTTTAGTTAATAATTCATGTTTAGCATATTGTGCTATGCCAGTAATTTTGTATTTGGAGTATGTAGATTTGAAGATATGATATGATATGATATGCTAGGGTTCTTCACAATCTTGGAAATGGATGTCATTCAGGTATCAAGAAAAGATTATCTGCCTATTCTCGAAGTGTAATACATACAGTCAAAGCTATTAATCCATGTTAGCAATTAAAATTACCCACACAGAACAAGAGAATCTAGAATTTTTGATATCATTATCATCATAGGCAATCCCTCGTGGCTGAGTGTGACAGTCTTCCAGAAGTACAGTCTTGGCGAAGGATTTATAAATGACTGCAGAGTAGGGGTTTGCATTTCTGGTGAATCCCATGCCATTTTTGGTGTCCATTTTTTGTCTGGCCCCAATCCATTTTGGGAGGAGCTGCCTAAGATGGTATTGAGATAGAACACAGAGCTAGTTGCATGTGAGCAGCTTTGTCCTTCTGATTGGCACAGGCAGGCAGCATGGCTCACAGCCACCCAAGGAAATCTGTGTGCATGTGTAGCCAAAAAAACTAAAAGCAGCCATTTTCTTCAGCCATAGTTATTTATTTATTACTTCGATTTTATATACTGTTCCATCCCAACAGGCTCGGGGCGGTTTACATAAGGCAACATTAACAATAAAATACACTAAAAAGCAGTAAAAACAATTCTAAAACCAACAATCAGTCAAACCTAGGATACCTAGTTGCATTGGGTCAGTTTAGATTGAAAGCCTGCCAAAATAAAGTTGTTTTGCAGGCTCTTCGGAGTGCAGACAACTCTCTAAGGGCCTGGACTTCTTTGTTGTGGCTGAAAAAAAATGGCCATCAGTGCCTTTACAGGCGATCTGGCAGCTAAAATGCCAAATCATCCAGAGCCCATTTTGAAAAATGGATCTGTGCACAGCCCTCATCACATGGAATATTTTCCTCATCGTAGGACACTCCATTGCTATTTCAAAGATGAAGAGGCACAGAGCCCATCACATGTTTGCCCACTTCCAGCCATCATATCTACATAATAAATTTCCCATCATCCTTGAAATGAACATGAGGCATGCTGAAAAGAGAGTGTTCAGAACATGGGTGAGTATTTTATTATTATTATTTTAATTATTTATAACCCACCCTTCTCCACCCCCAAAGGGAGACTCATGTTCTGAGCCCTAGTGCATGCCAGAATCATGGCTAATGTCAAAAAACACATGTGATGGAATTTGAAAAATTCACCTGTGTTGAATTGTTTTAGTAACTTGGAGGAATGGGCATTTCAAACCACTTTGTAACTGCATTTCTTTTCCTTAATAGAAATCTAGGTTCCATAGGAAGTGGTGGATTTCTCCTTAAACACTACATTTTATGAAGTGTCCCTCCGTGATCCCTCTGTTATTTAAAGTAGTTTAAAGATAGTGTGGATGCTATTGAAATAAGTGTTTTTAAAATGTGCTTATCTCCTCTAGAGGGAGACCACCAAATTGAAAGGAGTGTTAAAAGTGGAGCAAAGATTCCACTGAAAGAAGAATTAACAGTAGAGTTAAAATTCTACTCAAGGGGAGGAATTAAAACAGAAGAAGGGAAGATTCCATTGAAAGGGGTGTTTTAAAACTGTGTTGAGGAGGAGACATTGTCTTCTCTGGTATGTAGGGCTTTGGGGAGGGTAATGTTTTTTCCTATGGAAAGAAGTTTTAAAATGGTGTCCAGTCTCCTTTAAAGTAAAGGGCTTTGGGCAAGGAAATTTTATCCCATGGAAAGAAGAGTTTTTAAATATTTGTCCTGTTTCCTCTGGTGTGTGAGGCTTTGGGGAGGGCAAAAGATCTCTGGATACTGAAGTTTTCCCTGATAAATCCATGCAGTCAAAGCTAATAATCCATGTTAGTAATTAAACTTCCCACACAGAACAAGAGAATTTAGAACAAGGGTCAGAAACCTTTTTGACTCATAGAGCCATGAAAGCAAAATATTTGGAAATTTATTTCAGTGAGAGCCATAAAATATATATAATATATTTTAAGACTGAATTCAACTAAATATACATACTATGAGAAAAGGATTCCCCCTGCAGAATGTCCAACTGAAGAATCCGTAAACCAAGACCAATGCTGGAGCAATCCCCAAACAATACGGGCAAGAAAGTGGTGTGTAAATAAAGCCCTACACCCCTTGCTATGGCAGAGAGGAACTGAGTTCACATGAAGCTGCAGCAGAGGACTAAAGCAATCAACCGCCAAATGGGGGTTGGAGGAACGCTCTAGGCAAGTCGCTTGCCTAGAGCGCACCCCCATTCAGCGATTGTATTGCTTTGGTCCTCCGCAGCAGCCTCATGTGAACTCCGTTCCTCTCTGCCTTCCCAGGGAGGATGGGAGCGTTGTAGGGCTTTATTTACACACCACTTTTTTTGCCCGTATTGTTTGGGGATTGCTCCAGCATTGATCTTATCTGAAAAACTGAAATCTGTGAGCCAGATGCAATCATCAAAAGAGCCACACCTGGCTCGCGAGCCATAGGTTCCTGACCCCTGATCTAGAATTTTTCATATATAAAGTTTTTATCCACTTCTCCATCTTCATTGATTTCTGTCAACATGGCAGAACATTATTCATCACTTTGATACTTATCATAGATCAATAATTAAATATTTTCTGCTTTGTTTACCTTTATTTGCCACATATAGAATCACATTTATCCAATAAGTATGTTTTACAAGCATAATTAGAGGGGTAGGGGGGCAGGTAGAGATTCCTCTTTCATTATACGTCCTCTGTGCTGCAGAACAACAGCTAAGAGATTCCTCACCACATTTCTAGTCATTGTTTGGCTTCAGATATCTGCCCATGTTTATTCTAGCTTACCTTATACATTTGGGGAAAATGGATCATCCTGTTCCCCCAGTGTAAGATAATTCCTGTTTTTTTTCTTTGTGAATATGAGTGCTGTTGCTGTGATCATTGGAGTACTTCATAAAAGGGATTAAAAGGGTTATTCACAAAATAGCATGAGACTATCTAGTATATAACGGATACAGATATAGGTATGCTTCCTTTTAAATTAGTTCATTATACAGTGATAATATTATGGCATACCAAACTGTTTACTAATTCAGAGCTGGATACTTATTTATTGTTGGTATCCATCTTCAGTTCCCTTATTACCAGTACCATTAAAACATCATAAAACTGGGAAGAATTGCTGTGCTTTAATATACCCCTTCATTAGTGAACATTATCCATCTGACACATTTTGTAAACACCAGAGCTTCAGTGTAGTGTTCATTCACGATTATTCAAATCTCCCCACTCCCACCAAGAGAAAATAAAAGAAAAAAGTTCACCACTATTCACCTTATTGTGGAAGCAAGGTGGAAAGAAAGAAACAACTGCTGATATTAATACATTTATATTGCATGATTATGACATTTTATGTGAGATCAATCACTCAGAGAGAAAGAGAGCATAGAAAATATGTTTTCTTTTGAAAAGTTACTGGCTGAATTTCAGCTACAGACCCTTAAATTCATTAACATTAAAATGCAGTTGTTCTTTTTTGCTTATTGAATATAAAATAGTGTATCTGTTGTGAATATCTCTCTTTGCAACAGCTACATTTAGAGAATTCATATATTACATGAATATGTTTACATGCAAGACCCAGATCTTCTTCCGTTTAATCAAGTAATCTTGAACAAAATAGACAAGTGTTACGAAATCTGCCTGTAAATAGTTAAAACATGGAAGAGATGTCACATTCAAACTACATGTTCTTTTGTTGTTATGGAGGATGAGACTTTCGGGCAAGAACTTACCATACAGTGGAAAAGAAAAGAGGGGGGGAAACCCTAACTGATATGAAGACTATGAACTAATGTCCTGTTTACATCAGCATGCAGGACAGAAAAAAACTACTAGTGGTGCACATTTGTTCCCCAGACCTTGGGAAATATACAATCTAAATGTAAGTTAAATTCTAGAACTCTAAAGTAGCATGTTTAGAAATATTATAAATATAGTAACACAGTAGGAATGTAGTCCTAATTTATTTTGTTCATTTACATGTGAAAAACATATTTGTCAATCAACAAATTAGTGCAAAACCCATTCTTTGTTGCACAACATTTTACAAAATGATTTCTTTTGCACACAAAAGATTTCAGTGAACAAATTTTCTAAAGAACTCCTGACATGTGCAAGGGTCAACCCTTTCCTTCCCCTAATGGTTGAATCCCCCCATCTTCATATGCCAGTAGAATTTCTTCATTTGTCAAGAACATGTCCAAGTCCCCTAATACAGAGTCACATCTGAGTGTGTGGATTAGACCAAATATAAAAATGAATTACTTTGTCAGGAAAAAAAAAGCCAGACAACTTGAAGCAGCATCTGAAAGAAATGATTTTCTAGCGCTAGAATGGGACATCTGAAATACTTCAGAGCAGCTATTACTGTAAGCTAATTTCTGGAGCTAGGAGACCACTGATTTAATAAAATCTGTCCCTCAGGATGATTGTGTAAATGTTTCAGATTTTCTGACTTTAAAAAAATATTGGTAAATTTGCTTATAATGAACAAGAAAAGAGTTCCTTCAACATAAACCAAAATTTGTTTCTGCAAATTTATATTTGTGCTAAAGAATCTACTTTTGCACAACAGATTTTTTTCACATACAATTCCTAAAATATGGGTAAGATGCATAAAAACTATCCCACACTGTACACATAAAACATTTTGCCACATAGGAGAACAAAATTAGTAAATATTTGCATTCCTGCTTAGGCATATGATAGAATATATGAAAGAGTAAATAGAGGAACTGCCAGCTGTCATCTCGTAATCTGTTGAGATAAATACACACATTTGAGAGCCAGGGGACAATTTGTACCTGTAGTACATTGAAGCCTGGAACTTGAATCCTTTGTAGTAAAAGATATCACAGATATAATAGACATAACACAGAAACAAAACTGGTTGATAAATCAGGGTTATGTGACTACAAATTACAGGGCAAAGGCTGCAGCCCTCAAATGCTGTTTCTGATGCTGGTTGCAAGGTTGGAAGCCATACAATAATGAACTCTCATGTAAGCATGCACAAAACCCAGTTTACATACTCCCAGTAAAGACTTGGTATTTTTGCACTCCCTGCTCTTAACTATTCATAGATAGAAAGGAATCTCTAAATTAAGGAGTAGTATTTCTCACATTGCAGCTAATATGTGAGGTCTATTTGGCCTCTCAGACTGTAGAGGAAATAAAGTCCCATAGCTACAAGCTAGACATTTCCCCATGTCTGATATATTGGGTGAAATATTGATCTATATGTCATAATGGGAATACAATTCATAGAAAAGGAGTAGGAATGCTCTTGAATTACTGCAAGAATATGTACACATTCACTTGTACCAAATCTGAAGACAAAAAAGAAAGAAATTGGGGGGAAACCAAAGAGAAACATGTTATAATAATTAGTGACTTCAAGTATCTTCACATTGATGGAATAAACTTTCATGGAAGTTGTGACAAAGAACACATTATAGGTACAATAAACAATTGTGTGATAGAATAGTTGGTTATTAAGCCTATAATGGAATCATGCCCCTTGCTTTAATCCAATCTGATACCCAGAATCTGATCTGAGATGAAAATGCTGTTCAACTCTTCAGGAACAGTGATCCACAATGCTATCAATTCAACATGCCTTTAAATGGAAAATGGTGTTGAACTCCAGCAAGGTCAAATTTCATTTCCCAAAAAGGAACCCTCAAAATTGAAGGGATTAGCTAGCAGAGTTGAAAAGAAGAGTCTGTAGGGTCACATTCCCTCCTCTATATAATTGTTATAATAGAAGCTCAATGGGAATTTTATAGACACAAACCATGGAGTCAGAAGCCACATGAAACGTCTACCTCAGATTAGTAAAGCTATGAAGTTGAAAAGGGTGACAGCTTAGTTAATGAGAAATGTCAAGGAAGCTTTAAAAGGTAAGAAAGAGGAAGTCTTTTCCCAATGTTGAAAATAAAAGGTACGAAGTCTAGCAAAACAAAAAGTGAAAAACACTTCGATGTGAAGCACTTGAGCCCTTCAGGGGCTATAGTTAATCTTTGGCAGTTTTCAAAAATGAGGTGAATAAGAGCAACAGTGAAAGCAGAATTATATATTGCTATATATTATACTTCTATCCTGAATTTCTTTTAAAAGATATAACATGTAGGACATTTAGCAATAATTATTTTTTTAAAGGAAATGCAAAGCAAAACAAATATGAAACACTAACAAATAATCAAAATAATGGGCCAGAATCTCCTATGGCAATTATGATTTTATAACTTAGTTATGACCCCCAAATCTTCATTTATTAGGTAGCTGCTAGGCATGAGAAAAAAGTTATGAAAATTGAAAGAAATCGGAAGGGATTTGTATGTATGGGACTTTCAAGTTTATACGCATCGCTGCCGTAATCCCGGAAGTGGACTTTCTTTTTTGCACTCCCTGGGCCCAAATTTTTGTTAGATTTGTAAATATTTCGGAAGGCTCCCTATTATCCCCTCCGAAATAGCTTCCCAGACATTACTCACAGTCAGATGGGGCCTTTCCATGCTCGAGGCCTACTTTAACTGAAAGGCCTTTCCTCCAGGAAGTGAAAAAAAGGTGGACCATAGAGAGATCCAGAGCGGGAGTCCTAGAGCGGCTGGAGGACTCATCAAAAAAGCGCTTTAAACTGCAGGGAAAGAAGCCTAGATAGGAGGGCAGGCAAGAAGGACATGAGGACGGCTGAAACAATGGCAGAAGGGGTTGAAAACAGCCCGGAGAGGAGCAGGAAAAGTGCAGAATCAAGGAAAAGCCATAGAGTTCAAACCTCCTAGAGAGCTATGGGAAACTGAATGGGGGGAAAGCTGCAGTCAGAAGAGCTCTGGAGAAGGTAGGCAACTATTTTATAATTAATAATAAATATATTAATAATATTTACTCCTTCTAATTTCCTGGAAGAAGGTCCCTGGGCATTTAATTCTAATAATAATAATAAATATATTAATAATATTTACTCCTTCTAATTTCCTGGAAGAAGGGCCCTGGGCATTTAATTCTAATAATAATGATAAATATATTAATAATATTTACTCCTTCTAATTTCCTGGAAATAAGGGCACTGGGCATTTAATTCTAATAATAATAATAAATATATTAATAATATTTACTCCTTCTAATTTCCTGGAAGAAGGGCCCTGGGCATTTAATTCTAATAAATGCTCTGGAGAAGCAAGCCTTGACCAAAGGTGGGCAACTATTTTATTTAATAATAATAATAATAATATATTAGTGCATGATATGTCCCTGCAAAGAAACCCTGGCTTTTTATAATAATAATAATAATAATAATAATATATTAATGCATTATATCTCCCTGCAAGGAAACCAAGGGAAATGTTGCCCCTTGATTTGCCTGTGCTTAAAACAGTGTCAGTCCTGTTTCCCTGCTTTGCCTACTTTAGAACTAATTAAGAATTTCGTTACTAATTACATTACATTTTAGAACTTTTTTGGAATTTTTTTTGCAAGTCTTTCTATTACTAATCAACCCCCCCCCCCCATTTGATTTTAGAATCACGGTTTTTGGGTTCTAAACCATGCCTGTTAGCTGCTGCTGCAAGCAATAATGGTTTGTTCCCCTGCTGATCAAGAAGCAGCTGGTAGGTCTCACCCCACCCATTTTCACGTATTATTTCCAGCATAAAGAACACTTTTGATAGGGCTTTGCTTCTGCTTGTTGTATCATAGATCACTTCCAGAAGGCAATGGAAAAGCAGTTATCTACTTCCTGAATGATAGAATGCTATTTAATACAATGGCTATGTCCCGGTAAGTGGCAATTAGGGCAGGAGGGCATGCCAACACTCACTGCATGGCACCATGCAGTGTTTGCACATACACATTTCCCATGTGTATCATCATAATAAATATCAAAACACTAAAAAAACCCTATTTTAAGAGATGTTTCTTATTAAATTCTTTAACGCATTTTGAATGAGAATTGATGGCAATACTGGAATCCATTCAGCAATCTGGCAATCAAATCCTCTCCTATATATTATTTGAATGGGCCTTTACTTTAGCACAGTTCTTGGAGAGGTTACTTGACTTCAGAATAACAACATCATATAACAGCTTCAGTCTTATATAGAAAAGAGCAAACACAAAATGCAAAAGGAAATCAGTATGGATCTCAAACTACTATGGTATAAAGCCACTGATATGTGTGTTTGGTTTTTCATTATTTAGTGATGTATTTTACAGACACAAATTACACAAATCCCATTTCCACTAAAAAAAATGGTGTATATTATTTGCAAAAACTCTTTGCAGAAACGCCCAGTGTGCATCTTGCTTCTTTGGTTCAGAGCAGGGAGAACAAATCAATGCCTATGAGTCTGACATAGTTAGGTTCCCAGCTCATGGTCTTTTTCTCCTCTACCTGTTATTATCTAAGGGTGAATCTACAATGTAGAATGAATACAGTTTGATACCACTTTAACTGCCATGATGGCTCAATGCAGTGGAATTTTGAACATTGTAGTTTTGCAAGGTCTTTAGACTTGTCTGAAATTTTTTTAGTGCCTCAACAAAGTACAAATTCCAGGCTTCCATAGCATTGAACCATGACAGCTAAAGTGGTGTCAAACTACGTATTCATTCTAAAGGGCAAATGCATCTTTTGCATTTCTCTGTCTTACATTTTTCTTAATTTGGAGGCATTCAATTTTTTTATTTCATTAGTATTGGTTTTTTAGCTCCTTCCAGTTTGAATCACACAAGTCCTTCACTGCCCTATTCCTCGTCTTCTCTAGGCACCATATAAATATGTTGAAACTCACATTTTTCATCTCCTTTGGTGTCAGCTTCTTTGTTGTGGTTCTCCTGTATCAAGCTGTCAGATCGAGGACTGCAGAGACACCCGGAGCACTGCTTGATAACACTGGGTGTCTGAGCTACTCGTCACTAAAGCAGACAGCTGCGCTGAGACACCTTTAGGGAACAATATGTGGAACTGGGGAGAGAGGGAGGAAAAAAGAAAATTTATTCTTTACATAGCTGAAATCAGATGAGAAACAGGAGACTTTCTAGTATAGCAGGTACTGAAAGTATCGTAATACTGCTAATATTCAATGGATGATCCCTGCTTAACACCACTACACAGTAGATATTGTTTTGAAAAATGACAATATCTTTTGGGCACATGGAAATTTTAACACACTTATTAGGGTATAAATTTCACATGGATCAAAGCTCACTTTATCAAAAGGTTTATTTTTGTTACAGCTACTACTCTGGTGTATGTTACTTTGAAACCTAAAATTGTATAAGTGCCTGTAATCATACGTGTCCAATTGAAAATGTTCTTTAAAATATTGATATCAGTTTTAACTGACTGAAAAATTGACAATTTTTATTTTCAAAGTTGTAGTCTCTGCTCCTGTAAGCTCCCCCAATGTACAAGCCACAGCTGTGATGATTGTTGCTCACTTCTGAGCCTGAGGCATACAGCAATATACACCGTGCCTTAATTTGTGGTGTGGGAGATTTGCTTGCAGTGCAATCTTTCACATTGCTAGCATGGAACATTCAGCACCTGCTACTACCCTGAGATTGGAGGTTTCTAATCCTGCAAATTGGAGTGAGAAGTGAGAATGATTAGATGTTCAGCTGAGGATGCAGTAAAGTCATTCAAGCCAGTAAGTTTTTCTATGATTTTTCTCATTTCTATTTCTAGTTGGGGAATATAGGAATTTGAAAGCTTTTCCAGATGTGCTAAATATGTTAGATCTCATCTATACCAACTGCTTAGCCTGGATCTAGTCAGGAGTAGAGCTGGAAAGGCCTGGGGGAAAAACAGAAAAATTGGGGGAGAAATCAGTTTTCTTTCCCAAAGTCATTATTTCCAGAAAAAGTCAGAAAAAACGTGTAGAATATGTTCTTTCCCAATGATAAATAATATATCTATGACATGCTGTTCAAACTATATAACAGGAAGACCTTAATGAGAGATTTCTGAGACTTTTTGTAAAGTCTTAAATTATTGCAAGTTCTTCTCAGCTAAAGAAAAGCAAATCCCATAATAGTATTCAAATAACACTGCACTTCTCAATGCAGTTCTCAAACAGGAGAAGGATGCATTTGTACCACTAGGGGGTACTGCAGGGGAAAGCCTCCAGTTTAGTTCACTTGTGCTCGGACCTCCTACAGTTGAGTAACTGTTGGTAATGAAATAGTGTTTCTGGAATTAGAACTTGGAAGGAAAAGCTACTTGCCCTTTCATTCTGATGTTCTTCACAAATGAAGATTCAGGAAGGACTCATCCCACTCTTTCTACAAGCGTTTTGATGACTAAGAAGGCCGGTCCGAGATAGGCAAGTCTGGTTGCAGAAAGCACAGCAGAAAGTCTCCTTGGGTGATGTTGTTTCCATTTCCGTGTATTGTATTTCCAACAATCTTTGTATTTGAAATGCATCATGGTACACTTCTAAACTTGGGATCCCCCAGCCTCCTTCTTCCTCTTCTGCATTTAACCATTTGTCCCTTATTCTGGGTCTTTTCCCTCCAACTGCCCATGTTTTTATTCTTCTATCCCATGTCTTTAATGTCTTCCTCTCTACTGCATTTGGTAATGTTTGGAATAGATATAATACTTTTGGTATTTTGAACATTTTCAATACCCTTATTCTATCCACTCTTGCTAACGTTTTCCCTTCCCATTTCTTAAGTTGCTTCTCTATTATTTTTCCATTTTTGTTTATAATTCCCCTCAACTATACTCTTTAGATTTTTATATATCCACACTCCTAAATATTTTATCTTATTTAATCCTAATTTTAATCCCGATATTTTTCTAATCTCCAATTGTTCTTTTGGGGGGATATTAAGACATAATATCTCTGACTTTTCAATGTTAACAAATAATCCTGATATGCTCCTAAATTCTTCCAATATTTTTATCCTATCTTTTATCATGATTAATGGTTGGTTGGGAAAAAATGGGTAAATATGGAAAAGATAATAAATAATATTAAAGGAAAAGAAATAATATTTACGGAATGGAAGAGGAGAGAGGAAACAGAATTTAAGGAACCCTTTAAAGGAACAGTAAAAGTGTGGGGGGGAAAGAAAGAAGAAGTTAAACCCAGGCAACGAAAGTAAGGTGGCAACTATATGGCAAATGAATTACAATACTGATGTAAGCATAGGTAGAACACTGAGATTAATCGAAAGTAGAGGGAAAAGGTTAGTGGAGGATCTGTACACAGAGGATGGAAACCCTGTAGAACAAAGAGAAATTCAGAACTGGATTGGGTCAGGGAACTGGATCCAAAGCTGGGCCATAAGACAGGAAATTTTCAGATGAAGGGAAAAAATAAGAGAACGGGATAGTCCATTTGAGAAGGTGATTAGGAAATGTTTGAGAGGGGAGAAGAAAGTGGCAGGAGATCTGTACGAACAAATCATAGCAGTAAAATAAGAAATAATAGAGGAAATTTTTTCATACATGGAGATTGGACATGGAAATTGAGAGGGAAGACATCCAGAGGGAAATAAGTAATATAGCAAAAGAAAAGTATAATGCATTAAGGGAAGCCAGAAGGAAAATGTTACAAAAATGGTACAGAACTCCTGCACCACTTTCACGCTTTGTACCAGGGATGAAAGATAAGTGTTGGCATGGCTGTGAACAAAGAGGGGTGTTCAGTCATATGATATGGGAATGTGATAGAGTGCAAGATTACTGGAAAATGATTGAAGGAGAAATCAATAGAATGTTAGATTTATATATAGTAATAGTTAATAGAAATGTATTACATGCACGGATAATAGGAGTGAAGAATATGCAAAAAGAAAAATTGATTGACAAATTAATAGCGTGTGCACAGATAGTTTTAGTGAGGGGTTGGAAGGATAAAACAAAATGGACATTGACTAACTGGTATAACTATATAATTAATATGTTAAATGTGGAAATAACAAATTGTAAATGGAATAATATAGATAAAATTGAAAAGATAATAATAACAAAGAGGATGTGGGTACCAGTTAGAAATTATTTAGAAAATGTGTTAAGAGGTGGAGTAGAAAAATTAAGACTGAGACTGATACTTCAAATGTAACCTCTGTAGTTTGATGTATAAAGTGTACGTACAAGGAGGGGAGGGTGGGAGAGGAAAAAAACCAATTAAAACTTATTTAAAAAATGTTGTTTCCAAGTTGCGGTTCTTTCTGCGTTTTCGTTTTTCTTCTAGACCCGTTTGGTGAGACTTCTCAAAAGAGGCTGCAGCATTGTGGATAGTGCGTCTCCACGCCTCCCGATGTGAGGCCAGGGTGGACCATTGTTGGTGATCAATCTGGCTGAGCCTGAGATGTTGTTTCAGGGAGTCCTTATAACTCTTCTTTGGGGTACCTCTCTTGCGCTGACCCATTGCAAGTTCACCATAGAGTAGTATCTTAGGGAGTCAGTGGTCCTCCATCCTAGAGATATGCCCTGCCCAGCACAGCTGACTTTTCAATAGCATGACCTCAATGCTGGTGATCCCTGCTTGCTCAAGGACAGCAACGTTCGTCACATAATCAGTCCAGTGTATATTTAGGATTGTGCAAACACAGCACTGATGAAAGTGTTCGAGGAGTCGTAGGTGTTGGTGATAGGTGACCCATGTTTCAGACCCATATAGGAGAATAGACAGTACGATCACATCCCAAATAGATTACTGCAATGCACTCTACATGGGGCTGCCTTTGAAGACAGTTCGGAAATTACAACTAGTCCAACGGGCGGCAGCTAGATTACTAACTGGAGCTACATACAGGGAGAATACCACCCCCCTGTTGTGTCAGCTCCACTGGCTGGCTATCCACTTCCGAGCTCAATTCAAAGTGCTGGTCTTGACCTTTAAAGCTCTATACGGTTCTGGCCCATCTTACTTGTCCGAACGCATCTGCCGCTACCTCGTAATTTAAGATCATCCGGGGAGGCCCTGCTCTCGCTCCCGCCGACTTCTGAAATGCGGCTGGTGGGGACGAGGGAGACGGCCTTCTCGGTGGTGGCTCCCCATCTGTGGAATGTGCTTCCTAGTGACATACGATCAATTCCATCCCTCCTGACATTCAGGAAAAAAGTAAAAGCCTGGCTATGGGACCAGGCGTTTGCACACTAACACAAGGCAGCACCTTTTTTTTACACTTAAATGAATGTGTATGATATGTTGATGTAATTGTATTTTAATGTGTAATGTTTTGGGGGGTTTTATACTGTGTTTTATGTGTTTTACTGTGTTGGCATCGAATTGTGCCTTTTTGGAAGCCGCTCTGAGTCCCCCCTCGGGGGTTGAGAAGAGCGGGGTAAAATGCCGGAAATAAATAAATAAAATAAATAAATATTTATTTATTTATTTATTTATTGTTCACTTTTGTATTCCGCTCCTCCCAGCAGGCTCGGGGCGGATCACAGCATAAAATACGTGGGCGGCATGATGCTACATGTCAACATGCGGCCCTACAATCAATAAAAACATATGACATAAAACCACATTTAAAACAGATACATTGTCAAGGCACAGATTAAGAGGACATATATTAGGTTTTAGACCAGTATGCCTAATTAAAGGCCAGCCCGAAGAGGGCCGTCTTGCACGCCCTCCGGAACGGGCCCAACTCCGAGATGGCTCGGTACTGTCCGGAAGGGCGTTCCAAAGTACTGGTGCTGCCACGGAGAAAGACCTTTGACGAGTCGTTGACAGGTGGCAGGAGCGGACTGATGGAACTACCAGTAAATTCTGCTCATCCGAGCGCAGTGATCTCGGGAACGTGCAGGGTAAAGGCGGTCCTTCAGGTACGCAGGCCCTAGGCCGTGCAAGGCCTTAAAGGTCAGAACCAACACCTTGAAGGCAACCCGGTACTCAGCGGGAGCCAGTGCAGTTGCCGGAGGGTGGGTGTAATATGCTCTCTCGCCGGCACTCCTGCTAGCAAGCGAGCCGCGGCATTCTGCACTAGCTTGAGTTTCCGGATTGTCGACAAGGGAAGGCCAACGTAGAGGGCATTACAGTAGTCTAGTCTCGAGATGACCGTCGCTTGGACAGGTAGGGTGCCAGTCGCCTAGCCTGTCGGAGGTGATAGAATGACGTCCTGCTGACCACAGAGACCTGAGCCTCCATGGTCAGCGAGGAGTCCAGCACAACTCCCAAGCTCTTAACTGACGGCGACGGGTTAAGCCGCTCGCCGTCCAGGCTAGGCAACCGGCACCCACCCAGCCCAGGCCGACCGGGCCACAGGATCTCCGTCTTCGATGGGTTCACCTTCAGCCGGCTGGCACGCAGCCAACCAGTCACGGCTTCAAGGCATAGATGGAAACAATCAGGGACGGAGTCCGGCCTGCCGTCCATTCTCAGCAGAAGCTGGGTGTCATCAGCGTACTGATGGCACTCCAGACCAAAGTCGCGGGCCAGCTGGGCCAGGGGGCGCATATAGACATTGAATAATAAGGGGAGATGATGGCCCCTGGGACCCCCGCAATCAAGTGGGAGTCTCCCGGAGACCTCCCGCCCCCTCCACTCGTTGTCCCCGGTCCCGGAGGAAGGAGGCCACCCATTTAAGGGCAGTCCCCCCAACCCCGGAAGCGGCTAAACGGTGGGTCAATAGTGCGTGATCTACAGTGTCAAACGCTGCTGTCAGATATCAAATATGATAGCTCTGTACACACTGATTTTGGTGCTTTGCCTCAGGTGCTTGTTGCTCCAGACTCTTTTGTGAAGCCTTCCGAATGCACTATATGCCTTTGCTAATCTGCGATCTATCTCTTTATCAATCTTGGCATCTAAAGAGATTATGCTTCCCAGGTAGGTGAACTGCTGAATGGATTTAAGCACAAATTTGCCTATGCTGACATGTGGATGATGGTGTTCTTCCTGTATTCATTCTGATACTCATAATTTAATTCCATAAAGTATTTTAAATGTCTTTAAGGCACCTCTGGCATGCAAAAGTGTGTTTTGCCATCCTCGTAGCATTTGGAAAAGAACATTTCTTCTCACAGTATTTGAAAATTCCAGCTTTGCTCTCAGCAGAAATTGCACTGTGGAAATGTTTCCAAACTCAAAATGTTGGTCTCACAATTTTACTGAGAAGAAGAAAAGAAAAACCTATTTACTGACCAGACTATAGGTGAAAGGGAACCTCTAAAACCTTGGTCCCACAGAGCCGGCAACAGAAGCAAGCAGTCTTCTTAGGTGAAGCAAAAATCTTTTATCTTTCAGCATGGCCACGCAGAGACGAAATAGCTGAAGACCAGTGTGTCTTCAAGGGAAGTGCTGACCATCCTGTAACAATCTTTCTGTTATCTTTTATACATTTTACTGGGTTATAGTGTAGCCCCTCTGCTCACACCCCTTACCCAATCAGGTTCTTAAAAACATGCTTTTCTCATTATTTGGCCATATTGGCACTTCTAACTAATAAGCTCTACATATGCGGCACCAGCATAGATAAACTTACATTATTTGTATATAGATAAGCATTGAATTGTCAGGTCATCTTGTGTGCACTGATATTTGGAACATCCTGTGTTTGGAACACATGATCTCCCCTCAGCCTTCGATCTTCCGTTCCCTTTGGCCAAGAGGGGCACTAGGTAAGAAACTTTTAAATTATTACAACCATCATATCATCTGCCAAGCAGACATTCCTTGAGCAAGTCTCTTTTGAAATCAGAATATGAGCATGTGATGGAATCTGGACAAGGAAAAGCACTATGTCTTTGAGTAATTACAGATGGGTGGACAAATATTTGGTGAGAAGGAATCAACTTTGTGATAACCACACCTCAACCAGTCTTTTATAGAAGCATTGAACCTGGAGAGAACAGACATACTGCAGAGTACATCAGCAATGATATAAGTGCAGTTTTAGAGAAAACTGAGAGTGGCAAAGTATTTGTTTTTCTGACTGACAATTCAAGTAATACGAAAGCTGCATGGGAAATCATAATGGACAAGTATCAACATATTACTGCAATAGGATGTGCATCTCATGGATTACACTTACTTCTTGGTGACTTCATGAAACTGGACACCCTTCAAAAGATTTATAGAAGAGCTAAACGTAAAAGCTACTCATGTTGTCATGGCAATCTTCAAGAAGAAGCAAGAAGAAAAAATGCACAGAATCAAATAGTGGCACTGAAGCTATTGTAAAACATGTTGGGATGGAGTGGTGATTTGCTTTGAAAGTTTACTAAAAACAAAGAAGCTCTTTAAGCAACAGTAATAATTGAGGATATTAACATTTGCAGAAATATAACAAATACTGTACTTGATGAGGACGTGTTTTGGGTTTAGGTGCAGAACTCACTACAGATTTTAACACCAATTTTTCAGCAATCTATTCATCTGAATCAGACACTGCACTTTTGTCAGAAATTCCTCACCTAAAAACATCTGCTTTTGAAAATATTAAATCTAAGTGCATCTCTACTTACAACTGTTGAAAAAGTAAAGTGAAAGATTTTATTAAGAAACAGGAAGAATTTTGCTGACATCCAATACATGCTGCTGCAAATCTACCGGATCCAAAATTCAAAGGCTTGAATGCTCTGCATGAATGCCAGGAGGTGGATCCACATATTGGGCCCCTCCCCTGACTCCCCTTGGCCCATGGGTGGAGCGCATGCACAGTCTGCCTCAGCGGTTCTCCCCGCTCGAGGAGAAGCTCGGGTTTGGTGGGGCTGGGCAGGAATGATTCACCTTCCGCTCCGGCATCACCGCCAAAGGACAGGAGGAGCTGAAAATACAAGACAGAAGCTTAAAAAACCGGACACAAAATTTTAGGATGAAATACGGGACGTCCCATATAATATGGGACATGTGGCAACCCTAAAACAAACTGACCTGTGAAAGGATAGAAAAGTTTGTTTCAATCCATGCATACCTAAAGTTTTTGAAAGTTCATGAGAAAAATGAGTGAAAAAGGGAAAAAAATAGAAAATGCTGGCAGTAGTTCAAAAAATGAGATAGAATAAACTGCGTGTATATGATGTGTCTTCTGATTCTTTTTTTTAAAGCACCACTCAAAGGGTAAACCTTCTATGGAGTTAGAATATTGAGGTTGGTGGTAAGGGGGAAAATTTGATTATTTTTTATGTTGATGATTTCTTACTAATGTTTTTTTTTTTACGTAAAGGGGAGGTTATCTGTTTTATTGAAAATATAATACTTTCATATGCACTGCACTTTGTGCAATTTGTAAAACTATTCCACACTGATTTTTCTCAGTTTTTCCAAAATTTCAAATTTTTCCTAGAAAAAAACAAGGGGAAAACAGGTTTTTTTTCCTTGTGGCTTCAAAATTTACATCTCTAGTCAGGTGTATTATGCTATCAACTGACCCCAGAAGAACCCTGGATTCAAATACTAGTCAATCTGCTTATTGTAAGCCTACTCACTCACCTCTCCTACTGGGTATATTTGCAATGACTGCGTAAATATGCAATGACATATTCACAAGGACTACAGTATGGCTCTCCTGAAGTTGATATAAAGCAGAAATACCTGCCCTTGAAATGGGTTTAACCATATTTACCAACACTGAGGTGCCATCTTTTAAAAACCCAAATGGTTCTGACTGGCTCCCAAGCTCTATTCACCCAAAATGATAGTATGCCTTATATAAAAATGGACAAGAGTTGCTCAAAATTCCTGACATAAAATAAAAATGAAATAACCACAAACAGTAAACAGTCGTGGTGGGCAGATGGGAACAAAGCTCCAGAGCAAACCTTGTGCCTTTGTTGTTTCCCCTCAAATAGCCATGAGAGACCGGGGAGGTTATTCTTTTAAGTTTTCTCAGGATGGGATAAGCTTTTTGCTATTCTACTCGGAAAAGGGAGTGGTTATTTTATGTATTTACATTTACCTGTGGATAAGTTGGTTAAAGATTTCTGGATTAATTTTTGATTAAAATTTCTATACATATATATGAGCATATACAGTACATTAAGTCTTACATCATCTGTGTTGTTTGTAAACTATAAGAAGATTTATATTGGAAAATATCCCTTTTAACAGATATTGGTTTTATTTGTCAACTCCACGAAGGGATGTCTCTCAAAATAAGATTCATCCCTCAAGGCCTCATTAATGCTGTTAGAATGGAAAAAGGTATTAAGCAAGGCTGCATCCTGGCCCCATTATTATTTAATCTTTACATTAACTCCATGGTGGATCACTTGCTTAACATTTATTTATTTATTTATTTATTTATTACATTTTTATACCGCCCCTCTCAGCCTGAAGGTGACTCGAGGCGGACTTCCACCCACCAAAACTTGCGGGTAGACATATTTCCATTCTACTTTTTGCTGATGACAATGCTCTACTATCAAGAACAGTTGGACTTAAAAGAGAATTAAGAGCTCTGGCACTATATTGCAATGTGAACCAGCTACAACACAACTACCCAAAAACTAAAATCATGGTGTTTGCCAAAAGACCCAAGCCTCACCTCTGGAATATAGATGGAAACAAAATCAAGCAGGCTCCATGCTTCAGATAACTTGGGATAGTCCTCCATTCCTCCAGCAGCAGAAAAGCCCATGGAGTCCATGTGGCTGAGACTGCACAAAGAAGCTCGTCTTCTATTCTAAAATATCTCAGGTCAAGAAAAGGATGCTACATACCTGCAGCACCCAAACTTTTGATGTCATGCCAGTTGCACAACTCCTTTATAGTGCCCAGTAACTTGCACAACTCCTTTATAGTGCCTTTTCTGACTTTACCCCACTGGAGAGTGTACAATCCAAATTCTTAAGATTGGCTCTCCAGCTACTAAGGTGTGTTTCAAATGCCACCCTACGTCTGGAGATGGGCTTCCTGAGAATTGAGGCCAGGGTGTGAGTGGTTATACTGAACTATTGACCGAGACTATTCCTCTCTCCCTTTGGCCATGCACTACTTGGATGACTTTCAGTTCAGATGGGAAAAGGCAATAGCAGTCAAAATTCCATCCCTGGGCTTCTCTCCAGGACTGCTAACCAGTGTGGACTACGACCAAGTCAAATCTTTCATTAAACACAAATAACAGATATTGAGCACCAATCAGACTTAGTCAGTGCCCTATCCATCAATGGAGTCAGTAGGTTTTATACCTCTCCTATGAAATATCTATGCTGGAGGTTTCCAGCCATCGGAGAGCCTTCACTCTGGCACATTGCCATAGCCTCCCATCTGCAGTATTGGAAGGCCATTACTGGAAGACTCCATACTCCAAGAGACTATGACCCCGTGACTCAGGACAATGGAACATGTGCTTATTCAGTGCCTGTTCTATAGAGATATTCCATCCTGTCTCACTACGTCATAACTATGCAAACATCCAGGATACTCTGGACAATTTTACATCTCCCTGCTGCTTTCAGACACTAACTTGGCTATAATTTATAATGTCTCCAAGTTCTGCATGGCAACAATTAAAATCCAGCAATTCCTGACTGATAGCACAAGCTAATACAAGCCAGGATTCATACTAACAGAAAATTGGGGTTACAATCTTTCAATTAAAGTATTGATATTGCTCCCTCCTCTGTTTGACTGGACTGTGTCACATGAGCACCTCTATTCCCTCCCTTTAGATTCCTTTCCCTTTAATTCCATAAATTGTGTTGGTTTTTAATATAATACCGTATATGGCTTTTAGCTTAGATTCTTAAGTTAATTATCTTAATGTCCTAACAATGAAACGTTTATTTTAAAGTTTCAAACCTCTTAACCCTTAACTTTGATGTGCTTGTACAGGACTATGTCCCTCTTCTCTCCAACTGGTCATTGACCGTAATAAAGTGAACTTGAACTTGGTCCTATTAACCATTTTGAAAACGTAATTATTGTAGAAGGCAATTTTATCATCCAGTCTTAGAATTGCCTACAGAGAACTCCTTTGAGCAAAATTTCAAAAATGAATATGCCTCAAACATATGAGGTATTATATGGTAATACAAAAATGTTTGCTAATGTGGTCAACAATAATAAATCTGGTTAGTGGGACTTATCATATTTATAACAGTGGTCTAAAATTTCAAGTTCTTGCTTAGATGAATCCTATTGGCTTTAATGAAAGAAGTAAGGAATGCAGCCATGAGGAATAGAATGTGCAATCTGTTTAAAATGCATGAAAATGGTGAACACTACTGCACTTTAATGTACCTGCAACATATATTCAACCGAGTATTTCAGAGGCTCAACTCAAATTACTTGGATGAGATTGAAGTTCAATTGTCCTTGTAACATAAGACAAACACAAGGCCCATTCTTCTTATCACCCAAAAAGGACTGCATGTGAATAGCAAATCAGCTGCACAAAGGCAATAACATCAAAGAGAAAATAAATAATTTGCAACAAAAAAAATCAAGCAGTAAAAAGTCCTTAGATGGGTAGTGGATATGCCTAAGCATCATTTTTCCTTTATGATAGAGAATGGTTTGTGAGTGGAGAATGACAACCTCTTTCTCTCATACATTGTCTGATGTCTGTGTTAAATATGACTGTTTTGAAATCTGGAAAAGTGTAACACTTAGATCATTTGTAGTTCTCCTGAGGTTCACACACATACATACACACACACACACACACACACACACACACACACACACAGAGAGAGAGAGAGAGAGAGAGAGAGAGAGAGTTTTTAAATAAAAAATAAACATTTAAAATATATTACATATTTGTTTCTATGGAAAGAAAATGAAAATTGTTTGGAAGGAATAAATTCCCAACTTAAGAATTAGCTTACTACTGAATCTCTCCACCTGGTTCATTTTCTGAATATTCAATTATCCGCAGTCTCTGCTATAAGACATCATTGTGGTTTCTCTTGATTTTGCAGTGCAGTTCTATGGTACACTTGACAAAAAGCAGATCTCATGCCTTCCTCTTGTTGTGGAAGTATCTGTTAAGGAAGTGGCGAGAGTACAATTGGGGGAACTGAATCTCCTACGCTCCACAGTATGGCAGGTGAATGGGGTAGAAAATAGGAGTTTGATACAATCCACAGTTGCAGATATCTATGGGAAATGAGTTCTTAGAGCATATTCTCCAAGGATAAGGTGGTTTTATTGTGAACAGAAGTTCACAGATACTATTGTACTGCTACTTACTTGAGAAGTCACTGTGAATTAGTCGCCTGAAGATAAGTCACATGAACTTTCCATTTGTCTAAATCTAATCCAGTGAAGAAGTTTGTCCATACCTTTCTGTATTGAGCAAACGTGATTGAGTATATATATGCAAAGTTTAAGAACCTTATAACATTAATGTCAGAATCTGTAAGGTCCTGGTGGGGATATGTGTGTGGAGGACCTATCACCCTATGTCCTACATCACCCAATTTACCACTGGTCTCATCCCAACTTATCACTGACCTGCCACCCAGCCACCCATGTTCCTGCTTTGGTGGCATACGCTGCTTCCTCTCTCCTTTTGGCATAGAGCCCTGCCAGAAGTACTGTAGATATGTCATATAATGGGCTTTGTGGCAAAAGGGGATAGGAGCTGGCATATGACTGGCATATTAGCCCATATTATGAGGTTGTTGGTAGCCAACAAGACCTTGCAGCTTCTGTACATAATTAGGTTCAAAGTCCAAAAAAAAGCATTCTTAATGTCCAGCTTTCTCAACTCCACAGCCAACCAATTATACAATAACCCTGCAACAGGAAAGGTTACTGTTTTGGGGTAGGTAGAAATAAGAAATCATATTCTAGTAATGGATAGGCCTATTCAGATCTCCACTTTCTGAAGAGATATTGCAAAAACAAACTGAGGTACTCAGATTCTTCTTCTTGGGTTTTCTTCACGAATGAAGATTCAGAAAGGACTCATCCCATACTTTCTACAAGCGCGTTGATGACTAAAAAGGCCAATCCAAGTAGGCAAGTCCGGTAGCAGAAATCACAGCAAAAAGTGTCCTTGGGTGATGCTGTTTCCAAGTTGCAGTTCTTTCTGTGTTGTTGTTTATCTTTGAGACTCATTCAGCGTGACTTCTCAAAAGAGGCCGCAGCATTGTGGATAGTGCATCTTCATGCCTTCCAATGTGAGGCCAGGGTGGACCATTGTTGGTGGTCAATCTGGCCGATCCTGAGATGATGTTTCAGGGAGTCCTTATATCTCTTCTTTGGGGCACCTCTCTTGCGCTGACCCATGGCAAATTGACCATAGAGTAGTATCTTTGGGAGGCAGCGGTCCTCCATCCTAGAGACGTGCCCTGCCCAGCGCAGCTGTGTTCTCAATAGCATGGCCTCGATGCTGATGATCCCTCTTGCTCAAGGACAGCAACATTAGTCACATAGTCAGTCCAGTGTATATTTAGGTTTGTGCAAAGACAGTGCTCATGAAAGTGTTCGAGGAGTCGTAGGTGTTGGCAATAGGTGACCCATTTTTCAGACCCATAGAGGAGAATAGACAGTACAATAGCTCTGCACACACTGATTTTTGTGCTTTGTCTCAGGTGCTTGTTGCTCCAGACGCTTTTGTGAAGCCTTCCGAATGCACTATATGCCTTTGCTAATCTGTAATCTATCTCTTTATCAATCTTGGCGTCTGAAGAGATGATGCTTCCCAGATACAGTAGGTGAACTGCTGAACAGACTTAAGCACAGATTTGCCTATGCTGATGTGAGGATGATGATGTTCTTTCTGTGGTGCGGGCTGGTAGACAACTTCCGTTTTCTTCAGGCTGACTTCCAGCCGAAACAGCTCTGCAGCTGTTGCAAAGCAAGATGTTAGATGCTGCAGAGCTGCTGCTGTGTTGGCTACAAGGGCAGCATCATCAGCGAAAAGCAGCTCACGGACTAGATAGTTTAGAGTCTTAGTGCGAGCCCTCAGACGGCTTAAGTTGAACAAGCTACCATCAGTACGATAGCGTATATATATGATGTCTTCTTCTTTGAGGTCTGCAGAATCTTGCATGGTTCTGATGTTCCAGCATGCAAGTGTCAGTCTATTTGCACCTTTGCAGGCAGGTGTGTGCCTTTGTTTCTTTGTCTTTGTTCAACCGCATCAGAAGATGCCCGTTGGCCGCGGGTAGCCAACCGGGTAGGAGGGGATGATCTTTTGTTAGGCTACCTTTTCTAGGCCCCTCTCCATATGGAGCAAGCAGTGCTCTCTTTTAAAAAGGCTGCTTGGTCATTCAGGATGCTGCCAAACAAGACTGTCATCTCCCGGGTCAGTCTCGAGTGACCAAAGTCCTGAACTGTCTGCATGCAGGGTTGGGTCTGCGGCTTCCAGTGCATCTTTACACCTGCTGTTTCATCCCTTGCCTATTGCTACAGGGCTTTTTCGGAAGTTGGATGTGTCCTTCGAGCCTGTGCAATGGATTTTTCTGGTGGAGTGCAGCATGTACAGAACTGGCCTCACCCTTTAAACCAAAGATTCATCTGCTGGGGCCTAGCAAGCTTGGACGGTGGCAACAAGGTCCTAAGGTCATAGGTTTGATTAGAGTTACCTTCTCTTAGATGGTTGACCTCACATGGTTAGATGAGCACCATCTGCCTGGATTTGAATTTAGAGTTTTCCTTTTCTTAGGATGGTTGCCAAAAGGCTAGAGAGCCCATCCTGCCCATTGACAACCCCATAAACAGGACTTCATCAATATGAAAGGAATTGTGATATAAGGAAACTACATATTCAGAATCTTCAAAATGGACCAGAAGAAGATGGAAGCAGGGCCTGAAATCAAATTGGGAATTGTTCCAAAGTGCCTCGTTTGTACAATGTTCATTATGAATAATGCCCTTTCCCTGCCTACGCAGTGGGCGGGGAAAGGTTATTATCTCCTCGCACGAAGGGAGACTATTGGTTCCTTGGGAATCTTCTGGGAGGGGGCGGAGGCTGCCTATTTTGGGGCAGCCTTCTGCTCCATTCCTGTTTGAGGTGTTGAAGAGACAACACCTCTGGATCATCCTGCCTAGCCTGGATCAGGTTGGTTTTTGAGGGAGCCGGACCTGGGGCTTTTGTCCTCCAGGCTGCCCTGGCCCCTCGCCCTTTGCAAGCCTCTGTAGGGTTATTTTGTTTTATATTTTTTTAAAAAATTCATTAATTAAATAATAATAAAAGGGGGGGGTATGGAAATTATATATGTATTTATGCCCAAGGCAGCAGGGCCCCAGGCCTGCTGTGTGGCAGCCTTTAGGCCTGGGCATCCCCTCCCCCCTTTCTCCTTATCTATGGGCCTACTGTTAGGAATCAAGAGCTGTTAGGCTCAAAAATAACCCTCTCTGGGAGTGATTCCTCCAAAAATATAACAGAGTGCAGAATGCAGAAGTCCTAAACAACACAAACGTACATGCTGTGAGCACGGATGGGCTTCTATTCAATAGGATTGCACAGGATTGCAGATCCACAAGTCAAAATGGAGGCGGCCGCATGGCCTGCCTGAAAGAGGAAGTTAGTTTCTCTAAAGGGATTGCATTCCTGAATGCACAAAGGGGTCGAACTTTAGGCTAGCCCCTTCTCAAAGCAAAACATTTTTCCCTTCCAGTTTCAGGGCAAAACAAACAATCAAACAAAAAAAAACCCAACCAAACAAACAAAAAAAACCCTGTTACTTGTTCAACCCTATTTTCCCCCTAATTATTCTTCAATTTCACCCTTTACTTTTCAAGCATGGGTATGTGAAACTGAAAATGGAATCCATGGATTCAGGCTATACTATATTATAGATTAATTTCTGTTTCATATAAGGCTTCAATTTACAGATATTGTATAATATGTGTTGGTGCTTTAGGAAGGGCCTTTTAGGAGAAAAGGTAGTGTCATTAAATCTGAAGGTGTTACAGATCATACTTGAGTTTGCTGCTTCAGATCTGTATGCCAAACCTTTGCTTTACAGATGATATTTGGAATGGCTGAGAGCAGAGGGGCAGTCAGGAGGCAGTGTCCAGAGAAACTGAGTCAGTTTTTCTCTAAAAATATCCTGGAGATTATCTAAGGATAAAATATTCCTCTGCGCTGTATGAGCATGTTCCAGAAGCACTCTCTCCTGACATTTCACCCACATCTGTGGCAGGCATCCTCTGAGGTCGTGAGGGCTGTTGGAAACTGGAAAATTGGGGTTTATATATCTGTGGAATGTCCAAGTCTAGGAAAAAGAACTCTTGTCTGTTTGAGGCAAGTGTGAATATTGCAATTGATCAACTGATTAGCATTGAATAGCCTTGCAGCTTCAACGCTTGGCTGCTTCCTGCCAGGGGATCCTTTGTTGGATGGTGATTAGCTGGTCCTGATTGTTTCTTGTCTGGAATTTCCCTTTGAAAGCAAGCATTGAACAGGCAGTGCCAGCAATGCAATGGCTGGCTTTTATCAACTGCCACATTATCCATCAAGGCTCACCTCCCCAAAGTGGTCGTTTACCTAACAACATTGTCCCTATCACTTTAAAAGTTTTCTCCCGAGGATCAGTGTGACAGCAAGCGTGCCTTGGGCTGCATTTTAAGTTTGCTTCCTTGCCTTGCAGTTCCATAAGATCACATTCTAAGGCAGGAGAAGTATTGACCTTGACGTTGTTCTTCCATTTAATACAGTTCCTCATGTGGTGGTGACCACCTACCATAAAATCATTTTTTTGTTGCTTCTTCATAACTTGAATATTGCAACTGTTATGAATTATAACGTAAATTTCCAATATGCAGGATATATTTTTATTCATTGGACCAAATTTGGCACAAATTTGGCAAGACTTTGCTATTCAAACAGGCATTTGGCCTTTAATCTCCAGGCACCATATCGCGGATAACGAAGGTCGTGCGACCTGTTCTCGTGTATAGGGTCGATGTATTGTTTTATGATTTTACTGTGTTTATATATGCTGTTTTAATTCTGTTTTTAATGTTGTGAGTCGCCCCAAGCCGGATGGGAGTGGCAACGGATAAGTCCAAACAAACAAACAAATAAATAAATATTCAATACTTCAAATTTGAATTCTGGTAGGGTTGGGGGGATTGATTAGCGACAAAAGCACAGCAACCCAAACCAGGTTTATTTTATTATTATTGTTTAATAACCTGTCTAGTGAGATTGGTTGATGTTAAGGGCCAGAACAATCTGTGGTCTGTAGACACAGACTTGTCTGCCAGAAAAATGGCACCAGATATCCACTCTCCACTTCATCAGTCACTTACCAAGAGAACAAAAAATTAGGTGGGGCCCCAAATGTCTTCGTGTGCATTGATGATTAGACTGTGGTACTTCTTAAGGGGAGTTGAACAAAGGATTGGTAGATTACTGCAAGTGCCATGACTCAATACAGCACTGTCAATAACCGTGGGTCAACTTTTTCACAATCCACACTAGGAAACCACAACCACATATGGAAAACATATAAGTTCTATAGAATTGGTAATCAGGTGTATATAGTTTTTGAAATCCTGCACCCTCAGTAGCTGCCTGGCACAGCATAATACAGAAAGAGTGATTCATTGCAGAGTTGCTCCTGGAAACTCCTAGAAGTCCCCCCCCCCCCCGTGTCATTGCATGTGGTACATTCACCATCTCTTCGGAGATTGGTTTTTCTCCTTTCACTCGTGTTTGCGTCACAGTTTTAAAATCCGATTACTTTTATATGTTCTAATTTTGTACTTCTGGATCTTCCTCTTTTCTTATCTGTTTTTCTTTGTTGCAAAATGTGGCAGCAATACAGTTTACCTGAGGTTAGTCCACTACCTTACGAACACCTGGTCCAGTTGTGTATATCACCTTAGGAGTGGTTTGTCACTAGGCTCCATCAGGTCTACACTGGCAGCATTAGCTGGTTGATGGCTCAGGGTTTACCTGACACCACTAATGTTTTCCTCATCCCAGGATCAGGTGGGGTTGGTCCCGTCAACAGGGCCCATCCTATGGTGATCGGGAGCCCTGGAACCCCACGTTTTTTAAGCGGTTTGAAACAGATGTGGACCAGGATTTGCCAGTCCTGCCAAGAACAGTTGTTGTTCCTTGTTGCTGCGTTGACAGCATTTTTCGCTGTCTGCAAGATAGCAAGTTAGTTTCCTTCCCCAAGACGGACAAATCCCATCGTGCACCGTTATACTCGGATATGCAGATGGGTCGAGGCGGTTTTGACAATTTTGATTCAGTTTGAAGATTGAACAACAATGACCCCCGTTTACGGGGCTGCGGGGCTTGGGAGTGTGGAAATCTGCTAAAGTCTTTCCATCACCTATCCTATGACCATGGGGTCCCAATAGCTGAAGCAAAGTTAGGGAACCCTCACACGAATCCATTTTCTGTGTGAGGCTCAGGTCAGGAAGGCTAAATTTTTAATCGGTTGGAATTTCCTGTTGGCTTTAATAGTATATCCTGTGACGGCGGTAAATGATTTTAAGGATGCACCTCAGGTGGCATCGTAGGCTCCAGGCCCAGTTGGTTCAGAGTGTACTTGGTGGGCCACTGGTTCCTTGAACAGTGACCACCCTGTTATGACACACCCAGGGGATTACCACCATCTGGCATTGCTCGAGTGGTTCCCCATTGTCGTGTGGTCTCCTCTGGACATGGAGCTCTGCCTTTCGGTGTGCAGCCTATCAGATAATCTCTCAACGTCCATGTTATCACACACTAACGTTAAGTCACCCTGGGTGATGAGTGCCTAAAGCACTTTCATCTTGTTGCCGCAAATTTACTCATCTTTGATCCTTTCACATTGTGGGTCTCGATAATACCCTGTGTGCACTATCTTGCACGCAGTTGGAGCGCTTCAGGATTCATATGGAGTGTCACCATGCTTCATCGGGTTTAAACTGAGAGTGTTAGCTTAATGATTAAGGCCCAGGGCTTACCAGACATCACTAATGATTCCCCATCCACAAGATCATGTTGGATTAGCCCGTCGTTGGGCCCTATTCTGTGATGATCATGAACCCTCGACACACACAATTTTGAAGATTTTAAAGCAAACTTGACCTAGAATTTGCTAGTCCTTTGTTTTCATGCTGCCACGTGACAGCAATTTGTCGCTGCCTTCTGAAGTAGTTTGGTAGTTGCTTCTTAATAATAACAAATCCCATTGTGCATTGTTAAATTCAGATATACAGATGGGTCAGATGGTTAGACAATTTGATTATCTTCCAAGACAGATCAGCGAGCTAAAGGCAGCATTGTTAGGTTAGCTAGATGTAGTAATCCAAAAATTGTGCCCTGTTTTAGCCCTAGCACAGTTTAAGTCATGCGTCCCAATTCTCCAGTAACTTTTGGTCATTAAACGGGGCCCCATTGACTAAATTTAACTCTGGGCGATAACAGAAAAGGTAGTGGAGTAAGTGGGCTGGGGCATCGTAAATTTGGTACCCTTTCATTCAATATTGTGGCAGCTTCCAGCTGCACAGTTGGACTTCGAATAAACATCATAAAAGGAATGGGTAGATGAAAATCCGTGTTTTTATGCGATACATTCGCTTGATAATCTAACCAGTTTTTTCTCGTTTCAGACATGTTGGTGAAGGTGCAGAGATGGAGGATCCCTATAAGCGGGTACAGTTGTTTTTCACTGGGCTGAGTGATTGACGCTAGGACCTCCTTTGGATAGCACCTTGTTTTTACAATTTGTCAGTTCAATGGAAAGGGATACGTGCCCTTCATTGGGGGTTTTGATTCCCTGGTTGCATTTGGGTGAGCCCCTCCTGCGTGTTGGTTCTCCATTGATGAGGCAATGATGTGGGCTTACTGCAAGGTAAGGCCCTGTTCCTTCAGGCAATAAGGGATTTGTTTAGGCTGTGGCGGTCATGGCCTCACCTCGTCTCGTTTGGTCAGCAATCATATGTGGCTGTGTGGCGGTGATGTGCGACAAATGGAGAGAGCCTGTTAAGCGAGTCAATGGTGGCAGGCATGGCCACGGGTTCGTCTCATTTGGTCGACATTCGTACCGCGCCGTATGTGGCTGTGAAGCGGTAATGTGCGACAAATGGAGAGAGCCAGAATGTTTTCACTGTCTGACACTGCAATAGTTAATCTTCACGAATTACAGTTAGGTGGTGTTGAGGACTTGGTGGGGATGGAGACTGAATAGACATTCGTCTCCAATCTGTGGCGTAAATAGTTTAGGGTAATCCATAGACCCATATTCACTCATGCACTCTTCAAAGTTGTTTGGGCCAGTGCACAAATACACTCAGGTGGACGTCTGTTCAGGCTGAGAGGGATGCCATTGGTCCAGAAATTTTGAGAGCCGGTTAAGTATTTCCAGAGAGGTTTTCTTGTGTTTTCCTTGAAAGGTTGCCCAGTTTTGTGTTGCTGGGGACTCAGGAGAGTTTCCCAGTGTTGCCGAGGGGTCGTTCGCTCGGCTTAGCCACACCTTGTTCCCTTGACACCTGAGTTTAGTGAGGTTAAACTTAAATCGGTAACTTTAAAATAAATAAAAGTTGCCCTAATTTAATCCAATTACTGTTGTCTGTCTCGTTATTTCGGGGGTTGGAAGGTAATCTCAAAATAACACTGTTGACAATTGCATCATCATTTACTGACTATCTAGCTGGAAAAGAAAAACATGGATTAGCCTGAATTCTATATTTTCCATCTTTGGGACAATTCCCAGTGGAAACAACAAGATATTTGGAAGGAGTGTTATGCTCCAAGGTATTAAATACACCAAAAAGTCTTTAATATTCTAAGAGAGAAATCCTTAATGACGATCCCATTGTCTATATCAGAGGGCCTGTGAACAGACAAATTTACAAGATCAAGTTACAGGTAAGGTTAAAGAGAGTCACTTGAAAAGCTAATCCTGTAAAGGTGTTGGCCAGAGTCTGCAAACATAATTAATGTCTGTACCTTTGACAAAGCAGCCTTTGCTTTGATTCTCAAGATCCTATGAGAAATTTCAATAGTGAGTAGCTACTAGGGCTAAACTCCTCCCAGAAAATCCTAACATACAAAACATGTTAAAACATTACTTAATAGCACTCTCTGGACTCAAACGAGAGACAAAATAGCAGCCCCAAGTTCCAAAATGCCAAGTATACCCAATGCTATACAAACACCTGTTCCATCTACCCCCTTCCATTATGAAAAGCAGGATGGGTTGGTTAGTGGGTAGGAGAGCTGAGAGTATATCATTTCACTTGCACCACCCATCACTGCTTTGAAGGACTGTGTCTATAGTCACCATGTCACTCTCTCTCTCTCTCTCTCTCTCTCTCTCTCTCTCTCAATTTCTTTCTGGCCAGAAGTACCAAGTAGAAATATCCTTGGGACCTAGCCCAATCCATGATTACTACTATTCTCTTTCACAAACAGACCACTCTGAAATTTCCCTTACCTCACATCTTTGAAGCCAAACTATGGAGTTATTCCACAACTAAATCCAACTACTAAGAGAAGTTAGAATTACCTTGGAAGAAAATTCGATAGCTTGAAGGAAGAAAGTGAAACAGCTTTACATCTGTTTTAGGATTTATTTCCAGGACAGAAAAGTGAGGTCTTAAATTAAGTAATGAACAATATAGTCAATTCCACTGATTTATCACCTTAGTTAGTTGCTTAATTTTCATATTATTACCATATTGGCCCCATTCATACAATCTGTACATTGTTCATCATGACCCGCACAGAAAATCATTCCTAATCTGTTTATACCCAATACTCATGCAGTTCACATGCATCTTATGTAAATATATATGAAAGCACTCACTAACCTTTGCTTGTTAATGATCATTTTCATTCACTTGGTGTTCCAAAGTGTCTCTAAATAGAAATGTTGCAGGGCTTAACAGATGATAATAGCTATTATTAAAGCTGAGGAACACCTTAGCTGTGATAGCTACAATGAGATAAATTTAAAATACAGACATACTCATATTTACTTGAGTTTAGTGCACCATTAAATGTAATGTGCTTCTCAATTTTTGGAACCCTGAGACCAAAAGAAAAACATTTGTAATGTGCACATGGCAAAATGTGCACTCTTTGTAATTTGGCCAAAAAATGTGCATTACAGTTGATGCCTGCTTAGAATTCCTTTGTTATAAATAATTGTGTTAGAACACCAAAGCTTCCATGAATGGAAAAGAAAACCGCGGGTGCATTTATGCTGTAGAATGAATCTACTTTAATTGCCTTGGTTTAATGCTATGGAATCCTGGGAGCTGCGGTTTTACAAGGCCTTGAGCCTTCTCTGACAAAGGATGTGGATGCCTCATCAAACTGCAAATTCCATAATCCCATAGTATCGAACGATGGTCATTGACTTACAGGTGAAGTCCCTCAAAGAGGAACTCTAGGTGCAGCTTCTGAAGCAGCTTTCTCTTTTGCAACATGGGAAGCCTCCTGTGTTGTCACTGCTGCAGCATACGCTGCTTCCTCTCCCCTTTTGCCACAGAGTCCCACCAGAAGTAAATGTACATCATGTAATGGGCTCCATGGCAAAAGAGGAGAATAACCAGCATACGACAGGCAAATTAGCCCGTGCGATATGGTTGAATGTGTGAATTAAAACCTAATGCATAGAAATATTAAATCAGAATTAAACATAGAAATATTAAAACTACATAACCATTAAACAAATTTATTTAATTACAAACAACATAGGACCCCTCTTCCACACAAAAACATGGATGTGTGGATGGAAATGGGCAATTCCATGATTCATATGTCCATTTATAATTTACCAAGACAATAATATTGCAATAATTTGAAATACAATAAAGCACAATTGCTTCATTTTCAGCACCATAAAATGTAAAACATTGAGGAGAAAATGCAGTTCCACTAAAAAGGTTTCCCTACCACACACCTTTACTTAAAAGTATGAAAAACGAATGCCCTTCATTGTTTATAAAGATATATATATATATATATATATATATATATATATATATATATATAGTGGGCACAAAAGAGGGGATCAAAATGGTCCTTTTGCTCTCAAATGAATCAATGTGGACCCCCCCCCCCTCCAAGAAACATCCCATATTCTATGCCACCTGTCCATTTACTTGAACTTTAAAGTCTGCCTTGACAAAGACAGAGGTTCAACTTGGGTTTATTTATTTATTTATTGTGTTCTCAAGTCAGCTCATTTTCATGACTCAGAGCTTCTGTGTAGAGATTATCAAATGTCAAATGCAAATATAAAATAGATCCATGCAGAGTAAAAGCCTCTTCACTGGCACTGAGCAGAGTATTCCCTTTAAATGTTAATGAAACTGTTGTAATTACTCAAGCTACCAAAACAACTCGGAAGCCAGAGTTCACAGCTGTAGCCCATTACTTGTAAATTACTGGCACAGGCATTGTGTCAGTGGAAAGACAGAGACGTCTGAGGAAATTTCCTGAATAAGCATAGCTTTTAACCAAGGGGTGGAGGATATTAAAGGAAATGAATTAATTTGTTGGACATGTCACTAAATGGAATGCTTCGCCCACAGTCAAAATAAGCTTCTTTTCTCTAGACAAAGCCAATGCAAAGTGCTGAGTCTAACAAAAACGTAATGCAATAAATGAATCTTAATCTCAATGCATACCTATCCTATTAGCAGTGCAATCTTATGCACACTTACTTGGAGGTAAATCTCATAGAACTCAGTAGGATATTTCTGAGTAAAGTCACATATTTGTACTCAGATGAAGAATTCCTGTATTTAGTTTTTCTCCTTCTTGATGCTTTAAAAAAGAAATTAAAGTGAACAGACATCACAATGAATTATATACTAAGATCTTTTATTTGGTTTGCTGTTGTTCTTCTGGGGGAAAAAAGGTCACCATATAAAGCTGGTTTATCAGGTCTCGGTCAGGAAAAAATAACCAACCAAGCACCATGTGAAACTATGTGGATAAAAAGAAGTGATGTCTACATTAAGGAAAAGTGTTGGCACCTTGATTCTTTGATCTGCGAACTGTGACAGGCTTGAAGGCAAACTGAGTTGTATCTTATTCTCACAGTATGTCAGCAAAAGACAAAATTACCCTTTGAATAAAAACCTTAAACCTTAGCAGAGCTCTTTACAGGGTTAATAGATATAAATGCTGTCATGTGCATATTTGTACGGGCTGCTATGGGAGGAGTTAAGAGTCGGCATATAGGAAAGGTTGCGTGAGAACATATGTGTGTGTGTCTCAGTCATTTTAGGCAGCTGGATACGGCGGCTACATCTCAGAAGATCAGTCTTGGAGCTGAACATGGAATTGGCAAATCCTCTTATTTCGCTTTCCAGTTGACATTGAAGGTAGCCCAAGCCAAACTAGGACCTTTCTTTCATTTACGCGGAGCATTGCTAGTCTTCCGGTTCATTCAGATTGAGGAACACGCCGCCATACTCCGTTGCATTGGAAATGTGAAAGTGAAGAGGTCTCAAGGACCTAGAAGTCATTTGCTGCGAAGAATTCTGGATGTTGCCATGGGACCTCTTTATTATTTCTTTTTTTATAAAAAAAAGTGCTTTAACCAATCTACATGAATAAACTGGTGCATCATTTCTGTAAGTCTTAGATCATCTGTAATGTGTTTATATGTACAAGTAACTCATGTAGGTAATTTCATATCTTATTTTTTGTTATTTTGCTGTTGTTAGAGGAATATCCTTTCTTTTACTTTGTGCACTATCAACATCTTGTCTTTGAGAGAGCTTATACATTAATAAGGTATTTTAGAGATCAATATCATGTGTAATTATACCTTTGTTCAAGTAAATCTTAAAACTATGCTCTGCATGGGGTGTACCTCTCTTGTTATTCCTACCACTTTCTCTCTTTTCCCTAAACTTTAATGGATTTACCTTTGGATGACAATCATTCATTCGGGAATGAAACTGTCAGGAAAAAGGACCAAGGAAAGCTATTGTTTCCCTTCTACTGAACACAGGAATGATTTTGTCATATTCTCTAGCATTGATTTTATACATTTCCTCTCACTACTACTTAATAGAGTTAAAACCATGGACCAAAGTAAATTACAATCCAAGCCCAGAGAGAAAAGAACTATGATTAAGAATCCAAATTAAGTTATTAAGAGACATGTGTTCAATGCTTTGTCCAGAAGGCTTATCAGTTTATAATAGTTCAATGACTAAAAACTGAGTTTGGTAAAAATTTGCACTGACATTGAGTGCAAAACTGCTAATAGTTACAGGAATTGAGAACTGGAAAGAATCTATTTAAAAGCAGGTTATGAGAAAATGCCATTGTACTTCTCATTGACTTTAAAGGATATGAATTACAGTCATGAATGTTTGTGAGACAATTTTACCAGGGTAATAGAGACCATGTAGAGACCTCAGAAAGGAAGCTAATGAAACCTGTGTTCAGACTGAAAAATATATTTATTTATTCTACGATAATTAATTGTCAAGTGTCCAAACATTCATTTTCTCTATTCCAAAGTGCAAATAATATTTTGGAAAGAGAAATCAATTGAAACATTTAGTTCATCATCACAGAATACTGAGGAAACTTACCAGACATCTAGAGGAATGGTTGTTGTAGACTGAAGATGACTTTATATCTGAGTTATAAGAATTTTAGAATTGTGAAGCTATTCAATTAATACATTTCATTTTTAAAAAAAGCTACATGAAAACCAAATCAGCTTCCCATTATATGCATGAGTTCCTGATGAGTTCCATATGATTAAACTTACTCAATTCACTCTGACATCGCAGTACATGTGCAACAATGGTGCAGTGTTTCAATTTTGTGAATCAGTAACATAAAGTCTGATGTTCATTTGAAATCTATAGAGCAGACTAGTTGAAGACCAAATACAGATAATAAAGAATAGCATGTTATGGTTCCCTTCATTTCAGAAAATAAAGGAAATGCTCTTATAGAAAACTTACTCAACCAATAAAATAAAATAAATTACAGGGGTGGCTGCCATTCAAAAATCTAAAGTAACAAAATCTTCACAACTTTCCCATGTAAAAACCCAAATTCTCTAACTGCTCTTCATCTATGCCTTTTCCCTTAAGCATCTGTATACAGTTGGTGTATGGGTGGGTATGTATGCATTTGCATAAAATCCTCTTGCTTACCCCTTGATATGCTATGCCATGAGAGCATGATGGGCACTTGCCCCGGGAGGTGGGGGGCGAACATAGTGGTCCCATGCAAATTCCTGCACAAATCAGAATTTAACACTAGTTTTCTGATTAACTGCCTCAACATTCAAATCTTCTACTAAGTCGGTAGAAGAAAAATTATCTGCATTTGTGAAATAATTTTTACTGGTTTTCTTGTTTTCTATGTTGTAAGAACAGAATATTGTAACAGATTTGCCAAAGGCAATTAACGACTGGGGACAACAATGGCTGACAATTTCCATTATTGGAAGCAGAGCCTCTGCTGTTTGTGTTCCAATTTATTAAAGAAAGTATAAGAAAGTGAAGAGAGGAAAAGGAAACTGTAGAGTTACTATATGTTAATGAAATTCATAATTAATTAAGTAAAACACAATTTTTGAAGGGAACACAAAAGAGGAAGAGTTGCAGAGAGAAAAAGAGAAAACAAGCAGTGATTTTGTTGGAGATACAAATAAATATGTTTATTTTATCAATAATTTACATTTTTATTCCTGTGAGTGATTGTATAGTCAGAGCCCAGTGCACTTCTTTGCCCAATGACCTATAATGCTGTTAAGACAGCCCTGCCTTGGGTAGCTCAGTCTACCTATACCATAGCATTGCACTAATATAAGCCCATCCTTCTTAGGAAAAATCATGAGCAACTTGTGTCACACAAATTGATGATACAGCCTAAATGATTTACTAAACAGTTCTGCAAGCATATTTATTGAGCCCAGACCTGATAAAATGGTTACAGAGAAAAATGCTTGCCCATATTTTGACCTAGTGAATTATTTTGACTTATGTAAAGAAATAGAAGAAGGTTTTGAGACACTATTGCTTCTCCTGAACTTCCCATTGCTTTTGACCATGGTGACTTTCTGAACCATTTCTCTAAGATGGAGATGGTTTTATTGTGATTTCCCTTCATCATGGTGCTAGGGCCATGTGGCCATTGAATGATTTTGTTGGCTGTTGAAATTGGAGTGCATCAGTTTTCCAATTTATCATTTGTACTTCTCAATAACTACATGAAACAGCTAGAAAAATATCTACTTTTTCTACTATCTAGTTGCAGGAAAGCAGCTGAAAGCCTGAACAGGTGTCTGAGACCCATATTGGGGTGAATGATGTACACCAAGTTTAAAAATGGTAAAATGGAAAATCTGTTAAATCTAGATGGAAATTTAGGTCTAACTCTGAATGGGGTCACACCCTTTCTGCTAGGCATGCAGCTTGAAAGTATGCCTTGTTTTGACACTGTCTGTAGACGTGGAAGTTTCAGTGGTTTCCAGGAATAGTTCAATAACCTCTCACTATTATTGTCACTATGGGGATTTGTGTGTGTGTGTGTGGCTTCATTCCCATTTTGTACTATGAAAATCACACAATCTTCAGTCTTATCAGTACAGGGATCAAAAATAAAACAAGTTTCACTGAATAGTATCCTGTTTCATATTGTTTAAATGGACAAATATGGAAGTCCTCTTGTCTCAAATGGGAATCGTAACATAGGCAACTCTTGATTGTGCACCTCCTTTTCATGTCATATTAAGATGTCATATTAAGATGTCATATTAAGATGTCATATTAAGATGTCATGATCGAAAGTTTCTATCAGTTTAGATATTTGGGCACAATTTAATGCATATCCACCCTGCCTTTTGTCCACAAACCTAAAGGTAGTATTCTCACCTTTCATCTACCTTACCTTCATAACAACCCCATGAAATAAATTCTAATTGATCCATATGCTATCTAATTGAGGTAAACACATGGGTAGGGAAATCTGCTTCATTTCCTGCTTCATCATTCACCATGCAAGGTGAAGAACCACCTGAAGAAAATAATTTTATTATGCATAGACTCTCTACTTGCAGCTGGTGTTGTCCGCATGACTACGCAGAGAAGGGAGAAAGGTGCAAGCAGTTTCATAACATGATATCCTAAATGGGGCTATAGGCAAGTTCAAGTTCACTTAATTATGGTCAATGACCAGCTCATGAGAAGAGGGACACAGTTCCGCACAAACACGTCAAGTCTAAGGGTAGAGAGATTTAAAAGTTTAAAATTTGAAAATTTGAAAATTTCAAAACTTTAAAACTCTAAAACTTTTAAACAAGTTTATCATTGCCAGAGCATCAAGACAACTGACCCAAGAATCTAAGGATCATATCAAAACCCCACACAAGTAATGGAATTAAAAGGAAAGGAGGGGATTGGGGTGTTCATCTGGCACAGGGAAGGAAAGTCCAGTCAGACAGAGGAGGGAGCAACATCCATACTATAATTAAAAGACTATAACCCCAATTTTCTGCTAGTATGAAATCTTGACTTGTACTAGCTGGCGCTATTAGTAATCCACTGCCGGATTTTAATCACTGATTTTAATCACTGCAGTGCAGAACTTGCCGACAAGTTATAGCAGAGTTCATATATGAAAGTAGCAGGGAGATGTAAAATTGTCCAGAAGACCCTATGTGTTTGTATAACCATGGCGTAATGAGACAGGATTGAATATCTCTATAGAACAGACACTGAAGAAGCACATATTCTGTTGTCTCTCTGTGTTCTGAGTCACAAGGACAAAGTCTCTCGGCGTATGGGGTCTTCCAATAATGACTTTCCGATACGGCAGATGGGAGTGCATGGCAGCATGTCACAGTGAAGGCCCTTTGATGGCTGGAAACCTCTAGCATTGATATTTCATGGAGGAGGTACAAATCCTACTGGCTCCATCGATAATAAAGGTTGGGGCATTGGCTAAATCTAATTGGCACTCAATGTCAGTTATTCATTGTTTAATCAGAGATTTGGCTTGGTTGTAGCCCATGCTGGTTAGCAGTCCTGGAGAGAAGCCTAAGGATGAAAGTTTGGCTGCTATTGCTTTTTAATGCAAACACGTAGTAGAAGCTGAATAAGAATCAGTATCAATTCAATTAAGTGTTTAAATCACTTGTTTTATATAAATAGTCAATAAGTCATATCAAGGATACAGTGCAAAGTGCAGGTGGATACATTTAAGTATATATAGTCACATTCATGGTATGTGTATTATCACATTAACATTCATAATATGTATATCATCACATTAATCAATTCATAATTACATTAGTAAATTCATCATAAAGCAAGGTACTAGCATAACTTTGAGGAAACCAACAAAATAACCTGTAGTCCCACCTAAGGGTAAACATCACACCCAGTTTGTAGTATGGAAAATAACCCGGAGTATCCTAGAATGCGGGTGACTGGCTGCTTCTCCACATTAGGGATAAATAAACGCCACCTTCCTGAAGTTACGTTTTGCTGTCTGTATACTGGCGTTTATCCTCCACAAGGACAGCAGGTAGTGGGTAGGTAAACAGGCTGTGGTTCCGTGAATCCAATGATGTTATGGGGATCTCCACGCGGTTCGCCAGTTTCCCCAGTGCCTGTGCTGTTTCTTTCCTACTGCGCATGTGTGTCTACCATTAACGAAGCGATTCGGAAATTTCGGATATTTCCAACTTTTTTCTGGAAAATTTCAGAAATCATTTCCGATTCAAATCGCCAGTGCCCCCTACATCCAAAACGAGTTTTGAACCATTTTTAAAAATCAAACAAGCCTAATGTTTACAGTATGACCCTTGTATCTGTGGGGGATGCATTCCGGGACTTTGTGTGGATTCACAAAACTGCACATAATTGCAAACTATATAGTAAAAAAGGACTTCTGGCCCAAGAATACCATAGTGAGAAAGACTTTGAACATGCCTAATAAGAACGTATTATGTCAGCCATGAATAAATTAAACTGTGGATACCAGTCCTGTGGATATGGGGTTATATGGCTGAATTCTTTGCTGTATAAAATGAAATCATGATCAGGAATTCACTTGAGAAATTCCACATTAATTGGCTCAGCCCCTGCTAAATGAGCAAGTACTGGTAGGTAGTACAATGCTATCTCTATCTATACATTTCTCTTATTCCTGGCTTCCCTGTTATTTTCTCCTCTCTAAGTGGGATGCTACTTTTTAGAAGAGCTTTAGCAATTATTTGCCACACTCCATACTCCACAAAAACAATTTTTTTAATGCTATGATTAGATTAGAGCTTTTATTGCAGCATCTGTAGGAAAATGAGAGTATGTTTCTTTGGACGAGTGAGCAGGCCATTTAGCTTTATTTAATCTGGACTAGTCCACTGGGATAATCAAATTTAATTTTATCTTTCATTGCACTGCAAATTCATATTCTACATCTTTAGGTCAAAATATACAGGGCTCTGTCATTGAAAACATTGTAATCTCACTTCTAGCATTGTGAATTAGCCACTATATGCTTAAAAGTGTCCCTTGTGCATAGGGACATGCTAATGTAGATTATGTATGTATGGCTCTGAATAACAATGCACTTCTGTTCAGGGCATCGAGATGTATGCCTCTTGCATATGTTTATATGCATCAATTTGTGCTTGTCTCTTTTCATGTTTGGCAGCTCCTCAATCAAAAATGGGCATCACTAAAACATTCTATTGTATTACCCAGCTATCTTTGGGCAGTATTTCACAGCATTTGTCATTCAGATTCTCTTCAAAATATCTTACCATTTTGTGAGGGTTATAAATTATGTCTTTGAGATCTTTTTACAAAACAATGTTGGCGCTTTTTCACAATTGCTTTAAAGTGCTAGAAAGATCTGGGTCTAACACTGAATCTACAAGAGAGGAAATTTTCTATTGATGGAGATGGTTTTGTGTTTTCTGTATTTCAGTTCCACCTGTTCTCATTGTTTGCACACACACCACCATCACACATATATAACTGTGCTAATTTTATCCTAACTTCATGCAGATGAAGATGAAGGGAACGGCAACCAAGGATGCTTATACTGTACTACAATACATTTGTTAGTCTTAAAGGTATTATAATGTTTTATACCTATATTTTGTAGGAGTATGTCATACTGCAAGTCGTGTCTGCTATAAAACTATAATTTTATTGACATTGTATGGTATTATCATTTATAGCAGGGATGGGAAAGCTGAAACCCTCCAAATGATGTAAAATGCCAATTCCTAGCATTTCTGACCACTATGATAGTTGGAACATAGTGCTGCATAATCTCCTCATCTCTCTTTCTCCCCCTTCAAACATAAAGGACATCATAAATAGTCCCCTTGACATTAAATCTAGTTGTGTCCAACTCTGGGGGGTGGTGCTCATCTCCATTTCTAAGTTGGTGTTGTCCGTAGACACCTCCTAGGTCATGTGTCCAGCATGATTGCATAGAGTTCCGTTACCTTCCTGCCGAAGTGGTACCTATTGATCTACTCACATTTGCATATTTTCGAACTGGCAGAAGCTGGGCCTACCAGTGCGAGCTCATCCCACTCCCTGGATTCAAACTGGCAACCTTTTGGTCAGCAAGTTTAGCAACTCTGCAGTTTAACCCACTGTGCCACCAGGATGCTCCTGGTGGACATCATATTTTCTATTAAATTCATTATTAAGTTATTGACAAGCAATGTAAATTTAATATATCTGTAAATTACTGCTGAGAAGAGTTTATTGTCAATTAAAATCAATTCAAGTTTTCACTTACCTTTTAATGTAAAGCGAAAGAAATATTAATAGCATGGTACTCACATAGGGCCAAATAAATATTGGAACCTTTTTTCAGACAAGTTGCCAAAGAGGAATTTGGTTCATTGATAGTGTACTGGGAAACCATTGTGGTTCACGGGTTGTGTACTGAGAAACCATTGAGAATCAGGGTAGTCAAATTTTTACCAGTGTGGTAAAACATTATATATAAGGAGTAAGCAATTGAGAAGATGCTGGAGGCTATTTCCCCAAGGTCTCCAAGGGGGTATACTGCTATTTTTTGCACCTCGGAAATTATATAATGTCATATTCAGCAGTCATTTTGGCTATTTTAGGCTGCTCTTTGAGGGGGTTTTCAGGGGTTTTCAGTGGCTTGGGGTCTTGGGGTTTGAAGAAGTAAACTATCACATTTGTGGATAGTTTGCAGTTCTTTGTGGTATTGGGGGGATTTTTTTAAAACCACGCATCACACGGTATAACACATTTTTTTTGTTCCTGGGTTCTAAATGTCATTTTCAAATTGGTTCTATCCTTAAAAAATATGAAAAATGTTTATTAAACTGCAAAAACTTTATTTTTGCAGGACCTCCTGCAACACATTTTGCTATCGTTTATCTCATAGGGTCTCAGCCAATTCAATATGGTTTGTGGCAGCCACAAGAATGAAATTTCTAATGTATAAAAACTACTTTCAAAATAAGTACTACACAATTAAACAGTTTCAAAACAGGAACAGATTTTTTTTCCAAATTTTGGTACATAGTGTTATCTATGCAAATTGTTGAGAGGGGGGAGGTATGGATTTCACAGGCCACAATTTGGGATCAACCCACAGAATATATTTTGCCTATCTCTGTAGTAGATAATGCTGCATTAGATGGACTGATTGTTCTGCAGAATCAATATAACACATTTTCCTAAGTATTTTATTTGAACTTTAAAAATGTTTGTATCTCTGTACTCATTAAACTAGTTCAGAATCCCCTCTTTAAAATTAAAATATGGTTTCTAAATGATCTTCAGGTAATTTTTAAAATAATAGTGCAAAACTGCAACTGAAGATTTGAAATATTTAAGGATGTCTCATTGACACTCTACACACATTTTCTGCTGCATTTGCAATACCAAAAACATTCACTTGGAAGTGCCTGTTTATATGTAATAAAAACAAAATAAATCTTGGAATATCAACACCTTAAAAAGCAGGTTTGAAACAGGTGGTAATGGCTTGGAACCCATGCCTCAAATAAAAATATTACTATGCAATAATTCTCTAGTGGAGGTCTACTTAAAAACAAAATAAGGGAGATGTTAAGGGATGATGATTTTTGGAATCTTTCCACATTCCACGTTGTCTTTTGTACCAGTGCAGTGCTGCAGATACAACTATTATTTGTCTATAAATTCCCCCACATTTGAAAACCCAAACCAAAATGTGAAAGAGTGAATGGCAGGCAGGGCTATGGATTCTGTTTGGCAGGAATCCATGAGAATGTGTGGAAATCCTGCAGTGGTTGAGGTTACCTGAGAAGGTCATAAAACATCCAACATAATCTTCTTTGTTTCTCAGAGACTAAAAGCATTTGCTTTGGATGCATAATTGCAGACCATTGTGCAGTTAAAGCATCCTAGAGATAATTCAAATAGATCTTCTTTTTACTACAAAAGGAAACAAAAAGCACAGATGGTATCCTGTTCAATATTCATGTAACTGTGCGTTGCATTTGACTGTAAGGAGCCCCCACTAGTGCAGCAGGTTAAACCGCTGAGCTGCTCAACTTGCTGACTGAAAGGTTGGTGGTTCTTATCCAGGGAGCGGGGTTAGCTCCCACTTCTGTTTAGGCCCAAATTCTGCCAACCTAGCAGTTTGAAAACATGCAAAAGTTAGTAGATCAATAGGTACCGCTTCGGTGGGAAGGTAATGGCACTCCATGCAGTCATGCTGACCACATGACCTTGGAGGCATCTATGGACAACGCTGGCTCTTCGACTTAAAAATTGAGATGAGCACCACCCCCCAGAGTTGGACACAGCTAATCTTAATGTCAAGGGGAAACCTTTACCTTTACTTTAAGTTGCATTTATGGTAACCAATGACTGATTATAAAAACCTACCCCTCCCACCAGGCTTCACCATGACTGAAGGATTTCTTAGCTTCTCCTGATTGGGGAACTGAAAATCATGGCTACAAGACTATATGGTCTTGCAGCCATTTTGGGGCATATTGAGCGAAGCTGAAGTGGCAGGACAATAAGGAATCTTTCCAGTCACTTTGTGACTAGTAGAGTGCTGCACTTGTCACTTCCCAGCACCCCAATGCCTTATAACTCCTTCATTTGTGGCACTGCCATGAATTCAGAGATAGTTTGGGGAAAACAGCCACGTGGCCAGAAGCAGCTACAAATCTCTGTTGTAGATATGTCAACCTAGGCATAATCTCAGTCCGTATGTATGGTGACTTTTGAGACCTTCAAATATTCCCTTTTCATCAACTGGTTGGTGTTGAAACCTTATCCTTGGACATTCGGGAAGAAAGAGCTCACTTATCAACAGGAAATTTAAGTTATAGCTCTGGCTGCTATGGGTTCATCCTACAGAATTGTAGGATTTGTAGGTTTGGCAAGAGTATTTCGTATTCTCAGTCATAGAACACTAGTGTGTCATAAAACTACAAAACTCAGGATGTAATTAAAGTGGAAGCATGGGGCTATAATGTTGTAGTGTCAAATAGAATTAATTAGTATGTATGTATGGTTGCCTTAATGGTTTTGTACCCATGGGATGGCATGCAAGAATGCATCAGCCAAAAAACTAGACAAAATTACCCTTGCTACATTCATAGATACAATAATAAAAAATAAAGCTTACAGTACATAGTGATTGCTAGGGGTAGCCTAGATTCTGTATTTCTGCAATAGAAGTCCCCTAGACCCTGTTCAATGTGTGTTATACTTTCAACTACTGGGACATTGAGGTGATTAGGTAATTTGGGTGGCAAATTACACACACAGGATTTTTTTTTCTTCTTCAAAAAGATCTTTGTCTCTTTGTAACCTTTACTGTTGGACTTGAGTGGGAAGGCATTGATAGTGCTTTTCACAAATAAGAAGTGAACGTGTGTAAAATTGGAGAACCAGAATGACTAATGTATCTCCGTTTTATTATAAGTGGAACAACCAGGTCTTTGCATTCATATAATACTATGCAGAGTCATGCCAGCTTTATCAGCCACAAAGAAACATTTAATAGTGACACTGAAAGACTGTAGGGTCAAGAAAATAGCAACCTGAAATGTGGCTAGAATAGGAGGAAAATGTATATATTTCAGGAAAATAAATGCCACTGCCAGTTTCTAAAGCCCATTTATTTTATTTTTTATGGTATTTGTACCCTGTAGGGGGACTCAGCACGGCTTACATTTGCAGCACTACAGGCCGCACCACCACAATACAATATAAAAATACACCATATAATCGACATCATTAAAAAGCATTGAAACATTACATTAAAAACCACTACATACAACAATAATTAATTAAAGCCATCAAGCGGAACACATTGTCAGTTCAGTCAAGGCCAAAGTGTCAATCCAGTCAAATCCAAAGGTACAATTTACATCTGCTGCCCAAAGGCCTGGTCCCAGACTTTAGCTTTTTTCTAAAAGCGAGGAGACATGGAGTCGATCTTATTTTGTTTGGGAGTGCGTTCCATAGGCGAGGGCCACCGCCAAGAAGGCCCTGTCCCTCATCCCCACATTTGCGATGCTGGCGGGAGCGAGAGCAGGAGCGAGAGCATTTCAGACACTCATTCCACACAATTTATAATAGTAAAGGAAAAGGTAACCTTATGTTGTATCTCAGCTGTCCCTGGGTAGGGCCCCAAAAGGCATATTCTCTGTTTCAATTTCACAGAAACAATTCTGATTAATTATCATCATCATAAATCTTTAATTATATGCTGCTTTTCTCCCACAATGGGGACCCAAAGCGGTTTCCAACATCTAAAAATACAATACAAAATCAATCACTGTCAATATATAAATAAATAAAAATTGTAAACAATCACATAGTACATAAATAAGCATTAAAACAATATACATTAATTGTGTTGTCCTGTTATATCTTATATCTTAGCCGTTCTTAAGCTTCTCATCTCTTTAGCGTGAGCTTTTATCACTAAAGGCATGCTTGAATAAGAAAGTTTTTAGCTGTTGCTTGAACGATACAAGGGAGGGTGCCATTTTGATCTCCCTGGGGAGGGTCTTCCAGGGTCGCAGAGCAGCCATTGAGAAAACCCTCTCTGTTGTCCCCACCAATCATACTTGGGATGGTGGTAGAAAAGAGAGTAGAGCCTCTCTTGATGATCTTAGGGTTCAGGCAGGTTTGTATTAAGAGATGTGGTCAGATAAATAAGTTGGACCTGAGCTGTTTAGGGCTTTAAAGATCAAAACCAGCATCTTGAATATGGCTCAGAAACAAACTGGCAGCCAGTGGAGTTGCTGTAGCAAGGAAGTAGTGCGCTTCTTTTGTCCAGTACCATTAAGCAGTCTGGCTGCAGCTCTTTGAATCAGTTGAAGTTTCTGAGCATTCTTCAGGGATAGACCCATGTACAGCATGTTACAATAGTATAAGTAGGTTGTAACCAAGGCATAGACCACCATGGCCAGATCTGGTTTCTCAAGATATGGGGGTAGCTTGTGCACAAATTTGAATTGTGTAAAGGCCCTCCTGGCCACAGTCTACCTGGGCCTCCAAGTTTAGTGATGAGTCCAGGAGAACCCCCAAACCTCTGTCATCCCACTATTCCAGCTGCTTTTAAAGAGTTACAAATTTTTCTTCATCACATCTTCTTCCTACTTCCTTCAGTTTTTCCAAACTGAGATGAAAGTGCAAAAGTAGGGCATGATAGAGGCCTTACTCTCCCTACCCACAGAACTATAACCACAAAGTATCAGGACCATGATGAAGACAATATGGAAAAGTTTATAATTTATTCTCTCCCAAAATGGTCATCTTTGTGTGGCAAACACATTTTTTTGTGCAAAGATAAATTTTCCTGAGCAGTTTTTAATATGATTTTGTACATAGTAAAGAAAATTTTACACAGAAAGTTGTGGATGCTGAGGATTATTTTTACAAAAAAGTTTTTGAGTAATTTTTAGGGTTTTTTTCACCAAGAATTATTTTGTAAAAAACCCCCAAAACTCAGAGAGCTACATTTTTTAATTTCTTGTTTAAAATATTTTTTATTTCAGTGCTTGAGGGCTTCTTCACAGCAAAGACAAAAATACCAACATTAGCTGTTGCCTCTGAACATGGAACTCAAGAAGATGTACATCCCTTTTGTGCAATGAACACCAGAAAAAGGCTTTCGGACCAGAAAAAAGTCTTGTCCAATCCTTATCCCCATTTAGTCCTAGAGGCACTCAGGAGATTTGCTTATGGTAGCAATTCTAAATGTAGTAATTTTGTGCAGTTTTAAAATTTGCCATTTTGAAGTAAACCTTTCCTCTCACCTTTTTCTGACTGATGTAGTTTGATACATAGTTTGACTTCCTTTCTTGCTTTCTATTCAGTTTTCTCTCTAACACTCAATTTTGTCTGTGCTTTACCACCGTAATCTGGGATATAAAAGTTTGCCAAGTGTTTCTTTAAAAAAGAAGGTTATTAGAGTAGAGCCACTGAATTCCACTTATCTGTCATGTCATGGATATATCTTCAAAAGATTCTTGGGAGTTGTTAAAGCTTGACCTCCCTTAGCTAAAAGAAATGGTACTTTACCTGATATGCTTCTGCTGGCCTCCCTCAGGGATTTTGTCTCCTGTTCATGTTAAATGTACATGAACTTAGCCTTTCTCTTGAGCTTTCTAAGAAAAGCCACAGACTGTATTTTCTAATTTTTGTGTTTTGAACATTCTTTGAGAATTTAGAGAATGTAGTACCAGCCAGTCATTAATTGGATTCATTCACTTACAACAGTAGAAGTGAAAACTATCTGAGGTTCTGCAAGGTTATTTTTTCCTTTCTTTGATGCTATCTATTATAGTATAAATTTGCAAGTACCATGACCCTTTGCTTTTAGCCTGTTACCAAAATCCACCGTATGGTAATCAGCTCAGCAAAAAAGAGATTGGTACCATTACATTGATAATAGTCCCTATCAGCAGTTGCATTGTCATACTGTCACATGAAACTTTTTCATGGAACAGAAAAGAAAGTGCTTTTATTTGGTGGTCAGTTACAAATAACGAAATGTTCAGATGAAGATCTGGCTGCAAAGATTTGTTTAAAAGAAAAACAAAGTAGCTCAATTAGCCATAATTGGTGACAACTCATGCTCCCATGAGAGTCCCGTTTTTATTTGGTAGGGTTGAGGGTGACTCCCCTCCTCCTCCTTTTCTTCTTCATTTTAAATCCTGGGTTACACAACAGAGAATCTTACATGTAAAAGCAAATGCACAAACAAAAACCAAAGGAAAATATTGTTATGAAATGTTACCATAAATGGATTGCAAGCTTCTTGTTGATTTTGAAATGTTATATGCTATACCTTTCTTTCTTTCTTTCTTTTTTTGTAATGGAGAAAAAGACAGAGGATGACAATAGAAGGCAAAGCAGAATAGGACTAAAATAGTCAACTCTTCAGCCAATGAGTAACAGGGAGATGAAATCAGAGTATCTAGTGGGTAAAGAGAATTTCTAAGGCCACTTCCAGACAGCAATTTATAACGAGACAAAATGGGTTAAAGTGACCTGTTTTATCCCGCATTGCTGTCTGCATGGGCACCCAGAAGAAGGCGGCTTTCCTGCAGTGTTTAACAACTGTGTTACAATGGGGACAACTCAAATCCCCCCCAAACCCTTTAAAATAAAAGAAAAACTTACCGGGTCACCATTAGGCCTCTTGGCATGCTTCCTGGAATGTACCAGTGTAGTGCTAATACAATTTATGTTTGAACATCCAAAGAAAGATTACAAATACACTTTTTACCCCTATCTCTTCCAGGATTTTATCATTTTGTCTTGTGCATTTGGCCCGCCCATTGTGTTCCACTTTTCATTATGTTGTTTTGCACTGTTTATTTTATTTTGTTGATTTGTTTATTTTATTGTGTTGTAATTTTTTGTTTTGTATTTTATATTGCTGTATTGTATCTTTGGGCTTGGCCTCATGTTAGCCGACCCGAGTCCCCTTTGGGGAGATGGTGGCGGGGTATAAATAATGATGATGATGATGATGATTATTATACATGAAATGGCTATTTTTAAGTGGTAGCCTAAAATGTGCAGAGAACTTTGGAGTATAATTAGGCATCCTATGCAATAACTCTGCTGATTGACTCTTCGGTTTTTATTTCAAATTTTTGAACTACTGCATATTTGAATATTTTATGAGATAAGTCTTCTGTTTTGTTAGGAACTTACTATTAAACAAATAAGTGTGAACTTGAATTCAAACCTAATATCATTTTGAAAAAAATAGTTCTAGCACTTCAGAAATCAGGGACAATGGAGAACACTCAGGAAAAAAAGTTTGTTTTTAATTGGTTTAAAACCGTAAGTTAAAACCAAATACATAATAGGCAGTACATAACTGCTTTCCTGCTCCTATTAGGGTAAATTATTTGATACAATGGCAACCAAGGTCATGAAAACAATTTCTCTCTGGTTGCCAATGTGAACTATTTACCCCCACCTGAAAGGAGTCACCTAGGGAAGAAATTAACAGGGCTTGGAGGATGAAAAACAGACTCAGTCAGTGAAAGGGTTGCTATAAATAGTATATCACTGAAGGCCCCATGTTTGTTCTTATCTGCAAGATACAGTGATCTTTGTTCTGGAAGACACTGAGAGCATCTTAAAGGTGTTAATTAGCCACATGTGATGCGTACATAGTAGGCGAAATACAGACTATTGTTCTAAACATCTTCGTTATGTTTATTATATCACTAAACATGTTTCATGTCCCCTTGGATCCCCAGAGTTCAAGGGTAGATGGATATGTACATTTTTGTCTTCAAAAGAACCAAATGACCTTCATTCAAATCATGGTATCTTGCCAAAGACAATCACACTTGATGCCTAAGAAGTACAATACTTGTTTATCATAATGTGAACAAAGAGGTGGCTAGAGAGCATGTGGCGGAAAGAGCCTAGCAAGTCAAATCAAACACGGCTGCGCCTTTACTGTATGTAAGGGTGTATGCCATGGCAATAGAAGCTGCTAGAAACGCTTTCTATTCTGCCAATATTCCACAAGGAACCATCCGGCAGAGCTGTTTCAGGTAGTCAGAGGGTTGTTGAACCCCCGGCACTCAGGACGGGTCCCCTGACGACTCAGCAGCCCGCTGTGAAGCATTTGCTCAGTTCTTTGTGGACAAAGTCACTTTGATCCATTCTGGCTTTGACACCATGTGTCAGTCTCTGAGGATGTAACACGAGGATCTGCTTGTCCGGTTTTGATGGATTCGTTTAAATCTGTTCAGCTCGAGGATGTGGACAAGATTCTTGGAGAGGCTAGAGTGACCACATGCATCCTAGACCCCTGCCCATTCTGGCTTGTAAAGGAAGCCAGAGGGGGTTTGGCAGAGTGGGTAAAGGTGATGGTTAATGCCTCCCTTTGGGAAGGCATCATTCCAGCCAGCTTAAAACAAGCTGTTATAAAACCGCTGTTGAAAAAACCATTAATGGACCCCACTCAACTATTGGCCAGTTTCCAATCTCCCCTATTTGGGCAAAGTCCTGGAATGTGTGGTGGCCTCACAACTCCAGGAATTCTTGGTAGACACTGATTATCTTGATCCAGCGCAGCCTGGCTTTAGGCTGGGACATGGTATTGAGACAGCCTTGGTCACCTTAGTGGATGATCTACGCCAGGAGCTCGACAGGGGGAGTGTGTCCCTGTTGGTTCTGCTGGACCTCTCATCAGCCTTCGATACCATTGATCACGGTATCCTTCTGAGACACCTCGCTGGAATGGGCCTTGGAGGTACTGCCTTGCAGTGGCTCAAGTCCTTCCTCGAGGGTCGATCTCAGAAGGTGTTGCTAGGGGACTCCTGCTTGGCCCCACAGCCATTGCACTGTGGTGTTCCGCAGGGCGCAGCTGTCTCCTATGTTATTTAATATATACATGAAGCCGCTGGGGGAGACCATCCAGAGTTTCGGGGTGCTGTGTCATCTGTACGCAGATGATGTCCAACTCTGTCACTCCTTCCCACCTGCTACTAAGGAGGCTGTTCAAGTCCTGAACTGGTGCTTGGCCATTATAAGGGACTGTATGAGGGCGAACAAATTGAAACTAAATCCAGACAAGACAGAGGTACTCCTGGTCAGTCGTAAGGCCAAACAGGCATAGGGTTACAGCCTGTGCTTGATGGGGTTACACTCCCCCTGAAGATGCAGGTTTGCAGCTTGGGAGTGATCCAGGATTCATCGCTGAGCCTGGAACCCCAGGTCTCAGCGGTGGCCGGGAGAGCTTTTGCATAGTTAAAACTTGTGTGCCAGCTGTGCCCGTACCTTGGGAAGTCTGACTTGGCCACGGTGCTCTGGTTACATCCCAAATAGGTAATAAGAGCGGGGGGGGTCCTTTGTATCCACCTGGGTTTGGTTCCAGGCTGCCTCTGGATACCACAATATGCAAGGTTTGACTTTTGGATACTTAAAAGAATATTTTCAAGCTACAGATAATTGCATCTGTGGCTGCAGAATATGTGGATATAGAGGACCAACAGTACAGGTGTGAGTATTTTCTCCTACAACCACAATGAACCATTTTCCTCTTTTCTCTATTACTGCAGCCTCTTTCTTTTTAATATTTTTGCTGGGTGATCTGATGCAAGGTTTAGCTTCAGTTCTTACCCAGACCCGCAGTGTCAGTGACATTGTCTGTCTTGTGTCAGTTTATTTTTACTTCAGAACACATTCATGGCTCACTATTTGACATTGCAAGTTATCGTGGCAGGTAGTGTGAAAGTCTTTTGAAATAGCTCACATTAGGCTGGCCTACAGTTTTTGTAAAGCTTTGGAAACAATTTCAGCAAAGAAATCACAGGGGGAAAAGCAATGCTGTTGCTCTTTCATGGGATTGTTTTGGCTCTGTGTGTTTAAGGCATTCTCTGTGATGGATTTAAATGGTCCCAAACTGTTTTCTCTGAAAGCTTTGTGAATGAGACCGATTACCAAACATTTCCAGGGATGAATCATTCACAACTGAAAATGGTATTCAATAAGATAAAATTCTTCTGCATGCAATACGTTTCCTCATAGATAGAGTCCTAACAAGGAATGCTTAAGAACTGTCATGCTGGGTCAGATCATTAATCCATCTAGCTCTGCATTTTGTTTGCAAGTAATGTTGTGACAGATGCCCAGAACCCCAAAGAGAAATAAGTTACTCGTGCCCTGCAGCATCTTGTAATACGGGAGATACTAAACATGTTAACAGTGGGAGTTGAAAAACTATAAAAGCTAAACTGACCAAAAACAAAACAAAACAAAGACAGCTGCACAACATTATGCCATTTGTAGGACTTTTGAACAGCTCCATCAGCAAGGAAATTCTTGAATTCATCCTAACGTCCAAATGATTGCTTAGAAATATATTGCTTCAAGAAGCAGGGAGAGTAATCATTTTGACCTTTTGAATGAAGCCTTTCTCCTTGATAACAAGATGTTCTTGAAACATGTCATGAAGTACAAAATGCCGGTGCAAATATTTCTCTTATATATTCCCTCTTCCTTTTCCAATAGCAAACGTGACTCTAAGCAAGACTGTTGAACTTATAGTTACTGGATTTGTCACTTATTTATGAAATACTGGGTGCTTCACTTTCATAGTGACTACAACTGAAACACGCATATCTCTATCTATTGCTTGGCTAAATGAACAAAAGCATGCATCATGAACTTATGAGCTATACCTGGACTTCTGGACATTTGGACATTTGAGGAAGCTTCTGTTTAAGTTTTCAACTTTCCTCAGTGATGGTTCTCATACTACCAAACATCCCTACCAAAGGGGATAAAGCTGGTCCCTTCCCTGAGGTCCATCTGCCAAGGTTCCTCCATTTGGATACTGCATGTCCCCCAGTGATGTATTTTAATTGCATTTTAAATTTTGAGAGAAGAGAGCAAACGAGAGATGGGCTAGAGTAATGCATTTGTGACTGGTTCATATTCATGATCCCTAAGTATTTCCAAATTTAGGAGATATGTAGTGACTTTGAAAGTCCCCCAACCCGTACTTACCAGTCAGCAACTGCTGTGATCAAAGGGGCCTGTTCTCCTGTTAACTGGAAGGCAGTTAATTGACATTTCCATGACCCCTCACATGAGCAATCTTATATATGAAGGGGAATTGTGCCATGGACATTGTTTCTGTTGTTGCAAAGAAGGTAGCTCACATGATCTTTCAATATCAGTCACCCGCTCCCTGATCAACAGGAGAATAGCAGCTACCCAGTAAGTGGGGATGGAGAAATCAGGCCAAGAGACACTATATAATATATCATTGCACATTCATAACTTCCTTAGTGAATTCTGGCTGTATTTGATTTTATAGTTAGTTGCTTTGGTGCTCATCAGGCTTTCTGGGATTTGGAACTGCCCTAGATAATTATGAAATGCAATATGTTCCCATTTTTACCTGGTTAGTGCTATCGCTAAAGAAGGACAAGGATCCACTCCCCAATTTACAATTTTAAGGTGTGAGTCAGGTGCTTTGACATTATGATGTTTGTGCCTATAGATCTCATTCATACAAACAATCACACTTTGCAGCCCTTCTCTTCCATGGGGAATTTGAGTCCAGTGATGAGTATGGAGATGTGAAAGGAAGGAGAGTTTACATTCCAAAATTCAGGACTAGCATTCACCCACTGTAGCACTGCTCATTGTGCTACTCTGCTGCAATTTCATACTTCAATTTTGAAGGAATTATATATTACTCAGGAGATTGACTCACAGACTGTGAAACCTCCGGCTATAGGAAAATTGGGGAAAGGGATTCATAAATCATTCCCTTTGACGATCCTCTTATGGATCCATAGCTGATTAGAGAGGGGAAGAAAGGGGGAGAAAAAATGACAGTTGTAGCAATGGAAGGAAATAAGGTGAGCTCTCTCTCTCTGAAGGATTTGTACTGGGACAGGTTCAATTTAATTTATTAGTAAATGACCTAGTCAGGGGGGGGACGACAATGAGTTAGCCAAATGTGCAGGTGATAGGACATTATTGAGGACAGTAAAAGTCAAGGAGATAGGAAAAAGAGCAACACACATTTCACAAAAAGTTCAAAAATATGTACACCAAGTCACTGGAGAAAGAAAAACCCTAGCTTTACATATCTATGTGAAACATTTCTGTGTGTGAAACCACAACCTATAAGAATAGATGCAACAAGACTTTTTGAAGGGCAAATTCTTTGTTAATGGAAAAATAGGACTAGTGTCCTATTGTCTATATAAAAACCAAATTAGGAATACAATGCACAGTTCTCTTCATACCATCTTATGAAGCATACTGTAGGACAGGGGTGCCCACACTTTTTCATCATGCGAGCTACTATATGAACAATCAAGTTGAAAAGATCACCTGTTGTGCATGTGAGCGTGTGCGCACACATGCGTGCGCACGCTCCTACTGCAGCCTTCTGTCTGCACGGGGCTTCTTTCTTGCCTGCCCACGAACTCGCCGCCGTACGCACCCGGGAAGGGGATCCTCCTTGCCTGTGCGCGCTCTCTCTTAATGTCTTCGTTGCCTTCCTCCTTCCTGCTGCGTGATTTCGCGAAGCAGAAAGTCCCCATCCCATCCTGCTTCTTGCGTGCACAGCAGGCCCCTCCCGCGCACGCAGCAGGAGGGTATTTAAGGCGCACCCACCAGCACCTGTAGGAAATACTAGACATTGGAAATGACAAGTGACAGTCAATGAAACTAGCTTTAACTATAGAGATGAAACAAAGTTACACTTCCAAACCATCACAAGAGTGAACTTATTATATTGCCATTTCTAGTTGCTATGGTTTCTAGTTACTTTCAAGCATTGCTTTTAAAAATAATTCCTAGAGGCATTTTGACAAGAATTTCTTCAAGTTTTATTTCGTCCTTTCATCATCCTCATACTTTTTTTGCTTCAAAAAAGTAACAAAAGTAATGCAAAAAATAGCAAGCAGCATATTATAAATAAAACAACAAGTGACCTTTCCCATGCTGTAAGGAGTAATGACAACATAAATATTTTTCAAACCCTTTAATAAAATAAAATAATTTTTGAAAGCTGGAAAAGTGCAAAAAATAGTAATCAGTATGAATTCCAAAGGAATACATTTCTTGCCAGAAAGACTGAAGTGGTTTAGTCATTGCCATTCTGAAGAAAACAGTGAACATTTGATCCAAATACTATTTATTTTGGCAAAGGCACAGTTTGGTAAATCAACATGGGGAGGGTCATGGGGCAGGGTTATTTTGCTCCATTAAATTTGAAAGGAGTAACTTTTGTGTCTGAAGTAGAAAGAAGTAGAATACTAATAGTCCTTATCTGTCAGGCATGTCCAAAGTCCAGCAGAGGGCCAATTGTGGTCTCTGTTCAAATCTCCAAATGCCCTCTCTCCCCAGGCCTCCCTCACTCGCTCGCTTGCTTCTCTCTCTCTCTCTCTCTCTCTCCCCTCCTGCCTTCTTCCCTTCCTCCCTTCCTCCCATCTCTTCAGAAGGTGACGTGGCAGCCTCTGGCATCCCTTCACCCCGATTAAGCATCGCCTTCTCCTTGGGTGGCTCCAGCCTTGGGTATCCCATCCCAGCAACCCCTTGTCTCCCTCTCTTTTCCCTTACAACTTTTTTCTTTTGTTACTTTGCAAAAAAGGCTCCTCAGTTGCGCTGCTTTCCCCAAGTACTTGCTGCTGATATCACTGCTGTAGCATGGACAGTAAAGGCGGGATCTGGAGTGCCTGCCTGGATTCTCTCCCTTGCTTCTCTGCCTTCATCCCATCTTTGTCCCACATCACCACCCCACATTTTCCAAAAAGGCTGCCTTTGCTGTGGCTCTTCCCTTGGAAAGAAAAGGGGAGAGCCAGGCAGCAACTATAAACACCCACCACCACCATAATCAAAGCCCTCCTGACAGATGACCATGCCATCTCTCCTGAAAAACCTTCAGAGAAGGAGACCACTGTCTGAAACAACTTGAAGGCAAACAACACCATCATCATCAACAACAACCCTAATTAACTTGACTCTCATCAGATAAAAGCAGGTCCACACTTCCCATTGAAAGACTGGCACATTTACATTGGTTGAGATTGTTCTTCGTTTTATATATTGTATTGTTCTTTCATGGATTTTTTTTGCAGTACAAAAAGACATATGCAATGTGAATAAGCATGTGTTTATTGTGGATTTTTTTTCAAACTATAGTCTGGCCCCCCAACAAGCTGAGGAACTGTGAACTGGCCCTCAGCTTAAAAAGTGTGGATACCTTTGCCTTATAAAGATAAAAAGATCTCTGTATCTGAAAGCAGGGGATCCAGCAGAAATTCAGTATTTGAAGGCGGGAAGTGAACTTAACTTCTGGTAGTCATCCAGCAAATGCAGACTGAATCCATCCAAAAATGCTACATAATACTTTGTCTACTTAATTTCTTCCTGTTGGATGCCTATCTCTCAGGCAAATCTGAGCAATTACCAAAAAGGTGAACCTTTGGGGTCATTCCCAAAAGTATGATTCTATGATTTGTCTGGGCAGTCTGTTCTTCACAAGGAACTTGGATTCCCCTTCCCTTTCTGAGATACAAGACTGGAAAATGGGTAAAATGAAGTACGTAGTATCATGGAAGACTGGTGAGTTTAATAGAATATGAAGTAAAACAGAGGAGGCTCCTGTCAGATAAATAAATCACACTACTACTGCGGCTAAGACAGTGTTTCTCAACCTGTGGGTCCCCAAATGTCATGGCCTTCAACTCCCAGAAATCCTAACAACTGGTAAGCTGGCTGGGATTTCTATGAATTGTAAACCAAAACACATGGAGATCCATAGGTTGAGAACCAAGGAGCTAAGAGATGAGGAATAGATCTACGATTCACTGGTTATCAGGAGACTAAAAGTGACACAAAATGTCAGCATTGCCTCCCAAATAAAATTCTGCCCCTTAAGTCAATCCTAATTTTTAGCATTGAAGTAACTTGAAAGTTTAAATAATAATTTCAGCATGCAAAAAAAGGTTTCACAGCATATATAGAAGTTAAGCATGCAAATGATATCCAGCAACTCATTCTCTGCTGTGCTAGAAATTAGAGGACTGCAGAAAAAATATTTGCAGAATTCCCTGGTGACTACCCTTTATTTTCAGGATATTTCTTCATGGAAGAGGAGTATCAGGTTCCTTTAGCTATGGCAAAATTTATTTTTATGCTTTTCTAGGCATAAGGATAAAGAGACACCAGACACTGTTTCCACATTTCCCTTCAAACTTGCTCACACTGATGCTCTTTTTAAAGATTTAAATGAAATGAAAATTTGCATAAAAATAACATTATTGAAACACAATAAATGTTTCATAAACTATTTGCATGACTAAAACTGAAAGTCATTTCACTTAGACAATATGAATTTTTCATTAAATAAAGGGGGGTTTTTTTATAAAAAATATCATTACAGCATCTCACACTTTCCATCTCACTTTTCCATGGAAATGTGCCTAAACGTCATGCACAATATGTTTTTCCCCTGTACTTTCACACAGTGGCACTATTATTTATTTATTTCAAAGGAGTGAATAGACAGGGACAACCATCCTTGTGGCCTCCTGTACGCTGGATGGCCGTATATTCCAGCTGAAACGCACTCCATCGTGATCTTCATTTTGCTGGATAAACTCCAAGTAAGTCGCAATAGAATTAAAGTTTCATAGTAAAGTTTCTCGGAGGATCGCTCCTCTTCCCAGCTTCGGCCTGGTCCCGCTGCTTTTAGCCACACCCACATCAAGAAAGCTATTGATTGATTGATTGATTGATTTATTTACTAGACAACTTCCATGTCTTTCAGATGTTTGGAAAACCATGTTAATATTAAGACATCTTTTACTGCAATATATGACTCCCTGTTCAACAACCAGGTCTTCAAAAAAGACAGCCACAACGAATGCTGCCTGCTTTTGTGGGTTGCAGACCAATTGGAACTTTCAGCTTTAATTTTATCTGAATATGAGTGGGTTTTCCTGAGGGAATACCAAGTGTTTTATAATTGCTTTTTGTATTACAACCCATTTCTTTAAAAAAAGAAATCCCTATTGATCCCCAGTGTTCTGAAATACTGGAACAGTACTGTTGAAAAATATCTTATTTGAGGATGGCATTTCTTTGGCTCACATTTCCACATCCACCGTACCTTAGCTCTCTTTGTGAAATGTCATTATTGAAAAACGTTTTAAATCAATACAAACATAACTAAGCACACATTTCACTTTCTAGTCATATAATGAAGATCTCTTCCCCCTCCCCCTCCCGCCCACCCTTTACTACAGCTCTCTGCATAAGTACTCTTCAAGTGTCCTTCATTTGGCAAAGATAATTAGTTTCAGTTACTTTAACAGAGCAACTCTTTGCCTTCAAAGAGGATATTATATTTGCCTAATTGCATTTGAGTGCTAAACATTGTAAAGGATAATGTTTCCTGAGAATAGCTTTTCTCTTGTCTCTTTACCTAGTATGAAGCTGACTCCCTTCAACAAGGGTCAATAGAAATTGGCAATTAAATTTGAATAACTGATCAAAATGCACAAGCCTTTGAGTGCACAGAGTTTCTTCAACCACTTACATCTTCTGCACATGCCTTAAATAAGCATGTAATGAAAGCTGCTGACTCCTCAATTATGTTACAAATCAGTTAAGAATGAACCATGCTGTCTGATCAATCTCTTCTTTGGCATTTTAACACTTGTTACATTGTGTTACACCCTGCTAGACAAAGAATCCAGGTTTAGAAAGCTCCCAAAACCCAGATATATTGCATCCATTTGTTAGCTTTATTTATTTTCCAGTCTAATACTATCCAGATGGTCAGTGATAATTTTAACTGGAATTGAGTCATGTTCCATTATACTTGAAGGACATTGCACTGGAGATTTTTTCCTTAAGCAAATGACATGCAACTTCTGATCTGGGTTCCACGTCCAGATGTCAATCCAAGGCTCCATTCTCCATTCTTGCTATGTAAAGAAAATCCACTTTTAAATAATGTGGCTTCTACTGATGATCTGATGTTCTGCTTAGGGCTTACCCAAAATGGTATGCAGCTGCAGGAACTGAAGCAATTACTTCTATATCTTAGCAAATTATCCTTTCACTTCTTTCTCTTTATTCTCTGTGAAGAACTCTGTGTCAGCAATTAACCCATAGCTTTTTGGGAAAGAATCCCAAGAACAAAAGCAAGCACAACCAAATTTAAAGGATTATACAAAGGAGCGATGTAACACAGATACGTACTATTCCTGGAAAGGAAAGCCTAATATGAGTCAAGCTTTCTGACTTCCATAGGGGCTTTTGCTAGAACAGAAACCACGAGTATTTTTCTCTTGTTGACATTAGATCAAGTCTTAATTACAGAACACTTTCCATTGGCTTGGCGAAAGGCTTTCATTTCAGCTGCTATGATTCTCTTTTATCAAGTCAAGCTACCAGTACAATGGAGTCTCTGCTTTTCATTATTTTTAGTTAAGCAAACAAGAAAACAGTAGATGAAACTGATGGAGAGCTTAATTGTATCAATCCATCAAGTCCTAAATTTGCTTCCTTTCAAAAATTCATCTTTAAATCCAAGTGCAGTGATGGCAAGACAGCAAGTTTAAAATTCTCCAACTGTCAAATACTGTTTTACTAATTATCTGCCTTCCAAGGCAATCATACAACCGTAATCATTCACCTCATGCCTGGAAACATAAGTCTTGTTCTTTTGATGAATATTTATAAGACAGTGTAAAGCAGTCTACTTTCTTTTCCCTTTAGGCAAGACAATTTGGAGTTCATCAATATGTATTACCAAGGACTTTTATAAAAGGCACTTCAAAGGAAATTCATCAGGCATTCCTTTTGTCTTGATTTCTGTTAGACTGATACTTCCTTTTGACAAGTATCAATAAATTATCCTCTGATGGGCAGAAACTTGATGTCTTATTCAGAAACTTCCTCACACAGCATGATTTGGCGTTAGTTTCCCAAGGAGTTATTAGCATCTGTCCAATAATTTAAAGGAGGGGAATGCAATGCTAAAATTATGAACAATAGAAGCATCATATCAACAGTGTATCTGGAGACCATGCATTCTTTTCTGAGGGTTGAAATTTCTCCATGCTTGAGTATTTTCATGGCCTGCATTTCTTGTTGCATTTTTTCCAACGAAAAATAATTTAAACTGCAGAATAGATGAGTGGAAATAAAACCTAGAAACTGTCAAAACCAAAATGAACAACGGACTAAAGGCAGATTAATGCTGCAGGTATGCAGTGTGTTGAATGACAAAATATATTGGTTCTACATGGTTATCTCTCTTTCAGGACTTTGGTGTATAGAAGGAATTGAACTTTTGGACCAAAGTGATATAAACATGAAAAGGTTGTTTAACAAATCTAGCTGAAGTTGGAGAGAAGAGGGCAGAGGAGCTAAAAATGTAATAGCCATAAAAAGGACTTCCTGGCTAGAAACAAAAAATAGACCAAAAAACTGAGAATTTATGTCAGTACATTTAATACATTGTACATAATGAAGTTTCTGCTGCTACTACTGCATGTATTCAAATGATTTCTGACATGGCAGCCCTAAGGTGATCTTATCATAAGGCTTTCTTGGCAAGGTTTGTCCAGAAAGAATTTGAAAACTTTGAGACTTAGTATGACTTGCCAGTAAGTCACCCAGTAAGTTTCTTTTTTTTTCTTTTTTTCTTTTTTATAAATGATTTTTATTGGTTAAAATACATCGACTAACAAGAATAAAAAAACATATATCAGTCATTCCACACAACATAGTGATGGGAGGGGGTTTGGGAAAGAGGGAAGGGGGGTGACAATGGGTAGTAATTGACAATACCAACCAGCCAAAACACGCCTGGAAGAGAAAGAAAAGAAAAAAGAAAAAAACAACACAGAGAAAGAACAAAACAGCAGCATATATCTAAAACAACATACAGGTTAACTTCACCCACCGGTAATGAACCATAATAATTATAATTGGGCTCATGCTTTGATCCGACTTATAAATCTTATAAATCTAAATCCAGAAGCCTCTTAAGTCCTCCTTTTTCTTTGTTTTAACATAAACTATGAAGGGTTTCCATGACTCTGTAAACTGTTTGGTAGAGCCTCTTCTCAAAAGGACTGTCAGCGTATCCATTTCTGCAGTGTCAAGGAGTTTATAAATGATTTCGTCCATGTCCGGTATTGTGTTCTGTCTCCAGTGCTTGGCCCAGATGATCCTAGCTGCCGTTATAATGTGGGTGAGAAGTCTTCCCGTGTCTTTACCCATTTTTTCTGAATCTATAATATTTAACAAAAACAACTCTGGCTTGAATTCAATTTTCATTTGCAAAACCTCTTCTGTCCATATATGCACCTTTTTCCAATATTTCACGGCCTCCCCACAAGACCACCCAGGAAGTTTCAATGGCCAAGTAGGAATTCAAATCTGCTTCCAGTTATATATCCCATTGCTCAAATCATTACAGCATGATGGTTTTCTTTTGGGTTAGTGGCAGAGTGAGTTAATCTCTTCTTTAACTGTTAGGTTAAAGAAAGTGGGCCACAGTGGTGTAGCGGATTAAACCATGCAGCTGCAAAACTTGCTGACCAGAAGGTCAGTAGTTCGAATCCATTGTTAGCCCCAGATTCTGTTAACCTAGCAGTTTGAAAACATGCAAATGTGAGTAGATCAATAGGTAATGCTTTGGTGGGAAGGCCATGCAGTCATGCCAGCCACATGACATAGGAGGCGTTTACAGACAACGGCACTCTTCGGCATAGAAATTGAGATGAACACCACTCCCCAGAGTCGGACTTGACTAGACTTAATGTCAAGGGGAAACCTTTACCTTTAAGGAAAGATATGGTCTACACAAAAAAGTTTTCTTTGTCTATGTCCCTTGAGTATAAACTTCTAGTATGAATGAATGTTAATGCATAATGGTACTGTTATAATCAGTGGCTCTCACAGTGCTCGCTGCATGGTGTCTTCTGCCTGTCCATCCAATCGGCACCTTTGCCATATGACTGGAATAGATTGGACTGGAATCTGGAAAGCAGGAAGAGCATTCATGCAGCCCATGAATTACTGGTTACTGAATAAAGGGTGGGATTCAACCCATGCCAACAGAGAAGATACAATATATATTTTGCAATCTGTTTTGTCCTTGGTGATCAGTGTGGTCTTTAAATTGCTTTCACAGTTAACGAAAAGAATTCTGGAACAGGAATGGCTGAGAAGTTAATTTCAGTTTTGTATTGAAAGGCCTCAAAATTCATGGTTTGAAAATGGAAATAATACCCATCTATCTATTTTAAGAGTTTGAGTGGTTATTGTATATAGTTATGTATAATGCTAGAAATATCAGTTAAAAATGAGCTCCTCCATGGGTAAGTAATGAACCTTAACTCTTATTAGAAATAAGGAACCCTTCTCTAAGCAGAATGGTAAAAGACAAGAGCTTAATCCACCCAAGAAGAACCCCAAAGACTACCTCTTCTTTCTCCACCATGATGCTGTTTCTATCGTTTTTAATGCCTGGGAAATGGTGATGGTGGCCAGGGATGATTGACCCTCTGAGGTGGCAGTGGCTCTTTCCTGTCTCCATGGAATGATTCTAAGTTTATCCATGGGTCAAATCAGTATCCATAATTTTGGCCACCAAACCTGTTCCAAATTAATATATGAGATCAATTTATACATGTGTATACTACACGGTAATTATTAGAAGTCTGGTTTGAGCCAGATGTTTCCACTGGTTTAGGGTTGTCAGGTTTCTAGCACTATCCGTGCTACAAATGGATGAGCCTACTGGATTTGGCAGAAGGAGGAAAAGGAGAAATTAATTTCAGTTCATTTGGACAAATATAGTGGAATTTATAAATTGCATACTCCAATAGATATAAAGAAAGTGAAGGTTTTTAATTGTAAAAAAAATTATTTACTATTTGTAATTTTGAAACAAGGCAAGTGGAAGATAATAACATAGCAAGGAAGGTATGCTTCCTTCTTAACACAAAGAAACCTATATTTTTTTTAAAAAAACAAGAGAACAAAATGGTGACAAATGAAGGGTGACTTGCTAGTATAATAAGGGGAAATGTGAAATCCATGATGATGTAAAACTGCGTAGAACCACTGGAAAGTGTTGTGTTACTATGGGCTTTTTCATACTAGGCTTTTGGAGCCCTTTGATTGTGCTTTAGTTGCCATTGCTGTGTTCTGTGGGATTGTGGGACATGTTATCTGGCTTGTATCTATGGTGCAATTAAAATGCTGGATTCTGAAAATTGTGGTAAAATTATGAGGCTCCAGATGGGGCTCTTCAGATCCATTCCACTGGGAGGAGAAAGTGCAAATGTCACATCAGGGACCAACTGCTCTTGGAAACGTCCACTGCTGCCATTTCACTGCACAGGCATTCAAAAAGTTCAGATGCAATGCTGAGGTGGACAAAGGTACAACATGGGCCCATGTATAAGACTTTGGAAGTCAGTTTGTTTGTATAATTTTTTCATTTTACACACAAGCATATAAGGTATGTGGTCTTGTGAAAGAGTTTTGAAATTAAGCCAAGGGGCTTGGATTGGCCATCCTTTTTAAAGATGGCACACATTGCTTCGTGCTTTCTTCCAAATTAAATGAGTGCACTAGAAGAGCTCCAGGAATATAACTGAACATATTCACATATTTGGGCTGAGTAATTACATACCACTGTAGCATAAAATTTAAGATGTATTGATTTCTGTCTTTTATCAAATTGCTCTATTTGTCATACTTTAAAATAGTTTCTTGTTGATTACCTCCAGTTTAGACTCAAACACTGATTCTCAAGCAGTTCAGAGTGCAACACACATACTCTCCCACAAGTGTAATATAGAAGTAACTCTGACATACTTCATACCAGAAATAATTGATTCTTAATAATATTAATCAGATCCTTCCCCACCATCTTGGTAAAAATATTGAAATTTTGGGACCACTGGCAGTTCAGACATAATTTCTTCTAGAAGTAGATTAGATAAAGAAAGAGAAGAATGGTTATTAACTATTTTCATTTGTTTCCCACTTTCCCCAAATAAGCTCAAGAAAGCATATCCCCCCAAGTAGGTGAGGCTTACAATGAGATTGACCCAAGATTTGTGAGGCATCAGCACTCTTTGGCACAGAAAGCTAAAGAGTGTGTAAAATTACAAATCACAGAATTCCATACCACTGTTCAAGTGGTATCAAACTTAATTATTCTATAATGCAGATGCACCCTACTATGTCTTTAGCAAACATGATCCAAAATATTGCTGGGATAGGGAAAGAAAATAAATATATTCTCCTTAATATGTTGGATGTTCTGATTTGCAGCCCAGAAATTTTGGTAAAGCAGCTCTATAAAATTACAATAATTTCATTTCATAGAACGAGCACAGCAAAATCAGACCAGACTTACACTGCTGTTCAGTCAACAAGCATTGTGTCTTCAATTCTGTGAAGTGTGCACATACATTTTGTTCCAATATGGCTCAGACAACAGATCTCCTCCCTATTTCTCTTGCTAATATACCTCTACAGCATCACCCATATTGCATGCAAGCCTCCTATGAATAATTTGAATCAGGCTCAGAGAGATATGAGATGCACAGACATTCTACTTCGTGTGCTGACTTTGGACAGGCACAGAGTGAATCAAAGAGAGAAAAAGATTGTGTAGTTTTATTTGGGTCACTCTGTGCATGGGTTCTTCCCTTGTACAAATTCATTATTTTCAGTATTTGTATACCACCTAGTAACAAAAGCTCTCTAGGTGGTTCACAGTTTACAGAATTTTCCTTCTAATCTGGTTCCCTAGCGGAAACTGTATGAAGCTATAGAATGGGATGCTGTCACTAGTAAAAATAATATCTAGGATAAAACATGTATTGGTACAGCAGGAAGTAACGTACGTGTTAACTGTGATAGATAATTGAAACTCTGCAGGTTGATGCCTATCAATTACATGGTGCTTAGGCAGAAAAAAATAGTATGCTTGAGCGCATTAGCACAGTGTATCATTCTGAATTGCCAAACTGCTGTGCTTTGATCTCAGTTAAGCTGGCCATTAGCCAACTGAAATTGAGGCCAGATAATTTTCTCATTTGCCCTATGAATAAAAACCCAGTTTCTTCCAGCACCCCATCATTGCTTCTGATAGGAGGAAAATGTACAACAGTCAAACTTGTGAGATTCATTATCATTAGAAGTATTTCAGTGTAATCATCTACTAAAAATACAATTTAGCTGTCTGGCATCTTCAATGTATTATTCTACATATATATTTTATTATCTCCCAATCTCATACATCTTAAAAATACAATAGTTGGAACCCCTTTGGTGTTTTACTCATTCATCATTATCATCATAGGCCGATTATGATTGCCTTCCAAGTGTAGGGTCTTCGCAGTGGGTCCGTAGGTGACTGTAGAGGCCTGTTCCTGAACTGCATGTTCTTTTGCAGTAAGGACATTTGCTCTTTCATAAGTTTCTCTAAAGAAAAAAGGGGTTGAACTTTATTGCCTGGTGTAAGTGAGCCAGGTTAAGTTTATATTAGAAAAAGAAGAGAGAAAACTTATTTACTGTAAGAGCTGTTCTTTAAACAGAAACTTGCTGCACATTTTTCATTTTTGTATGACAGGTAGATTATTATTATTATTTCTTCCCTGTCTCTCCTCGACACTTGGGGTGGGGCACAACACAGTTAACACATATTAAAAACATTGAGTAAAATACATATTTTCAGCCTTGTAATCTCTTCCAACTCTAAAATTCTACAATTCTATTATTCTAATTTCAATATTCCACATAATGGCATCATTGAATAACTAATGCTTGCATCCACAAATAAGATTCTTCCAAGCAAACCCAATGTAGAATCTTTGCCATCATCTGACAGTAGTTGGAAAATCCAATCCTCATGGATTATTATGCTTTGCAAAATAGCCTAGAAGAATGTATATAAACAAGAGTAGGTAGAAGCCAAGACATAGGCAGAAAAATTGCCTAGTCTCTCTGGATAGGTTTGAAGCTAAACTGAATTTTGGGGGATTTATTTATGTATTTACTTATTTAAAAGCATGATAGTGTGATAAGCCAGTTATTATAATCATTTCTTTTAAACCCTATAAAGCTTCACCAGAGAAAGTGCCATAAGTCAAATCTAGTGATAGCTGCATCAGTTAGAATCCATGCCATTTTCAGATATGTTTACAAAAAAGGTCATTTGCAAACTGTTTTCACTTACATTGTTTTTAAAAGTGGTCTTTTAAATGTATTTTAAATGTATTTTCCTCCAAAGGTGCAATTTGAACCATTATTATCTTAATGTGTTCCTAAATGTGGTTACAAAATGTATTTCTAAATCACAGTGTATAGCTACAAAGTGGATGCCTAGTTTTATTTCCCTGAGTACTGTTTTCTTGAGTCAATTTTGCTCCATGTGATGATGCTTCCAGGATTGAGCCAGGACAGAGCCCCACCAGAAGTAGTCCTGTGTCATGTGATGGGTTCCAGCAGGCTCTGTCCTGGCAGCATCACCACATGGGGCAAAAATGACTCAGGAAAACATCTAACAATATTAAATACTTGCAAAATAGTGTAGCAAATGCCAATCTAATAAAATAGCAAGAGCAATAAAAAAGATGATAAAGCAGCCTGGCAAAATAGGTAGGTAACCCACTGAGTGTCCTTGAATAAGGCTAGATCTACACTGCCTTATAATGCAATTTGAGCTGCATTATATGGCAGTGTAGATCCAACCCCAGTCACATTATTAGCTACAGAAATGCCATGATAGATTCACCTTTTGGTTAACCAAAGTCAGAAAGTACTTGAAGGCTTACAACAGCAAATTAAAAACTGAACGCTAAAACTTTGGTGGGATAAACAACTGAAGCTGCATATGGGAAGTCACAATCACAGAGAAGAGCCTCTCTTGATCTCCATATAGAATCTCAAAGTACTTGAACAGTCCCCCCCACGCAACACACACACACACATTATTCATACAATTTTGAGAGGTAGCAAAAGGCAAGTGTAATAACAAGTCCACAGTGACCCAATTGCTTTCATGACTGAGTGAGGATTTAAACCAGGCTTTCCACAGTCCTGTTCTGATATGTTAAGCACTATACTACATTGTCCATTTCACACAGATCATTGAAGAAAGCCAAGTGTCCCTTCCTTTGTTGAGTAGGGACAATTTTTCCATCCCAATAGCCAAATCTTTCCACGAATAGGTTGATGGGCTTCATATTTGTGTAATGATGTTTCTATTTGACTCTCTTTTTCATATCGAGAAGGGGAATCCCTTACACAGCATGGGTTAACTTATTTACCACCAATGCTCTTGTACACATGTTTTATTTACTGCAGTAAGAAAACAGATATAGATATATATGCACATGTAGTCTGGGCATAGATAATAATATTGCAGATTCTGTTCACAAGCAAAATAAATTATCAATTTCAGGTTAATATCCTTCTAGGGCTTAGAGATTCTGAGGTCTGCTGAACAATTTTTCTACAAAGAAATAATGCAGATATATACTGCTGAGAACCTTCACAGAACTCAGTGGTGTTCATACTCAGTAGCCCTCAAACTTCTGGCTGGCTAAGTGCACTGCTGATAATATATAAAATGTGTGGAAATCATAGCTGACTTGCTGTCTCTAAAAGGTCTTTGTTGCCTTTACTTAAATGAGTTCAGTTTAACCAGCTCTGTGTTTTGCTTTGTTTCTCTTCCCCACCCCACTTTGCATAATTCTTGAACTCTATGCCATTCACGTGCTATGTGTGTGTATGTGTGTGTGTTTTTAAAGAATGTATTTAAAAGATGCTTGAGAATAATGTGTTCTTTATACTGCATCTGCATACAGATTGAATGAGCAAAACAGATTGTGAAATTCGATATTTGCGTAATTAAATGTGCAGTTAAAGAACCACAGATGTGCTAGTGTTACACCAGAAGGGTATTTTAATATCTATTATTCACCAACCTTAAGGGTCATTTGTCTCTTTCATCTTATGGAGTATTCATCATCACTCACTGTAGATTATGAGCTCCTGCATTAAAAAGACCATTAAAAAGGGTAAATCTGGAAAATACTGCTAAATCACCCTAAGAAATTTAAAATGGGCCCATCTTGTGGGGGTTCCAAGCTATTTTCAAAGTATTAACATCCCTTTCAAAATATGCTCAGATTTCCTCCAAAGCAAAAGCTGGTCCAAATTGAATATCTTTAATGTGTTGAATATGTGTATGGATAAGGGGAGGGCAGAGATGTGTTTGCTGTAGAAAGCATAACCTATACATCTTATGGATTTGAAGGCTTTATGGCAATACATTTCGTCTTTCTTTGTCATAATAGAAATGCTATAACAGGACTTTTTAACACAAACACAGTGTCTAGGAGACAAAAAAACCTAATCGTCCATATATACCATGATTGTTGAACTAGCTTCAGACTAAAAGGCAAAGCTTTTATTAATGATAATCGCTTTGCCATCCACTCTCCATCTGTTAATTAAACCTAAGATAGGGTGTTCCAAGATTGATGACACTGTACAAGAGGTGAGCTGTTTTCACCTTCTATATTTCTAGGAGTTAACTGCAGAGGTTTCAAAAGGACACTTTGCATCTGTATCCTTACAAGACAGGGCTATGATAAAACCAATACTTTTAAGCTATAACAAATTTGGGGATTTTCCTAGACACCTTCGAAAGTAAATGAAGGACGTCTTTGCCTATCTCCTTTCTCTTTCCAACATTGTAATGTGCAGTTAGGCAATGTCTTCCCCCCTATAGCCATTAATATATGTCCTAAAAACCACTTCTAAGAGAACAACTGCTATGCGTACAGCTTATTCCACTAGCGGAAAGTCCAAAGTTCATCCGTAAATGAGATGCTACTGAATGAGCCTTTTAAAACTCATGTAGTAAATAAATCTTAATGATGTTTTTGTTAGAAAATGCAAACAGAATGCCAGGTACGTTATGGGCTTCTTTGTAACAGGGTCATTGAAATAGCTGAACCGATGGCTAATGTTATGAAATAGACAGGTATAGGGAGAATAGAGCATACTGCTGAATTTTTCATTAGAAGTCAATAGACCTTGGAAAGCCAGAAAATATTAACTAGCTTACCTTGTGCTCTTTGCTAAAAGGTTAATGGATACACAGAATTTATCAGTGTTGCTATAGGGGGGAAAGCCACACACTAAACAATGCATGACAAATAATATGTGCTTGCATTTACTTTGGCCTTTGTTGCTGTTGTTCGTAAGCTCATGGCATTAAAAAAAGCCCTGCTAGAAGTTTAAGTGGAATGAACATGCTCTAGAGGAAAATCATGATTCCATAGAGAACTTTTCTGTGTAAACATTATGCAAAATTAAAGAATAAATGATAAAACCCAAAATTGATCTGTTTTGAATTTGATTCTGTGTTATTCAATGCTATGTGGCAGATAGCTTCCCTGAACTTGTGTTACAACAAGCCTCAATGGAACTGGTCTATTATTTATTTAGATACATATCTTAGAAAAATGGAATCTTAATCCAACCTACAGAAATCAGTATGCAAAGAAATCTTGTAGCATCTCTTAGACTAATTGAGATAACATCTTCTCAGGGTGCATCTTCACAGCAAAATTACTGCAATTTGATACCACTTGAACTGTCATGACTCAATACTATGGAATTCTGGGATTTGCAGCTTGGTGAGGCACCAACACTCTTTAGCAGAGAAGGCTAAAGACCTTGTAAAACTACAACTCCCATGAGTCCATAGCATTGAGCAGAGGTAGTTAAAGTGTGGCCAAACTGCATTACTTCTACAGTATAGATGTGCCCTTATTTTGTTTTTAAGGTATTACTGGCCAACACACATTTTGGTACCTCAAATGTTAGCCCTGTTTCTGAGTATATTTCACTTGCTGATTTCAAGTACAGGACCTGTTTTCCGCCATCAGCTCCAGCTTTTGCGATACAAAACTTATGCCATCTACCAGTCATCATCTGCTTGCCCATAGAAAATCATGATACCCATATCTAAGAAACTAGAGCTGATGTGGTGTATCTAATGCAATTTTCTGAATCAAAGCTCTAATTAACCCCAAGGCCTAAAAACAAAGGACTTTATCTCATGGGAAAGGTAAAATGAAGGAAATTGTTGGTTTTCCTTTAAGCTTCGCCATGCCCCATTTTGAAATTAAATGGAAGTTTTTCCTACCTCTATCACACCTAATCCTTTTCTTCACTTTCTTTAAGATTTATCAATTTGATTTGCCATCACACTGGAGACATAGGTCTCCTCCCACTGCCTTCTCCCATGTCATTTGCCCTCATACCCAGACCTCAATTAAGACATCAGTCTTTACAAACCATTGTTTCTGGGGGCGTTTCCCCTAATATCCTTCAATTAGACCTCAATTAAAGCATCAGACTTAAGAAGCTAATTTTTTCTGGGGTCCTTTCTCCTCATATCCTTCAACTAGACCTGAGTTAAGGCATAAGTCTTTTTCTGAGGTTGTTTGCCCTCAACACCCTTTCAATGAAGCTGTGTTAAGGCACCCTTTTAAAACACTTATTTCAGTAGGCACAACACCACCTGAAGGAACACCAGCCATTGTTCTAAAAAGATATAAATTACCCCCTCAGTTCTAAAGATTATGCAGAAGAAAGGATTATATTGCCCGTCACATGCTAATTGGGTGTTTTTACACATCTCTATGCGGGGAATTGAGGAATAAGTCACATGCCAAATGACTCAGGAATCATGGGAAAACCCACACTTTAGAAATGGCAAGATATCTCTACCCCACATTTGAAGCTTGCATCATGTGAAGCGCATCATCAGTGGCAGTTTCTTAAGTATGTAAAAATGCTTATTTAATTGTGTGTGATGAAATGACAAGACACAATGAATTTTTTGTTAAGCTGTGTATTCTAGGGCAGTGAGCAGTGCTATTTTCATGCTTGCCATGCACAGCAAAGCTCAGAACGGGGGCAAGGTAAGGGCCTAAGTCCAGTTGCAAATCTCTGCTTGAAGAAACCCACTGAATTAGTGCAGAATGGTAAGAGAACATACACATACACACATAGTTACCCTGAAAAGCTGTAATGGAGGAAAATTTCACCACCCCCCCTCATGATTTATGAAAGCATAAAAATGGCTAGATATTAATTTTAAAATACATTTATATGATGTAAAATAAAAATGTGATTGGCGTGTTGGATTGATTCTTGCTAGCTGTAGTAGATTTTGCTTGTGAACATTCACTTGTTTGAATTACAGTCACTTTAGAATGATCTGATATTATTTGATGTTGGATTAACTGATATATGTTCTATGTACAGTGAGTTGTTTTTTTCAGTGATATTTATCTTATGTTAACTTTTCTGCTTAGTTGTGTTGCCAGTTGTAAGGACTCACCTGCCTTAAGCAGGGCCGAGGCCTGCTTGGAAGAGGTTTGAAAATCTTGTTTTGGTTGTGCTGGCATCCATCTTGGAGAGGTGGCTGCAGCCAGCAACCATTAAGGGAAGGGAAAGCCAGAGCAAGGGGGCGTGGCCTTGCAGGCTTGTGCCTAGTTACAGTGAAGAGGCTGTGATTGGCTAGAGTATAGAGGGGGAGGAGTTGGAGCTGACAGAGTGGAAAGTCCTGTCAGAGAATGTTTCAGTCTGGAGTTTAGAGCGAGGCTGTGCAGACGCACATCTCCAGCCTCTGCTGTTTAGAGTCAGGCTGTAGATTCAACGTCTAAGCCTGAGGCAGTTTTGAGCAAGGTTCCTGGGGGAGTATCACCAGAGCCTTGGCAACAGAGACTGACAGTCTGTCCTAAGCAATTCACCACATAGGAATAGGCTGGACTAATGGGAGTCACGACTCAGATCTGACCGCCCTTAGGGCCAGTAGTGATTCTAGTGGGAACGCTTGTGGAAGAGTGCCATTTAGAACTGTTCTTGTGATAGGCAGTTGGGCTACCTGGTCATCTGGAAATAGGGTGACAGGTATAGGGCCTCTTAGACTGTGTGGGTTATGAGTAACCCAGGGGTAGCCAGACTCAGGGAACGATCTAAGTGATTAGATGTTCCAAGATTTTAGTACAACAACCATCTAGTGGAACTATTAGTTGGGAGTTGGGAGACAAGTCTTAGTACTGTCTGTGGAACTGAACGTACCATCTGAAGAAGTAATAATAGCTTTTTTAATAAGTAACCTCTACGCTCTAGCACATATAGTAAATCTTGTTAACCATCACGCTATCCGAAGTATATCATTGTTGTAACCGTATGCTAGTTGCCTCTCAGTAGAACCAATACGATCTGTGCCTATTTAATAGCCTCGTTCTTGTTAATAAATACTTTTGTTTATTAACTTTTAAAGAAGCCTCCGTCATCTTTCGGTTTCCTCAGTTTACATTCTTGGTGGTGGATAGTTGTAAAGGCCAAACGCTACAGACACTTCATTTTAATTAGAAGTAAATCCTAATGACCCATTAGGTTGGTGGCAGACTACCGGGAGTGTCAATTAGTCAATTTTGGTGACCGAGATCGTCACAACAGTTATCTAGTCTACTGAGCTCGAAATTCACTGGGTAACTATTTCTGTCCTTGCTCTACCTAACAGTATCTTTATGAGGATAAGCTGGGGAGGGGTCATGAGGGGCGAAAAGTATGACATGCATATGCACACGCACACACGCATGCACACACACATGTGGAACATGTATTTCACTCTAGAGATTGATTTTTAGTTTCAAAAGCAATTTAAGGAGCATTTGACTGCAGTAATAATTGCAGATATAGGCCACTACATATAATGGGTGATAAAAATAATATAGATTCAATTAAGAAACCACACACACACACACACACACAAACACACACATGCCTTATAATTTATTCCACTGCCAAGAGGTATAATAAATGCAAAGAGCTATAGAAATCTCTCTAAATTTTAAATCAGCATTAAAGTACAATATTTTAAAGGTTCAAATATTGATACACACATGGTTAGGGCAACTTAAATTGGGTGACAGTACTTCATAAAGGTGATCCAGACAGAATCCAGAACAAGTACCTTCAATCCTTCACTCTAAGAGATATGAGTGAGAAGACATGCCTGTTTCCCACTAGAGTTATACATCCATAACGTTGTGTTTTATAGTCCCACCAAGCCTGCCTTAAATTCCAAGGAGCTTCTTTATTTATTTATTTAAAACTTTTATACCCTGAGCTTCTCACCTCCGAAGAGGGACTCAGACCGGCAAACAGCAAGTATTCAATGCTAACATTTAAAATCTAAAAACTTAATAAACTTACAATAAAATTATCAAATACAATACAATAAATACATTTCAAAAGCCTTTCGCCAAAGTAAAATCAAGTCCAACTTAATCCATATATTCAGTCCGTATCAAGTGGTTAGTGACTTTAGTTGCTTCGTGATCTCCTCCTTCATTCTGTGAAGGCCTCATTGCACAGCCACATTTTCACCCGCTTCCTAAAAGTCAGGAGGGAGGGGCGGATCTAATTTCATTTGGGAGGGAATTCCACAGCCAGGGGGCACCACAGAAAAGGCCCTGTTCCTCATCCCCACCAGACGTGCCTGCGAAGGTGGTGGGACCGACAGCAAGGACTCTCCAGATGATCTTCGCACTCTTGACGGTTCATAGGGGAGAATACGTTCGGACAGGTAAACTGGGCTGGAACCATACAGGGGTTTGTAGGTCAACACCAGCACTTTGAATTGTGCTCGGAAGCTAATTGGCAGCCAGTGGAGCTGGTGCAACAGGGGAGTTGTGCACTCCCTGTACCCCGCTCCCGTTAGTAGTCTGGCTGCTGCGCATTGGACTAATTGCAGCTTCCGGGCAGTCTTCATAGGCAACCCCACGTAGAGAGTGTTGCAGTAGTCTATAAGGGATGTAACCAGAGCGTGGACCACCGTGGCCAAGTCCAACTTCCCAAGATATGGGCGCAGCTAGCGCACAAGCCTGAGCTGTGCAAAAGCTCCCCTGGCCACTGCCAAGACCTGGGGTTCCAGGCTCAGCGATGAGTCCAGGATCACTCCCAGACTGCGAACCTGCGCCAATGAACCTCTATCCAATGAATGCCAGTGGTGTGGCTGAATGGTGGATTTCAGGATGATATGATCAACTTCTTCCTACCCCTGAGCTGTGATGTGGGCAAGAGAAAGCAGGAGCAGGGGCTGGACAGTTTTTGGAGTTTCATTATGGAATTGGGAAACTGTTCGGATGAGAACTTATACTTTTAAAATTGCCACTCTATCACTGAGCTCTTCATAATACAGTCAGGAAAAAAACCAAGATAGTGTAAAATAATATATGTATACATCAAAAGATATGTCCTAGTCTAAAGATACCAGCATCTAGAAACCAGCAACCTTATATGGGGCAGTGGGAGATAGAAATAGCTAACAAGGAAAGATGCCTAACAGGATCAAACAGATGACACAATGAAGTAAGAGGTCAAGATTAACATTAGGCCTTTAAAATCTTCCATCTTAAGTTTTTTTAAAACTTCAGCAACTTATTCAGAGAGAAATTGCCTTTGCCTCACAGACAATACAGGCATAGTTCACCTCCCCTGACAGTGTCATCTAACAGCCAAAAGGCTATTATGTCAGATCTTATTTTCGTTAAAGGTCTCTTTTTACAATGCTAACCAAGTAGGAATACATTACTCTTGGTTTTGTGGAGCTCTGCCAAAGTAAGTAGAAGTTCAGAAAATAAAATATGCCTTTCTAAAACAGGCCAAAGGAGCATCTAGTTGAGTACACTGTCTTCAGTGATAAACATTGGAGCACATTTTCTTCTAAAGCTACAAGTCATACCCAGCCCATGGTGCATCTACACTGTAGAATTAATGCAGTTTCACACCACTTTGACTGCCATGGCTTAGGGCTATAGAGTCCTGAGAATTGTGATTTTATAGTGTATTTGGCCTTTCATGCCAAAGAGGATTCCATAGCATTGTGTCATGAAAGTTAAAGTTGTGTCAAACTGCATTAAATCTACTGAACAAATATAAATGTTCCCCTTGTCTCAAACAACACTACATTTAGGACTGCATTCTCAATGACATTTTAGAACCATGGACAGAAGAACTCTCTTGGGTACGATCTTAAAAGACGAAATCACATTTAACAAATGCAAAGCAAATGAAAAAGAACTAGGTACAGTTATACATTTCAAGCACATATTTTCCTAGGCATGACCATTTTATCAGAAATGTGGTACCAGAGGCAAAATAGCATGGAAATAATAGAATTCAATTCTTATACCAGAAAAAAACAATTCAAGGAAACTTTTTTTATTCAAAACTAACAATAGGCACCTGTGAAATGAAACAAACATGTCAAATATTTTTTTTTAAAATGTTTTGAATCTTTAAAATACCACTTGATGGCTTCTGCCAAACATATGGGATGATTTTTAAATTCAACCAGCCTTGTCTTTTCTTCTAATTCATTGGCCAAATTTATAAAAATATGATTTTTTTTATCATGCTGGGGAACCTTGGTGTGGCAGGCTTATCTGTCCTCCTTTGCCCTTTGTTTATGGTTCCTCAAATAAGTAAATATAAATATATAAATGTTTCTTAGTCAGGGAATGTGGAGGCAGCTGCTGGTAATCTTGCCTGTTATAGGGAGGCACACATGGCTATAGTATGACTTGCTAGAGCAGAAAATGCCACTTTTCCCCAGCCCATTCCATGTATATTGTCAGGGGCCATTTTCCGCTGTTTAAGAAGTTCACCATAAATCTTCCCTGTGACATCTCAAGGCCAGCAGGAAACTGGAATAGTCCAATTGGAGGCGATGAACTGCAATTAAACATTTTAGTTTATAAATACTATGGAATACTATGTGGGCACCTGATTGGACTAACTTTTTCTCATGGGAAAAATACGGGGGGGGGGACGACTAGAATGGCCAAGAATGGGTGGGATAGTAAGTAAGAAAAGCAGGGGGCTTTGATCAGGAATGTCATTAGTGACTTTCTGAACTGTATAAACATGGGCAATAAAGCTAAATCTAAAGTGAGTTTTGTAAGTGGTTTGCATTACCAGCTAGTTTCTGCAGGGAATTACATTAAGTTGCAAATTCCTTTTAATTGCTGCTCATACCAAACAACAGCAATGAGAGGAGGAGACAAATGAGTCCTAGGACAGTGGAAACAAGGCCAATTCCCCACCACCACCAAAATCCAAGAGATGTCAGGAGTGGCTATAAAAAGGAAGAAGATCCAGTGCCCCATTGAAGGTGAGGAAACTCCTCAAAGGTAGCATCTGATAGAAACTAGAGTGTCTGCTATTGAGATTATGCTTCAGCATATATTGTTCCAGATAAGGGGAGAGCCAGAGCCAGGAACTCCTGCATCCTTCCGAAGCACAGCAACATCCCAATTGAGAGGGGCAACCCAGGTGGGGGTGTCAGAGGAGGAGTATCATGGGAGTGCAGGTCCTTGCAGGGAAGTATCCTGGGGATTTCTGGCTGGGGCCCCTGATTACTCTATCGCATCATTTGGACATGGGTTATTGAGAGGAGAGCTGAGGGTCAAATTTAAAGGGGATCCCCAAGAAGTTTTTGACTTCATCGCCAATGTTGAGAACTATATGCAGGATTATGGAAATTTGTTCTCATCAGAATCAGCCAAAGTAAGACTAGTGGGAGCTATTCTCAAAGGCCCAGCAGCAGATTGGTTAGTGCACTTACATGCAGTGTGAGCCCCCGAGCCGAACAAGCTGGGAACTTTTTTAGAGGCTTTGAATGCCAGGTTCCAGAATCTGCTGGAAAGGGCGAAAGCTAAGGCTCAGCTTGAGCAACTGAGCCAAGGAGGCCACTCTGTATCAGAGTATACTCTTGATTTTAAGTCTCTGGCTGAGAAAGTGCTAGAATGATCAGAAGCCATGAAGTTGGATTATTTTAAAGATGGTTTGAGAACTGAACTTTTGGATTGATGTTCACATAGAGATGATCCAGATGATTTAATAGTGTAGGTCCTGTTAGCAGAAAAGGCCGAGTGTGCAAAAAAAATGGCTGAAAAGAAGGGCTAGAGCTCCAGACACCAGGAGGCTCGAGGGTGACAAGAGGCACAGTGGCTAGACTGAGAACCAGAAGCAGGGAGAAATCCAAGAGATCATTCAGATGCTTTAACTGTGATGAACCAAGTTGTCAGGAGGCTGACTGTTGGAACAAGTCAATAGAGGGTTTATAGAGCTCCTGTACTGTTTAGCCCAAAATAGTTGGCACTTTGAGACTTTGTACTGATTGTAGGGCCTGACTGCCATATACACCTTTAATCAATATCCTATACTTCTAATAAAAGATATATTGGAGCATTTATCAAAGGGAAAGATCTTTACAAAGCTGGACTTGCAAAAGCCTATTTCAGGATCAGGATTAAAAAGGTGAGGGCAGAGGATGTCAGGATGCCAACGTTGGTTAAACGCTTTAATGTGAACTACCCTGCTAAACTTCAATGTTCATTAGATTGGTACTGCTTGTAGCCTGTGATTTTTTAAAGGAAGGAATCATCTCAGGAGACGATTTCTGCTGTTTAAGAAGTTCACTATAAATCTTCTCCATGACATCTTGAGGCCAGCAGGAGGCACCAGTGGAAAACTGTGCTGACAGCTGAATGAACCAACTTTTTCTCATGGGAAAATTGGGATAAGAGATTTGGGGAGGGGGGGCAGACTGAGATGGGCAAGAATAGGCAGGGTAGTATGAAAAGCAGGGGGGTTGATCGGGAGCACCATTAGCGACTTTCTTGACAGTAGAAACCTGGGCAATAAAGCTAAATCCAAAATGAGCTTTGTGAGTGATCTGCATTGCAGGCTAGATTCTGCTGGGAGTGACATATATTGCATTGCTTATTACAGACATTCTGCTTCAAACTGACACTGAATGTCAGAATTTATCCAGACTTACTTTGCATTGTTTCAGTGATAATGCAACTGAAAAATGTTTAGGACAAAGAGATAAGGGAGATGTGTTTAAAAGCCTTTATCAAAAGAGGTTTCACTGTCAGATGTTTTATTGACTAAAGTATACCCATATTTGCTCAACATTCATAGAAATATTTGTTAGCTTCAACATTTGTGAGGAAACATACAACTTGTATTTGAAATCTTCAATTCATTTCCTTTTTCTTTTTTAATTTTGTGCTCTCTGGGCTTAAACCTTTGTAAGCATCCCTGAATCCCTTAAGGGAGATGGAGGCAGGGTATAAAAATAAAGTTGTTGTTGTTGTTGTTATTTATTTCTCCCATTGACATTGGCCTCTATTTCATTTGGTGTGATTTGATTGCTACCTCACAAATCAGTATGCATTGCACAGATTATTTTGGGGACAGATAGTTTTATAAACTTTAAATTATTGGTTAAAGGTAGAAAGCTGATGCTTACAGTAGCATCATCAATCAATCATCAAAGGATGGTCAACGGTTTTGCAATTGGACACAGAGGACTGGTACATGCAACAAAACTGTCATGACAAAATATATCATTTACAAAAATATTCTGCTCACAGGACCTTATTTCTATCAAGAGCAATCTATCTCCTAGCCTCTGCCTGAAATTATGTACTTTGAAATTTACAGCACAAAATTAGGCAATGGGAACATAACATTTTTCAACAGCATAAATTACATAAATTCTGTACTGGAAAGCCATCCAAATGAAACGACTTCTCCTAGTATCAACGTATGACAAGGCTGGAAGAATCTTATAGCTAATAAAGAAACATCATATTGTCTGAAACAGAGCAACTAGAGAGGTAGTTTGAATATTCTGCACACCAAACCCTTCTCTGCAGTGAACAGATGAAGACTGGGGATCTAATTCTGGAATTTCAAAAGAGTATAAGCCAAACGAGCAGGCGTATCCTAGTATACTGGATGTCATCTTTAGTTTCTTATGCCACAGAAATCCCTTGAACAGCAATTTTCTCCTTTCCTATCAGCTCAGTTCATTAGAAAGCAATAGAATCTAAATCCCTTGTGAAGTTGTTTTTTAAAACTTCTCTTTCCATCTAACAGTAGCAGCTAATAATAACTGTGCCCTTTTGAAACCTAGAACTAGTGCACACATTACCTAATAAGTCACTCCTCCTTGCTGAGTTGATTCATCTAGCAGGGATTGCTATATAGATCCGGCAGATTGCATAGGGAATTTCCATATTTGGAAAACCATGCTTCAGGAAAAAAAGAGAAAAGAATGTCACAAAGAGGATCCAGGAGGATTGTAAAACCACACAGAAAGTTCATCTGTACCATTCATCTGTAGTAGATGGCTCTCAACTTTAAACAGCTTCATGCCATTCTGCAAATAAGGCATCCCTTAGGAAATTAGGATTTTGCAGATTGTCCCATCATGTGAATGCTGATAAAAATCAATATGCTTCTGCCAAAGTAGGACTTAGTTGAAAATGGACTAGAATTTATGTCACTTTGATTGTTACTTGCAACATGGTAAAAAGGAATGGCTTGAAGTGAAGTTGGTACCGGGTTGTAATTCTTTACTAATTCTCTACTCAAGGAAGCAAAGCACAATTTTAGCCATTTTCTTCTTTCTCTGAGAAGGTTTTTTTTAACCACACAATTTTCAGTCTATTCATATTTAAACTTATTTTATGATTAACCCATACCCAAAATTTTCTGTAAATAAAAAAAATAAAAAACCAAATAAACAGTAGCTTTAGCCCAAAAAAGCTGTTTCCCTTACAGCTAATGCTTTTTCTGCAACCATCTGTGCATCTTGCTAAAAATAAGCACTGAATGGAAAAGGTCTTTGTCAGTCTACAAGTATTCTCATAAGATTTTTCAACATGCAAATACATCATTTTCTGTCATCCCCATCCCCCAAATTCTCAAATACGGTTTGGAATAATCTATGGTAGTCAAAACTGCATAAGCCCAGGTGATACACTCATGGCTGTGATACACTCACAATTCCTTTATAGCCCCAATTCAGTGGACATATAGAGACAATAAAAGTTCCTAAACCTCCACTTATGTCACGATGCACGGACTTGACCGGCCCCTTAATCACACACACAGAGACGGACTGAAGGCTAACTACTTTATTGAATATAAAAACAGTTCAAAAGATAATGTCCAATAAAATATAAAGCAATCCAAAAGGCTTGAAGTAACAATGTCCAAGGTAACGTAGCAAATAGGCAAAAAGCTTAGCAAGGCTCCGCAAGACTATGCGGATCAGGAAACAAGGCAAGGCTCCGCACAACCAGGCGGATCAGGAACAAGGCAAGTTAAGGCAAGGCTTGATGACCACTGGCTAGCTTAGCTTCGTGATCCCACTCCGCTTCACGCCTATTCAGATGAGACGTGGCCGGAGCACTGGGAGGCTCCTGAGAATTCCTTCCTCCCGGATGTTCATAGCTGCCCGAATCGCTGTCCATCTGCACCTGGTTATCTGTCTCCTCGCTAGGGCCAAACAACATTTCCTCCCATGCCAAGCTCTCTGTGGGCGAAAGAGGCCCATCAGGGGAAAGCTGCCCTTCGCCCCAGTCATCTAGCTCATCCTCTGAATCATGTTCTGGCACTGCTGGTTCTAATGCTAATGGGACCCCAGGTCCTGACCCCTGCCCTCCAGGCACAAACGAGAACTGCTGTGCTACAACTTACCAGGCGGCAGTTGCTGCAATTGATAGGTTTCTCTTTCCTTTTTTATTCAGAGCGCAACCAACTGATGATCCCAATCACCCACATTGCATGCATTGTTCAAATGATGTCCAGCATGAAGGAATTGTGACTGGGATTTTGTTTGTTGGCACAGAAATCACTCATAAAAGAGAATGGGATTTTGCCTGTTGCCTCAGAAAACATAACAGGAGATGGACCATCAACTAGTTTCTTCCTGAGTTGCAGGAGAATAATTGATCGCAGTAGCTTCTTCCTGGCAAATAAGGATGGAGGGCAGGGCGGAACTCGGTGACACTATAGAGCATTGTAACAATGTTGTTTATGTCATACAGGATTCTGACCATTATTTCAATTCTTATATCTGTATTGCAAATACATAACAACCAAATTCTTCATGAGATGCCAGGGGTTGGACTAGATGGCCCAAGTGGTCTCTTCCAACTCTATGATTTTATGAGATGGTATAGTTTTCCGGTGTCCATGCATTAAGCATGGATATCTATAATGGAAGGAGTATGCACATAGGTTTCCACATGCATAGACTTTTTGTGCTGGCCATAGTGATCTAGCTGATCATACAAGGCTCCAGTTTGCATGGAAATCATGTGTCATAGAAACTGAATACATTAGTATTGGGGAAAGAACAAGGAAAAGCCAGGTCAGATTAATGACACAGAGTGATTCTATGTAAAGGTAAAGGCTTTCCCCTGACATTAAGTCCATCCATGTCTGACTCTGGGGGTTGGTGCTCATCTCCATTTCGAAACCAAAGAGCCAGCATTGTCCATAGACATCTCCAAGGTCATGTGGCTGACATGACTGCATGGAGTGCCGTTACCTTCCTGCTGAAGCAGTACTTATTAATATACTCGAAAATGATTCTCTGAGCCTCTTTCCTACCACTCAGGCATACTGAATATAGTTTAGGTTTCTGGACAAGTTCCCCTAACTCCCCCTCCCCCTATGTCTCTGCTGACTACAGCAAATGAGGTGAGGTGAGGGGGGGGGGATCAGGTGCCTGAGTCTGAAGTGTGCAGGGTGGCTGTCGATTGTCCCTTGAGTTAGTTTAACTTGGGGTAAACATGTTAATCAGCTTTGCCATGGGTTAATATGGATCAGCCTTGTGCAGTGCTTAGCAATTTCAGTTGTCAGTGTAGATGTGCCCAGGGTATGACCACAGTTTTGTCACTGCATGATCAGCTGCTTCTCCTTCATCAAATGAGCCGAGGTCCCAAGTTTATCAAATTCCCTTTTAGTCTTCCTTTAGCATGATGCATGATGATGTATAAACCATCCCAACAGACCCCACTGTAGATATCAATACAATGGCAACCTAGTCCCCTTTTATGTCTGATATTGCCTGTTTTCCCCAAACAACCACATTATTTTTAAATAAAAGTGTATATATATTTTTAGAAAGAACATACAAATACAAAAATATACAAATAACAAATACAAAAATATGTTACTCATATTCTTTTATATGTTTTTCTTACGCACTTCATATATTTCATAATCTTCTAATATGCAGGTTGAAATCCAATTGTTAGTCCAACCTAGAGTATGTCAGTGAGATTTGTATAAGTCCCATTCATTCTGGTTGAGATAAACAATTAGGTTTGTCCCAAAGTACATTTTTCTTAAATTGTTATTTGTATAGGATCGTGATGGTGCTGATGATGTTTTAGATGATTATTCTAAATTTCTTTAATAAAAATACATTTTTAGATTGTTTTTGTGATAATGATGGATATCAAGAGGCTTGGCTAATTTATTCATTTTTGTTTAGCTTTGCCTTTTGTGGGAGCCATAAGCCCCATCTAGCCAGGTAAACTGTATAAAACTCAGCCCTATTGATAAAGGGATTATCTGTCTCTCACTCATATACAAAAGAGATTACTTTATCAGGTCTGGGGGCCCTTCCACACAGCCATATAGTCCAAAATATCAAGACAGAAAATTCCACAATATTTGCTTTGAACTGGGTTATCTGAGTCCACACTGTCATGTATTCCAGTTCAAAGGCAATAATGTTGGATTTTATTCAGTAGTGAGGAATGGGTCTGGGAGATCTCTGGAGGAATACTTCCTGATGGCTCAGTGAGCTCTGTTCCCAGGGAACTATGCTAATAGAGGGAACGAGTGCCTTCACAATACTTTTGATTTTAGCTTTATACAAGTAATATAACACACAATTAATGTAATTTACACCAAAAATATAATTCAGTACATTTATCAAAGTCTTTAGTTTTAAATATAGCTTGGAGTATAAACAAAGCCGTTCAGCAGCTTCGCAATAGCAAAACTTCAAAAGAGTAGAAAATTTCAATATAGTGGCAAAAGTTTTTTAAATTAAAATAAAATAATGTAACTTCGTGTGAAGTCTTTAAAAGTCTAGATTAATTTGAGAAAGGTACAGTGGCTCGATAGCATAAGAAGAGTGCTATGGACACACAGGCGCTTTTAAAAATTCCAACACTTTGTAAAAATCACAATGGATTTTTCTTTGTGAATTTCAGAATTTCTTGTTTTTAAGCAAGATCTGATGATAGGTGATGTTTTTTAAAAAAATACCAGGTCAATCAATGGAAAGTAATTCTTCAGATATTGGCCATTGTTCTAGGAGCTTGTTTTGAGCAAGAAAGAAAGATGAACTAGAAAGGTTATGACATTTGCTCTTCAGCTCCCTACAATTTGGTGGTTTGTTCTGGGTAAAAAACCAAAGAAACAAAAAATTCATCCTTTTTATAATTCTGCTTGTATGCTGAAGTCATGATTATAATATCAGGCCTTCCTTTAGAAATAAGTCATATATTTCTTTGACTTGCTCATAGAAACAGTTCAGCTTGCATCAGCTCACACTGCTAGGTCATCAACCAATTTCAAATGTATTGGGATCAACAGAAAAAGAGCAAGACAAAAGAACAGGATCAGAAAGACACTATAGCTATTCATGTCTACAACTTGATACTACTACATACTTCAAACAAATATTGCAAAATAAATATCTAGGTGTGTAGATGGAGCAGATAATATACTACTGTTGTTTATAAACTTCAACAATCATTATCACCTGGTAATGATAATATTTTGGTAACTATGTTTAACAATACATGTAATAACATACATAACATGCAGCTTTCTTCTTCTCTTCCACTCTACTTTTTTATTTTCAGCCTTCCTTCTGTTAAAGTGATAGCTTTGTTTTTAGAACATATTTCTCTGTAAAATATCAGAATAGGCCAGTATTCTCCAGCTTGGAAAATTGCAGAGGTATTAAACTACATTCCCATTTTTTAATGTCAGGAGCTACTTGAGAAACTGCATGTTGCCCAAGGGATGCTCAGATGTTTTACTGTCCTGTGGGAGGCTTCTGTCATGTCCCTGCATGAGAAGATGGAGCTGACAGATGGGAGCTCACCCTGCTCCCAGAATTCGAATCATTGACCTTTCAGTCAGCAGTCCCACCAGCACAAGGGTTTAACCCTTTGTGCCACTGGGGCTCCACTACAACCCCAATCATGGAACTGCAATCCCATGATCTCATAGCCATCTGAGTGAGGAATGCTCAAGCAAACCAAAACCAAAACACATTTTTAGAGATCCAGTTGCCATTTTTCAAGATATTACCTTTTTCCCTGTCTCTACTTTCTAATCTTTCATTCTCTCCATCAATAGTCTCTCAATGTTTTGGCTTTGGACATAAAACAGAGCATAAAAGATTTCCTTCCATTCTAGTTATCTGTTAAGCAAGTTATTGTTCAGTTCAGCTAAATGACTAGTACCACATTTTAAAACTATAAGTGATCAGAAATTCAATTCTAGTTTGGGGAAAACAACAGAAAAAGGGGGAGAGGGAGAGAAATACCCCATCCCATGCTTTAGAGGGAAATCAACATTTCTGTGTGTTGCTAGGAGTGTCATTTTTAAAATGAAAAAGAGGTTTTTTTAAATTAGTGATGGGATCTATACAATGTCCAGAACCAACTTTTTTGTTCTTTAAACAAAACAGAAATTTCGGATGAGTAAGTACAGTGGTTTATAGGGCATAGGAGTCCACTAATTAGTATTAAGATCTGTAGGCTGTCGAGCACCCGGCAGAGAGCATTTACAGTGGCCGCTCCGACCCTCTGGAATTCTCTGCCGGAGGAGATACGAGCACTACGGGGTTTGTTGGCCTTCCGCAAGTCTGTGAAGACTTGGCTATATAGGCAGGCATTTGGTCCCAACTGATGCCTCCTTAGTTGCCAGCTGCCAACATACCGTCCTGCCATGTATTGCCTCTGCGTATTATTGCTTGCCGGGATCATTTGTGGGGAGGGGGCTTTTGGGTATACGTCTTTTATCTGTTTATTGATGTTTTATTGATTTTATGCTGTAAACCGCTCTGGGCTCCAGAGAGAGCGGTCTACTAAATCGAATTTATAAATAAATAAATAAATAAATAATTGTTTGTGTCGAAATGGAATGTTTATGGAGTGAAGGCTAAATGTTTGTGAAAAGTTATCTGCAAAACCTATGACATAATGATTAAAAAAACATTTTTTTATTTATTTTCAACTAGAGGAGCATGCTGATGTTGAAATAATGGACATCTCACAGCCCTTTCCTCTCTCTTTCTTATCTATATTTCTTGACCTGACTAAAAGGCATTTTTGACAATATTTTCATACTGCAGTGCCAGGTATAAAAGGGAAGAGCATGGAAGAAGGGAGAGGAGGAGTGCCCCCAAGAAGTTTAGACTATTTGATTATGATGGTGACGATGATTTATACCATATTTTCTCTCAATAATAATAATAATAATACAGTGTTTCCTCACTTATTGCTGGGGTTCAGTTCCAGGACCTCCCGCAATAAGTGAAAAGTCACGATGTAGGGATACTCTATTTATTTAAATATTTATACATTATTTTAGTAGTTATACACTATTTAAGTCTTTATAAACTTAAAATAAAGTGAAGGAAAGGCCCTTAAAGACTGGAAGGAGGGAGGACTGAGGAGGGAAAGCGCCTTGGAGAGTGGCGGTGGCAAAACCCCACAAAACAGCTAAAATACCATGATATATATTTAAAATTAATATTTTTTGAAATCAGTTGTGCAGGCTGATCTAAAGTAATTTGATCCAGTTCAGAATTTTGAACAACATACTTGTACATGGTTAATGCATATTTCTAGCTGGTGGCCACTGTTCCTGGATTATCTTGTATATTATATATACCACCTTCTTTCTTATTTTATTCTTAGTTTGGATATCTTTGAACATGCTATTCCAACGTTCTCCTCCTTCTCCTTCTTCTATTCTTGTTAAAATACTAAGTGAATGACAAAGAGATTAATTAAAATTACATTTTGTGCCACAGGTAATATTGAAATATTTTATTTGTATTTCTTGATAATATTTTATTATATAATATAGTTTTTAAAATTAATTTTGCACCTTCAATCAACAACACAAAGATAGTCCATAGTTCTGATTAATTTTACGTTGCATTTTTTTAAATAAAAAAGCTCTGTGTGATCATTCATGGTTGTCTTGATGTGTGGCTTTTTTTCTCTCCTTTGCTAATGGGTAGTATCTATAAAATAGTTTATACAGAGTTGAATTCATGTGAATGGTTCCATTCTGAACAGTTGCTCAATCTATAAAAACAGTAGCAAATGACATGCCTTCTTATAATACAGCATCATTTGGCAGACATGAGCACAGCATGAGAAAACCTTTTTCTTCTACAGTCTCACTATGAAAAGGCTTAACGCTGGCCATCATTTGAGTTAATTGGGTAAAAATATTAGATATCAGTGGAAAGTCTTTTCTCCACATTCAAACTTTTGCCCTTATTTGCTTTAAAAGAAAAATGTTATAGTTATTTCAATCTCGCATGCTTTTACTTCAGCCTTACTTTCACATTATTCTGTTTACTGCTTCAATAATCTTTATTTTACCATGATATTTGGACAGAGACCAGAAACAGTGGGGAAGGGAGAAATCTCATTTTCTTGCTTTAAACTTAAATATGTATTTATTAGGGTGTTCCTTTTGTTATCACTTTCAGTTCCCTTGCAGTTAAAGAGGGAAAAGGAACAGTCCTTCATTATTTAAATACAGGATCACTCTCTATTGCTTTTAGAAACTGCTTTAGTATTCTTGTGATTTTTATATGAGTCTTAAATGATTTGCAAAGGCACAAAGAAGCCATACTTCTGCTGATTATTACCCAAGCCTCTACAGTGTTCAAAAATTCCTGTGCATTAACACAGAGACTTTCCCCCACAGTCGGAGATGGGGGGAGAGTCTTTTGGCATTTGACTTTTATTGTACACAGTAAATGCTGTCCTCCCATTCAGAAAAAAAAACTAAGGGAATTGAATGGAAGTCTCAAAAAGTTCCACATACCCCATGTTAATGATCTTTTGTCTCTCCCAAAGCTGAAATAGAGAAGCATAAGAAATTTGATATTTGCACCGTGCACTATGAATGATATAATTTGCACTTTTGGGGTTGTTATTTACTTTGGAAGCTAGGAATTTATCTTAAATTGTTTTAAACTGATTTAAGACTATCTTGCTGCAATCCTCTGTACTCACAAGGAAAAAAGTCCACATGTCTCTCAAACTCACTGTGATTACACAAGAGGACATATGCTGAGTTCCACAGCATAATTGCTTATTTCAGCCTTTACACCATCACAATAACTGCAGGTTTATTTTATTGATTGAGTGCTAACAAGGTAGCTAACAAGAATACACTTTGGTCACAATTTAAAACAAAGCGAGTACAAAAATTACAAAGCAAATAACACTGTATGGGTTAGGTTTAATACAATTAAAATACATTTTAAAACACACAATCCCCATCCTACCCAGAACCAAATCCTACCCAGACTACTCTACGGGTTTAGAGTGATCCCTGGTGTTCTTGATATTGGTCATCTGGATTAGTCTGGATTTGGGGTTAATTCATTTCCCATAAGTCAAAGAGACTGTTTCATCTGCCAGAAGCAACTCCTTAGCAGATGCCATTGGGGGGGGGGGCATCAAGGTGCAGCACTCCCCATTAAGCTGCCTTGAGTTCCCTACGGGGTGAGAAAGGCGGGATATAAATGAAGCAATTTAAAATTTAAAAATTATAATACTCTTCTATCACCTCTAATAATTAAAGACCTCTTTAAATAAAAATGTCTTTGCCTCCTGGTGAAGCAAGTTCACAAAGGTTGACAGCCTAGCCTCTATAGCACGAGAAGAGCCATTGGAAAAAAGAGCCATTTTTCCAATGTCCTTACCCACTGTAGCTTAAAGATAAACTCGTACTCAAAGATTTAACAAGATTCTAGCAGGCCCATATACTGAGAAGCAGGGAACAACAATTTCTTATCCACCTCTCCTCATGGATCAATTGTAGGGATTGATTATTGGGAGAAGCTCAGCAATACTTTGACTTAAAGCTAGCAGATAATTTCCTGTAATGTCTTGAAATGACAATCAATGAAACAATTTGTCTTAATTTCATTGGTATTGGACATGGAATATTTGGAGAGTGCATAAAATTGGCCCTTAGACACCAGACTGCTGTAGAGGCTTGAATGTTTAGCTACAACTCTAGAGAACAGGGCTTGAATCCATGCTCAGCCATGAAAATTCACTGGATGACTTTGAGCAAATAACATACTCAGCCTCAGAAAACCCCAGGATAAATCTGCCTATACATAGGAAATAAAGGCACGCAACAAGACCAGTGGTTTAACCCAAAATTCTGATCACTCTTTGTTGTTTCACATATGGATGCGTATATTGAGATCACCTAACTTTTAAACTCAAATTAACAGCTCCTTGCCCTGGGCTGGGCCAAAATCTGTGAGATGTAATCAATAAAAATTGTGGCTTCTGTTACTTACCTCAACCTAAACATAGCTTCTGCTCTCTTTCTCTTCTACTCTGCCCTGTTGACAAGATCATTATTAACACATGGTCATTAAGGCTTAGGTTGTGATATCTTGTCATTTTGAATTAACTCTATCCTTCATACATGGTTTGCTAACAAATACACTGGGCTCACATTACACCAGGATATGCCAAAGCTGCTTAGTTTTGAATCCAGGAGGCAAACATCAAAAAGCAAACACAGACTGCAATACTGAAAATGATATTTTGTTAATCTACCATTTCAAATTTGGGGCCATTTATTATTATTCCTGTTTCCATTTTTGAAGTTCATATAAATTATTTAAGATGAAAAAAGTAGCATTAGAAGAATGACATAAACTTTCACTAACTGTGCTTGCTGTGCAACCATTACTTATGGAGCTTGGTGCAAATGACTTTCTTTTTTCATAAAACAATGCTAATTTGCTTTGATTAATACATGATTAAAAGCAATTGTCCTGTCAGATTAGCAATATCCTATTGGAAAATGATTGCTTTAATTCACATTTACACATTACCAGTTACTTGCTTAGATTAAGGACTGAGTTTGCGCTTGTAGAAAATTTGAGAGGCTATATCACAATCATATATATGTAGAGATTGACATCCTCTAGTTCTTATTCAGTCCTTTCTTATGCATTCCCAGAACAGCAGTATTCAATGCGTAGCTATCAGCATTCATTTAGCAATTTGATTTTAAAAATACAGGCTGTAAATAGCTTGCATTTCACATGTATTACCCTCTGACTGCTGCTGTGATTGCTCAGTCAGAGGCCAGCTGTGAAAATGTTAAAAGTACTCAGACGACACATGAATATTCATCACACTGACATTATTTCCGTGTACACCATGGATATGGAATCATAGGCTTTCCAAAGTGGAAGTAGGCCATGGATCACCTCTGTCAACCTCTTGTTCTTCAACAGGATAGTTTTAATTTCATCTACACAGGAATTTCATTTCCACCATAAAATAAAAAGACCAGGCACAAGGAAATGGATCTAAAGGGCCATGTCCTGACCTATTTATTTATAAGAACTTCTGGAATAACCTATGAAGGAAAAAACACAGTTAAGGATAAATTTGTTTTTGGTGGTAATGCCAGTTCCTAAGCAGTTTTGCAACAGAGCCTGCTGGCTCCCATTCCACAAAGTAGAACTACTTCCTGCAGGGCTCTGTCACAAACCTGCTGAGGAACTGGCATATACCGCTGCAGTGGCAACACAGGAAGCTTCCTGTGCTGCATTGGCTCAATGGGGAAAGTCAGGAGGTAGATGCTTCCCCCATGGAATGAAGTGGGGGGGGGAGCTGGACGATGCAGGGCGTGGGGCGATGAATTCCCCACGCCGCACACCACAATCCGTGGCAATTCCTGCAGCATGTCTGATGCACGGTCATGAATCTGTAAGACTTAACTCATGGTGTATTAGCCACCTAGTGGAAATTGTCCCTAGGCCAGGTGACACTTCCTCTGGCCACGTCCAAGAACAGAAGAAGGGAAAATGGACCTTTAAAACTTCTTCCCAATTTCATTTTGTCAAAAGCCTTTTCCTTATCCTTGGTTGCAGACAGCATTGGTTTCACTAGATTAAAAAAATAATAGAAAAGTCCTTTAATGACTTGGTTTGACTTTGGTTCTTAAAAAGAATAATTAAATAAATTTAATGAATTAAGGCAAATTACATGACTCCAACTAAACTGATGTAAGGGGAATTAAGCTACAATAAAACACCTGTTTTTGTGATATCTCAGAGGAAAGGAAATACAGAAGCATAGGGGAGGCCATAAGGCATAGCCATTACAAAGATGAATCTGTGAGATTTTAGTAGATTTGAATATCAGAAAGTATAGTTGCTAAATTAATCATGTTTTGAAAGCAGAAGATACTTTAATAAACATTGCCTTCCACTGTTTCTTACTCTCCTAAGCATAAGGCCTGATTTACATGTTCCATTTTCTGGTAACAGGATTAGTCCTACAGGTATATTACAAACTCATTTATCTGAAAAGTACATAATTTATTGAAAAAGAAAATGCACATTTTCCTTTAGCAAACTGGCTATGTATCCACCCACACCAATATCAGAACCACTCATGAAAGTGATTGTGGAAGCTGAAAATATGCATTGGTCATAGATTGTTCTTTAATATGAAGAAAACAGTTTGTCTAATCTATAGAAGCAAATTATATGCTAAAAGCAAATTTGCTCTATGAATGTTGATTATGTAGCAAAAATATTACCATCCCTGTACAAGAAGAAGGTAGCAACAGTGTAAACATGTCTTCAAAAAAGATTAAGAAGAAAAATGGAGGGGAAGGACTGAAAACACAAAGACTCAACATATTGAAAGACGAATACTCTATATACTCATGTATAAATCTAAAAAAGATAGTCAAAAAGTCAACCCAAAAAGGTTAGATCAACTTATTCACAGATCAATGTGAGTAGTATGGTATCTTAGCTCTCATTTGAAAAAGGAACCATACCCTTCTCTGTACAGAGGAGTGAATGGTGAGAGCATTTTACACCATCCTAGGAGAAGCACCAATCCTCTCTACTATGTCCTCCATGACACAGTCTCTCTCTCTCTCTCTCTCTCTCTCTCTCTCTCTCTCTCTCTCTCTCTCTCTCTCTCTCTCTCTCTCTCTCTATATATATATATATATATATATATAGGCAGGGAAATAGCAGTGACAGCCAGGGGTGACTGGTGCTTTCCCCTCTTCACAGAATGAACTTAGACTTATCTCCAAATCATTTCAAAATCCAAAATTTTGGCCCCAAAACCTCTCCTTGACTGATATACGGTTGACTTGTACCTGAACATATACAGTAACATCTGAGAGGAAGGAATCAGCATCAAGAGCAAATAAATTGGAACTGGCAACTCCAGAACTGGACTTATCACTTCATCACACTAGAGAAAAAATCCACTTAAAATCCGGTTTCTGCGTCCTGCAGAATTCTGGGGTTTGTAGTTTAGTGAGGCTGTTAAAGGCTCCTTCCAAAACTACAAACCCCAGAATTCTTCAGAAGGCAGAAACCGGATTTTAAGTGATTTTTTTTCTCTAGTGTGATGAGGCTTTTAGTTAATGATAGGATGAACTGGGAAGAAATTGAATTTTTGTTTTCCTGTTAGAAGTTAGAAGAGTCCTTTTACAAAAGGCATTAAAAGCTGAGGCTTCCACTTTTGTGGTTCCTGCCATGAACCATAAAGAAGCAGAACCTTGCCTGATTTCCCATGTCAAAACTCATAGATTATCCTAACCATCTCTACTTTTTCCTTCTAGGTTTTTGTGATATTTATTTATTTATTTTCATTTATTTTATTTTAATTATTTATAACCCACCTTCTCCCCCACCCAGGGTGGCTAACAACAAGCAGTGATACATATACTATCATTAAAACAACCAGCTGCACCATAGAAATACATGAAATAGATTAAAAATCGATTACAAATACACATAGTTAAAATACACAAATACACAAAGTCCAAGTTCCGTAGTCTCATATTTGTCCAAAGCCAGTCACAGTCAGTTTTCAACACTGTTATTATTTTATTGTCCGTCTGCTCCCAATATCTAACCAAAAGCCTGGTCCCATAGCCACGTCTTCAGTTTTTTCCTAAAGGAAAGTGGGGAAGAGGTTAACCTAATTTTGCTAGGGAGTGTGTTCCACCGCCAAGGGACCACCACCAAGAAGGCCCTGTCCCTCTTCCCCACCAAATGCGTTTGCAATGATGTTGGGACAGAGAGCAGGGCCTCCCGCAGGATCGCAAATTTTGTGGTGGGACACAAGGGGAGATACGTTCGGACAAGTAAGCTAGGCCAGATCCGTAAAGGGCTTTAAAGGTCAAAACCAGCACTTTGAATTGTACTCAGAATTGGACAGGCAGCCTACTTTATCTGAATAGATAAGTTTTACTATCTATTCAGATAAAGTAGGCAAGAAGGCATGCACCCCTGTACATAGAAAACATATTTACTAAGACTTGCAGTTGACCTACTTGTGGATTTATGCCAACTCTGTAGAACTATGTTTAATTACGAAGAGGATTTCTTTTACCCAATTGCTTTTCTCCCTCTCCCTCATTTCATATAGGTTTCCATCAGAACATTTTGCAGTCTTCTCAATTTATTTTTAAAATGTGATAGCTTGATTGAATTGAACACTTTATGATATTTCATTTCTCACCTTTAAAAATCAATATTTTTCACAGTGTCATGAATATATATATATATTTCCCTACAAGGCATGGCATCTCTTTTTTCTCCCACTGTAATCATGCCTATGGGCAAAGATGAAGTACCTTTCTTTTGTTATTAAGAGCTTAGTAGCCCTGAGCTAAAGGCTGTGATTCTTCATGTCACCACTGTGGTGGCAAATAGGATTTTCCATTTAGTTCCTTGTAACCTCATTTGTCAGAGAGACTGTATTTCAAGTTTATATAAATTTAAGGCAAACAAAACCGGACAGTTAAAAGCTTCACTTGTCATGAATTAAATTCATCCATTAGCACAGAAAAGAAAAAGAGTAAAAGGAAGGTGAAAGTTAAAGTAATGGGTTATTAATGCTGCTGAAACATTCTCCCCATTCAAGATGTATGTAAAGAGTTGTGAAATTAATTTGATTGCTAAAACATCATTCGCTTAGCAATGATGCCAATGCATTACTAAAGTAAGTCCAACATATTAGTATAAGTAACTAATAACTGCTCAGACTAGCATAATGTTATTTTTCTCTATCAGATTTTGATCTGTGGAACAGTCAGAAAGGTGGGACTGTCTGCCATGTTATTTAGGAATACCAATGATAGATTTTTTTCCCCTCAAGTCTTTTATCCTTACAGGTTTATTCTGAAGATCAAGATCAAAAGGGTCATGTTAACATTTTAAAAAATCCATCTGTCTTAATCTTTGGACTGACATGCCTGCTAATCCCAGTGACTAAACCTCACAAAAGGGGAAAGTGCATCGCAGTTCACCTAGTGACTGAATGAACTCATGCTTCTGCTAATCAATGCAACTGTGTCAATTTGACTTTCTCTGCTTCATATGCTCTATTTGATCCCAAGCTATTTCTCAGCTGTTTTAGATTGTCATGCCTGAGACCCATGAGTGGCTGGGTTTTTCAGCTACAGGGGTATGATTTGATGCCATTTAAAATTCAGCAAAAAGCATGAAATTGCAAATGACTCACAAAATGAAGTTAACACTCCACCTGTATATTATGCAGCGGAGCAGTGCATTTTTCATGCAATTTTTCTGAACTCAACTGGGGTTTCTGATCTGTGACTAGAGAGGTAGGGATAGTGAGTAGTGGATCTCACCTGCCAATCCACTGACTCCTCTGGAGAAATATCCAAGATGAAAAATTGGGAACTTAAGGCGGTAATAAGGCTGAAAAAATGTGTAAAGTGAAATAACACACTTTTTACTTACGCATGCCAAACTCCTCTGTGTAAACCTAGCTAGTCAAAGATATTACACTAAATCATGCCTCTGATTGGGGAAAGACCAATTCAATCATTTCAGTTTTTGAATGCCTATTATTTATTTATTTACTGTACTTCTATACCACCCTTCTCAGCCCGAGGCGGTATTAATTTTCCTGTTTTTCTCTTTTTCTCTTTTAGAGAAGGCTGCTAGATTAATAATAATAATAAACTTTAATAATAATAATAATAACTTTATTTCTTGTGAGTCGCCCTCCACCGCTGGTGCTCCGGGTGACTTACATCATTTAAAACCAAAAACACAGGTACATCAATTTAAAACACAGGTACAGAGAACCATAAAGGGCCCAGCCTCCAGGTCATCTAATCAATCCCCAAACGCCTGGCAGAAGAGCCACGTTTTCAAGTCGGACAGGAATCTGGCTGGAGCCGATGTGGCCCTGAGAGCAGGCGGAAGTGTATTCCAGATCACAGGGGCCACCACAGAGAAAGCTCTCTGTCGGGTCTTTGTCAGCCGGGCCTCTCTCACCCCTGGGATAGCTATACGGTCATCATTTATTGCACGCGCTGGTCTTTCACTGCACTTCATTCAATATGTTATTGATCATTTCACTCATTCATCACATTGGCTCTGTTCTTCAACATGTCCATTGACCCCATTCAAGGTATGGATGGGTAGAAAGAGGTGAACATTTAGCTGAAATAATTTCTCTCTTCTTCTCTTTGGGAAAAGACTGAAATAAATATCATAAATAACACAGCATACAGAATACCAAGTAACATCTTACAAGCTACTGCAGTTTGGGCTACATCCTTTTTAATGTTTAATACATGACTACCTGCAATGCTTTCAGCCTTGTTTTATTTTCAGTAGGTATCTAATATGTGTTAGTTTTGGTGGTGATAAATGCTTGTTGTTGTCAATGCTCCTCATAACAGTCCCTCTTGTCATATCCAGCTAGAGTTCTAAAACATAGTTATCTGTGTTGATCAATATTGGCGAATTAGTTCTTGCAGTTTTCATTTCCACCAAGCTGATTTTTACCAAACTAATGAGACAAACAGGTCCATTTAAGTTCAAATATCTTCAACATACTTTGAATAACAGAGAATAGCTTGAAATAATATATGTTGAGTCAATATGTTCTTGCTGTGTAAATCAATTTCCTTCCCCAGATAGTATGAAAATGGTAGGTACCTCCAGAGGGAGTAGGAAATTTTGTGATGGGTGACAAGGCAGTTCACATCCATGAGCCCTGCCTTCACTGAATCACCATGCATGGTTTTAGAAATCATCTATCAGTACATTCCCACAGTCTTTCTTATAATGTCTCTCTTATTACTCTCTACTGTTCTAGCAACCAATTTAGGGGCTACACTGGTGAGTTCAAGATGCATGGATTTGAGGAAATGCATATAATACCTTTTGCCTTTTTGGGAAATGTTATCAGGTTTTTAAAATGGAACCTGAAATATAACATGAATCTGAATTCTGAGTAACAGAAATTCATTTTCAGTTCCAGAATTTAATTTTTGTCATAATTCTTTCATGCAAAACTGTTGTTTCAGTTTTTCATTGCAACAGCAGCAGAATCATTTTTTGTGGTTGTTGCTGAATACTTGGGCTCAGAAATCCTTTTATTCTGAGAAGTACCAGCTGATCCAGGCCTACCTTTGACCAGCCCTGTTGTAGGTCTCTACTAGAGGTTCATAACCACATAAAAGCTATCTTGAGTCTCATTTTAGGGAAAGATGGGAATAATAATAATAACAGCAACCACTTGAGCAATTACAAAGGTGTAAGTTTGTAACTATTCCTATTAACAGCAATGAGCTATTGACACAAACAGAAATGCCCCACACTGAGGTTGCAGTAGAATTATTACAGTTTGCCCCTCTCCATTGGTGCCTCCTTGCAGTGGGGGAGAGGTTTGTGTACCCTAATGAAGTTGTGAGCCATGCTGGCGGTGGCATAATAGCCCCTGTAGGGCCTCCCATGCCAGACACAACCGAAGGGTCTGACAAAGAGTGTCAAAGGGCAAGATGGGCTCTCTAGCCTTTTGGCAACCATCCTAAGAGAAGGAAAACTCTAATTTCAAACCCGGGCAGATGGTGCTCGTCTAACCCTGTAAGGTCAAGTATCTAAGAGAAGGAAACTCGAACCAAACCTACGACCTGAGGACATTGCTGCCACCGTCCAAGCTTGCTAGGCCCTGGCAGACGAACCTTTGGTTTAAAAGGTGAGGCCAGTTCTGTGCACGCTGCACTCCACCAGAAAAATCCATTGCACAGGCTCGAAGGACACATCCAACTTCAATCCTAAATATACACTGGACCGACTATGTGATGAATGTTGCTATCCTTGAGCAAGCAGGGATCACCAGCATTGAGGCCATGCTATTGAGAACACAACTGCGCTGGGTAGGGCACGTCTCTAGGATGGAGGACCATCACCTCCCAAAGATACTACTCTATGGTGAACTCGCCACGGGTCAGCGCAAGAGAGGTGCCCCCAAAAAGAGATATAAGAACTCCCTGAAACAACAACATCTCAGACTCGGCCGGATTGATCACCAACAATGGTCCACCCTGGCCTCACATCGGGAGGCATGGAGACGTACTATCCACAATGCTGCGGCCTCTTTCGAGAAGACACGCAAATGGGTCTCGAAGAGAAATGACAACGCAGAAAGAACCGCAACTTGGAAACATCATCACCCAAGGAGACTTTCTGCTGTGCTTTCTGCAACCAAACTTGCCTATCTCAGATTGGCCTTTTTAGTCATCAACACGCTTGTAAAAAGCGTGGGATGAGTCCTTCCTAAGAATCTTCATTCGCGAAGTAACGCAGAGAGAGAGAGAGAGAGAGATTGCAGTTTGATATTAGTTTAACTATCATGGCTCAAAGCTATGGAATCCCAAGACTTGGAGTTTGATGAGGCACGGACACTCTTTGGCAGAGAAGACTAAAGAGCTTGCAAAACTAAAAGTCCCATGATTCTATAGCACTGAGCAATGGCAATTAAAGTCATGCGAAAAGCATTAGTTCCACAATATAGATGCACCCACCAATATCTATTACAACATCCAGCAGCCACTTTGTTCGATGGAGGTCTGTTCTCCTGGTGATCTGTGTGCAGGTAACTGAGAATTCCAGTCACAATTCCATATAACAATGCAGATCACTGATCTCAGTTGATGGACATGTTTGCTGGCTGTTAAGGTAGGTTTGGGGAGTCATGAAATATGAAGGCGCTCTTTTTTAAGTACAGGTGTGAGGTTGGATCTCAGCTAATGGTGGAGTGGGAATGTGGATGATGCGAACTAGTATTAAATTGTCTGACAGAGGTGTTCTGAATTTCCTTCCAAGTCTGTTTGGCCATTAGTATGAAATGCCTGGCCAATTTAGCTGCACATCCTAGCTAGAAAACTTAAGTAGCCATTTCATTTCATTTTGAGCACCACTGTTATATTCTGCATCTCCTAATTGTCTCTTTATGTGTGCTGTGTATTAACACCCTGCTGGGTTTTGTTGCTTTTTGATAGGTTCACTCATGGATGCTTCCATTAAACAACGAAAGGTTATTTCTTATTCTAATGTATCAATGATTCTATTTAATGCATCTGGGTGGGAGGAGGTACTTTTAATTGAAATATTGCTGAGGTCTTTGCATCATTTTGATTCAAAAATTTCCATGTTATCTCATCTCAATGCTGAATAATTTAAAGAAGTGCTCTATATTAAATATTTAATGTATTCTAAATGATATGTTACTAATACCAATCAATTAAATCCACACATTTTGCAGGACCACTTTTATTAAACTAAATTAAATATTGAACTAGATTTAATAATTAAACTGGATTGCTTATTAGATCAATTTAACACATACGAAATTCAATTTGTATACAAATATGTGAACAATGGAGTAAGTTTCACATCAGTGAGATAAACAAAAACAAAAACCTATTCCTGTTTATGAGAATTATTTTAATTTACCACTATAGTGGTGTGATTTCTGGATAAAACTAGGTGATTTTTATAGCTTTTTATTTCTCCATCATATACAACCACAGGATATAAAAATAAAATTGAAATGTGATAATGTGCCTTTATGAAGATGATAAATATCGGTTTGCTGATATTATAAGTTAATCACAAATATTTAAATAGAGCATAGGGAATTTATTCAGCTTTTCCTGCATATTACATTTTAGTCCTGCCATTCTGTACTTGCAGTTTGCCCTTGTATTAGAGATGGACAATTCTGTCACTTTTGTTTTCTGCTCCATTAAAGTGATGCAATTTTGGGACATGAAAAGAACTTAATTGAAGTCTTTACCCATCCCATTCTACACTTCATTATGGTTGGATAAATAAACATGGTAGATTTATAAAATGGATGATGTTATAATATTATTATATATTCATAATGACAATTATGAATATTTTATTTGGTTCTCTGTTCATTTTTTTACTTAATTACTAAAACATCTATACCATTGTTCCTCAAAATTTTAAGTGGATTTCATAACAGAACAAATACATTAAAAATGCAGATCAACAATTAACATGTTAAAATTAACAACACCAGTACAATATCAACAATGTTGAAGTTAAGGAAGTTAGAATCAAATGGCTTTGGTCCAGAAAGAACCTCCCATAGATTGAATTTTTTTTGTCAGACTTCGATACTGAGTAATTTTTCCATTCTTAGAATGGGAGTAGGGATTATTTTTTCTGCTTCATGTTTGGTCTCTGAATTCCTGTAAATTTCCTAGAAGAGTCATGATTATTGTAGTGAGGGTTGTGAAGGAATGAGGAATTATAACAATAATCTTCTCCCTTGGAAGTGAGCACTTTGCAGGCACTTTTGTCGATATAATAAAAACTCTACATCCAATCTAATATGGACATAACATTTTCAGATAAGGCATGTCTCTCCCACAAAACACACATTCAATGAACAATGGAAAATTGGTTCTCCTTATCTCTTTGGGAGTAATATCACAATTTACACAGGTCAGAATGTGGTTTTTAAAAAGAATATATTAAATATCACAATGAATTGGTCACCCATAATTAGCAATGGTTAGGATGATCATCTTAATACAAGAACATCATCCTAGCACTGTTCAATTTGTTTTTGATTTGTTTTTACTGTGTTTTATGGCTTTTATGATTGTGAGTCGCCCTGAGCCTACGGGAAGGGCGACCAATAAATCAAATAAATAAATAAATAAATAAATAAATAAATAAATTCTTAAGGCTTCAGCACGTCATTATATTTCATCTTCCTAAAAAAAAAATTACCCAAGATTTGCTGAGAGATCAGGGCAATAAAAGCCCAGTGTTGAAATAGCAACACTGGTAAGAAAAATCAAATACTTAGAATCATTCATTGGAAAATGTCAATGTACTGAAAACTTTTCATAGTTTACATGTTTCTCTATGTTCACCAGGATGCAGGTTGACTGGATTCCAAACTCAACAAGGCAAGAAAATATGCCCTCACTAAGAAAAACGGAGCAAACTCCTAAAACAATGTAGTTGTGCTATTGGTTATAGTTCTGCCTTTCTAAATTAATCCTGTATCAGTAATGTGTACAAAATCAACGTTCTAAAGCTGAAACAATTTCATATCTAATAATATCATCCCCCTCCCCCCTACAATACACATACACATGCACACCAATAATGATTTCACCTTGGTTTACATTTCCCAAATCTGAATAAGTCCTTTAAAAATATATTTAAAACATTTTAGATATCATAATTTTATCCTTTACAACTGTGTGTTGGGATACTTGCCAGAAAACATAATTTTGTTTTAGATTATATATTATAGTGGGCCATAATTTACTTATTGGTTCATCTTTCTTCTAGATCTCATATTCTAAACGTTATCAGGTTATGATTATGACTCCTCTCATTTTTTTTTCTAATGGTAGCTTTAATATGTTTTGGGTCATGCAGCCCACTTTTATATGTGATTAACGTTACTCTTGTGGCGTTCCTTACAATTTGGATCCTACACAATTGAAGAACTAGTCTGATTTGGTGAGGAAACCATACTGATTCACCTTAATCAAATGATCAAACTTAATAAACAGTATTAGAAATGCATCTTACAGTTGAACAGCTCCCTCTCTTTAAATAAATTCCATAAGGCACCTTCATAGGAGATGGGAAAATTATCTTTTGCATGTAAAGGAATGCTTGGATGAGATTTCTCATTGTGAGGAAAGCTCTAACATTCTGCTTGTTCCATTAGCAACATAGTTGTGAAAGGAGGTTCATTACAGAGACATGACATGACTCACCATCTTTTGTATAAAGTTGTATATTCAAGTTATTGTGTGTGTATATATATGTGTGTGTGTGTATATATAATTTTCCTGTTCTCACTCCAAACTTCTACAACTGCAAACTGCATTTTTATTTTCAAAGTTAGCAGACCTTCCTGATGGTACACACTGTTGGCCATACAGTAATGGGACTCATAAATTAAGGTAGCCACAAAAAATAGTAGTAGTATTCAATATTCATATGAAGTCTCATAACCATGTTGTCTAGGCAGTTTACAATGCCATTAAAACAATTTAAAATAAAATTATAAACTATAAAAACAAGGATATATAGACATAAAAAGAAAAGCTATCTGCAATCAAACTAAAAGACACTTAGAAAATTAGACACTAAAACTGGTACATAAAATAGAGTTCAAAATAGTGTGGCTGTTATTATCCTTCACACAAAAGGGTATATTTGAAAATAACTAAAAGCACTCAAATCTATGGAAGGATCCACTCAGCCCCATCACTGTTGGAAACCTGCAGCAGTTCTAGGATGCATACACTGTAGAAATAATGCAATTACTTTAATTTCCACTGCTCAATGCTATAGAGCCATGGGCATTAAAGTTTTGGAAGTCCTCTAGCTTTCCTTGCCAATGAGTGCTGGTGCCTCACAAACTACAGCTCCTAGGACTCCATAGCATTGAGCCATTGAGCATTTATTTATTTATTTATTTCGGGATTTTACCCCGCTCTTCTCAACCTCCAAGGGGGGACTCAGAGCGGCTTACAGTACGGCACAATTCGATGCCCACATAATAACAATATAAACCCCAAAACACTTCAACAATTAAAATACATTAAAAATACATTAAAATACAACTACATTAGCACCATACACATTCACTCTGGATTAAAACAATGTTCAGTCCATAAAAACATTGGCCATAATCACCCACTTTCATTAAAAACCAATCTAAAATGCTGCCTTGTGCTGGTGTATGAATGCCTGGTCCCACAGCCAGGATTTTACTTTTTCCTGAAGGCCAGGAGGGATGTGGTGGATCGTACATCAATAGGAAGCGCATTCCACAGGCGGGGAGCCAGAAGGGCCCTATCCCTCGTCCCCACCAGCCTCATCTGAGATGTAGGCGGGAGCGAGAGCAGGGCCTCCCGGATGATCTTAGATTACGAGGTGGAACATAGCGGTTGATGCGTTCGGACAAGTAAGCTGGGCCAGAACCGTATAGAGCTTTAAAGGTCAAAACCAGCACTTTGAATTGAGCCCGGAATTGGACAGGCAGCCAGTGGAGCTGACACAACAGGGGGGTGGTATGCTCCCTGTATGTAGCTCCCGTTAGCAATCTGGCTGCCGCCCGCTGGACTAATTGCAATTTCCGAACTGTCTTCAAAGGCAGCCCCACGTAGAGTGCGTTGCAGTAATCTATCGGGATGTGACCAGAGCGTGGACGACCGTAGCCAGATCAGACTTCCCAAGGTACGGGCGCAGCTGGCACATGAGTCTTAACTGTGCAAAAGCTCACCCGGCCACCGCTGAGACCTGGGGTTCCAGGCTCAGCTATGAATCCAGGATCACTCCCAAGCTGCGAACCTGCATCTTCAGGGGGAGTGTAACCCCATCCAACACAGGCTGTAACCCTATGCCCTGTTCGGCCTTGCGACTGACCAGGAGGACCTCTGTCTTGTCTGGATTTAGTTTCAATTTGCTAGCCCTCATCCAGTCCGACACAGCGGCCAGGCACCGGTTCAAGGTCTGGACAGCCTCCTTGGTGACAGATGGGAAGGAGTGACAGATCTGGACGTCATCTGCGTACAGATAACACCTTACTCTGAAACTCCAAATGATATCTCCCAACGGTTTCATGTAGATGTTGAATAACATCAGGGACAGAACTGAACCCTGAGGGACTCCACAGGACAACGGCTGTGGAGCCGAACAGGTGTCACCCAATGACACCTTCTGGGTACGACCTTCCAGGAAGGATTGGAGCCACTGCAGAGCAGTATCGCCAAGCCCCATGTCTGCAAGGCGACCCAGAAGGATACCGTGGTCAATGGTATTGAAAGCCGCTGAGAGGTCCAGCAGAACCAACAGGGACACACTCCCCCTGTCGAGTTCCCGGCGTAGATCATCTACCAAGGCGACCAAGGCTGTTTCAGTATCATGTCCCGGCCTAAAGCCAGACTGTGCCGGATCAAGATAATCAGTGTCTACCAAGAACTCCTGGAGTTGCGAAGCCACCACACGTTCCATGACTTTGCCCAAATAGGGGAGATTGGAAACTGGCCGATAGTTCACTAATTGAGTGGGGTCCAGTGATGGTTTTTTAAACAGCGGTTTTATAACAGCTTGCTTTAAGCTGGCTGGAATTTTGCCCTCCTGTAAGGAGGCATTAACCACCACCTTCACCCACTCTGCCAAACCCCCTCTGGCTTCCTTTATCAGCCAGGATGGGCAGGGGTCTAGGATGCATGTAGTGGGCCTCGCCTCTCCAAGGATCTTGTCCACATCCTCGAGCTGAACCAATTGAAACGAATCCATTAAAACCGGATAAGCAGATGCTCGTGTCACATCCTCAGAGACTGCCGTTAAAGTGGTATCGAAATCGGAATGGATCAGCGCCACTTTATCCGCGAAGGCCTTAGCAAATTCTTCACAGAGTACCACCGAGCCGTCAGGGATCTCGCACTGTGGTGGATTTAAAAGACCCCTAACGACTCGGAACAGTTCCGCTGGACGGTTCTTCGCGGCGGCATTGAGCCATCTTATTTATTTATTTATTTACAGTATTTATTAGGCATAATGGGACTTTTTCTAATTGTTTTACTTTATTTAATCATGTCTCCGAACCAGGAAGTAGACTTCCTTTTACGGTCCGTGAGGCCAACAATTTGCGTTAGGATCGTTAGAAATTCTTAATTATTAATTAATTATTGTACTACTCACTTCTCCCTGTCTTCTCCCCTCATTTCCTTCCCGCTTCATTCAGCTTCTTCTTTTTCCCGCATTTCTATGGGGAACTGGAAGTGACGCTGCTGCTAGGTAGAGGCAATGCATTCTGGAAAGTGATTCACACACACACGCTTTCTCCTCCTCCTCTCTCTCCAGGCTTCCCCTCTCTTCTCTTCCCCGTTGCTCTGCTGCCATGCATGCCCCATCGCAGGGGCCTGATTCACACACACACGTGCGCCCGCTGCTCCTCTCTCTCCAGGCTTTCCCCCCCTCCGTCTCTTCCCCCTTGCTCTGCTGCCCGGCATGCCCCATCGCAGGGGCCTGATTCACACACACACACGCGCTTCTCCTCTCTCTCCGGGGCGCTCTCAGATGCTTCTCTTCCCCATTGCTCTGCCTTGCCCCATCGCAGGGACCAGCTTCAGCCCTCCAGGTACGTGTTTTGGACTTCAACTCCCACCATTCCTCACAGCCTCAGGCCTCTTCCTTTTCCTCTCAGCCTGGGCAAACTTGGGCCCCTCGCTCCCTCAGGATCGGGTGTGAGAGAGGCAGCGAGGAGCGAGGGGGGGCTCCTCCTCCTTTCTTTTGCTGCTTCCAAGAATAGAAAACCCCTCCCCCTCCCTTCCTCCTTCCCTCCCTCCTTCCTATTTGGAGAGTCCCATCTAGAATTCAGTGTGATTTATTCAAGTTTTGGCCTACAACTCCCAGAAATCCCAGCCAATTTACCAGCTGTTAGGATTTCTGGGAGTTGTAGGCCAAAACCATTTGGAAAGCGCATGCTCTGGCATACGCATTTCCGAAAATTTTGGGAATTTTTTGTAAGTCTTTGATATACTAATCCAAAAAATCCCCCATTTGATTTTAGAATCGCCATTTTTCGATTTGTTATCATGCCTAGTATTTATATACCACTTTTCTCTCCAGGGGAGGGTGGCAGGACTCAAACAGTTTAACTTCATTATTTCTATAGTGTAGATGCACCATAATTGTTAAGCACATTTCTTTTTCATGTCACTCAACTATAAAACAGCATACTCTCCAACATTTCACTGATGAAAGCTAGGAAATGGCCAAGCAATTCAGGGTATGGTTACAATAGCCAATGCTATTAATAACAGGGTTCCCTCCAGTTCCACTGGTGTAGCCCAAAACGCAAAGCGGAACAACAGCAGGGCTGGATAGAAATATGTTTTTTTCTTTTCTGGGGTTTTCTCTCTTGTGTGGTAGATGGACCCCTTGACCACTTCCCTAGCCTTCCCTAGGGTGAAACGTCTAACTCTGAAAGCAATCCAATGATATGCTCACCCCAACTGGATCATTTAGGACTTAGTCAGATGTGCTACCAAAGATGTGGATTGCCATGTCCTGGTGGCGGTTGAGCAGGGGACATAAAAGGGACCTGTCCCATGCCCTATTTTGTCACAGCTTCCCTCTTTCTCATCACATGAGGGGAAGCTCTTTTTTTGATGGCTCAACCCATTTTTCCTTATGGAAAGATGGGGAGCCTGCCATTATCCACTGTCGCCATTTATTTATTTTTGGCAATGGCAGTACTTCAGCCCCAGAGCTGCCCCAGAAGTAGTTTTCTACAGTGAGATGGGAGCCATTGGACTCTGTGACTGAACCCCAAAAATCCAGCTGATGCCACCAAAAAATGTACATGTAAAGACGTTACTGGCAATCCAGCCCAGGGCACTCACTTCATGCCCCAGGACATAAAAGAGTGAGAAACCCTCCAGGTTAGCCACAATGGCATCTTCTTTCACAACCTCACTAGCCTGAGGTCCAAAAGAGGCTATTCCAGAGCTCCATGCTTCATGAAAAGGTTACAACAAACTCTAGAATTCTCCCCTTGATACCTGTCTGAGACTATCTATCTATCAATGCCACCCTTAACCAATTGACCAGTTATGGACGGGCAAAAAAACCAATGTAAAAGGCATAACATTCCTAACTGCAAAACTCACACTGCAGTGTGAGCAGGAGAGAGGGTCGCTAATTAGCCAGCAAAGAGGGATTGTAATGCATATACTGGCCTTGAATAATCTACATTCTGCTCAGTAAAGTGTGACTTAGCAGGCTAATTGAATCATGTTTACTAACATGCATGTGGTCATCAAAAAGTTCATAAAGTCTGTATTTGTCGCTGCTGTTTTATAAACAATTGTCACTTCAATAATTTTTCAATATAGATTAATTGAGATTCAACACAACAGTGGGAGATGTGTGTGTGTGGGGGATAATGCCATGCCAAAAAGAAGAAAATTAAGAACTCTTAGCTAGGGCTGCACTTTATTATTTATGCATCAGTCTTCTGCACTGCTGAACATTTGCTAATAAAATTGAATTACATTTCCATGATAACTTTCACCCTCATCATGCAATCTTTGCATGATATTCTTACATCAGATGAGAATTAATGTTATTTACTTATTGCTAACTATTCTGATCCCATTAACAATTTAGCCCTGGTAGTCCTGTATGTTAAAAATGTGTCAGAAGGGCAAATCCCAGTTTAGCTTGTAAATAAATAAGAAGGTCTTTGAGAGCATCCCTTAAGCTAATTGACAGGTGGTCACCTTGGAATTTTGCTGCAGCAATGTAACAAAACATTTCCAAGGAGCAGTGGATAAAGAAGGTGATCGAGAGCATCACAAAGCTATTACTTTAGCTTCTGGGTTTTTGTCAATCTTTCTGATTCTTTGTGTTTTCACATTTGTAGATAAGCTTAAAAATCCAGATCAAATGAAAAAAGTTCCTTAGAACAGTTTCACATCTTTCATATTGATCTGGTTTTCTACTTTATTCCCACATGATATAGTTGTTCCACAAATGCTCAGAACACAAGATTGGAGATGAAACAGCCAGTTATGGCTGGAATTGCTCATATAAAACAGCCACTGGTCATGATAACTCAATCTCTCCACATACTGTATACAGGACGATTAAAAGGCAGGGGCAGGTTTCCTGGGAAGCTTGATTCACTTTTCTATTTAGGATTAAACTAAATCAAGTGAACAACCACACCCATTCTCCATTCTGCCTCTTCCAGGTCTAACTCAGAGCATTGATTTGTTGATTTGCCAAGAGGACGCAAATGCCTTGGGGTAAAGGAATCACTAGACATATCTTCTAGTATATATCATTTTGCTATTCCAAGTTTACAAAGAGGACCTTGCTCATGTCCACATGTGTGGGTATTACCTAGAGCATAAATCATCAGACTTTTAAAGCCAAGAGCCAGTTCACAGTCCCTCATATTTTTGGGAGAGGGGGGGACTACAGTTTGGAAAAAATGAATGAATTCCCAAGCACACTGCAGTGCATATACATATATTGTTTGTAGTGCAAAAATACGAAAGAACAATACTCTATTACTCCTTTCCATCAAAGCTAAGGATGCTGTCCTGGTCCTAAACCAGTGCCTATCATCATTAATGGACTGAATGAGAGTGAATAAGTTGAAATTAAATCTGGAGAAGGCAGAGGTACTCCTAATCAGTTGGAAGGTGGATCAGGGTTTGGGGTTACAGCCTGTGTTGGATAGGGTCACACTCCCCCTGAAGACACAGGTTCACAATCAGGAGATGCTCCTGGATTCATTGCTAACTCTTTAACCTCCAGTGTCAGCAGTAGCCAGGAGCGGTTTCATACAATTAAAACTTGTGTGCTAACTGCACCCATCCCTTGAGATGCCAGAGCTGGCCATGGTAGTCTACACCTTAGTTACATCCCATCCAGTGTTGTCTACATGGAACTGCCTTTGAAGATAGTTCAGAAGCTTCAACTGGTCCAGAGATCAGCAGCCAGATTACTAACTGGAGCGCCATACAGGGAAAGAACAACCCCCATGCTGCAGCAGCTGCACTGGCTTACAGTCTGTTTTCAGGCTAAATACAAAGTGTTGGTCATTACCTATAAAGTCCTAAGTGGTTTGGGCCCAGACTATCTGACAAACTGCATCTCCATATATAAACTAGCGGAGGCTCTGTAGTCTGCAGAGGAGGCTCTGCTCTTGGTCCCACCCCTGTCTCAAGTGCGGCTGGTGGTAATGAGAGACAGAGCCTTTTCTGTTATTGCCCATCACCTCTGGAACTCCCTCCCCAAAGAAATAAAAATGGTCCACTCTCTCCTCTCATTAAAAAAAACTTTTAAAAACTCATCTATGCTCTCTAGCTTATGGAGAGGAGGAGGACTAGAACATATAGGTATAACCTCATATGAAAACTGGTGACATATCTTGACTCTGTTGGCTGCTGTAAATCATTTGTTAATTTTAATGCATTTTAGTTTATTAGATTTTTATTATGTTGCAAGCATGATTAATTTAGATCTACCACTTCTATTTAATTACTTACATTTTTGGCTAGTTAGTTACTATAAGTTTGTATTGATGTGTTTGGTTACTGTTTTGATTTGGGTCGATTTGTTTCTATTGTTTATTAAGGCAGTGAAAGCTTGCCATCTTTTGTTGGAAACCACCCTAAGACCACCTGGGAAGACAGGGCAGGTTATAAATAAAGAATTATTATTATTATTAAATAACAATTTTAACCAACATAAACTTACCAGTATTTCAATGGGAAGTATGGGCCTGTTAGGGCAGGACTGGGTAAATAATCAGCCCATCGACCTTAGTTTTGAGACCCCTGGCCTAGAGAATGATATTCCAGGAACCAAAATAACCATAAGCATTGGATGGAGGAAAAAATCATTCTAGAGGTCAATTATGGAATAAATCCAGAAAATGTCTAGTTACTCTCAATGCTGATTTAGAGAAATCTATACTGTTACACAGAAGTAGAAGGAATGGTTTACAAACCTGGCAGAGAACCCTAAGATGGTACAGACAGTCCCCAAGTTACAAACATCTGACTTACAAATGGCTCATAGTTTGTAAACTCAAATGTAAAAACTGTACAAATTCAACTTAAGAACAAACTTACAGAACCTATCTTGTTTGTAACTTGGTGACTGCATGTATCTTGGCTCTATAAAGGTCCAACAAGTCATCCTATTACTAGACTGGATGTTACATAAGAGGTTGAAGTCACAGGATTTCATTCCAGCTTTGAATTCTTTGGGAGGCTAAAACCATCCTAGGTGTGATGCTGGTCTTAATAGGGGGTTTTCTTTGCTTACCTAGCTGAGCTCCATATGACAATCCACCATGTTTAAATACCTTTATATATGTCTAAAAGAGAAGTTCAGATTATCCTAGTTAAAATTATCAGTTCATAGCTGCAATCTTATGCACATGTAATGTGGGAGTGAGCTTTGTTTAACTTTATATATCTTGCTAAACAGTGGAAATTAACAATGCAATATGCTTTTGGTTTTTCATATTTTGTTGTAGGTTCAGCAGATTCCAAAAAATACAGTGAAATTTCAGATTGCATAATCTGGGAGATTATGGGAGAAATTGGAGATTAAACTTTTTGGCATGGCAATATAAATATTAATCTTTTGCAAATGCATGCATACACAAACTATAGAAATTAAATTTTCAATACCTTGATTTGCAGAGAAGCAAATCAAATAGGAAAAGTTCCAAAAAAGACAGCTGTACATATGATGGTATGAGTCATTAGAAAGAACTTAAATGTAAAAAAAATGAACATCCTTGTATTTTGCAAATTTTAAATTCACCCAGTAACAGTCCTATAAGCATTTTTAAAAATGTATAATAAAGTTCTCTTGGCATGCTTTCATCCATATAAAATTCAAACCACCTTGCCTATTTCATGTATTTTCTGTAAATTGCTCAGATTTTCTGTTTATGTAACTGGTTTTATACCATTAACATTGTAAAGGTGCTAAGGCACAGTTATAGCTATAAACTGTAGTTCAAAAATGATTAAAATTTCAGAATGTAATTTTGGGATAGGTTTGATTTTAAAGAAAGCACTAAGTGGTTTTAGTTATTTTTTTTACCAATTGCAATTAAGTTTTCAAAAACTACACTGCATTTGAAATCAATTTGCTGTTTGGGACTTATTAAGTGAAAAAATTATACATGGTCTTTTCCCACATTTTCTGTCCATTAAATTGTTTTTGGTGCAGAAACAATGTTTTTTGCACAGAAAATGCTTTTACAATTTATTTTAATTAACATCCATTTTAAAGACAACCATATCTGCACCAGGGTAATATCCAGATTTTCCCCTTTAGAACAAGAATAGGTAGCCCAGTCCCTTTAGTGGTTTTTAGAATATCTACTGTTCTTGTTCCCACAATTTTCAGAAATGAAGCAATGGCAACATCACTGCTTTTATCCAAGTAAACAAGATATATTTCTTCTGCAAACAATGTTCACAATAAGAGCATTACTTTCCCCCAAATTAACAAGCGTGATGGAAGGGCAGTTTGCTTTTTTGGTGGATTGCACTGCCAGAGCCATCTTAGGAAGAAGTTAGGTGTGCATCTGCACTGACCACTGAGCATGAAAGACCAACAAATAAGCTCAATGGCATCTGAATGGCACATGGTGCAAATCCAGGTTAATGTGGCCTTGAACTGCATAAGCCCAAGTCATGGGTTGCTCTAAATTTACTCTCAAAATCCAGAGCAAACTGCAATTTTGGGCAGTTTGGGCCGGTTCTAATTTGGAACTGGCTGCAAAAATTTACACAGCCATCCCATATTGGCTGGCCCAAGGACATAGGATGGCATTCACAGTCCTTCCCACTCTCTTTGTCACAGCAGCCAGTGAGTGTGACATAGGTTGTGTTGGTTGCCGTTGCCAGGTGTGAAGAGGAAACCAGAGAAGGGAGGTGGCATAGGAAGGAACAATTCTGGTGCCCCTAGCTGAAGTTACTCCAGGTGATGAGCAAGTAACACCATTCATGTCACGCCAGCTGTCCACTACAATGAGAAGAACAGGAGGGAATGATAAAGGTGGCTGAAAGGACTCCTCCCCACCTCTGCAGTAAAGGGGGTGGTGAAATAAATTATCCTGTGGCCGATCCAGCATTTGTCACACTAGATCTGTCTTGGGATAAGTAGTCTGCCCAGAGTCTGCAGCCTTCAAACTGTGCTTACTTAACCAGAAGTGGCTAGAATATGGGGGTTGCCACATAAACTTCCTTAGTGCAGTATTCAGTTGGTGTGTGGTGAAGTACCAAGGTGTTTCTGAACATCCGATGCCCCCTGAGCCACATAAATCCTATTGTTAGTCCCAACTAGAGTAAATCAATGAGATTTACCTCTGTGTTTATGTAACATCAAATAATTGACCCAATGGGTTTACTCTGTTGGAAGTAACTAACAAAATCCATGTCATTATTCTTGTGCTGTAGTAGGAGACACAAAAGTAGTCAGGGTTTCTCATTGTGGTTCATTGTTTGTTCAACTGGATTGGCTCTTATCAATTAGCAGTTTCACAAGTAAAAATGTAATTTTGCCCTCCTAGTGATACTCTTGAATCTGCTTTGCTAATGAATATAAGATAACATCAATATGCATTAAATGTATGCTTAGGTCTTGCACATTTGTTCCCCATTTGAACCATCATTCTCAGTGGAAGTAGTATTAAACTTATTTGATTGAATGACTTGACCCTATAAACTTTTTAAAAGTCCTCCAAAATTACTTGCTTAAAGTCTAAAATAATTCAAGATTATACTCAGTACTGCTGGTTTTCCTTTACACAACATTTATATAATCTCCAAGTACCCTCTTTAATAACAGCAACTTAAATCAGAAATTAAAATAACAGGAGTTTAGCTATTTAAATTGGAATCTGTTTGGACCTCACATGGTGTCTCCAGAACCCCTGCCAAAAAGAACGTGAATTCTACACCTTAGGCAGCATATGGCCATCTTCATTATGTTAATATTTCTCCTGGCTCCATGGCACGGGGAAGAATGAATCACTTTGGCTTTTCTTTCTTTCTTTTTCTTTTTTAAAAAAAAAGCATTTTACATAATTTGTAGTTTAAACAAAAGATTTCTCTTTTTTCTATCATGCTGTGTCATTTCTAGTGTTTTAAACACTTCCCACTGTTAGGAAAACCTGCAAATTAGGAATTAACAAAATTAACTAGTTCAATTGAGACATCGGCTTAATCGCCCTTGATATGCTTTCATTGATGGCTGTTGCACAGTGATCGCCCCAAAATGCATTCTAATGCCTTTGGCTGAACATTTGGACAAGATTGCAGAAAGCAACAAGAAACTATCATGCGTAACTAAGATCTCATCACATATATAGGGACATTTGCCATTCACCTTTGATTTCTTCTAGTGTTTGGCAATATATATATAATTTGCTTCACTTTCACAAAGATATTGTAGTGTGTGTAGGTGTAGTGTGCGTGGGTAGTTAAAAGAAGAGCTTGTGTAAAATAGCAAGAGTATTTGTGAACTAAGATGCCATGAAACATACTGCTGATGTGAATAACAGAATATGCATTTTAAAATGTAGCCAATGGAGTAAAGGAACAGTTTACTGAAATAGGCTATGTTACAAACATATTTTCACTCATCCACCATCATCCTCATATGAGATGCAAATAAATACTCCTAGATGGGCCACATGACCTTGCCTTGCCCTTAACTGCTTTCAGTGTGACACTAAGAAAAATGTTTCAGTCAATCAAAATTTGATTGTATCTACAAATTCAACCACCCACAGCTTTAAAATACCAATCCAATATGTTGAGATGCAACCTTGATTGTACCATTTTGTCAGAGCTGGGAAATCTGAGCTTTGAAGAATTCAGTGTGGAGTGCCCCTGGAGGAGGAGATTTCACTTTTTACTCCTGGATGGACGGGGGTCCATCGGATGAGCGTCCTAGATCTCCCATGGGAGTGTGGACTGCGGGTGATCATCCGGGGAAGGCCAAGGAGTCCCTGTGTCAGAGGGAACCGGCTCAAGTGAACCGCATCCAGGAGAAGGTGTATCCGAATCTCCCGCAGCCAGCAGGGATGGGGAGAGGAGTTCTGAGGAGGGAGGCTCCCAGTGGGGGAGTACAATCCCAAGAGTTTGGAGGGCGGTTGAAGAAGGAGCCTTGCGAGTGGAATTTGACGGGAAGCTTGCAAGGTGGCCTTTTTCATTGCTGCAGTAAATGACCATATGGAGGATTACGGTCATTTATACCCAAGTGATTGCAGTAGAGTACGTGCCATTGGAGGAGTGTTCAAGGGACGAGCGGCTGAATGGTACGTACAATGCCATGATCGCAAGGACCCATGTTTGAAAACTGTTCGGGCCTTTCTGCAAGCAATCTGAAATCATTTCCGTGATCCTTTGGAGAGGATAAAAGCTAAGGAGGCATTGCGCAGCTTGGTTCAGGGCCCCGATCTGTGATGGGTATGTGGAGGAGTTCATGAGTTTGGCGGGTAAGGTCGCTGAGTGGTCCCAGGCAATGCTGCTAGAGCTTTTAAAGATGGTCTGCGGAGGGAGATCCTGGAATGGTGTTTACATCGAGATGATCTGGGTGACGTGGATGGATGGATCCAGCTAGCCGGCAGTGTGGAGGGGATCTTGGCCCAGGTGCAACGTCGAAAGTTCCAGTTGGCGAGGTCCAGAGGCCCAGGACGCAACTTTGGAGAAGGACGGTTCCGGGGAGGAGAGGCCAGGCGTGGTGGCAGTGACGGACGTTCCAGTGTTATGAAAAACCTGTGATGGGAAGGGGCCCTGTTTCATTTGTTCCCAACCAGGTCATTTTGCATCCCAGTGCCGGCAGAAGCAGATGCCGGATCAGAAAAAGTAGCTTCGCAAAAAGCGGTTGTAGGCGACAATATGGACTCAAAGAGTGTTAGTGAGTGCCCCAAGTGTACAGTGTTCATTGGGATTGTATAAAGGAGGGAGGTGATAGAGAAACAGGCATTGATTGATTGTGGGTGCTCAGAAAACATCATGTTGCCAAAGTTGGTAGATAGTTTAGGGGGGAGAAACTAAGAATTTACCAGTGCCGGTGATCTTTACTCAGTTAGATGGGTCTTCTATTGGGGTGGGCTGTCTTTATTGGGCACTAAAGATTTAAAAGGTCGGGTGGGGCCTTGGGAAGGTAACATAGACTTTGTGGTAGCACCACTATGGGCCATGAGGTTGTATTAGGATTGCCATGGCTAGAGCAGGCTAACCCCAAAATTGATTGAGTGACTGGGATTTTGCAATGTGAACCGAATATGGAAAAAAAGGATGTGGTTAAGGCGCGGGGAGTGCCCGAGGAATATTGGGATTATGCGGATGTGTTTAACCCTATATTAGCCTAAAGTCTTCCTCACCGTAATGTTCAATGCCGGGTGGAGGTTAAGGAGGGGCGGTATTGCCTAAACCTAAGATATATGCTATGACGGCAGGAGAAGGTAGCTTTAGGGGAGCAGATTGACGAGTACTTAAGGAAAGGGTTTATCCAAGGTCCGAGTCCCCTATTGCTGCGCCGGTGTTATTATTTTCGGGAAAAGAAAGATGGGAAGTTACGATTGTGTATCGATTATCGGGGTCTGAATGCCATCAGTACTACCAATTGTTACCTTTACCACTAATTAAAGATCTGTTAGGCCAGTTGGGGGAGTGTAGATTTTTCACTAAATTGATTTGATAGACGATTCCATATGGTGAGAGTGAGGAAAAAGTGACCAATGGAAGACAGCTTTCTTGTCCTCGGGCTGTACGTAATGGGTCATGATGCTATCTCGGTTTGGCTGGAGCCCTGGTATTTTCTATGCAGCAAATGACCTGCACCCCTTTTATATAAGGGGTGTTTGTATATTTGGATGATATTGTGATTGTGACGCGTAATTGGGATGAGCATGTTCATTTGGTTCGAGGTGTTGGAAAGGTTGAGACAAGCTGCTTATATGTCAAGTTGAGTAAGTGTGAGTTTGGAAGGAGTCAGATATAATCTCCAAGTACCCTCTTTAATAACAGCAACTTAAATCAGAATTAAAAATAACAGGAGTTTAGCTATTTAAGTGGAGCTGTTTGGACCTCACATGGTGTCTCCAGAACCCTGCCAAAAGAACGTGAATCTACACCTTGGGCAGCATACTGGCCATCTTCATTATGTTTAAACTCAGCACTATACAAAATATGTACGGGAAGAATGAATCACTTTGGCTTTTCTTTCTTTTCTTTTTTTAAAAAAAGCATTTTGGAGTGCCCCTGGAGGAGGAGATTTCACTTTTTTACTCCTGGATGGACGGGGGGTCCATCGGATGAGCGCCCTAGATCTCCCATGGGAGTGTGGACTGCGGGTGATCATCCGGGGGAAGGCCAAGGAGTCCCTGTGTCAGAGGGAAATCCGGCTCAAGTGAACCGCATCCAGGAGAAGGTGTATCCGAATCTCCCGCAGCCAGCAGGGATGGGGAGAGGAGTTCGGAGGAGGGAGGCTCCCCAGTGGAGGGGAGTACAATCCCAAGAGTTTGGAGGGCGGTTGAAGAAGGAGCCTTTGCGAGTGGAATTTGACGGGGAAGCTTGCAAGGTGGCCTTTTTCATTGCTGCAGTAAATGACCATATGGAGGATTACGGTCATTTATACCCAAGTGATTGCAGTAGAGTACGTGCCATTGGAGGAGTGTTCAAGGGACGAGCGGCTGAATGGTACGTACAATGCCATGATCGCAAGGACCCATGTTTGAAAACTGTTCGGGCCTTTCTGCAAGCAATCCGAAATCATTTCCGTGATCCTTTGGAGAGGATAAAAGCTAAGGAGGCATTGCGCAGCTTGGTTCAGGGCCCCCGATCTGTGATGGAGTATGTGGAGGAGTTCATGAGTTTGGCGGGTAAGGTCGCTGAGTGGTCCCAGGCAATGCTGCTAGAGCTTTTTAAAGATGGTCTGCGGAGGGAGATCCTGGAATGGTGTTTACATCGAGATGATCTGGGTGACGTGGATGGATGGATCCAGCTAGCCGGCAGTGTGGAGGGGATCTTGGCCCAGGTGCAACGTCGAAAGTTCCAGTTGGCGAGGTCCAGAGGCCCAGGACGCAACTTTGGAGAAGGACGGTTCCGGGGAGGAGAGGCCAGGCGTGGTGGCAGTGACGGACGTTCCAGTGTTATGAAAAACCTGTGATGGGAAGGGCCTCTGTTTCATTTGTTCCCAACCAGGTCATTTTGCATCCCAGTGCCGGCAGAAGCAGATGCCGGATCAGAAAAAAGTAGCTTCGGCTAAAGCGGTTGTAGGCGACAATATGGACTCAAAGAGTGTTGGGGTGAGTGCCCCAAGTGTACAGTGTTCATTGGGATTGTATAAAGGAGGGGAGGTGATAGAGAAACAGGCATTGATTGATTGTGGGTGCTCAGAAAACATCATGTTGCCAAAGTTGGTAGATAGTTTAGGGGGAGAAACTAAGAATTTACCAGTGCCGGTGATCTTTACTCAGTTAGATGGGTCTTCTATTGGGGGTGGGCTGTCTTTATTGGGCACGAAAGATTTAAAAGGTCGGGTGGGGCCTTGGGAAGGTAACATAGACTTTGTGGTAGCACCAATTAAGGGCCATGAGGTTGTATTAGGATTGCCATGGCTAGAGCAGGCTAACCCCAAAATTGATTGGAGGACTGGGATTTTGCAATGTGAACCGAATATGGAAAAAAAGGATGTGGTTAAGGTGCGGGGAGTGCCCGAGGAATATTGGGATTATGCGGATGTGTTTAACCCTATATTAGCCCAAAGTCTTCCCCCTCACCGTAATGTTCAATGCCGGGTGGAGGTTAAGGAGGGGGCGGTATTGCCTAAACCTAAGATATATGCTATGACGGTGCAGGAGAAGGTAGCTTTAAGGGAGCAGATTGACGAGTACTTAAGGAAAGGGTTTATCCGAAGGTCCGAGTCCCCTATTGCTGCGCCGGTGTTATTTCGGGAAAAGAAAGATGGGAAGTTACGATTGTGTATCGATTATCGGGGTCTGAATGCCATCAGTACTACCAATTGTTACCCTTTACCACTAATTAAAGATCTGTTAGGCCAGTTGGGGGGAGGTAGATTTTTCACTAAATTGGATTTGATAGACGCATTCCATATGGTGAGAGTGAGGAAAAGTGACCAATGGAAGACAGCTTTCTCTTGTCCCCTCGGGCTGTACGAATGGGTCATGATGCCATTCGGTTTGGCTGGAGCCCCTGGTATTTTCATGCAGTTAATAAATGAGGTGTTGCACCCCCTTTTATATAAGGGGGTGTTTGTATATTTGGATGATATTGTGATTGTGACGCGTACCAGGGCTGAGCATGTTCATTTGGTTCGGGAGGTGTTGGAAAGGTTGAGACAAGCTAAGCTATATGTCAAGTTGAGTAAGTGTGAGTTTGGAAGGAGTCAGATTGATTTTTTGGGTTACCGGATTAGCGAGAGTGGAGTGGCTATGGATCCGACTAAAGTGGAGGATGTGTTGAGCAGGGAAGCTCCACAAACCCGTAGGCAATTGCAGGCTTTCCTGGGTTTGGCAAATTTCTATCGCACTTTCATCCCTGCATTTGCGACGATAACTCTTCCTCTTACGGAGTTGTTAAAGACTAAGGGGAAAGGGGAGTCTAAGAGGACTAGGTCTCCGGGCTCTAAATTAGGGTGGACGGATGAGTGTCAGGAGGCTTTTGTGAGATTGAAGAGGGCTTTCACCAGCGGACCTTTGTTGATGCATCCTGATACGGGAAAGCCTTTCGTAGTGCAATGTGATGCTTCGACGTGGGCATACGGAGGAGCGTTGTTACAGAAAGATCAACAGGGGAACCTGAGACCCTGTGCATATTTTTCCAAAAAGTTTGGGGAGCAAGAAAGGAAATGGCCCGTATGGGAGAAAGAGGCTTTTGCCGTGAAGAGTGCGCTGCGGACGTGGCGTCAGTTTTTGGAGGGGGCTGTTTTCCCCTTTGTGGTGCTGACTGACCATCAAAATTTACAGTATCTGAAGAATCCTCAAAAGCTATCTCCCAAATTGGTGAGATGGGCTCAATATTTTGCACGGTTTAATTTTTCGTTGCGACATATCAAAGGAAGGGAGAATGTGGTGGCAGACGCTTTATCTCGTTATCCTCATGTGGGGGAGGATTCTTTTTCTAGGTCTGAGGAGGTGTTTACCAAGGAGCAATGGGGTCTGGCAGTGCAGACGAGGTCTCAAGTGAAAAAGGAGGTAAAGAAGGAGGAAGAGGTTGTAGATGAATGGTGTTTAGAGTTGCAAAAGGGGTACGAAGGGGATGTTTGGTTGCGTAGTCATAAGGAGGAGTGTAAGTGGTTGAACGGATTATGGCTTGTAGGGACTAAGGTGTATGTGCCTCAAGCAGTGAGGAAGAAAGTGTTAAGTCTAAATCATGATCATAAGACTGCAGGCCATTGGGGAGTTACCAAGACTCTCTTGAATGTGAAGAAACATTATTGGTGGCCTGGTATGAGGACAGAAGTTAAGGAGTATGTGGGAAGTTGTGAGGATTGTGCGCGAAGCAAAGTTCCCGCTGCTAAGCCACAAGGTTTGATTCAGGTAGTAGCTTCTCCGGTGCGGTCATGGACGCATGTTAGTACTGATTTTGTGGGGGAGTTGCCCTCTAGTCGCGGCTATCGTTACATATGGACAGTGTTGGATCTGTTTTCTAAACAGGCCCATTTTGTCCCTTTAAAAGGTTTGCCTTCGGCTGAAAGGTTAGCTGAATTGTATGTACAGCATGTGTATAGGCTGCACGGGTGTCGAGCAAGTGCTTAGTGATCGGGGTACAGTTTACTGCCCGGTTTTGGGAACGGTTTTTGGAGGTATTAGGGGCTGAGAGGAGGCTTACTACTGCTGCAATGGGGGGCGTTGAGAGAACGCAGAAATCTTTGGGAGGGTATCTGCGTATTTTCAGTAATAGGGAGCAAAATAATTGGTCGGATTTGTTGCCATATGCTGAGATGGCGTATAATAGTTCAGTGCCTTCTTCTACTGGAAGGTCGCCCTTCGAAGTGGTTTACGGCCAGGATGTGGCCCCTTTGCCTCAGTTATTGGAGATAGGGAAAGAGGAGAGGAGTGATTGGAAGGTGCGAGCTCAGGATGAGTGGAAGGAAGTGATTGAAGCCCTGGGAAAAGCGCAACGGTCATATAAGCTGTTCGGAGATCGGCGAAGGCAAGAGGGAGAGGTATATGCTGAGGGCGACCTAGTGTGGTTGTCTACTCAGAATTTAAAGTTGGGGTTACCCTCAAAGAAATTAAGCCCGAGATACATTGGCCCATTTAGGATCGAGCAGGTGGTGAATAGGGTTTCATATAAGCTAATTCTGCCAAAGGGGTTAGGTAAGATTCACCCTACATTTCATTGTAGTTTATTGAAAAGGTACATGGGTCCCCTTCCTCCCAAGGATGGAATGGTATTTTGTTTCTGCAGGGGGAGGACGTGGTGGAGAAGGACATTATGTCAGAGCTGGGAAATCTGAGCTTTGAAGAAGTTCAGATTCCCAGTCTGCCTTGAGGCGGTATTGACCTTTGTCCCAGTTCTGTGGGAGCTGTGCTGCCCTTTGCTCCAGTTCCTGAGAAGCTGTGCTGTGTCAGTCTGGAAGTGATGCAACTTTCAGATGCCTGCTGAGTCATGGGGGAAGTGAGGTAACCTCCTCTGGACATGGACATTGGACACTGTTCTAAATATGCGGACTCAGAGACCTATGAGATCATATCCCCTGGACTATGGGAACTGCTGACTCACCCGGATATGGTGCAACCCTCCTTGGACATTGCGTGGGCAAGGGGAGGGGGTTGGGGTATAAAAGGTGTGTTTGGGTGGCGGGACTTTGCTTTAGCTTCACAAGTTTTGTACCTGCAATAAAATCGTGTTGGACCGTGCTACTACCTACGCGTGTTTCCTTACCGAAGTTGGAGAGTCATTACACCATTTTATATAAGGAACACCATTTTACTATTCCATTGTGTACAATAATGCTTGGGATTTTTTTCCTGGAACCAAACCCCAACAGCTAACAATGGACCACTGCATTCTAACACTGGTGAATAAAATAGATGGTGTTATGCAATATTATTAATATTGTTTTCTGATCTTCCAGAGGACATGACATGAACCAATAGACAAAAAAGGAAAACCCAACTTAATGCTGAGAACTTCTCAGGGCGGTTCCAGATGGACAGTTATCCGAGGAGCATCTCTAACCCCCTCCCCTAACCCTGGTTTGTGGTGAATTAATTTGATAGTGGGTTTATTCTCAGAATGACTGGGATAAACTCACTACTAAATAAGCCCGAAAAACTGTGAGAATACCAACCCCCTCCCCCAAAGCCCCCAAAAGACCTTTTAAAAATGAAAGGACCTACCCAGCCTCCATTAGAGAGCTGCTGCAGCTCTCCTGATGCATAGAAAAGATGCACTGGGAGAAAGGGGGGGCAGGAGTGCTTTGGATTTGGATTCCCACACCTTGCAACTCCGTCATATGATGATTTACACTGGAATTTTAGTACTTAACAAATCTATTGCATGATACAGTAGGCAAGTGTTTGCATGGTGTAGTAGGCAAGCATTCTCTCTATCTCTTTTTAATCCAGACATTATGATAAAAATGGAAGTGCCTGTCAAGGTTACTAGCTCCAACTTTGCTGCCCTTCCACCAGCATGCAGCAACATATTTGTGTTGTGTAAGATGATGAGTTACTAAAAATATTTTAATTTCTTTTTTGGAAAAAAATGTAGTGTTTTTCCTTCTTATTGATATGTTTTTCTTTTATATTTTGGGATGTTTTTGATAGTATGAATTTTAATTATACATCAATAGATAGATACATTTTATTGTAATTGCATTTTATTGTTCACTGCCTGTAACATTAATCTCAGGCCTCTTCCACACAGCTGTATAAAATCCAAATTGAACTGGATTATATGGCAGTGTGGACTCAGGTAATTCAGTTCAAATGAGATATGGTGGGTTATCTGCCTTGATATTCTGTGTTATATGGCTGTGCGGAAGGGATCTTAGCAGAAAAGCAGGTTATAAATCTAATGCACCCGAAGAAACAGAGACACACACACTTTTATTATAGCTTCTTAGGGACCTTCCACACAGCCATATAACCCAGAATATCAAGGCAGAAAACCCCACAATATCTGTTTTAAACTGGGTTATCTGAGTCCACACTACCATATATTCCAGTTCAAAGCAGATAATGTGGGATTTTATTCAGCTGTGTGGAGGGGGCCTTGGAGTCTTTAGGGTCTCCCAATGCAGAATTTTTAATATGTGAATTCTGGAGAATACTGGTTGTGGAAGAAGCTTGGCAAAAGTCAAAAAGTTACAGGAAAGTTTGAAGAGGACCTGTATACACACCTTTCTTGTGAAAATAGCTGATAGTAGCCTTGGAGAAATAGTAACATTTACTATCTTGATTTTAAGATGGACCACAAATCAACAGGCAACCTGGAAAATGTCAATATCTTTACATAGCACAAGAGAAGGGAAGTCTGGCCTATGCTTTAAAAAAATTCCCACATCACATAGTAAATTTTAACAAGTATCCTACTTGAACACTGCTTCTAGCATTTGACCATAAAACTTCATTACATTTATAAAATATGCAGTGGAACATTTACAACAGCTATATGCAGTGAAGCATTTCTGTAAATAATTAAAATTAAACTTTACTTGTGAAATACATGATCAAAGTGCATATTAATATATTGTCCTTCTATCCGTCTTGCTTTGATACACAGATTTCCAACATTGGGAATCTGCTGTAAAAATGTAATATTGCACACAGGTTTTTACAAATGTTTTCCTCATTAACTATTTTAGGCTGTATAGTTCATGTACAGAACAATTGTTCACTATATTACACTATTGTTTCTTGTTTGTCCATACATGTTTCATACAGGGTAAGAAGAAGGGAAAACTTTGTAAAACATTTTTTACAAAAGCCAGAAAACAAATATGTTTGAATAAAAAAAATTTACTGTTTGAGTGGAAATGCTCTCCCTCACTTTCTTCCTGGAGACCACTGGAAAGAATCTGTTATGGTTTGACAACCAGACAAAATCTTGGATGTGAAAAGCATATTTCAGAAAAAAGGGAGTCTAGAAAAATCAGGTTAAAATCAGTTTGAGCGGAAAAGATTTTCACTCATGAAAATAGAGGTGATTTTAGCTGTGTCATGTTTCCTGGTGTCATAAGTTGCACTGCATCCCTAAAGATGGTAAGCTTCAAAACTTTATCTACCTTTAGGCTGGATCTACCCTACCCTACCATATCTTATCATATGCTATCAATTGTGGCTATGATTGCTTTGGTGAGGATCTTGGTGGTGGGTCTGTATGTGACTGTGGACTATTTTTGTTCTGCATATTCTTTCACAGTGAGAACATCGATTTCCAGATTGAAGACAGACCCAACAAGAATTGGCTTGATGTACCTTTCTCTTGTCACATTTCTCCCTTTCACCCTCCATTCATGCCTTTTCAAATTTCACAGCACTGTTGATAACAACTGACCTCCAATTAGAACATTCAAGGGCCAGGGCCTCCCATTTCTCAGTGTCTATGCCATAGTTTTTAAGGTTAGCATCAAGCCCATCTTTAAATCTCCTTTGCTGTCCAGTAGGGCTGCTTTTGAATTTCGGATACTCCCGAATTTCCGACCTTTTTAGTAATTTTGAGAGCAGCCCTTCCAAAAGAAATTCCAAATTCCAAATTTTGGATGTCATTTCTGAATTTTCTTGCTGATTGCTCATTGGCTGATGGCTAACAGCTGACTCTCCCTTCTGCTGATATTTTTGCCCATTTTTTGAAAGTGGAAGCCATTTTTGAAGACTTCCAAAGACTTCCGAATTTTGGAAATACTTCCGAATCAATTTCAAAATTTATTGGAATTTTAATAATCCGAAATGTTATCTATGACTAGATTCGAAACGAGTTTTGAAACTTTTTTTTGATCAAACAGCCCTACTGTCCACCAACGTTCTGTTTTCAATTCTTGAGTTGAGAATATAGTAGCTGCTTTGGAAGATGGTTATCAGGAACAGTGTGGCCAGTCCAGCGAAGTTGATGGCAAAGGATCATCAGTTCAGTACTGGTGATCTTTGCTTCTTACAGCACACTGGCATTTATTCTTCCCAAAAGATTTGCTGGATTTTTTGGAGGCAATGCTGATGGAATCATTCCAGAAGTTAAGAGTGACATTTATAGATGGTCCATGTTTCACAGGCATATAACAGGATTGGGTGGACAGTAGCTTTATAAGCTAGCCTCTTGATACCCTATGAATGTCTCTGCTTCATTCAAAAATGCTGCACTCACAGAACTCAGATGGTGTTGTATTTCAATGTCGATGTTGACTTTTATGGCTGCCAAAGTAGCAGAAATTGTCAACATTTTCTAATGTTACACGATTAAGATGCATTTCTGGCATTGCAGAGGGTTTGGTTGGTATCTGTTGATAGAGCACTTTGGTTTTCTCAATGTTCAGTGAGAAACCAAGCTTTCTATGTTTCTATAAAGGTGTTCTATAGGCTTGTAGGCCTTCTTCTGAATGAGCACAGACTACATTATCAGCAGCATACTGGAGTTCTATAACAGACATTGTTGTGACGTTGGTTTTGGCTTTCAGTCTACAGAGGTTAAATAGCTTCTACCCTACCATATACTGCAGTTTGAATGTCATTATATGGTCAGTGTAGATTATAGACCCATATAACCATTTTGAACTGCATTATATGGTAGTGTAGATCCAGGCTCTGTCTTCCTTTTCCATCTTGCTTTGTATTTTTTTTTCTACCTATGATTTCTTTTTTTACTTTTTCTTATTCCACTTTTTCTTTTTAGCTTAGGGTCAGCTGTCCAAATTCCATTTGGCCTAATAATGCTCCCGCATTCAATATGCCTTTGGATATAGCAAAGCTAAAGCAATAGAGCAGTAGAGCAATACAGTTGTAGGCATGGAGTATACTTCACACATTTCCATATCAGATGTTCCAAGGAGTTCACATTTATCTGAGTACCAGAACATCCGAATGCATTGTTTCAAGCAGTGCTAACCTAGTTAGACTGTGAAATTTCAATTATATGTACAGTACTTAGATTGAAGTAAAATATACACAGAAACTCCTTCTAGAAATATTTCTGAGCCCTGCTTTATTGCCTTTATTTTTATTTCTATTTTTAAATTGTTTCCTTCCTTCATCTACATGCTTATGCTGCAGTGGAAATCTGTAGGGGAACCAAGTGAAAAACTCTCCAAAACCTTTCTTTATACGCAGTTTCTGTCATATGCTCCCACAGCAAGCAAAAACAAACTATGAATGTTAATAGGAACATGAAGTTTCAGCCATTGCATCCTTATATACATATCTCCTTCTTGCTAAAATGCCTGACAAGCGGAGCCTATGCTGTTTCCCCTCTTGATTTCTGTTAAGATTCTGTCACACAGCTTCTTCTGATCAAGCAAGGCATAGCAAATTCCTATTGTCAGTTGACTCTCTTTTTAATTTCAAGCTTTAATTTGCTGTCCCACCCATATTTCTTCAAAAGTCTTTACTTCAATTGCTCTGAAAGGTTCTGCTTTCCACAAGGAAACCAGTTCTTAATGTTCTTGCCTTCAGCCAAGCCTTCACAATGTTTCAACCTATCAGGATTTTTAATATTCCAAAAGATATAAGCCTGAAAATTACATCACCACCACAATTTCTTAAATTTAATAATAATGTTTACATGAATTGGAACAGGTTTAAATATGTTTCTATTGTGATATTGCCTTATTTCATTATCCCTGAGGTATCACAACAACAAATAATAATACTAGAAGGATAAGAAAGAGGGAGAACAAATTGACTAGGCAGTTTTGTTTTGGATATAATATTTTTAGAAGTAACTTGCCTTCATGTCAACTTTGTCAACATGTGTGTAAGTGAACAAATCTATCAACAGCTTCTCTTGTTTTAAATTCCCTCACCTCAGGAGCCATTTTACATTTGTTTATCCTGATTCTAGCAAAAATTGTGAGATTTCCCCTCTAAAATCTGTACAAGGATTCATTCTACCTCCCATGCTGAGCAGTGTTTGGGGCAGAGTGTTTTCTTCACTGAAATGGAAAGGAAGATTTTGAATGGCTAGGCTTCTCATTAAATGGCAAGTTTTACTGGGCTGCTCCTATGGGAAATTCAGTATCGCATGTGATGTGCTTGAGAATTTCAGTACTTTCCTTGACAGGGAAATTAGAATGAAAATGGTCTAAAGAGGATGATACAATGATCAATCGTGAAATAGGTAAGATCTTTTTTTTAAAACCCATAGTTAGGAAACCAGACATATATCTGCTTGGGTTAAGTGACCCAAAGCAGGAACTCTCCCCGAATGACCGAAGGGTTTTTCTCACCATCTCTACGGCAGCAAAGATGGTATATGCAAAATATTGGAAATCCGAGATCTCCCCCTCCAAAGAGGAATGGCTGGTAAAAATTATAGACACCATCCAAATGGACTGGCTCACTGAAGCCTTAAAAGATAACAAGACAGAGAGGGGTCCAACAGGTGGTACCGATTGGAGCATTATTCAAGAATACTGCTCCAAGGAAAATAACACGGTTTTAAAGTTAAACTGGGACTAAACGCCCTGGGAGGGCTAAGAGGGCTAGGTGAAATTATGAATAAGAGCATGATAATGATAATTCACTATAACATGTCAAAGTATTATAATATACCTGAATCTCTCTCGTTTCTTTTACGCTCTACAGGTAGTTTAAGGATATCAATGAGGAACGTCAACCATCCAGAATATGGGGGGCGGGGGGACTTTAAATAAGCCAGATAACAGCTGAAATACTGTCTACCCTTTCTTTTGCTACATTCTTGTAACGCTGCGTCTACTCTATGTCTTAATTCTTATTTTATGTTTTCCTTTGCTTCTGCTGTCTTGGTTTTTTCTTCTTCATTTTATTTTTAATCGGCGAGGTGTATAATCCTTACTATACCCAAAGGAAGAAGACTGGACACACTAATGTGTTCACATTGTTGATTCATTGTGTTAAATGTGCTTATCAATGTTTATGTTCTACTTTTTTTATTTCTGGAAAAAGCAATAAAGATTATATTTTAAAGAGGATGATACATTATTTGGACTCTTTTTGGTTTGTGGGAAATATTGAGCCAATCAGCTTCCCTTTTTGCTGTATTTTGTACTTTGGCACAGGAACTAAGAGTTCTATTGGCTCAGGTAATGCCTGAAGATCCTACACACTAGGTAATATTTTTTAGATATCAAAGCAACGATGCAGATTGCTCATGCAGGATATGAGTTTTGCTTTTCTTACAAAGAAGAAACCCATACTCAAAAGGTTGTTAGATCTCATTGGGTATCTGAACTTTGTTGTGAAGTGATGTCTAGAAGGGTGTTTCTCAGGCAGCTATGGAGGAGTGAGCAAACTGCATCACATAATTAGGATTACAAAAGAGATTAGGTGAGATCTTGGAGTATGCCTAGAATGTCCTATTGCCTTTGATGGGATATCTTGTTAGCACAAGGAGCTTAAATTTAGGGATCTTCAGATGCTGCAGGGTCAGTAGGCTTTCAAGTTTATTTTAGAGGATGATGGTGTGCCATCCCTGATCCAGTGGTGGGATGGTGGGATGGAAGCTGGCCTTACAGCTATCCTAACAATTTGGAGACTTTTGCTTATTTTATCTGTGATCTGAATATGGGCAGAGGAGTCACCTAATCCTTCCATTTCTATATCATGTGACAACTTGGCACAGTGCAATTTCTTAATTCCTTGTAATCAATATTTTCTAGGATGATGAGATTGGTTAGGGCATTATCCTATCAGTCTGTGTGATACAATATCCTTGTTATATCACTCCATGTGGCTGGGATGGACAATGGTATAGCTCTCTGCCAGACAGAAATTGAGTTCTTCAGATGACTGACACCAGATGCAGCAAGCATGCTGGATAAGACACAGTAGACCTATGGGTACTTAGCAAAAGAAACCCAACAGAAAATGTAAGACTAATTGTGTAATAGGGCTGAACCAGGTTTGGCCCAACTAAGCAGCCTCCCCTGCTGTGGTTTGGAAGCAGAACATGGAATCTTGAGCCAGTCCAAAGCGGCAATGTTCCAGACCACCCCAAATTTCAGTGCCCATATAGATGTGCTCATAGAGGATATATGTTGGCCCATCTCTTGAAAAAAATAAATTTTAATGTCTAGCTTTTAAAGTCTGTGTAATCCATGACTACATGCTTCAATCCTATCAGCTTCACAAACTTAAAAAAAAATAATTGGAGTTAGGATACATTTTGAGAGATAAGGAACTCTGAAATATGCCTTTTGAAAGAATATATAGAGACCTTGGATCCACACAAGATTTTAAACATTACATTTATTTTGACTCCATTTTCCAATAAATTGTGCAATTATAATGTCCCCTTTTTATTATAAATACTTTTACAGTCTCATGAACACCAAGTGAAGGCCTAACTAAACACAAAAATGAAATGTCATCTCTTTAGTAGCTTCTTTCGATTTTTTCTTAGCGTTAATGTGGAAGTTTATAAATGGTGTGGTTAAAAAGTCCAAATGATTTACTGTAATCCTGTGGCAACTTCCATCAGAGCAATCATCAGTAATGATGTGTTTTGAATAAAGCAACCTCAAATTGATTCAGGGCATTCCCCTGCATACTTATATAGTGTGCTTCCTTGCAAAGAAAGAATGCATTGTGATGCAAATGGATTTGATTTATTCTTAAATACTCCCATTCAGGACAACGCTATTCAGGGATTGCCTGTGTTTTGAATGGCTGCATACTTCAAGAAAATGTAGTTGCTACCAGAAACTATTTTCAGTTTCAAACAAGACATCAAATTTGAAATTATTACTGCAATTGAGACAGAGATGGACACAAAACATTTGCCTTGGCTGTGATGCTGTGTGACAGTTAGTAGCAGGTGGACTTCATTACATATCAGATGTTAAATCAGTGAATAGCATACAATGCAATTCTCAAATAGGCAGGCTTTGTTTGAGCCTGTGGTTGAACAAATTCATCTGCAAAAACACAAGGTTGTTGGGCTGAGCACAATCCCTCAGTCCCAGGCAAAACTAGAATTCTATCTAGTATATCTACAAATAGTATTTAATCAACATGTATCAAATATACTACAATATAATATTAGTCATCACAATCTTATCCAGAGCAGCAGTATAAAAGTGTAAACACCCAGAATCCATTTGTGCAGCTTGTAGTCCATACAGTCTTCAACCCGAGTGTTATACTCACATCTCCAAAGTTGCATATGTGTCTTAGATCCAAAGGGTGTATTCAAATGCACCCAACTGCATCCCCGGCAGATGAACCTTTGGTTTAAAGGGTGAGGCCAGTTCTGTGCACGTTGCACTCCACCAGAAAAATCCATTGCACAGGTTGGAAGGACACATCCAACCTCCGAATCATCAACACGCTTGTAGAAAGCGTGGGATGAGTCCTTCCTGAATCTTCATTCATGAAGAAAAGCCAAGAGAAGATAATAACTAAGCTGCAATATATATTTCAAAAATATTTCTACAAATTAGATTATTTTGTCTGCTGACAGAAGATTCTAGTTCCAGTGCAAAAACTTCAAAGATGGATGGGCAAACCTAAAAGGCAAAAATTCAAATGTGTATCATAAAATAAAACAAAAAAAAGCTAAATGCAACCATTTAAAGAACACTCAAAATATTCATTCCATAACCTATTTGAGCCCTGATTTTGGTCACAACATAGATAAAAATTAGTATTCAAAATCAAATGTTGTGTCTTTATCTTTAAAAAGGTATGTGATTCTATTCACAACAAACTATCACTCTTTTCCACCACACACAATAGCCCTTTAGACTGTATATCCACTTTACAAGGGGCATTGAGGCAAATAATAAGGAAGAATATTCAGTGAACCCACTGTTTATAGGTAACCTTTTGGTACCTGTTATAAAGTACTTCAATCATTGTTGACTGGAATTTTAACCTGGCACTGGAGGGCAATAGGTGAAGTTAGTTAGAACATATTCTGTTTCTAACATTACCTGAAAAATATTAAACCATGAAGCTCTTTTAGATGTATGTACAGCATGCATATCATGTTGCCTAGCAATGATTTCTACTTTGAATTTAAATATATTTTTTTGTATCTTTAGAACTTAGATAATAGATTCTGAACTATAGTTGCAGTGTGTAGGTGGTATGGGAATAATGAATTGTTAATTTTAACATTCTTGGTTCATTGTATGCTGAAGTCCATTATTCATGGTTGGATATTTGCATGTTGCTGTCATGATGGGCCTCTTAACATGCATCATTCTGTGATCAGTAAGTATGTATATGAATCAATATTAGAATAATAGAAAGTAATGCATGATGGCAAATGCATGAGGATTTATAATGTACATCACAAACAGTCATGACACAAATCATGCAGAGAAGACACAATTTACAAATGTTCTATTACATAAGACACTATTGTTTGATGGATTAATTAATAGCCTTCTTTTCTCCTAAAAAGAGTGTTCCAAGACAGTTTACACTATCATTACAATAAGTATCAATAAAAATTATTTATAAATATTAACATGCAATTAAACTACTTATAATATTACAATGACAAAGGCCTTCATCCTGTTGGTGGCATAAGTCCACCTTACTCCTGTATGTATGGTTTTGGTGTCTATATGGTAATTGGTATTCTCTTCCATCCTCTGGTAAATAAAACACAATCCTAGGATTTTTTTTATTTTGTGGTGATAATTCCCCTGAACAGCCATTCCATGACTGGTGAAGAACCAGAGGATTTGGAGAAGCATCTGCTTATGTCCTATAGTCAGACACAGAATGATGACATCAACCAAGGCTTGGTATATCTCAGCAGAAGAAGACGTCCATCTGAGTGTGGCTATGGAGTATAGTAGAGTCTCACTTATCCAACATAAACGGGCCGGCAGAATGTTGGATAAGCAAAAATGTTGGATGATAAGAAGGGAAAAACCTACTAAATGAAGAAGCAGGTGTGCGGGGTTGCTCGAATAAGTCAGAGCAACGAGGAGAGTAACGAATTGGTAGCGGATATAATTTTATCTTTTGATTTCTAAATTTCACCATAAGCAATATACACAAAATGTGGAGCTACACAGTAAAGTAATAATAATGCAAATATCCAGGTGAGTACCAAATATGAATTGAAATACGCCTAAACATCAATAGACTATTCCGGATAATATACTCTCTAAGTAGAGAGTCCCAGCGAGAACACCCCCGCAAACAATGAAGTAGCTATAAAAGTCTTTCAAATGAACAAAAATGCATAAATGATGCTTATCAGCATAAGAGCGGTGAGTGTCCAAATCGGTCGACGATCCTGTTGATACTTGCGCCTGACCGTTTCGCCTTTCAGAAGCTTTTTCCAAGACCGGGGACTACCTTCGGCGTTCCCAAACAACGTAGCAAATTATTCTAAACAGTGTATGCAATAAAATACAATACATAAGTAACAATATGGGGTACCCCACAAAGTAACCCCGTACGAGGAGAGTAACAAATAGCATTCATACTTTAACACATCTAGGTAAATCATATAGAGGCACAGGCCTTCTTCGGCCAAATCTCGGACAGTGTAATGCGGAGCAGAGAGAAAGTTATGCACATTGAGGTCACAAAATGAATTCAGCTGAGTTCTACACAAGGAGCTCGCTTACAGATAATTGATCATTGAGGCCTTTTGGCGACTCGCAAGAAAGGCGGATTATCCAGTCGCGCTCCAACTGTAATAATCTGCGTTTAACATCCATGAAAGGTTTAGGTTCAATTCTATCTAAAACCATAACAGAGAACGCCTCGTGGTGATGTTGTTTGTTCACAAAGTGGGAGTACAGTCTGGTATTATCATATTTCATCCTAAATCTAGACCTGTGTTCCTGTACTCGTTTGCGGAGCTCACATCCAGATTCCCCCACATAAAGCTCACCACAAATGCAAATTAACCAATAAACGATATTTCTGGATCCGCAGGTGGACCAGGTGTTAATCTTGAACCTGCGTTGGTTGTAGGGGCTGACTATTTATTCTGCTGTATTAATCAAATTGCAAACCGAGCAACTACCACAACTGTGAGTGTGAGCCTTGATTGAATTTTTGTTGTGTTTGATGGTATGATCTGAGTGTATAATCAAACTTTTTATGTTGGTAGTGCGTTTATAAGCAATAAGTGGTGTCTTTTGGAGCCCAGGAATGGTTTGCACTACAGGCCTGAATCTATTAACTATAGAAGAGATTTGTTTTGCATGGGGGGTATAAGTCAAGGGCCAGACTATTCTATCTTCCACTGGCTTAGTCTTATTGACAAATAACGAAATGCGGGGGAACTTTTTTACTCTATATAGAGCACTTTGGAGAACTGATTTGGGATATCCTCTGTCTTCCAGATTTGAAGTTAGCCTCTTCGCTGCCTTAAGAAATTCCCCTTCGGTAGATGAATTGCGTTTTAGACGTAAAAGTTGAGAGTACAGGAGGTTGTTGCGCAGAGCATGCGTATGAAATGATCTGTAGTGAAGCATAGCATTTTTAGGAGTTGGTTTAGTGTAATTCTTCACTTGCAAAATATCTCCTTCCTTGTACACGGTAACATCCAAAAAATTGATTGAAGAATCACTTTGTTCAAAATTAAATTTAATGTCTGTGTGCCAGGAGTTAAAGTATTCTTGTATGGGTGTCACAGCTGCTGCATCATCAATCAGTAGAAAGCAGTCGTCTATATAACGAAATATCTGTTTAACATGCTTTAAAACCGGATTATTCGCATTATAGATGAAGTCATGTTCCAGCGAATACATAAACAAAATGGCAGTGACAGGAGCGTGAGATAATCCCATGGCAACTCCGCCCACTTGGACATAATATTGATCTCCAAAAACAAAATAGTTGTAATCAAATAAAATGTCAATGAGTTCCAATAAAAATGATGTGGGAGGATCCCTATTAGGTCTTGAGTCCAGGAGGCAGTGGATAACAAACTGCGCTTCTGGTGTAGGTACGTTGGTATATAGTGAAATTATGTCAGCACAGACCAAAATATCAATGGGGGCCACAGGAAGGCCATCAATTTTACTAATAAAGTCTCCCGTATCCTTTACATAAGAGGGAGATTCCGAAATAAATGATTGTAAATGAGTATCAACGAAGATAGCGAGGGGTTGGAGAATTCCGCCGGCGACGGCGACAATTGGCCTCCCGAGAGGGGGGAAGACGTCCTTGTGTGTTTTTTGAAGCAAATAGAATCTGGGCGGAGAAGGGTGATGGTTAATTAGGAATTCAGCAATTTTTGGAGTAATATGCCCCAGCTCTACCCCTGTTTGTACTGTGTCATATATAACTTTAGCAAATTTTTGCGTAGGGTCCTGCATGATCGGTTTGTAGTATTTATGATTGGCTAATTGGTGTTCGGCTTCTTTAAGATAATCCTTCCTCTGTAAACACACCAGCCCTCCTCCTTTATCCGCTAATCTGAAAATAATGTCCGGGTGATTCCCAAGAAATTTAAGTCTATTAATATCAGAGCGGGACAGGTTGGCGTGTGTCTGGTCTTTTTGATGGTTAATCAACTCAATCTGCTGCATGACTCCATTTCCAAACATCATTATTTTTTCAGACAGAACAGGAGGGGTGAAATCACTCTTAACTCTAAGCTTAGGAGGGATGGGCTTCTCAACCCTAGTGGAAGGATGAACACGAAGGAGGGTCCCTTATTGAGGATATCAAAGTCATGCTGGGTGAGGGGGAACTGGGAAAGATTTAATACTAAGTTTCTCTCTCTCTCTCTCTCTCTCTCTCTCTCTCTCTCTGTCATTACTTCCTGAACGAAGATTCTTAGGAAGGAACAGAGGTTGGATGTGTCCTTCAAGCCTGTGCAATTTATTTTTCTGGTAAACAAAAGAACAGAACTGGCCTCACCCTTTAAACCAAGGTTGGATGGTGGCAGCAAGCTTGGATGGTGGCAGTGAGGTCCTCAGGTTGTAGGTTTGATTTGAGTTTCCTTCTCTAGATGGTTGACCTTACAAGGTTAGATGAGGGTTTGAAATTAGAGTTTTCCTTGTCTTAGAATGGTTGCCAAAAGGCCAGAGAGCCCATCCTGCCCATTGATGCTCTTTGTCAGACCCTTCAGTTGTGACCTGTCTGGCATGGGAGGCCCTACCGGTGGCTATTATCCCACTACCAGGATCGCTCACAACTTCATCAGGGTATGCAAGCCTCTCCCCCATGACAAGGGGGCACCAATGGAGAAGTCAGTGCAAGTATAAGTGGAATTAATGGCAGTTGGGATTCGAGCAGAGAGGAGAGCACAGAGTCGCCATCACCTCCCCCTCCCCCCAGGAAGATGGTTACCTCCTGCATGGTGCCTGCTGGCATTTCATTCGGCTGGCAGCCCAAATGAGAAAGCTTGGTGAGGCACTCGTAGCTCTCTGTGGTGAGGGACGAAGGTGTCGCCTGGATCCTTCCCAAATGCACATCGGGGCTCTCTGTGGGGCCTGTGCTGGCGAACTGAGTCTGCTGAACTGGAAGTCAAGCCAGGAGCCCGCAGCCCGGCTATCCAACAGTTGATCTGCTGGGTCGCCGCGTGGATGAGGGTAATATCGGTGGGACGACACCAGACAGACAAACACCCCTGGGACTAGCAGGGAGGGTGTTGGTGGGAGGAATCAACATGGCGCCGAGTCTGTGCAACTCGGTGTTTATGGCCTCTCCGTTGCCTCCGCTTCCCCCACTGCTGGACTTGGCCACGCCCCCTAAGGGCGGTGAATTGCTCCAACCAGAGCCCACAGAGCCCCCTGAGGGTTCGGCAGAGGCCCTGGACACCTCTGGAATGCTGGCCGATGCCCCAGGGGGTCGCCCTCGGCGTCGGGCCTGTATATGGCCATCGGAAGGGGCATTGGCTGGCCTCTCCCTCCAACTGCCTGCCCTTCCAGCCAGCAATTGGCACAGGAAGCAGTAATCACCTATCTTGACTGCAATGCAATACCAACTGAAGCTTGTGAGCCATTTAACGTACATCCTGGAGTACCTGCTACTACTTCTGAGGTCACTCAACCAGAAATGCTCACCCCTGTCATTACTTTTGAGACAACTGCGGCTAGCCTGGAGGCCCAACAGCCTGCGCCTACCCTGCCAATCCCGTCCACCTTGGACACTGGGAGGTCACCTCAAACAATAGACAATGGTCCCAAAAACTGTGGGAAAGGAAATGGGTGGGGAAAGAAGAACTTCAAAACGCGATCCTTTTGGGGGGCGGGTTTTGGGTGAAGGAAAAATCCCTCAAAGTCTACCACCTATAGAAGGGTCAAGAACCAGTTGGAAAGGACGGTGAAAATCTCCAGCATTCCATCCTCCATGCCCAATGGCCAGGTGAAACCAGGCCATCCCCTTGCTCTTCCATGCCGGGATTTGCCACCTCCTGCCTCACTCTTAGAAAACCAAGCCCTCAGGGGAACTGAGGAGGAAAATATGGCAGAAAATTCCCCAAATGGGGATAAGGGCCCTCCGACGACATCCCCTTTTCACGGGGTATGTCGGAAACTGAACCCCCTGATGCTTCCCAGAGGAGGAATGTAAGTCCTTCAATTATACCGGTGATCTCAGGGCAGGGAAAGTACGGTAGGCACAGGCTGAATGCGGGAGCCAGGCCTAGTCATGATACGACTAGACCTGGCTCTGACCTGCGTCCTATCCCTAGGCACACTGGTGATAGATCTCCAGCTATCTCCCCTTCCGTTCTGGTGCTAGTCAACGCTAGATCTATTCAGAATAAGACCGCTATGATTAAGGAGTTCTGTGAGGATATGAAAGCTGACCTATTCTGTATAACTGAAACGTGGCTTCAGGATAGCGACAACACCTGCCTTCATGAGATTGTCCCTCCAGACTACGTTGCTACGCACCAGAATAGGAATGGGAGTCGGGGGGGGGGGGTGGCAATACTCTCCCGTGATGTTTTACACCTTAAAGCAATCCCCGCACTGTCTACTTCTGGGCTTGAAAGTGTCAGCCTAGTGTGGGATTCCCAAGAGAGCCTGGCCATCCTGCTGGTGTACCGTGCGCCTAGCGCACCGTCAGAAAGCCTGGCGCGGCTGCTAGAGACTGTGTCGGAGTGGCCATTGAGATTCCCTAGGATGATTGTCCTGGGGGACTTCAATGTCCACGCCGACACAGCCTCTGTTCCATCAGTAGCCGCGGACCTAATATCTACCATGGCGACATTAGGCCTCTCACTTTGTACCTCGGGACCCACACACCTGCTGGACACACCCTGGATTTGGTTTTCAGTGCAGGGGTTCAAATGGACCTAGCCTCTGTAATAGAGGTTCTATGGTCGGACCACTGTGCTCTAAGGATCCGGGTCGAGCAACCGCCCCCCCCCCCCCATGCAAGAGCGCCGAACAGACTTGGGTTCGCCCAAAGAGACTTATGGAACCTGGAAGGTTCCTGAATGCTCTGAGGGATCTGGAGACTATCAGCGTCTCACTCGATGAGCAAGTCCTATCTTGGAATACCTCACTTTCCAAAGCTCTCGATGAGATTGCCCCTAGGCGCCCTCTTCAGCCCCGCAAACACTGATCCCCTTGGTATACTGAAGATCTCAGATCGATGAAGCGGGAAAGGAGACGGCTAGAGAGCGTGTGGAGGGAACTCCGTGACGGAGGATCATGATCAGCTTATAAGCTATTCAAAAAAGCTTATGAGCGTGCTGTCAAGGCGGCAAAAAATTCTCATTATGCTGCCCTGATAGCGTCTGCAGACTCACGCCCGGCACAATTGTTCAAAATAATTCGGTCCTTGACTACGGTCCCTACCGTCCCAAAATATGACAATCAGGCCCTCATAGCCAATGCTTTCCAGAGTTTCTTTGCAAACAAGATTGTGAACCTCCGCCGGCACCTTCCAGCCATGATTGATACAGTAAGGGAGCTTGAGACTCCGTGGCCCTCCACTGAGCCCACCCTCGACCGGTTTCGACCACTGGACGCAGATGCTGTCGATAAGATTGTGGCTGCAACCAGACCTACCACCTGCTCCCTCGACCCGTGCCCCTCCTGGCTTGTTAGATCTTGCCTGGAGGGGCTACGTGGGCCTCTGTTGAACATTGTAAATACCTCCCTTGAGCAAGGAGTGTTTCCAGAGAGCTTAAAAGAGGCGGTGGTGGCTCCATTGCTGAAGAAGCCGACATTAGATCCCTCGGTCCCTTCCAACTACCGACCAGTGTTGAATCTTTCATTCCTGGGGAAGGTAGTTGAGAGGGCAGCAATGGAGCAGATGCAGTCCTTCTTAGACGACACAGCATAGCTAGACCCCTTCCAGTCCGGCTTCCATTCTGGGCATAGGACAGAGACGGTCCTGGTCTCCATCACAGACCAACTCCGCTGCCAGCTCGACCAAGGCGGGTCTGCGTTGCTTGTGTTATTGGACCTCACAGCAGCGTTTGACACTGTCAATTACAATCTTTTGACCCACTGCCTTGCCATGGCTGGAGTGGGGGGGACAGCCCTGAAATGGCTGACCTCCTTCCTCCACCATCGGTCTCAGCGAGTGAGGAGGGGAGAGGTGGTCTCCAAGGGCTCCCTGTTAGTTTGTGGAGTTCCTTAGGGGGCCATTCTCTCCCCCTTGTTATTTAACATCTACATGCAGCCGCTTACACAGCTGGTGCAGAGTTTTGGTCTAGAGTGCCATCAGTACGCTGATGACACTCAGCTCATTCTGAGGATGGAGGGTAGGCCTGGATCCGTACCTGATAATTTCCAACACTGCCTTGAGGCCGTTACTGGATGGCTGCGAGCCAGTAGGTTGAGGGTGAATCCAGTGAAGACGGAGATCTTGTGGCTGGGACATCTGGGTGATGGGGATGTCCAGCTTCCGACCCTGGACAGTGTGGTGTTATGCCCATTGCCTTCTGTAAAGAGCCTGGGAGTTCACTTGGACTCCCAACTGACCATGGAGACCCAAATCTCCATGGTCAGTAAAACAGCTTTTTTCCATCTGAGACAGGCAAGGCGGCTGGCCCCCTATCTATCCCAGAATGACCTGGCCACGGTGATCCAAGCCACGGTCATCTCAAGACTGGACTACTGTAATGTGCTCTATGTTGGCCTTCCTCTGTTGGTGACCCGGAAGCTGAAGCTGGTGCAGAACACTGCCCCCCGACTCCTGTCTGGTTCTCCAGCAGGTTGTCACATTACACCTATTTTGCAGGATCTGCACTGGCTTCCAACCGGATCACCTTCAAAGTGTTGGTGCTCACCTTTAAGGCCTTATGCGGCTTGGGGCCAATGTACCTGAGGGACCGACTTTCCCCATATTGCCCTATGAGATCACTGCGGTCAGAAAATACCAACTTACTGGCCATTCCATCTATGAAGTCAATCAGATTAACTGCAACCCGTAGGAGAGCGTTCTCCGTCATTGCCCCAATGTTGTGGAACGCTCTCCCGGCCGAGATGCGGGCTCTCCAAGACCTCATGTCATTCAGGCGGTCTTGTAAGACATTCCTTTTCCAGCAGGCTTTCGGCCTATAAGATGTCCTCGGTGCCTGGTTCGCCTGTTATCACTGCATTACATTGCATTGTGCTGTGCCTTGCATCCTCTACAGCACATCGTTGTTTTAATCTTAACTCTGAGATTTTATAGTTGTATTGTTTTTAATCGTGTTTTTATTGTATCTCGTTTTACTGTGAGCCGCCCCAAGCCTCCCGGGAGTGGTGGCCTAGAAGTCCGAGAAATAAATAAATAAATGTTGATAAGAGAAAATGTGGCATGTGTATTGAAATATTTGATAGCAATGTGATTAGGAAACAGAACAGTGTAAATAAATGCAATGCAAATAGCTGATTCATAAAGATTCTCTACTTTCCCAGGCAGCAATGTAATTTTCAGCTTTTTCTACAACAGTAGAACTGAGCCACTTTAAAGGCTGGAATCAAATACTACTTCATTCAGAGTAGTAGGTGTTGGACCATTAATCCCATTAATGACTAATTTATCCATTAAAATCAATGGGGTGTCTTACAAAACTCCTCACCAATGAGAATGTAAATTTTACAGTTTGACTTACTTAATGTGTGTGTGTGGGGGGGGCAGGAGGTTCTTAATCTTCCAGCAAACTGACACTTCTCTAAGAGCTTCTGGAATCACTTTTAAAAGAAACATGCAGTTTGCCTAAAATCAGCAAGCCCTCAATACTACCCATTTGTACCATCTTCCAATAATTAGGAAAATGTTGGGAAGAAGGGAGGATGGATCTGAAAGTTATAGCTACTTCACAAAATGTAACATCTTCTCAACTGAACTGGTAGTGTTCTCAACCCCAATTTGTTTTCTTTTGATCAGGAAGAACATTTTGTTTCAGATATTACTTCTAGCTGCCTAGCACTTGTTAATTTGTGTCATAACCCTAATATTACTTAAACATAGATTTTCACACTTAATGGTAATGGAAGGCAGCATGAACTGTCTAAATAGTATGTTAGAAAGAAGTGATAGATTACAGGTCTTCATATGCCTTAACTAATAAAAATTATTTGTAATCACCGGGTAGATCTGTTGAAATATAATTGCATTCAACATTCACACGAGCAAGTTATATTAATTTGGTTTCAGATTTTTGCCCCTGCATGTGAAGCTTAGCCTTTTAGTAGTTATAAAACTTTGAAAAAAAAGTCTATCATAGTACCATTGTAAATCAGAGTGTTGAAGAGACAGATTAGACACTTTTCAGTTAGGCAACTGAAAAAGTATGGATGCTTTGATATCTTGAGATGCAGAGAAACTTCAACACAAATGTTGGCTTCATATATGCATAGTCTCCACTATCCCTCTCCAATATATTACATTACAATCCCATATATGCTTACTAAAATATAGGTGTTACTGACAGTATCCAGTAGCAAATTTCAGCTGATGGCACTCAATCTACCAATAGAACCAGAGAGGAAGCAATTCTTCCCATCAGCTATCTTCAAATCTACTCCACAGAGTTTTCAAATGAAGATGGTGGAAACCCAGTGTGGGATGCCGAGTTTTGTGTTCAGTGGGGATTACCTCTAGGTAAATTGTTAGAGGAAAGAGTGTAATCCTACATGTCACGACTCCCACAGATGGCAAGACAACACCAAGCTAGTAAAAACATATAAAGTTTATTGCCAACAAAAACATAGCCTGAGTCCGGCGTTCCAAAAATAACCCACACCCGAAAAACAAAGCAGAAGCCGTCCGTCTTCAATAAATAATCTTGAACAGGAACGTGGCTGGCAGATATTGATGTGAAGACCCGTCCAAAAGAAGGAAAGAAGGAGTGCCTCACATTCCAGGAGCTGGGTATACAAATAAACACATGAAAACCCCCCGCAACCCACAGCAAACTCCCCCTCACCCTTTATACAATACCAGACACTCACAGCAACACAGGAAATGTTCAAACAGGACGCGGTAGACAAGCTTGCTGGGAATCAAAGACCAGGACAGGAACCCACAAGATACATGATACAGGACCCAACAACCCACAGCAACACCTTGGCCGACCGCAGATTCCCAAATCCCCAGGCCTTACTGTTATACCCCTACAAATCAGAGTCCTCAGACTCCCCACCCAAATCCGCCCTAGTGCTCTCAGCTGCAGTCCTGGGTGTGTTCCACCTTTGCTGTTCAGTTAAAGAACCCCAGTCCCGTTCCACATCCCCACTAGGCCAATCAAGGTCGCTGGAAAAACCAAAAAATGAGCTTTCGCTGGACTCAGCGTTTACCACATCCCTGACCTCCTGTACCAGCGCTGAGTCCAGCTCAGTATCACTGTCTTCTGAAGTTAACTCCACATCAAACCCCACAAAAGTCTCATCACTGGTAGGCTCCTAAGTATTTGTCGGATCTTCCTCCTATGCTCTGCCTCTTCCAAATGCTCATCACTTGCAGCCCTCTTTCTCCCAGCTGCAGGAGGACTGCCCAAACCTCCCTCTTCCAAGGTTATGTCCCACAAACTCTCCTCTGCCGAGTTACTACTTGTAGCAACTACAGACTCAGGTTGCTCAACCACGACACTACAGCTGCCTGTCATCTGACCGAAACACCATAGGAAACATTATAATCATCATCAAACTTACAGAAAAAAGATATATCTGAGTTCTTCTTTGTTTATTTTATTATATGTCTGTGTGATATGGCATCAAATTGTTGCCTATTGTAAGGCCGCTCTGAGTCCTCTTTGGGGTGAGAAAGGCAGGGTATAAATACAGTAAATAAATAAAGAATAAATTATCCCACCAAGGGGTGTTCTAGCACATCTGTGGAAAATCTGAAGGGCAAGAGGGTCCCACTGGTGGGAGGCTGAAAGCAGGAGTTGTTAGGGGTAGTTCTGGACTGTCTTGCATTTATGAAAGTATCCTACACCACACTGGCAATGGGAGAACAGATCAAATCTACTGATAAATATAGTACTTTGTGTATGGTGAGGAGAGAATCATAACACGTGTTTTAAACAAATATGCATTGTTCAGCATTTATACAAGATAAATAAGACTTGTTAATTGCTCATTCCCATGCTTATTTTCTATTTCTACCATTAATATTACATAATTTTAATGGACCATATGTCTTAGGTTCTGCCAAGAACACAAGGTGACTCCTCAGGAAGATTACAGTTGTATATGACAGATGGGACAAAATGAGCCAAGAAATTGAGCTAGGTTGGAAGTCCTGTTTGATAGCCTGCTTAGTGGCAAATGTCTCAATATGCCCTCCGGGTTTCCTCCCAGTCAGGGCCATAGCCAGGATTTTGATTTGGGGAGGGCCTACCAAACCTTTTGTATTGTTATCCCAATAACCCCATGAATAGTCTCCCTAAGCACCCCCCCCCCTTACAGGCTACATGCCTACTCCCAGTCTTCCACTTGTTGCTTCCTCACCCCTCTTCATATGTTTTTTCAAAAATAACCACACAATATTCCACATATATAAAGCATCCCATGGATAAATAAGTGGAAGTAGTGGCCAGATACAAGATATATCATTGATCAAGACAACCCAAAAGTGTTCTGGAAAATGGTTGCTTGGTTTGGTGACTACAGTCTTATAACTGTTCTTATAACAATCCTGAACTGTTTAAAACTATTTTAACTGGTTTGATCTGTTTTTCTTTAGCTGATTACATTGTTTAATACATTTTAGCCCTTTGAAAACATTGTGTTTATGTTCACTGCACTCATGATCTGAAGATCAAATGCTGCTTGTAGTTCCCAGTCTCAGGAACATACGATCTACAAAGACCAGGCACAGGGCCTTCTCTGCTGTGGCTCAGTCTCTTTGGAATACTCTTCCGCTTGAAGTCCGTATGCTCCAAGACTTACTAGCATTTCGGAGAGCATGCAAGACTTATCTGTTTAGGTAGGGCATCCCACCTGGCTAATCAGTTTTATATTTTACTGTTTTTACTGTTTTATTGTATCGCTCATGCTTGATGTGAGCCGCTCCGAGCCCCCGGATAGTGGTGGCCTACAAATTTGAAATAATAATAATAATAATAATAATAATGTTGAGCAGTTATGAATGTACAACCTAGGGTTAAGCACTCATGACTGTTTCATATTCATGACCCCTATATAACTCTTAATTTACAGACTATGTAGGGACCATGAAAGTTTCTCAATCTCCACTTTTACAATTCATATTGTATTTACAATTCATATTGAAAGTCACTGTGATTAACAGGGATCTGTTCCCCAGTTAATCGGGAAGCAGTTGGTTGACAGTCCCTTTCCCCTTGTATGAGTGCTCTGTTATGTAAGGGGGAATTTTGACAAAGGTCCCACTTCTGCTGTTGCACCAGGGACCAACAGACGGCTGATCAATAGGGAATAGACTTCAATTGATTGAAGTAGCTGCATCTTGGAAAGTGGGGATCAGGATGGGGTTCACAGTTTAGCCCTGTAACTATGGTATTTACACCTGTGTAAATCCACAATAGGATTTCGCCCCTTGTAAATAAGAGATGTTGATTTTATGGTATGCTTTCCTGAAATATTCAGACAGAAAGATGCTGGCATATACATTGGCATATTTAAATAAATGCATGCATACATCGTAAGATTGAAGCAAACTTCCTTATGCAAAGATTTTCACAGTAAAAGTGCCATTATAAGCCCTATAGAGATGTTATAATCCTACATAAGTTGAATGCACAAGAAGGGGCACTGCCCTAGGGATACTTTTTCTGTCATCACTGCCATCATCCTTCACACTTGGAAGGTGACCTTCTAAAAAAATTATGTCCCCAGCCCTGCCTCAATGTTGGCATTCTTATGTTGCACTTAGACCTAAGAAATAAGTGGCACAGCTAAAGATCGTTATTTTTATTATTTCTGTTCACCAAAATTATTCCTGTCAGATTTCCTGGTGAAATCCTCTCAACATCTGCCTCTGCCAGGTTTTTAAATTTTTTTATTTCTCCATCTAAGGGGGGAAGCACATTAAAAATACAATAAAACACATTTGTTCTGCCATTCTGAACTAAATAATGGGCTAAATGGCTTTAATTTAAGTGACAAATTGATACAATAATGCAACGTATGACCTCAGAGACTCTGTCGACTGCTGACCCTTCCTTTAGAAAGGAAAAGAATCAACTTCTCTCTCTTCCTCCCCCCCCTGCTACTTCTCTCTCTCTCTCTCTCTCTCTGAATCTTCCTTTGTTACTTGGCATTGAACTTTTTAAATTCATTTTTTCTCTGAACAGTTCCACGAGTCACTTTCGGCAAAAGTCACCACTGCCTTGGCCTTATACCTCAGAGATTGTGCCATCAACTTCAGCAGATGTGGGATCAAATGTTATATCTTCAGCCACTCATAAATGACAGACAGAATATATAACATGAGAATGGCAACAGATACAGTGAATCTTCCAGCAATCTAATCCTCCCAATAGAATAACTGCTGCTTCCCTGCAAAGTCTTGTCAGTACTGGTTTAAGAAAGAAATTGGGAGTGGGGAAGAACTTAAAGCATCTGGCTGCAACTTTTGCTCATTTCACATCTGGCCTTTTGGTGAGAAAATTGCATTAAACAATCTGGGCTTAATAGTACGAACCTGTCTTCTGTGACATTGTTAAAAAGATAATATTTCCATGTGTATATATACTATAACATACACACAGGCGCACACATATACATATGAGAGCAATAGATTTAATACCATGAGATGAATAAAAATGTCATGCATCTTCATCAGGCAAGCCTCCCTTTTTCATTCATCCATCTGCTAAGGAAATGAAGTATATACGTTATTTTTATTAGAGCACTTCAATATGGACCAGGCTGGAAATGATAATATGATAATGCCTAGAAACATTATCTGACATTATGTTTCTGAGAAAGAAAAATGTAACACATGGGAGGACCTCTCTTACCTTTCACCTAATTTTCCTGATCGAGTTGGAATAGAATAGGGGGTCCTATTAATACATTACTTACATACCATGGACAACATTTGTAGCATTTTGGAGGGTCCTTATAAGAGTAGTGGACTATGAATTTATTTCCCTTGGAATTGCTATTTTTTCTCCCCCAGAGACCAGCACAGCTCTTTTTGCATTTTTAAATATTCCTTAAATAAATATAAATACATTCCAGAGTACCTGCTCAGAATATATGGATCACACCTGCAACACTCAATATTAGCTGTCTCCCCCAGCAGCTATATAATGCCATGGGACATGTACAGTCTGTTTAGATCATGGTTCCCAACCTGTGGTCCATGGACTACCCATGGTCCACAAGAATTAAAATATGGTCCGCGGCCTCACTGTTGCTACATCATTACAACAAAAATGACTGGTCTCACAAAACTCTCTTATAGTGCCAAGTAGGCATGAGAAAAATGAAACGGAAATTAAAAGGATTCGTAAGAGATTCGTATGTAATGGGACTTTTGAGGTTTTACGTATCGCTGCCGCGATCCCGGAAGTAGACTTCCTTTTACGGTCCTTGAGGCCAACAATTTGCGTTATGATCGTAAGAAATTCTTAAGTATTAATTAATTAATTATTGTACTACTCACTTCTCCCTGTCTTCTCCCCCTCATTTCCTTCCCGCCTTCATTCAGCTTCTTCTTTTTCCCGCATTTCTATGAGGAACTGGAAGTGACGCTGCTGCTAGGTAGGCTAGGCAATGCATTCTGGAAAGTGTAGTCCTCCAGGCTTCCCCCCCTCCTTCTCTTCCCCGTTGCTCTGCTGCCATGCCCCATCACAGGGGCCTGCTTCACACACACACACACACACACACACACACACTTCTCCTCCTCTCTCTCCAGGCTTCCCCCCCTCCTTCTCTTCCCCGTTGCTCTGCTGCCATGCCCCATCGCAGGGGCCTGCTTCACACACACACACACACACGCTTCTCCTCCTCTCTCTCCCTGCGCTCTCTCAGATGCTTCTCTTCCCCGTTGTTCTGCCATGCCCCATCGCAGGGGCCAGCTTCAGCCCTCCAGGTACGTGTTTTGGACTTCAACTCCCACCATTCCTCACAGCCTCAGGCCTCTTCCTTTTCCCCTCAGCCTGGGCAAACTTGGGCCCTGCTCCCTCAGGATTGGGGTGAGAGAGAGGCAGCGAGGAGCGAGGGGCTCCTCCTCCTTTTCTTTTGCTGCTTCCAAGAATAGAATACCCCCCCCTCCCCTCCCTTCCTCCTTCCCTCCCTCCCTCCTTCCCTCCCTCCTTCCTATTTGGAGAGTCCCATCTAGAATTCAGTGTGGTTTATTCAAGTTTTGGCCTACAACTCCCAGAAATCCCAGCCAATTTACCAGCTGTTAGGATTTCTGGGAGTTGTAGGCCAAAACCATCTGGAATGCGCATGCTCTGGCATACGAATTACTAACGAATTTCGTTAGTACTTAAGTTACATTTCCGAAATTTTGGGGAAATTTTTTGTAAGTCTTTCTTTTACTAATCAAAAAAAAGCCCCCCCCCCCATTTGATATAAGAATCGCCATTTTAGGATTCTAAACCATGCCTAGTGCCAAGGCTTATTAAATATGGTTTTCTGTGGGTGAGCAGATGGCAACAGCTGGATGGCATATGTTCTGTATCAGAAACTAGAGCTGCTGTGGTCTACCCATTGCAGTTTTCTCAAACAGCACCCCAAATAACCAAACTGAATCTAAAGTCCATCAAAAACTGATTCGTAACCCTTTTGGTACTAATGTTGGAGAATGATCCTTGGTCAAAGTGGCCCCTGAACAAAGTGGTCCCTGGTTAAGTGGTCCCTGGTCAAAAGAAATGTTGGGAACCACTGGTTTAGACGTATGGCCAAAAGCTAGGAATTGATTGTTTTTCCTCTGGATTTATTGATTTGATCTGATTTTTGTTGTACCTTCTTCTGACCAAGGCAGCTCATGATATGACTAAAAACAGATACAAATAAAATACAAATATTAAACACTTTGTAATTTTGAAATGCAATGTGATTTATGGGTTTTTAATTTTAAAATATTGAAACACAGCATTCCCCATTACATGTTTGCCTTTAGCAGCCAGTTAGTGGATGAAAGTTGCCTGAACAACAATGTTTTTCCACTCCGAGAAGAACAGACAGGAAGAGGTTGCTGTTGGGTACCTTCAAGTTATTTTTGACTTAGGGGGTGATATGTGTCTTCACCAAAGGTGGATATTGGCAACTGGTAGCAACAAGTTTTGAGTTTTCGAATAATCCAAATTTCTGGATAAGGGAGACTCAACCTGCATATATATACTTTGGCTGTGGCAGATTTGTTACTTTCTCATTTGACAACATCTGCTTTGACATTCAGTCAATAATGACCTATTATAATTAATAAGATAAAGAAGTAAAGGGGTGCCTGAAGTTTTACATTTCTACTTTAATCTCTTTCGGGCATTTTTTTTTGGTGAATTGAGTGTATTTGTGTTCTTTTCAAAACACGCAAGTGTGCCTCTATCTTAAATAAATCAGTAGTTTAGGTAGAAGAAAGCCAGGATTAGGTTACTTTAATGTTGGCACTAGAAAAAGAATCACAAGAGGCAAGTAAAGATTACTATATTTAATATGTTTTCCCTTTGGTGTCAATTATTTCAAATCCCGGTTTCAGTTATTTCTATTAAAGTGTGGTAGTGATTGAGACCATGAATGCCCTTACAGAGATCAAAGACTACTAGAAGATTGATGTAAGCCTGAGAAATAAATTCTTTTCTATTCATTTATTCTGTACTGGCCCTTGAAGTAAAAGTCAGTGGCGTTCTCCACTGAAATGAAATGTGATTTACTCTCCCCACCTCACTTTTTGAACTATTTTGTATTTTTATTTTCTCACCAATTCTTCGCAAGACAGAACAAACTTCACAAAAAACTTCACAATACATTATCTGCTCAGCAGTAAGTCCCACAGAATGACAAGCAGTTTACTTCCAGGAAAGTCAATATGGAGTTTGCAGCATCAATGGAGCACAAACAAGGTGTCATTTACTTGGAATATCAATCCTGGGGTGCATCCAGACAGCCTCCCGCAATAAAGAAGGGGCTGTCCAGATGGCATCCTGAACAATCCTGAATTAATTTGCTACAAACCAGGAAAACCCTGGTTTGTAGCAAATTAATTAGATAGTGAATTTATTCTGCATCGGTTTATTATTTTCTCCACTTAATTATTTTAATTGTGCCATGATTAGGAATAAGAAAGAAAATTATCCTAACTTCTGTTTTGGAAGCTTGTTGCCTCTATAAGAGATATCAGGCTGATATACCGAAACAGAAGACATTAATTCTCTATTCATGTTGTAAACACTTTGTCTTAAAGGACTTCTCTTAGAGCTTCATGGATGCAGAGACAAAAACTCTACTTTTAATCTAAGAATCTAATGTGAACAGATATAATAAAACAGTTGTAGGCACAAAATGTTCCAGAAGGCAATTCATCATGACACTGTGCAGGAGCTTTCGAAGAGGTCACAGTGGAAAAGTGTCACAGAAAAAAGTGTGTGGTCTGAAGGGATCTGAAAGACAGCCAAGAGGTCACTTGAGAACAGGAAGGACAGAGCAAATTCACCTTGCCTCGTACATACTGAACATGTATCAAGAAATGTGGAAATGTCAAGAAGCTTTTAAAGAATTCATGTTTAAATGGTTGCATTTTACACATTTCTCTGCAGGGAGTATGAACAATTTGGAATTTAGAAGCACACAGGCCTTACTTTTAGATAACAGATAAGCAAAGAACATAAAAAACATGAATAGCACAAATGTTTTTGCATTGGTAACATACTAGAAATTAAAGATTCAGAAAACCTAGCCATTTACCATATATTGCCTGCCTGAGCGGTTCAACTAATAGAATTTCTGGAGGTCTCAATGGACCACCTAATAAACTTTGTTTTAAAAAAATCAAAGTCCAAAGTACATAATTCAGTCTGATTAGAATTTTATCATCAAAATTGTCATTGCAATCAAAATAATTACCATACCCTGAAACCTAAAAGGTCTAGGCCATGTTGATGAGAAAGGCACCTTCAAGTAATAATTTGTTTAGGTAAAGCTAGTATTCTATTATGAAACAAAAAGCTTTGTTAGCCTGACGACCCAGCCCTAGTCAAAATGAATCAGGAACAGATGAATTGCTGGTCCTAAATCATACGTGCTTGACTGTTCTGCAACTTAACCATGGAGGGAAAGGTGGCAGCGCCATCCTGGAGCCTGGAAAACTGCAATGGCAGTAGAGATTGATCAACTGAATCACAGAAGGCGATCCTGAGACTCAATCTCCATAAGGCCTACACCTGCAAAGATATGGACTCTATTGAAAGGTTTATTCTAAGGTAATCTGAACCAGCCTGAGATGCCATTTGGATGGAAACCATCATGTGATTTGGCCCTTTTGTAGAATCTACATCCCATAGCCTCCAACTAACCCAATTTGGTCATCTGTCTTACTTTTTCATGCCTTTGAAGTCCCGTGATTTTTTTTGCTCCTGATTAAAACCCACAATTTTGTGTTGTTTTGAAGCACTCGAAGACTCCCATGACTGTTCCATAATCAATTCAAAATACCTTTGACTTAAACATCGTCCTTCCAAATGTACAGAACCTATCTTGTTCATAACTTGGGGACTGCCTGTATACAGAGATGAAAAATGAATAATGTACAGTTTCAAATAGGATCCATTTCCCTCTAGGCAACAATCTGTTGTACCATGGCTATTTACTCTATATGTACCCTACCCATCACTAGGTACCCCAGGAATCCAGTGAGGTTTGGTTCCAGAACTCCACCTGGGTATCCCTTAAATAAATGGCAAAGTCAAAGTTTAATTAAAAAAAATAAATGTGTGTGTATGTGGGGAGAGAGAGAGAGCAAGGCAAAATTTTGAATAATATAAAGCATTTTTGACAACTGTAACCCATAGGAAAACTACTCATGTTGCTGTTGCAAAATAATCAACAATTGAGTTTGAAAAATTAATGTATTTCTATGAAAGCCTTGAAATGTTTGCAGCAAATGTTGCTATGAATAGGTCTAGCACAAAGTAAAATGAAAGCAACAGTTGGGTGCTGGCTCGTTTTTTAAAAGTATGTGCTCTTTAGTTAATTAATGAGATGTCTAGTCAGTGTTATGAGGTTCTTTTAACTAATTAATTTTGCCTACCCCTGTGCACATTTTTGTATGTCTAATGAATTTAATTACAAAATACACAGGCCAGCTGTTATTACCTAGTTCAGTCACAAAAGGCATTTACACTAATAGCTGTACCTGGAAATACTCAAAAATGGCCTTTGTCGGCAAGAGAACCTTACCTGGAAAAGCAGACATTTCATTGATTATTTAAGCCCTACTTAACTAACTAAATGCCACTTTTAATGTGCTTGTGATATACTTCCTCAATGCATCTGTGACTTGCTATTCTTGGCAACCAAGACTGAGATTTAAGAGACGAATTTTGTAATGGGGGGCCACAGTTTATCCAGCAGAAGTGGTTTCTCAAACAGCCCTAAAGAGTTGTGCTGATTTTTGTTTTTTTGGAAACCATGGACCATGACTCTGCAGTTTGATATTTGAAGAAATACTTCTGAATGAAGAATAAGATTTGTAGAAGGAGCCCACCTCCGTCTTCTTTCATTGTGGGAGAACATGAGACTTTGTTGGCTTGCCTCCTCTTAGATGTCCGCCAAATCAAGACATGCATTGTTATTAAACTCTTTGGGACTTTATCTATTCTAATTGTATATTTACATGGTTTTTTAAATGTTGTTATCTGCTAAATTGTTTTAACTGGACCCTTGTCATGGCTGGAGACCTTTGTGACATAGAAGGCAGGAGGGGACGGTTAGGGTAGCAATCAGAACTCCGGCCTCCACAGCAATTGTGGCAGGCCATGTGTGATCAATATTGGGGTCAATCCAGTGTACAACATGGCCGACTAGCCCCTGGTTATTAGTCAGTGTAGAGTCACCATTTGCAAATAGGATATTTCTAGCATGTTACCAATATGTTCTCATTCCAATTTTTAAAAAAGAAGTAAGGCATTATTAATTATTCTATTTCATGAGAATGTAATGTTATTACTTTGTTACCTCCCCAAACAACATGCTGAAGTAACACACTGCTTCCAAGCTCTGGGAATGGATGGTAGAGGCTCCAATTGTCCAGATTCAAGCATGACTTTCAGCTAACCTAGGGACTCTTATCCCGCTACAGTTGTGTTGTTTCTAAAAATGTGATGCAATCAGAATTGTTCTGTTTCATATCACATTTAAAACCTTTCTAGGATTACAATGTTTGTTTTCTATAAAAAGTTTATAACAATGGCATTATCCTTGCTACTTTTCTGGCTATTATCACACAATGTACACATAGACACCATACGCTCACACACGCTCCTCCCCAAAGAAATATAAATGACAACAGTCTTATGTTGAAAAAGGCCTAAGTGCTGGCAGATGAAAGCAAGCAGTTACACATCTATTCGTCTGATCTATCTGCCAGTGCTTCGTCTCGTGTCATCTCGATCAGGAAGCACTCACCTACACACACATAAAGGGGGGAGGGCATATTGCAACCTAAATATTCATTTATATCTGAAGGTGATCTGGAGGTCTAAAGGTAGACAAAAGAAAGAAGATGAGTGTTTATGAAATACTTTTTAAAAACTGAAGCCTCTTTGCACATATGTTTTCAGTCATGTTTGAGTATGATTGTGTGTGTGAGAGGGAGGGAGGGAGGAAGAATGAGAGAGAGGATCTGAATGGACTGAGGGGGAAAGAGCTGGGGCAGTAAACAAAGTTTTCTGTCCCTGATCACTAGAACACCTAGGACACCCACCAAAGCATTCCCATTGACCACCCAAAATTGGCATTAAAATGGACTTAAATTATCATATTGGAAACTGAAGCACAGCTGTTGCAGGAAATGAGGTTGTTAGTAGATATTTTGTGTTAATGAAAATAAATATTTTCAAAACACCATCAATCAGAGAACAACAGGATAGAACTTATATCATGTGATCTGCTCCAGCCCAGAACTATTATCCTTGGGTAATTGTTATTTATCTCCTTGGTGGCCTTAATCCAATTGGTAGTTCCAATTAGCCCCCATCCACACAGCTGAATAAAATCCCACATTTTCTGCTTTGAACTGGGATATATGGCAGTGTGGACTCAGATAACACAGTTCAGAGCATATATTGTGGGATTTTCTGCCCTGATATTCTGGGGGCCCTTCCACACAGCCTACTAAGGGAGAAAATCCCACAATACCTGCTTTGAAATGGGTTACCTGAGTCTACACTCAAATAATGTGGGATTTTTCTGCCTTGATATTCTGGGATATAGGGCTGTGTGGAAGGGGCCTATGTTATATAGGACCCTTCCACACCCTTGAATCAATGAGACTTCCCTATGTACTGTCCTACATATCGATTCAGTAGGTCTGCTCTTCAAACACATAGAATTTGGGCTATTAAGTACCAAATTGCTCTTAAGTGCCTTCTTGTGTAGGACCAGCATCAGTGCTAAAGAAATATGCATTGATGGTTCCTTGTGAGCTTATTTCCTAATCTCCTCGCTTCTCTTTCCTCTGGATAAAGAGACCATATGCACTTAGTTTTCAAACACCAAATCCTTTAGTTTTCAAATCCCAAACCTACAGACAGACAGAGTCGTAAAATTCCTTTCTCTATCCCTCCGTCTACACTATCTGAAGCCTAAAGCAGCTTAAAATTGTTTGATCGAGATGAGCACTGGGATGGTGTTGATGATTTCTGCCTTGGAAAGCTTTTTGAGATAACAGTCAAGTTCAACTTTTTTGCTAAGCCTCCCTCTGAACTTTTGGGATATAATTTTTTTAAGCTCAAGTTAAATCTTAGCGTGTGTGTGTTAAGCAGAAGGCAGGTTTAGCTAGCTTTGCCCAGTTCCTCTTCCTTCAGAATGTTTTAAATTTAAAAAATTTCAACCACCTCTGAGTGATTTGGAAGAGAGCTGTCTGCATAACACAAGCAAGCATACTTAGCATAGACCAATGTAAGGACTCACCCGTCCTAAGCAGGCCAAAACCTGCTTGGTAGTTTGGATCCCTGTTTGGAAAGTGCTGGCATCCATTTTAGTAAGGGAGTTTCAGCTAGCAGCCATCAGGAGAAGGTCAGAGCCAGAGGGGGGGGTGTGGCCTTAGAGTCACTCTGCTCAGATACATTTTCTTCCCTGTGATTGGCTGGGTGCCAGAGGGGAGGAGTTGAGCTGACTAGGAGAAGGATTCCTGTCAGAAAGATTGGAGTCTTGTGGGAGGCTTCAGATGAGAAGCATCTGAGGCTCGTGAGTCTTGTCTTGGGAGAGGCTTCAGATAAGTCGCATCTGAGCCTTCTCAGTCTGGTGCCAGGCTGCAGATAAGAAACATCTGAGCCTGAGGAGTCTTGAGCGAGGTTTCTAGGGGAGTATCATCAGAGCCTCTGCAATAGAGACTGACAGTCTAATCTATAGCTAACCACCACAAGGGAATAGGCTGGACTAAGGGGGTCAAAACCTAGCACTGACAGCTCTTAGGGCCAGGAGAGATTCCAGTGGTGACGCTTTAGTTTAGAGCCAGAAGGACTGACTGGAAATAGTCCGTTAGATCACCTTGTCATCTCTTGTGATAGGGAGACAGGTGGGGCTCTGAGACTGTGGTGCTAATCTAGTTATTAGCTACTGTTAACAAGACTCAGGGAATTGTCTATGGTATAGAAGTTCCAGTTAGTTACATCAGCTACCCTCTAGTTCAATGTTTCCCAACCAGTGTGCCGGGGCACACTAGTGTGCTGTGAGCCATCATCAGGTGTGCCATGGGAAATTGGAACCTCCAGAAGGGGAGGGGAGAGAGTCTAGTATGTTGAAGTATAAAAACCCTAAGAAACCTACCTCGATAAAGGCACAAAATTACAAACACCTGTTGTCTACTTGGTCTCTCCCTCTCCATGCATTGGGAAGGCCCACCTCCCTTTCCCCAAGTAGGGACCTCCTCTTGCCCCCCCCCGGGCCTAATGCTGGATGGTTCAGTCCAGCACCAGCCCCACCCCTCCCTCCCTCCTCTCCCTCCTCCCTGGTGCACGCGAAAACACTCTCGGCCTCCCTCCGACTCCCTGCCCGCCACTGCCGCCTTTCTTCCTGCCTGCTTCGCCAACCCCAAGATCCCCGCCCGGGCCACCCCGCTGACCCCCTAGGAGCTGCGCAGGTGGTGAGTGAGGCTCCTGCTCCCCACGACTCCAATTCAAGCCTGGCGGGGAGGGAGGGGGCAACCTAAGTGAGAGGGAGACTGGTCTTTCGAGACACCCCCCTCCAGAAACTGTAACTCCCAAATGTCAAGGTCTATTTTCCACAAACTCCATCTGTGTTCACATTTGGGCATATTGAGTATTCATGCCAAGTTTGGTCCTGATCCAACATTGTTTGAGCCCACAGTGCTCTCTGGATATAGGTGAACTACAACTCCAAAACTCAAGGTCAATGCCCACCAAACTCTTATAGCATTTTCTCTTGGTTATGGGAGTTCTGTGTGGGAAGTTTGTGTCTTTCTGCCATTCCTGCCAGGATATCTATGTTGTGTTCATCGAAATAGGCACAGGTTTCACACTGAGTGTATAAATACATTTAAAAACATAGTAACTATATGTATTACTGTGTTGGAGTGTCATTTTGTGTCATTTTGGTTGATGGTGTGCCCCAGAATTTTGTAAATGTAAAAAGTGTGCCGCGGCACAAAAAAGGTTGGGAAACACTGCTCTAGTTTACGTATTAGTTGGGGAGTTGGGAGACAAGTCTTAGTACTGTCTGTGGGACTGAATTTAAGATCTAAGAAGAAGCACTAGCCTTTATATAGAAACCACTACGCACCAGCACATTGTTTAGATCCAGTTAACCATCACGCTAATAATTAACTATTCTTTTTTGTAACCATACGCTCTTGTTGCCTCACTGAAGAACCAATACGATCTGTGCCTACTTGTTAGCCTGTTTGATAGTTAAATTCTTTTCTTATTAACTTTCACAAGCCTCCATCTTTCTGTCTTTTCAGTTTTCCTCACAGTGGGTGATTTGGTGTAAAGGGAGCCTAATTAAACATCTTAGTATTTAAATTAAATCCTGATCACAGATTAGGTTGGTGGCAGTAATTACTGGGAGTGTTAATGATGAATCTGCAGTGTCAAGTCGTGACAACCAACCACTTATATTTATTTGAAATATTTTTTAAAATCAAAGGAAGTTTGCCCTGCTCTGACCAATTCCCTGCAAAATGTCCTCAGAAGCACTTTAACTACCTGTTGGGTTGATCTCCCAACATCATCCTTAAAACCTTCCTGCTTAGATACATCCTATCTCTGTTCGTGCCCAGTGTTTATTCATTTTAAAATTTTAATATATTACATCTGGCTCAGCCATAAGGTTTTAATTTTTTGTGTTCTTGCCTATATGTGAATTATATTGATTGTACTGTTTTATTGTTTGCTGCTGTGTTGTTTTATTGATGTGTCATTGGGCTTGGCCTCATGTAAGCCTCCCCAAGTCCCCTTGGGGAGATGGTGGCGGGGTATAAATAAAGTTTTATTATGTATTATTTTTATTATTATATTAAGCATGAATGACAATGCACCTGATACTGCCATTGTATTTTCCAGTCTACTCTTGAATTAATCAAAACCAATTTATAATAAAGCTGTCTTGTAGTGGAACCCTTTCTCTGATAACACTAGTCAGGTCCTTCATTTTTGAAGAGGCAATCAGTCATATATATCTGGAGCAAGACAAGATGGGGAGATTGTTGTTACTTTTCCAGTTTGAAGCTACATTAATCTTAGCTGTATAGAGCTGATTGATATAAAAAGAACTAAGAGTCTCCCACTTTTATGTCATTTCATATCATTGTTTGCTGCTCTTGATTTTTTATTAGGTCTTATTTTAATTACGTTGTAGTATGTGCATTTATTTGTAGGTCACAGAGTTACATTTTATAATGGTACACTTGGGGGGAGGGATCATGCAATTACTAAAAGCATACATTTCCCTACAATTTTAGTTCTAACAATTTGAGTACTGCCATTAATATGTCATTTTTAAAATAAGTTTTCCTTTAGAGTTTAGAAAATAACATTTTGTAGAAACTAGTTCTGTAATATATTATCAAAGGTCTTTTCAGAGACATGATTTCATCTTAACTGAATACCTTTATCATTATTTTCAAGACTATTTGTTTAGAAAAGCCCAGCTTCTATTCTGTTTATGGCTTTTTTGGTGAACATGTTTATTTTACTTGTTATTTAGGCAGAATTTTAAGAGTTGTGTAAAGTGCTTCGCATTTCTCATTTCCTTTATCCACACATTGTGAAGCACTTTAAGTTCCAAAAAGTACAGAGGCTTCCAGGAAACTTCATGGCCGAAGATGGATGTCTCACCTTTGAGCTACAGAAGTAATGTTGCTGGTAAATGCTCCACTTTGTGCTTTAAGATTTCTGCAATAGACCTTCTTCATTTGGTTGCCTTCAAAGTCAGGAATCCTGCAAGGCCATTTCCAATTAACTCACCCACCAGCCACCAATTACATGATGATATAACTTTGCTGCCACCAATCTAAATGTAATCATCTACGACCACACCATTCACTCTTCCAACCACCAGTGTCAGTTCACAGAGCCACTCAAAAATGGAGAGCAACTCCAACTTAAAGAGTGATGGTTATTATCCAGACAGACCCCCTTCTTATATTGAGGCACAGAAAGACACACTGAACTCTTGTGGTAGAAACAGATTTGTGAAGTTTATTTGAACTAGAACAAGAAGGCTTCTCAGATACTAGGAGAGGTTCAGATGCTTAGTAGTTTCAGAAGATTATCAAGCTGTTTCCTTAAAAGAAAATGGTTCCTTAACTTGTCTTCCACAAAACTATGTTCACTCACAGGTGAACAAACCGGGCTTTTTAAAACCCCTTAGTCTTCCCTTCCAGAGGCTCCTAATATAAGCAGTCTGTCCCTTAGTGGCTCTCTTAAAATATAGCACTTCTCCCCAGAGGCTATTTTTAACACACACACAGACACCAAGGTTTCTCCCTCCAACCTCCAAACACTTCTTTTCGCCATCTCCGACTTCTCCCAGTTCCCCCAGACTACTGCTCTCACTGGCACCCTCTACCTTCTATAGCTAGGCAACACTCTCTAACTCCCCCCCCCCCCCAATAAATAAATATATAAATCAGGCATCACTATCATATAAGGAGAAGGCTGTTCCCTCCACCTTTCGCTTGGATTAGGCCTTTTCTCCCAGGGCCTAGAAATATTCCTACACACTAGCCTGGCAAGATAGGCCCATTCTGTTACACCATTATACTAGTATTTTTTTCAACTGTGCATTTCCACTGCATGCCAATCATTTCACAAGTACACATACACACAACACACACTCTGTCTCAAATGGACTTTAGGTCAGGAATCACTATAGTGGTCTTTATGTCCATTGGCAAAGGCTGGATGTCCATCTGTCGGGAATGCTTTTATTCTGTGTTCGTGCATGACGGGACTGGAATGGATGTGATCTCTTCCAATCCTATGATTCAAACTGTAAGATTCAATATAACTATATTGTTATATATTTGTGCTTCATTAGAAATGTACAATATCTTTGTCAATGCAGTTAAATCTGACACATGGTCAAGCTGTTATACGGAACCACACCATTGTCATTGCTAGCCAAATGTCCATTATGACTGACAGAGATATTCTCCATATGTGCTCTAAGTTCTTAAATGGGAGGCCATAAACTACATCGCAAACCTTATATGTGCAAAGCATATGCTGTATCACTGAACTACAGACCTTCCCCACCATGAATTCTTGTCTCTCTACTAGCTTTGAAATGCTTGCACCCATATTTCATATTATAGCCTGGTAACAGCGAGTTAATGCAGCAATGACTTCAATATACAAAGGTTATGTTTCCAGCAACCCTGAAATTACACTGAAATCAAGAATTTAATTGACTTTTCAAACCCATCCAGGAAGAAACTTGTACAGCCTCCCCTATAATTTCCATCCTGCTTGTCTCCCACACTTTTTATAACCTTCTTTTAATGCACTTTTTAAAAGCAATGAATCTCCAGGGGTGGTGTGGGGGGATCCAGGCAAAGTGTTTTATAACCCTAGAGAACTTCTGAGCAAAATGTACGCTGCTAGCCATATTTCTGGCAGTACTGAATGATGAGACAAACTAGTTTTCGAGGAATCAAAGCCAGGACACTTGAAAGTCTGGTACCTCGTAACAGATACTATTCAGTTCAATGGGCCCAAGCAATCTATGGAGATTTGAAGCTTGTCATGAAACTTCATTATTTCTGCTTATGATACTAATTGCTTACAAATCGTCCTGATACATCCAGAGAGAGTCTTCAAATGTTTATTGCCTGTGTAATTCATAATGAGGTTCATTTCTGTATACGTTTTAAGTCAATTTAGGCTCATTTACTCTGCAGAGTTTATCAATAATAAAACTTTTTCCCTTGCCATATTACTGTGATGCACATGGTATAACAAAAATTAATAGAGCTCTACCAAAGATGCACATGCTGATCAATATTATGGGTTATGGGGTTCAAAAAGGAAATAAAAATATGTTTATATTTTCTTTTTCTTCTGTTTTCTCTTAGGTGAATGGAAAGAAGACTCCTAGAAGAATCTTGCATTCAATAGAAACTTTCAACAACTGGAGAAGGAAGGAGATTTTTATCCCTTCAAGCCATTTACATTCCACATACTTCAAAAGCAGTGCTTCACAAATTTTGGTCTGTCATTTGGATTGGACTTTAACTTCCAGAATTCCTACCTAGCATGAACAAAGGTTATGAATTCTGGGAGCTGAAGTCCAATTTTTTTTCTAAAGGTTCTGCCAACCCTATAATATAACCCACTTGTTGACTCGGGCCTTTTTGGCCCCTTCTACACAGCCAGATAATCCAGATGATCAAAGCAGAAAATCCACATTATCTGATTTGAACTAGATTATCTTAGTCTACATTGCTATATAATCCAGTTCAAAGCAGATAATGTGGATTTTATACAACTGTGTAGAAGAGCTGTGTACACTGCCATATAATCCACATGATCAAATCAAATAATCAAGATTATTTGCTTTGAACTGGATTATATGAGTCTATACTACAATATAATCCAGTTCATATCAGATAATCTGGATTTGATATGGAAGTATAGAAGGGGCCTAAGAAGATGGCTGCAGGAAGTGAAAGGGGAATCTACAAAAATGGTCTTCCCTCTTCTGCCATTAGCAAAGGCATTCCAATGAGACCATGAGAAAAGGGTATTTGAAATCAATTATTTAATTTCAGTTTCAGTGAATAGTCTTATTATTTATATAGACTTGGAAAGCTATACCTCCTTTTTAAAAATTCAATGTTTATCCCAAAAGGCCCTCAAGGGGGCCACAAACATTTTCACCATTTAACATTAAAATACTAAAATTTATTAAAATTTTATATTTGACCATCTCTGTTTTTATGTTCCTCTGGAGATGTATCACTCCTGATTTATTAACGGTATATTTTTCATAGAGAGATTGTCTGACATACTGGGTCCCAGGGAAATGCACAATACATGTCAAAAAGGTATGCAAACACCCAATTTACATCCAACTATTAGTTGCAAACAGAGGTGAGACAACAGGAAGTGGAAGGAAATCTAACCCCCGGAAGGAAAATTTGTTCCTGTAAGACTTATTATGGGGGGAAAGTGTCTCGACTGAAGTTTTATCACTAAGACTTGTTTCCATGACAACCCAAATTTTTCAAAGTCCAATTGTCACAGTGAAAGAAAGGGAGGTGAAATCTTCTGAACAGGGGCACATATAGGAAAACAAATACCACAGGGATGTTAACACTTCCCACTTTCCTATACACACACGTATTTGGCTGGAGTTTGATCTTTAAAATGTACCTGTTCCAATTTACATACAAATGCCATTTGAAAACAAACCTACAGAACCTACAGTATCTTGTTCATATCCCAGGGACTGCAGGTATACAGATATGCATAAATGCAAACCAGTCCTGCCTATCAGGTTTCAGTTCCTCTGTTGCTATAAAACAGGGCCTCCCAAAATACTGGGGTCTGGGAAAACCCCTCGAGTTACCTCTCTGAGTCCAAAAGACCAAGATCACAAGTGATCACAACTGACCCCATAATCAATTCCTCATTCCTCTCTCAATGACTCATAAGTATTAAAAAGGGTGCAGCCTTTGGCAAAACAGGCTATGAGAATGCCACTTTCTGCCTCTGTCTATATCAGATCTCTCCCTGGAAATCCTAAACCCATTAAGTTGGAAATATTGTCCTACTATGGGAATCTTCTTCTTTGCCAGTCAATCAACAAGCATTGTGTATCAAATTAATCACTGGGATCAGAAAGAGATAGCACAAATACAGGAGATGAACTCCAAAATTCCTGAGAGAGAGAGAGAGAGAGAGAGTGAGAGAGTGAGAGAGTGAGAGAGTGAGAGAGAGAGAGAGTGAGAGAGTGAGAGAGTGAGAGAGAGAGAGAGAGAGAGAGAGAAAGAGAGGACATGCTTATCAGTACGAGGGATGTCAAATTTGGAAAATTCCCCTGACATCTTGCCTTGGCTTACAATGCAATAAATTGGCTTCTGGTCCTGCAGTCAAGAAATCAGAAGATGTTTACTTCTTGGGAGGAGAGCAATGACCAGTCTTGATAAAATAATGCACATGGGCAAAAAAAGATCTGCATAGTTAAATCAATGGTATTCCCTGTAGGAAGCGATGGATGTGAGAGCTGGACCATAAGGAAGGCTGAGCAAAGGAAGATAGACGGTTTTGAACTGTGGTGCTGGAGGAAAATTCTGAGAGTGCCTTGGACCATGAGAAGATAAAACCAGTCCATACTTCAGGAAATACAGCCGAACTGCTCATTGGAAGGAAAGATATTAGAGGCAAAGATGAAGTACTTTGGCCACATAATGAGAAGACAGGAAAGCTTAGAGAAGACAATGATGCTGGGGAAAATGGAAGGAAAAGGGAAGAGGGACCAACCAAGGGCAGGATGGATGGATGCTATCCCTGAAATGACTGGCTTGACTCTGATGTCGACAGGGAGCTCTGGCGTGAGCTGGTCCATGGGGTCACGAAGAGTCGGAAGCGACTGAACAAATAAACAAGGACAACCTGCCCTCCACCCTGCATGTCTCTTTTGGAACAATAGGAAAAGGTTCCTGACCATATGAGCCATTCAGTAGTGGAACTCTCTGCCTCAGAGTGTGCTGGAAGCTCCTTCCTTAGAAACTATTAAACAGAGGCTGGATGGCCATTTGTAGGGGCTGTTTTGATTGTGCTTTTCCTGCATGACAAGGAGTTACATTAGTTGGCCCATGTGGTCTCTTCCAACTCTATGATTCTAAGAATCAATCAGAGTTTGGCATGCTGAGTGAACCCTGAAATTTCCGACAACACCTCCCACCTCTTGAAATTTAGAAGAATACATTTAAAATGGACTCCAGTTGTATCACTTACTAATTCCAATTGTATTTCTGTGCACTTCTTGTTTGATAAGAATGCAATTTTCTAAAAGAATGTAAGTAGAAACCAACATCACAAAGTCTGGAACAATTTCTCTTTTTCCTTTCACTGTAGCCTTTATGCTTTATGTTCCCTTGAAATCTACTTTGGAAAATACACACACACTTCCTGGAGCAGATTTTGATGGTTCCTAAGAAGATGCAAGGCAGAAGTTAGAGCATATTTCCTTATAGCTCTGCTACTAAAATGTAAATAGAAACATGTTCACACATGATCACATAACACATATGAAACAGTCTAAAGTGCAGAAATGTGCAGAAGGTGTAGAATTTTTGAATTTAATAAAGAAAGGAAGTGGAACATTCATGAACTTTGAGCATCAACAAAAGTCATTGAAAGTGAAAAGTGATTATATTTGAGATTATTCAAGCTGCAATAGGTAAAAAAGAAATGCAATTTTGTATGAATGGAAATAGCTGTTTGGTATTTTGAAATAGTAGGTCAAGGAAACTAACTTTGAGGTGCTGATGGGGTTATTGCAAGTGGCAACATTTCTATGGCAGAATAATATGAAGTCTTATTTGATGTCTGTGCTTTAAAGTCATCCCCAAGGTACATATCTTGTAGTACCAGCCCAAGGCAGCATCTCCTGTTCAAGGCTTTGTTTTTCATCAGATGTTCATGTTGTGGTGAAGAATTTGTGATGTCTTGCTGGACACAAACAGTATGATAAGAAAATATGTGTATGACAAGATATGTTGACAACATCCATTGATTTCAAGGGTGATTTCCCAAATAGTGAAAAAAACTATAAGGAAAGGCAAATCATAAGAGAAAAAACCTGGGTGGAGAGAGCCATAATAAGAGCGCAAGTGAAGAGTCAGTAAAAACATTGTACCTCAACTTCTTCCAACCAGTTCTAGATGGATCTCCACCTTGTTACAAGCTGCCTTAAATCCCAGACTGGGGAAAATATAGGGTATAAACAAATATAACAATAACAATAATGCTATCCATACTCAATCACAAAGGAAAGGTAACTGATGCAACTGTTTGAAATATGCGTGTGTGTTTTGTTAAAGATAAATGTCCCATAGTGCAGATGTTATTTGTAAATTCCCCCGATCATAAGATATTGGTGTGTGAATCAAAGTTTTCTTTGTGGAAAAGACCTTCCAGGGTCAGATTTGTTATAACCAAAAGTTATTTCTACTTAAGGAGAAAGCCATATTTTCTACCCAGTAATTCTATTCTGCATTGTCCTCTAGGATTTATTTGTTTATTTATTTATTGTGTCAGAAGCAAAATGAGGGTAAAGTTGTAATATATTTAAAAACACAAATTAATAAAAACTTGGCATTATACTAGCCTCCTTCCAGGATCATAACAAATCTGGACGTCCCCTGGACAATGCCTTTGTAGATGGCTGATTCTCTAACACCAGAAGCAATTTGTCCTCTAGGATAAAAAGCCTACATAGAGACAGAGAGCTTTTAAAAGGTAACAATATTGAATCTTATAATTGCATTATCAGTGAAACAGCAAAGAAAATGTTAATATTTTAATTAATTAAAAAGAAAAAATAATAAAAAGAAAATAAATAATATTTTTCTTACTTAAAAGAGAATAGAATATATGGAAAACTACTATTGTCACAGACATTTGATTTAATCTTCATGCTACTTCTTTAGAGGAAAGACAAAGATGACATCTTTTCTCCCTACCAGAGTTCATAATTCATAAAAGAGAAGAACTTCCATTAAATGTAACCTTGATTACATTCTACTGATTACATGGTTTTATTATTTATCGAAAGCTAAAATTTTGATACGCCTCCATTTTCAACTAACAAAAGAAATAAAATAATTCCAATTCCTTTTGAAATTAATCAACATTGTCAATTTGTTCATTTTGGAAAGGTTTTTCATCTTCCTGAGGCAGTCTACATTAGTTAGTAACATTGAATCTTTCCATCTTTAAAAATAGCATCTTCTATAGTTTTATACAGGGGATATAACATAGAAACCTACCATTAACAATATGTATACAATGGCTAGATCCACTCTATAAGTGCAAACCCAGCCATGGCTGGATACATTAGTTAAATAAAAGTGGAAGAAAGGCCATGGTAAATTGTGGTACTGTGAAAATTTAATAAAGTTCCAAGTGGATTTTATATAGTTCTTCACAGATATACCTGCACCCCCGCAACTTAGGCCCCTTCCACACAGCTGAATAAAATCCCACATTATTTGCTTTGAACTGGAATATATGGCAGTGTGGACTCAGATAACCCAGTTAAAGCAGATATTGTGGGATTTTCTGCCTTAATGTTCCAGGTTATATGGCTGTGTGGGAGGGCCCCTAGATCCCATCAATGTAAAAGCAGCAGGTGCATTGTTGTTGAGTGCCTTCAAGTCATTGCTGTCTTACAGCAACCTTAAGACATAGCAATTTCAGGGTTTCTTGGATAAATTTGTACAGAGGGGGTGTCCTTGCTTTCCTTTGAAGCTGGGAATGTGTAACTTCCTAAATGTCACTCAGGGCCTCATCACAAAGGTCAGGTGAAGTGTCCCACTTTCTCTGACTTTGGGGAGAAAAAAGAAGGGTAGGAGGGCAAATCTGTCACCCCATATGCAGCTCCCTCTTGGCAACGCTTTCCCCATCACACAGAAGAAGTATAACCGCTTCATCTGAGCCAACTCAACACAGGGAGCCTCTCATGTTGTGAGGGAAGCCTCTGGCAATGTTTTGACCTCAGTAGGGGACCGGACCTCCACCAGAAGTCACACAACGTTGTGTGATGGCCAGCATGGGGCTCCATCCAGAAAACAGGGTGAACGTGTCCTAGGATACCTTTTTCAGTGTGATGAGGTCCAACACTGAGACCCACTTGGAACATAGTGGGTCTCAGTGGGTCTCAGCAAGTGCATGCATAACCTAGAAAATTAGGCAGAAGAAAGTGTTTAAACATCCATAATGGAAAAAGTTAAACGGATAAAATCCAGGTGCTATTTTTTTTAAAGAAGTGGTGGGAGAAACCATGTTCACTGTCATATTTCACATCTCTCATTTCTATAAAGAAGTTGATATACTCAGCAGCTTAGAATGTGGCAAAAATTAAAAGGGAAGTACCAAGAAGTGACAGCTGAGCCCAAACAAGCAGACCAAAAGAATGTACAAGGTCAGAGGAAAGACGTCTTATTAACACAACAAAGAACCTGTAGCAAAGCAATTGCCAGATCAATTACATCAGTGGAGGTGCCAAGAATTTATTTGGGGAAGAAAGGGGAGAATAATGGCCATTTCAAAGGGCAGCTCAGCAAGGCAACTGATAAACAGTCAACATCTGGGCAGAATTATTTCTAAAAGGTGATGCCCTATTTGTACTTATGGAATGCAGAATATTTTATTTTTGAGTAAGCAGACCTGTATGGAACAATGTCTGCTGCTGATACAGGAAAGTTAAATCAAAGTTACCATTGTACAAATGACTGCTACCATTTACTCAGCTAACCGAAGTATATGCAGACCTGAAGTACATAGGACAAGCATGGGATTAAATGAGAAAATCCCTTTTATTTTAATAGGAGACACACATGAATCAGTTCACCTTTCTTTTTCCTATGGCTAGCAAGAAAATATTGTGAAAATCCTAATTTATTAAAGTAAACAATTTGGATGCTTTGTTGAGCCAAGCTCTGGAGTACCATTTCATTGCACTTATCATAAAGACAACATGCTCATGAAGCTCTATAGTGACAAATGCAAAATACTCCACTTAGGCAGAAAAAAATTAAATTCAAAGATCCAGAATGGGGGACACTTGGCTTTACAGAAGTACATGTGAAGATCTTGGAGTCCTCATAAACAACAAGTTAAACATGAGCCAACCATTTCATGTGGCGGGAAAAAAGTCAATGGGATTTTGGTCTGCATAAATAGGAGTATAGTGTCTAGATCCAGGGAAGTCATGCCACCCCTCTATTCTGCCTTGGTCAGACCACACCTGGAATACTGTGTCCTATTCTGGGCACTGCAATTGAAGGGGGATGTTAACAAGCTGGAAAGTGTCCAGAGGAGGGTGACTAAAATAATCAAGGGTCTGGAGAATAAGCCATATGAGGAGTGGCTTAAAGAGCTGGGCATGTATAGCCTTCAGAAGAGAAGGCTGAGAGGAGACATGATGGCCATGTATAAATATATGAGGGGAAGTCATAGGGAGGAGGGAGCAAGCTTGTTTTCTAATGACCTGGAGACTAGGACATGGAATAATGACTTCAAACTACAGGAAAAGATATTCTACCTGAACATTAGGAAGAACTTCCAAATAGTGAGACCTTTTCACAGTGGAACTCTCTGCCGGAGAATGGTGGGGGCTCCTTCTTTGGAAGCTTTTAAGCAAAGGCTGGATGGTCAGTGGTCAGGGGTGCTTTGAATGTGATTTCCTTCTTCTTGACAGGGGGTTGGACTGGATGGCCCACATGGTCTTTTAATAAGCAAGAACCTTGGAAGAACACCTGTTCTCTTTCTTAAAATGTATATTCAGTATTCGCAACAAAGAAACAATAATAATCACAGTATTGACAATTAACACAATGTATTCATCAATTGTTCAGATTCATCAATCATTTAGAGTGTAACATGATATTCAAGAGATCAAAAGTCCATAAAGAATAAAGTATAGTCACAAAACTGTAGAATCATAAAGAGTGGAGCCAATTCATATGCGGTGGAAGCCGGGTTGACGGAAGTCGCCGGGTTCCCGCTCCGTGTCAAGTTTGGCATTTAAGGCATCCACATATCTAAAATAAATGAAACAGGTTCAGGTAATAACAAACAGTCCAGTCCAACACACAATTCTTATATAACATAACATAATGAGCAATGATACATACCAGTCATGGTACATGCGTACAGGCACGGGCCACACTCGTGAGTGAGGCACAGTGCTAACATAACACAAAGTATTTAACAGTCAAACATAATTGCATGATAGTATACACCAGTTGTGGGGAGTATTGCATTTAATTAAGTAATGAGGAGATTGAGAGACCTTCGTTTAACCCTTGAGGGTATTCTGTGGAGAGGGAGGAAATCCACCGGGTTTCGGCCCGTATTAAAGCAATGTGCAAATCAGAATGCGAACTGGTAGTGACTTTCTCAATACAAGCAAATTTCAAATCTTCAGGACGATGTTTAAAATCAAAAAATGAGTGTACAAAACAGAATCACGTTTCCCCTGTCTAACGCACGATTTGTGTTCAGAAATACGTAAGCGAAAAGCTCTTTTGGTCTGACCAATGTAAACAAAGGGGCGGGAACAACAACATTTGAGGTCGTAAATCAGTCCGGAGGTATTGCAGGTGGCAAAGCATTTAATCGTTGCCTGAGTGTTGGCATGTACATTTCTAATGATGTGATCTCGACTAATATTATTGTATGCACTGCAATGACCACATTGCTGTGAGCCTGGAGTCAAGGAGCTTGTAAGGGGAGGAGGGCCGAAAGTTGAATGGATAAGTAAGTCTTTAACATTACGGGTGCGTTTGTAAGCAATTAAGGGTGTTTTGTTCAAGCCTGGGATGTCAGATACTAAATCCCAGTGTTGATAAACAATCTTTCGTAAATGGTTGCAATGGGGAGTAAGGGTGAGGGGCCATACCACCCTGTCTAGTGCAGGTTTTTGACGAGATTGTAGTAAAGAAGTTCTTGGCATATTGTTGGCCGTCTCCTGGGCTTTAATTAAAATGTGTTTAGGATAACCCCACTGAGACAAGTCTGTCATTAAAGAGGCTGCAGCCCTGTGGTAATCAGTTGGAAATGAGCAATTTCTTTTAAGTCGTAACAACTGGGAAAAGGGGAGGTTTTCCTTTAATGCAAAAGTGTGAAAACTAGAGTGGTGGAGAAAGGAATTCCTAGCTGATGATTTTTGTAAGTTTTAACCTTCAACAAGTTGTCCTTCCTGAAAACAGATACGTCTAAGAAATTTACAGAGGTGGAATTGGCACACACTGTAAAGTGTATATTCTCGTGCCAGGAATTCATCCACGTAGTAAAGTCAGTGATATTGGTGTTGCTACTAACGACGGCAAAAACGTCATCGATGAAACGGTAATACATCTTAATGTTCATGGCCATGGGATTTGTAGTACCAATGTGTTTCGACTCCAAGTTATTCATAAAGATATTGGCTACACTAGGCCCTAGGGGGGACCCCATAGATACACCGGATTGTTGGAGGTAATAAATACCATCAAAGGCAAAATAATTGCGTTCAAACACGCAGTCCAGTAAATCAATAAGAAATTCAGTTGGAGGGATTAAATTGGATCATGAATCCCATAAGTCCTGGATAATTACTCTAACTTCGTCTAAAGGTACAAAATTATAAAGGGCTGTAACATCGGCTGAGATCAACATATCCCCCTCCTCAAGGGGAAAATTTTCCACTTTATTTATAAAGTCTGTGGTGTCCCGTAAAAAAGAGGCCCCAGAGGAAGCGTATTGTTTTAAATGAGAATCAAGGTAGCAGGCCATGGGGAAAATCATGGAATCTGAGCTGGAAATTATAGGCCTACTGGGAGGCGAAGTTAAACTTTTATGCGTTTTAGGTAAAATATAAAATTGTGCAGTGCAACAGTTTTTGTGAATAAGAAATTTCGTAAGCTTGTCATCAATAAAATTTAACGATGCAGCATTATACACAGTAGTGGTGATGATTTTAAGGAATCTGCTGTAAGGATCCCCTGGTAATTGTAAATAAAATCTGGAATCAGAAAGTTGTCTGTGGACTTCCGCTAAATAATCTGTCTTACGTAAACAAACCAAACTTCCACTCTTTATGATTCTACAGTTTTGTGACTATACTTTATTCTTTATGGACTTTTGATCTCTTGAATATCATGTTACACTCTAAATGATTGATGAATCTGAACAATTGATGAATACATTGTGTTAATTGTCAATACTGTGATTATTATTGTTTCTTTGTTGCGAATACTGAATATACATTTTAAGAAAGAGAACAGGTGTTCTTCCAAGGTTCTTGCTTATTGTTACGCTGAGGTGATAACAGTATTATTTAGTTGTACCACATGGTCTTTTCCAATCAAGGATTCTGTGATTATCTAGTAAGCCTTAAGGTGTATCTACACTGTAGAATTATTGGAATAGCCCTCAAATTGTTCTTGTAGCTTGTTGCAGCTCTAACATGATGTTGATATAGCAAAGGGCACTTCACCTGCAGAGGAATGTAGAGCCAGAGCTTGGAAAGTTACATTTAAGAATAAGAACTAGAATGCAGGCTGATACCTTCTGTATCTAAGCAATGTTAGGCTGATGATATTTTAACGAACCATCACACTGATACTTTTAAAAATACATTATAACCTCTGCAAGAATGGATACAAGGTCAAATCCAATATGTAAGCAACAAGGAAGAAGTAACTAATAAGAGTAAGCTTTTGTGAATGGAGAACAATTGATTGGTTAATACAGGGAGACTCTTACCTCCAACAGAAAATTGAAGAAGGGAGAACCTAAGTAGGGAAGGAAACAACATGAATAAGTAGTTGAAAAATGGTAGAAAAATATGTGTTTGGGGGGTGTAAGGAAATCCTGAGACTCAAGAAGTAACAAGAAACTTCACAGTTCAATTGTTGCCAAAGAATAACTCATGAACTATGAATAGTCTTCAAAAGCAGGTTGCAATGATTTTCTCACAGTGGGAAGAAAATTGCTAAACATACTCATAGCTTAATTCAAAAATAAAATTAGTGAAGAATTGCATTACTAAGTCTGAGTGACAGCGGCAGAGACAAATAATACCGGAACAGCAAAATTAAATGCAACTATAGCAGGTATAGTCCCTGGTGCTAAATATGCATGAGATATTCAGTGTTATCATTTCCCTATTTTGAACAGCATGTTTTCCTTTGAAAACAATTAAAGATCTAGTATGATTATATAAAGAAGGAAACATATTTCAATTAGAACGGCAAGCCAAAAGGCAGGAGTGAAATGAAATGGCCATGCATATTGTATTTAGCTATTTTATGTCAATATATAAAATAAAGATGCACAGCAATGTGAAAAGACTAAATTGACTCCAATATATTTTCCCATATTCAACACTGATTACTTCTAGAATCAGTCAGTAATTATGCCCAGCAAAAGGGTCACTTAATGCTAGTAATTTTTATATTCAAAAATCCTTCAGGGTGTCTGTGAATGGTCACTTGGAGCAAAAGGTTACATAATAGTCTTTAGCTCAAAGTTCCTTCTAATTATTTTTTCCCTTTTAATCTGGCTTTATTAAATATATATTGGAAGGAATGATAAAATTTCCTCTGGCCTTTCCTTAGCATGCAATCCTGAGCAATGAATATTAATAGCATAAGGGGTATTATTGGAATAATTTCCTTTTCATAATGTATAATAAATGAATAGAGTCATATGCACATTTCTTGCTAAAATGCCTTGGTGGGTGCTTGTTAGTTCCTGACACAGTGGTTAAAAGAGTGAACAATGAGGCAAGGAGTGACTGGTTCAAACTGCACAATTGTCATAGCTCTATGCAACAAATGTAGCATGTATCCATGCACAATCATAAAGAAGAATTAAAGTGAGCTACCTTATAGAGCTGCTGCATTATTAATGAGTCCATCAGCATTTGTGAAGGCACTTTTCACAACTGTGCTATTAAAAAATAACCATAAACTCTTGAGGAAATGTGGTTAAGGATCATTGTTTATATGTATATACAGTAGGTCCTCCACTTTCATAAGGGTTAGGGGCATAGACCTCAGTGAAAGTGAAAATACCACAAATAAAAACCTGCCATTTTTAAAAATCTAAGAGAACATCTCTCTAGGAATCTCGAAGTTCTACAGTGAGATTCCATTGTCAACTTCCACCAGATGTTGCTCATAGAGTCACACTGGAAGAACTAGAGATTCCTACACAGATTGTATTGATTGAATTGTGAGTTATCAAATCAACAAAAGTTAAATCTACAATTGTGGAGGACTGTTTCTGGAATATTTATATCTTGCGCTTCCTCCAATCAATTCAGTGAGGCATCTAAGAGTCTCCTACACTCTGCTTGATCCTTGATCATAAGAGAGTACTGGCCCAAGTCACTCAGTGACTTAGACTGTTTAATACAAACTGTTAAATCCCAGCTCAAAAGTCTAATCACTATGCCATCCTAAATCTGCACAACACACAACAATTTTGGATAATCGCCTCTCCTTCTGCCAGCAGGGATTTGGAGGTCTAAAGGTGTAAGATGAGATCTATTGGAGTTACAGCCCACTGACCAGGATCCCCTTGTCCTGATCAGGTGGTTTTTAGTGTCTCTACATCAGAGTGGAGATAGGGACAGACTGGGGATTTTGTTGGTGTACCAGCCACCTCGTTGCTCAACAACCTCACTACCTGAGCTGTTGGGATTGATCTCAGGGTTGGTGTGGGACTCCTCTAAACTCATGGTTGTCGGGGACTTCAACATCCACACCAAGACAACCCTTTCAGGAGTGGTTCAGGACTTCATGACCACCATGACAACCACATGGCTGTCTTACGTGATAGTTGGCCCCATTCAAAAGGCTGGACACACTCTGGACCTGATTTTAATCCCTGAGGGCAAGAGTGGCCAGAATCTGAAAGTGGAGGAACTGAGTCTGGTTCCGTTGTCATGGTCAGATCATGTCCTGGTCAGGTTTAGATTCGCTGGAACCCCTAATTTCCATGGAGGTGGTGAACCCATTAAGGTGTTCTACCCCAGGAGACTGATGGATCCAGATGGTTCCTAACCTTTCTTGGGAAATTTCCGGTTGGCAGAGTAGGTGATCCTATTGCGGCCTTGGTCGTCTTCTGGAATACAGAGGCACCAAATAGTTCAGGATAGTTTGAGGGCTCCTGAACCCAAGTGAAGAAGATCATCTGTTTTACTCAAGTAACCATTGTGAGGCCTTTGCGAGCCATTTTTCTTCTAAGATTGGTCAGATTCGCATGGTTTTGGATACTGCTATTAGTACAACTCCAATGAATGTACCTATTGCCCTGTCTTGTCCTGTTCTTATGGATTTGTTTCAACTGGTATTACCCAAGGATGTTGACATAGTCCTTGGAGAAGTAAAAGCCACCACTTGCATCCTTGACCCCTGTCTCTCTTGGCTTATCAAACAAGCCAGTGGGAGGATGTCTTAGATTAGGGAATTGATTATTGCCTCGCTCCATAAAGGTGTGATCCCCACAGCCTTAAAAGAAGCTGTGGTTAGACCTTTACTTTAAAAAAAACAGTCACTGGATCCAACCATATTGGACAACTACAGGCCAGTCTCAAATTTACCTTTTATCAGTAAAATCTTGGAGCAAGAGGTTAATTATCTAGACCCATTTCAATCTGGTTTTATATTGAGATATGGAACAAAAATGGATTTGGTAGCCTTAGTGGATGATCTATGTGGATAGCTTGATAGGAGAAGTGTGACCCTGTTGACATTCCTGGACCTCTCAGCAATGTTTGATACCATTGACCATGGTATTCTTCTATGAAGACTTAAGGGTAGGGTTGCCACATGCCCCATATCCTACGGGATGTCCCGTATCTGGGCCCTAATTTTTGTGTCCCATTTCATAAGCTGGTGTCCCGTATTTTCAGCTGGGAAGGTAGAAGGAAGGAGACTCACTTGCCGTACTCCTGCTTGCTGCTTCCCAGTGCCAGTGCCGCCGCTCGACCACCACAAAGCCCCGCCTCTCTACGGGTCTCCTGCCCGCGGCCGCCATGTTTGCTCCTGGCAGAAGTCAAGTCCAGTGAGAGGGACCTGCTCAGTGGGAGCCAGGGCTCAGGTGACACTTTTCCCTGTGAGCTCAGTTCACTTCTGGGGGAGGGAAAGGGCCCTGGCTGAGAGAGAGAGAGAGAGAGAGAGAGAGAGAGAGAGAGAGAGAGAGGCAACCCAGCCTTGAACTCTATATAAATCTTAAAATCAGGTACCCAGAACTGAATGCTGCATTCCAAATGAGTCCTCAATAGAGCGTAATGTAATGGGACTATTATTTCCTTTGTCTTGGAAACTACATTTCTATTAATAAAGACTAAGATAGTATTTCAAGTATCTTAGTTTGCATTATGTGTATTACGTGGATAATGTAATTTTAACAAGTGTTTTTAAAGTTTGATATGTTTTAGTTAGTGTTTTAATATATATGCTTATTTTATTATATATGCACGTTTTACATGGCATCGAATTATTACCTATATATGTAGGCTACCTATGGGGCTGAGAAAGGTGGAGTATAAATAAGGTAAATAAATATTTGCCTTCTTGCAGCATCACACTGCTGACTCATATTTTACTTATTATCAGCAATAACCCCACCTTTTAAGCCAGTACATGTGAACTATTCTGCAAGTGTCCATTTGAGTGGTTTGAGTTAAATATACAATTTTGTTTTTGTCTCAGTTGAATTTATTCAATTATTTTCAATTCAGTTTTCTATTTTATCAAATTCCGTTTGAATACTGCTCTTATCTATCAGTACTAGCTATCCCTTCCAGTTTTGTGTCCTCTGCAAACATAAGGACTTCTTCAAACCCAGTGCTTCTCAACCTGTGGGTCCCCAGGTGTTTTGGCCTACAACTCCCAGAAATCCCAGCCAGTTTACCGCCAAACACCTTGAGACCCACAGGCTGTGAACCACTGCTCTAACCCATCATCTATATAATAATGATGATGATGAAGATAATAATAGCTGTATTTATACCCCACCACCATCTCCAAAACATATAATGTTAAAGAGTGTTGGTCCCTGAACAGAATCCAGTAGCACTCTGCTTGAGACTTCTTCCAAACTGAAGTGCAAACTGTTGATTACGACTCTTTGAAATTCAAAAACAGCAAATCCTCTAAAATGAGCACTGAAGAAATACTGTCTACATTCAGAATTTGTGACATTGAACTTACATTATATTGTAATATTATTAGTAATCTTACATGTAATATAAAATATATAATTACAATATCGCATTATTGTTATTAGTATTATATTGTATTGTATTAGAACACTGTTTCTCAACCTGGGGGTCGGGACCCCTGTGGGGGTCGATAGAGGGTATCAGAGGGGTCACCAAACACCATCAGAAAACACAGAATTTTCTGATAGTCATGGGGGTTTTGTATGGGAAGTTTGACCCAATTCTATCGTTGGTGGGGTTCAGAATGTTCTTTGATGTTAGGTGAACTATACATCCCAGCAACTATAACTCCCAAATGTCAAGGTCTATTTTCCCCAAACTCCATCTGTGTTTGCTTTTGGGCATATTGAGTATTCTTGCCAAGTTTGGTCCAGATCTATCGTTGTTTGAGTCCACAGGGCTCTCTGGATGTAGGTGAACTACAACTCCAAAACTCAAAGTCAATGCCCACCAAACCCTTCCAGTATTTTCTATTGATCATGGGGTTCTGTGTGGAAAGTATGGCTCAATTATATTGCTGGTGGGGTTCAGAATGCTCTTTCATTGTAGGTGAACTATAAATCCCACCTACCTTAACTCTCAAATGACAAAATCTAACACCCCCCCCCCCCCAATCCCATCAGTATTCAAATGCAGGCAATTTGGGTATTTCTGCCAAATTTGATCCAGTGAATGAAAATACATACTGCATATCAGATGTTTGCATTACAATTCATTACATTAGCAAAATTACAGTTATGAAGTAGCAACAAAAATAATTCATGGTTGGGGGGTCACCACAACATGAGGAACTGTGTTAAGGGGTTATGGCATCAGGAAGGTTGAGAAACACTGCATTAGAATATTATACACATTATATGTATACATAATATGTTACATTACAATATATTATATTATTCACACATAGCACAGGAGACAAGGTAGAACTGCCCCCTGCCCCCCCCCCCATCTTCACTCTGGCCAGCTGAATTGTCCCTTATTTTTGTGGAAAAAATCCCGTAAATGTCCCTTATTTCTTATATCAAAAAGTGGCAACCCTACTTCACGGGGTGGGATTAGAAGGCACTGTGTTATAGTGGCTCTGATTCTTTCTCACATGCTGAACCCAGAAGGTGGTCCCAGGGGAGTCCTGCTCGACCTCAGAGCTGGTGAACAGTGGAGTCCCACAGGGCTCATCACTATCCCCAATGTTATTTATCATATACATGAAGCCACTGGGAGAGATCATCTGGAGTTTTGGAGTTTGGTATCATCTGTATGTAGATGATGTCCAACTCTATTACTCATTTCCAAGGAAGCAGTTCTGCACCTAAATGTTTCCTGAAGTCAATAATGGATTGGATGAGAGTAAACATGTTGAAACTGAATCCAGACAAGACAGAAGTTTTGCTGGTCTCCCTTAAGATGTATCTGGGAATAGGTTTACCACCCGAGCTTGATAGGATCACACTCCTCTTGAAGTCTCATATTTACAGCTTGAGGGTTATCCTGAACACTGCCTTAATTGTGGAAGATCAGGAGACAGCAGTGACTAGGTCAGCCTCCAAACAATTAAAGCTTATGAACCAACTACGCTTGTTCCTGGCCACAGTGGTACATGCAATTGTTACATCCAGATTATTGTAATGTACTCTACATAGGTTTGTCCTTGAAAAGTTCTCAGAAACTGCAATTCATACAAAGATCTGTATCCAGGCTTCTAACAGTGGCTGATCTCAGGGAGCATACTACTTATTTACTGAGACAGCTCCACCTATAAAGGCCTATACAGGTTCAGTCCAGGCTACCTGGAACACTATGTACCCATATACATACCAGGTTGAGCATTGAGTTCCTGTGGGGAAACCCTTATCTTGACACGGGCCCCCTCTAACATACATCTTAATAGGATCAGGGAAGGCTCTTTTTCAGGGATGGCACCAGCACTTTGAAACATCCTTCTGGAATAATTAAGATCTGCTCCATCCCTGTTGAGATTCCTGAAGAGGGTAAAGACAGAACCATATATTCTAGGGCTGGGCTAAGATTTAAGATTTAATGCTTTTATGTCAAAGGGGTTTATTTTGGGGAGGTGGTATTTGATTATATTGAATATTTAATTTTAACTATGTATTAACTTCTGTATTGTATATTTTATATGTTGTAAGCTGCCTTGGGTCCACTTGCGGAGAAAGGCAGAGTAAAAATATCTTAAATAAATAAATAAATCACCATGTTGTCGTCTGCTGGTGATGTTGGGAGTACATTTTAAAAATAAATGAAGACAAGACAGTCAGCCACAGAGAAAAGGTTCTCCCTGTCTTTCAAATTGATCCCAACAGCGTCACTACTTCCCTTTGCCCATGCAGTTTTAGCTTATCATTTTAGAATAATAATGTTATTTTCCCATGTTTCAGAGCAATAATAATTTACATGTTAACAGCAACAACCTGAATAAGTCAAGTTTGAAGTTATGTAAATGAAATAGCAAAAGTACCACAATCCTAAGCAACTGTTCTTAGGTAACATTATTTTAATGAATTGTGTTGCATTCTGACTCATAGATATTTTGACACTGAATCCTTTATCTCAGGACTTTTCTGCATTGTAAATGTTTGATGTGCATAAGTATGTAAAGATAAATATCACTGATTTAAGTGATCTGCCAACTATATCATGCACAGACTAGTGTTTTCTTGTGATGACTATGGCATCTATTCTGCAGTAAGAGCCACTATGTGACATGATGTGCCACTGAAATGATAATTTCTTTGGAGCATGGATTCATGGTCTGCTCCTTTGAAAAGTTACAATAGTCAAAGAAAACTCTAGAAGTCTTTTCAGTCATTCAGAGCAGGGCATTTAGCATAGCTGCATACATTATGCACCATTCAATCTTCTTCTTTCTGATATTATACCTACCCAGCAATGCTTATCTTTAGGTACACATTAGAGATTAAAACTATTTCCTCAAGCCTTCCTTGTGCAAATTACGCTGTTACCTGCTTTATGGGCAATGTAGTTATGTAGCTAGCTATTACATTTTGATTATATGTGGTTTGTTTTCTTTTACACCATGTTTAAAGCTTCATAAGTAAACATTTTCCCTATATATTCATAAAGTCTCTACACCGAATGCTAAGGTTTTAAGCAACAGCATGACAGATCTGGGGTCTTTGTGTGTAATATTGGAGCCAGTCGGTGGCTCTGAGGTCAGATGTTTAATTTGCCTTGGTTTTGACTTAAGTTTTTATGAAACTATCCAAAGTTTTGGACCTGTTTTGGAGATTCAGCACCTTGGATAGATCCTGGCATGTATATACAAGCACAGGGAGAGACATATACACATGACTAATCTCTGCCATCCTCCCACAGAGTTTCCTTACAACATTTGGCAGGAGAGTCAACTATGATCTTCTGCTTGTGAGTGCAGTCGAATTTTAGCAGCAACCTGCAGAATGAGAAGGGAAGCAGGATGTTAAGCCAGCAAATTTCATTTTAATGAATAAAGATAACATTTCCTCTGATGCTCTCCTATCTCATTACATCCTTTATATCCTTTCAAGCCTGATTTAGAAAAGTGTTAAATGCAAGTCATGCTGAGGCCTCCCCCTTTTCCTTACACCAATTATAGCTGACAGGTTCAGGGATGAGTAGTTCAGAGCAGTTCTAAAATACTGGGGTGGTCTCTGGACTGCAAGCTCAATACAGCACCAGGGAGGCAGAAGGCACAGCAGGGGAAGGCAGAAGGAAGGGGGGAGATTTATATCTTTTCGATGTTTTCTTAAAGCAGGGTTGGAAATAGGTTTCTGCCTAGAAACCAAATCATTGCCTTATAAAATTCACCATCTGTCTCATTATCCCTCCAATGGTGGTGTGAACTTAACTTATACTACTGGTTTAATTCTAGCCTGACCAAGCATAGCATTGCAAACTACACAAAAGGAAAGAGAAATCAAAAGGCTGCATAGCACCTTGATACCATCACAGTGTTTGGGCAGGAGGTGCTGGTCACAGACTGCAAGAGTGTTTCCGTTCTTTTAAAAAAAGAGCAAATGTAGGAACAATGGGGAATCAGGAATAATAAAGGGTCATAAAGAAATTCACATTTGGCTGCAGAAGTCGATGAAATAACCAAAGAATTGGCAGCCTAAGTTCCTTTGGAGCTCTCCAGTCAGTATAGTGTGTGGTCAGAGATCTGGTGGTCTAAACTGGGGGTTGTCACGGAGATGCAAATCTGAAATGACTTAGACCCTGACAAGAAGTGAAGGAAAATACCAAGAACTGTATAAAAACAAATGGGTTGCCTCATTCTTCCTTTAATGTGACATTTCATTTAATTAAAAAAAGAAGCAAGAGGAGGAGGCTGAAAGGAGAAGGAGCCACTGCCTTCAACATAAACCCAAAGACAGAGAAAAGTGCATAGATCCCTCACCATTAAGCAAACCCTTTTTACTGCAGATTAAAGACAATCTGTTTTCTTAGCTGCATAAATTGAAAAGGATTATCCAGAAACAAAGGGTTGCTATTTGAGAGTTCACTGGCATGAAAATTTCAGAAAGAAATACTAAAGGGAAGCTAATATGGTTTTAGAGAAAGATCAGTCGGGTTGTTGTCCCTTTTTCTGTTTGCTACTGGCTTATGATTGCTTAATTAAGCTACCCTTACCCAAGTAAAAACTTCCCAGACCAGTTCAACTAACAGAACCAATATTGCAAGAAACACCTGACTCTCCATCAACTGAACTCAAGGTTTCATATTTTCCGGCTTCCTCTGTGATATGAACAACAACAATCTTTCACAGGACTTAGCGCCTCCTGAGAAGAAAACTAACTGGAATTTGAGGTGTTTGTAGTATTTGTTTGGTTAAAATAGAAATTATAAAAGAAATTGAGGATCACAGATAGTCTCCCAAGATGTTTTGGAGGGTAACAAAACCCTCAAAATATGATAGGGGGAAGCAAAGAGGTGTTCAGAATGGGAAACCATTGTCCTGAGAAAATAATCTTCATTTAAAAGGATAAATAGGGGTTTCTGCTTTGTTATTTAAATAAAAATGAAAATTTTGTTCATTTGCTTTCAACTGGAAATGGTTTTTAATAATAACAATAATCATAATAATCATAATAATCTTCCAAGCACATGTCATGTCATTTCATTTGGTGGATCTAGTGCATTTCTTGAAATATCCCAAGGAAAGGAAAATAGTTCCTCCCATACTGTTCTTTTGGCAAAGGGCTTTTCCTACATATGCTTTATAGATAAGGGAATTGGAGATGAATATGCTACTTCCATTAGCTCTTTCACCATATTGGCCATCATTTCCTGTCTCCATATTTTCGAATATCTAAAAGAGATTCTCCAGAGACAGAGACTTCCTTTATAAGGTAGAATTCGTGCGGTTTGATATAACGTTAACTGACATGACAGTTTGGGAAGAGATTAAGATCTCCCTCTGATACTGATCAGTGGCAGTTGGAATAGAGGAATAGCCTTTCATCTGCTTCTGGGTCTACACATGGTTGAGCCTTTTCTCTTTGCCCTCTAAGAAAGGACATTAGCAGTTGGGATGGAGAATGTTTCATTTCCTTCTGGGCCTAGGTATAATGGAGCTGGACCTGTCTCTTCTGATATTGAATGCAGGTGGATGAAATGGGTGGATGAAATGGGAGCAACATAGTTCTTAGAGGCTCCTAAAAGGTCCTAAGAGAGTGAGAATCTGAACAAGAAATGCCACTGGCAGAAATTGTACTTTTAAGATTTTGGTATCCATCCTTTGAGCATGAAAACTCTGGTCAATCCTCTTATAGAATATCTAGCACAGTTACTAAATTCTTCAGTGTTTTATTATGCTAATTGATAATCTAGTGTGCTCCAAAGATTAAAGAAAAATGAAATTAAAGCTACCAAATCAAAGGGTAACAACTTCATAATGTCTCTTTAATTTAGGAAAATACAATTAGAGTCACACAGAGGCAGAATTGACTATGAATACCAAGAAGGATGTAATTGACAAAGTAAATGTTACAGACAAAAGCATAAAAGCAAAGAAAATGTCAATATACTTCAGTACTACTGATTTGCATGAGTGGAACCCATTCAGCATAAGAAGTCCACAAGTCCTCAGGGACATGCAATGATATAGCAAACTATAATGACAGTGTGTGAAATTCATAGAATGTATCATGGGACAATTCAGTGACAGGCAATTGTTCCAAGTCCTCCTTCCAAATTCTTTTGGCTTGAAGAACAGTTCTCCTCTCCAAAGCTAGCCATTCAAACTTCATTGCCAACTACTTCATTTCCTGTTCCCTGATGCCTCTAGATTCCTTGCAGCTCCTGGCATGTTCACTTTTTTCTCTTTCAACTTCAGGATAATTAGGGTGCTGGAGGACTAGGGTTATCAGAACTAAACCAAACTTCACCTATTTCTTTGCAAAATCTGAAATCCTTCAAAGATTGTACTATATATGGTCCCATTATTTTTACTATTATGGAAATAATAACTCTTGGTGCAAATGAAAAGCTGCCAAAATATGACCATGATTTCTTGAAATTTACAATTGGCATATTTATGCAGTACTGCCATGGAAGCTCTCAAAAGACGAATGGATCCACAGAGTCATAAATTAAACCAAATAGGTGGTTCATGCATTAGGAGTTCATTTTTCTTCTGGATTCTTTTTGATTTCCTCTGACTTCTCATTTCTCTAATCTATTATCTCATCTGTTCCAATTTATTTTAATTATCATGTTTCATTCCTTGATAATATGCTAGATTAAATGCTAGATTGAATGTATCTTGAAGTATTTATCTACATCAAATGAAATATTTCAATTTACAAGACTGTTCTAGCTATGGTTTCTCTAAATGCTTGTGGGTTCAAGTATAGTATTCATTTACCCTGAAATAAATGTATGTATGTATGTATGTATATGTGTGTGTGTGTGTGTGTACACACACACACATCTACACACACAGAGAGAGTGAGAGATACCTTGCCAATTGAGTTTAATTTGTTCTGTGACTAAGATCATAATTCAAGTTCCTCATATATCAAGTCAAATTTTCCTATTGAAATGTTATTAATCCATTCCAATGATGACCCTGAAGGCAGCAATGGGGAAATTTCCCAGGCTCCCCTTTCCATCATTTTTAGGGATGAAAATGGTCACACTTGGAGGACATATTTACCACTACAAGCCCACGAAGTTTCAGGATGTTTGGGTTCTTAAATTCTTAAACTTTCTAGAAATAGGATCTCCTTTAAAAAACCACAAAAATGTATCCCATGAGAGGATCTGATTGAGATTCAGTAGTCTCTCTCTCTCTCTCTCTCTCTCCTTTTCACTCCCTGGAAAGCCTGTCCATTTGATCCAGCAGCACCCACAACATGGCCACACCTTATTATTGTTGTTATTGTTGTTGTTATGCTGTGTGTGTGTGTGTATGGAGATCAGGGAATAGGCCCAGGCTTCTTGTGTGAGAGAAGGAGCACACACACACAGAAAAGCCACAAGAAAATACTAGAGTCAAAGAGATGAACAACAAAAAACTTACAGGGGCTCAAGGAAGTCACACTATCCCCTCCCTTCACTAAATTGCCCAAATATTTAAAAAGTGCCCTTTTGCAGCCCCCTTCACTTCCCTAGAAGGCCTAAAAGATATTAAACTAAGAAAATTTCATGAAATTGCCAAAGGAAAATAATTGAGGCACAAAGCAGCTATGGCACTGAGAGATATAATGAAGGGAGCTAGCTAACACACCATTTCTCTCAACAACCATGATGCCATAGGAAAATGGAGGCACTCATCCTGATATTTATAGACCAGCTTGGCTAAAAGATACATGAGCAGCTTTGTTATTCTGCTCAAGACAGCAGGGTTCACTGGGAAACCCTGTATGTGTGAGTGGCTGCCACTCAATACACTCAATGTGTATCCGGAAGAAACTGCAAACAGTCATTTTCGGCCATTATGTGTTTTGTTGCGGCCGAAAAACATGCTGCACTGCCCATGCCCTTATGGGCCATCCAGTACCTGAATATGTCAAATAATACAGAACCTTTTTTGAAAAATGGAACTATACACAGCCCTAACAGAGAGGCACTCCTTTAGATATCTGCATCTTAAGGTGTCGCAAGGATATGTCCCAAATGCTGGAAGTATCACCACTTCTGGTCTAAAGTAATACATCAATGCTAACAGTATGCTTCACATCTCAGTGTATGAACTGGTTCTTTTGTTTCAGATGCTATGCAATACTTTGTATATGCTACCTAATTTTGATGATGATGATGATATTAACAATGAAAGCTAGTTTGTGATTGGGAAATTAAATCTCTGTGAATTTTTAAGTGATCCAACATGAACTATATATCTGGAGAAGAGTAATGTGATTGCATGTAATTTGCATTCCACCAGTTTTCAGTCCTTCCAAATGCATACTTCTTGGCTTGAAAATAAAATGCATGTTTCATGACAAAATAGTTAAATAAATATTTAAACACAACATGCATATTAATGCAGACATTTGCACTCAAAGACACATTCTAGAAATATAATGATTAGTTCATTTGTAATAATATTTGGGAGTACAAAGATGTTGAATGATAGAGCTTCTTTTTCTTTCTTCTTTCTTTTTCGAGATTTTAAACATCACTTTCACATGTTTTGGCACAACTAACCTGATCAGATATCTTAAATGTGCACAAGTCAAATATGAAAATCCAAAAAAAAAAAACCAAGCCAGGTACAATTTTCAAAGGAGGTTTTAGGCTGCAATCACTTAGTAAACTCATTGAACTTAATGGGATTGAAACATGAGTCAATATGGATAGGAGTGCTTCATTAGAATCCTAAAGCTTTTAGCTTAGCTCTCAACTTGGTGCTCTCTAATTATGACTACCAAAAAAGCCACAAACTTCAGTATTCTGTCACTTCCTCAATTTTACAATCTAACACTTAACTGGTACCATTAGATAGAAAGGGACTGTGTAGTCCCGATTGAATAATCACTAAGGGTATATGGGCATCTGGGTGAGTAAGGGTCAATAGATATCGAGATAAAAGACATCCAGCATTGTTAGTATAGCAATATGACATTTGAATTCTATGTTTGTATATCTCTCTGTAGGAGCAAATAGACAATCTGAACAAGCCGTGGATGAAGAATTGATAACTAAACCACAAGTTGTTAAAACTCTTCAGACCATATTATTCTCCATTCCCCCTTGTCAAGTGTGTACCTTGCACATCCTTTCCCAACTTTCCCACCCCTACCCTTCCACACCCCTATTGTCCCTACCCCCTTGCCCATTCCCCCCATTCCAATTTGTATGTGTGATGTGTTTTATGTTCTTTTTTAAAATCTGTGAAAATCATAATAAAGACTATTTAAAAAAAATTACAATCTATGAAGGTATTCTGAATGAAGAAAATTGTTAATATGATACCATGATTCCAAGGTTAGCAAACCAGCATCAAAGATTAATGCACAGTCTATAGGGATGCATAAAAGAGCACACACAGAAAGCTGAAACAATACAGTTTCTTATTCAAACAGCCTTTCAATGCTTTTTTAATATGTAAACATATAACTGGCTGAACAAGATCAGGAATGCCTAGTATCTGGGGAGAGCCGCCTGGATGTTATTATTTTGTTGATTGTAAGTGCTAGATATACTGATCTCTGATCTTCGGGAGACAGAATATTCTGTTCTCATCCATTTTTTCCTTCTGTTGTTTTTATCAAAATGCATAACATTTTAATTGAAACATTAACACCATGCACAGAGTCTTTTGATACATAAGATTAAATGCATCTCATTGTTCAGAACTGGGCACAGAAACAGCTTTCTCGCTATAAGAAAACAGCATTTCTGCAAATGGCCCAATTAATCCAAAGGAGCAGTAACTTCAGTTTTTTCATTGACAGTTATATCCACAGAGCTACAATGAAACATCGCCAGAGATCATGAATTCTTTAATGCAAATTTACACACCGGGAGTCAAATAAAGCACTTCTTAGGCATCAGCCAGTACTGCGCATCAGGTACCAGACACTTGTCATATAATAAATAATTCATCTCGCACAGCTATGCACCATGCAAATGATGGTGTAGATCTATTATACCACTTATCACGGAGAATAAAATGGACAGCCAGGGCCACATGAATATCACTCAGGCCACATTATCCCCATTCTTTTTTCTGTAATGTTTTATTCTGTTCTTCATTAAAATATCTACAGATCATCTTAAGAAAACATGGTGTACCTGTCCAGAAATCTTTGTTTTTTTAGAAAATGAACTTATCCCTTAAAAAAATGTACATGCTCCATATACTGTATAAGTAAATAAGAAACTGAACAGTGATAGTTTAAAGTCTGTTTAATCTAAAGGTTTACACTTGGGGTATCCAATAAAAGTGATTGCTTAAATGTTTAACTTTATAGACTTCAGGGTTATTCCAGATTGGTCTAAAGAAGAGTGATTCCTCACAATATAGCTCCTTGAATTTTGTTGGCTGTTGTGCTCATTCAGAGGAAGACCTGCAAGCAAAAGCACACCTTTGCAAAAAGCCTAAGCAGCCACCAGGGCCGGACTAAGGTAATTTAAAATGGTAAGCAAACATTATGTTGGCGCCCCCCCCCGCTCTCCGGCCTCATGGAGCGTGCACGCCGGGCATGCATGCGCTGGGCCAGCCAGTTCTGCGCATGCACCATTGCTGCGGAGGGACTCCAGATGGACCGAGATACCAATTGCCCTAAGTGAGGCCGAAAAGGAGGAACTTTTTGCAGCCGGGACGGAGCCGGGGCATTTTGGGCGATTGGCGTCTCAGTCCAGCTGGAGTCCCTTTGCAGCAATGGCACATGCATGGAACCTGGCGGCCAGATGCGCCCCTGACTACGTGGCGCCCTAAGCGGGTGCTTACTTTCCCTAATGGTAAATCCGCCCCTGGCAGCAATCTCTCCACAAAAGTCGACATCAACACTGGACTGGTCACATTGTCCGAATGATCAATCACTGCTTCTCAAAACAGTTACTTTACTCTCAGCTCAAGAATGGAAAATGAATGAAAGAATTTACAGTAAAAGAGAACGAATGAATGAAAGAATTTATACCCTACCTTCTGAGGAGACATTGGAGATGGCCTACAATTAACTAAATCAAGATGATGTAAAAGTCTAATTTTATAAAAGTTAATAAAATGTTAATAACACAGCACAGTACATCACACTAACCTCTGCTACATAATTTAAATCTCAAAGGCATGCCTGAATGAAAAAGTCCTCACCTGCCTGCAGAAGAAGAGCAGTAAGGAAACCAAATGTCCCACCATCACCATGGAAGGGAAATTTGCACAGAATAAGTCTTGAACTCAGAATAATCTTCAAAAATTGCACCAAGTTTGAGCTCTTGTTCACATTAGGAGTTAAACATTTAGAAAAATAAAGCATTATTTCTCACAACCACCTTTCTTGTTCTTAGCACAGTCAAAAAGGATAGAATTCCTGCATTTTCTCAGTTGGTGTCTTCCCATTTGCTCTCCTATCCATTGAAATACATTTTCATAACTACAGTAGAGTCTTACTTATCCAACATAAAAGGGCCGGCAGAATGTTGGCTGTGCGAAGATGTTGGATAATAAGGAGAGATTAAGGAAAATACACATGCACTTTCTCTCAACACACAGCTTTCTAAGACATTTTAAGGAGACTCAGAAAAGGAAAAGTGATGACCCTGGAGGTCAGTGAGCTATCCTCCCTGGACTACCTTTAAAAGCCTCTCTGTCTCTACTGCCTGCCTGCTATCTTCTTGGGGTTGTTGCTTCTTTAAAACTGCCTGCTTCTACTTTCTGCTCTAGAGAATGAGTAGGCTTCTCTTTTTGTTGGCTGTGATTACTATTATTATTATTTATTATTATTATCTTTTAGAAGTATTTTCTAAAGGAGAGGAAGGGAAGGAGAAAAAGAAGCTAAGGGTGACTCTCAAGCCCCCAAACGAACCCATGTGCATACCCCACCCACCGTCCCTCAGGTCCCCAATGCCCAGTCAGTCCTACTAAATCAGTTGTTCTCAACCTGTGAGTCCCCCATGTGTTTTGGCCTACAACTCCCAGAAATCCCAGCCAGTTTACCAGCTGTTAGGATTTCTGGGAGTTGACAGCCAAAACATCTGGGAACTCACAGGTTGAGAACCACTGCACTAGATAAAAAGAACCAGGAAAATAAAGGAAGATCAAAAAGAATAAATTGTGAGGCCGAATAGGGGAGAAGGTGCCATGATCAAATGCCATGTGGTCTCTTTTCAGATGGGAATCTGTGATGGCTGGCCCCTTGTCATTTTGAGCACTGGTATGAAACGTATAAGCCAAATCGCCAAAGGTACCAGCTAAAAACAGATCCCTGCACTAGTCTAGTACCCAATTATGACATTGCCCTCATGCAAAATCAAATTACTGACTACATTTCCAGAGTCAGCACTAAACCGGTATCTATAATCCACAATTGTAAAACTAGTTGCACAAACTAATCCAAATCTATGTAAAACCAATTGTACAAATAGATATAAAAGTAATCACTTGTTGCACAATGGTTGTGTAATAGCTTAAAAACTTATTTCATGATTGGTTTATAAGATACAATCCAGCACAATTTTGCTCATAGATATTTTAGCTGGATTTAAGCCATTGTTCTGATATTAGTCATTATAATATTAGTTTAATTATTTGCTCTTCATTTCAATGTTTTCTCACATTATTTGCCAGCCTCTTTTGAATTCATTTATTTGTTTACATGTTCTGCTATCCACTACTTTTGCATGAGGTGTTATCTCGTTGTATCATGTGTCTTGTTGGCTGCTTTTTAAAGATTCTGTTATTTTCATTGTTCACATTCCTTTGCTATTACAACTAAGCTTTCCAACAACTTCTAAAGATGCCTCTTATCAATACAGCTTTGCAGAACATTACTGATAATGCTTTATTAAATGTTACAGTGAAGCTGAAATCTCACCCAGCAGGTATCACAAAATCATTACTGTTTTGAATATGATCACTACTAAAATGATAATGATAAGAGCACAGTCCCAATAGGGACTCAACACTTATTACTGAATCCCCTGACTCCTAGAATTGGTGGTAGATTTTTCCCCTTCTCTAACACAGCTTTTTAAATATCTTTATATGGTCAGTCATGGGTGGTATGAAAGCCTTGAAGCTTAGATAGATAAATAGTCCTAGAAATATCTTATCTCATAATTTCTTGGTTTTATAGAAGCTTTGTGTTATTAATGTGCAAAGTGTATCAATCAATCATGTGGTGAGATCCATGCTGAAAACATACACTTTTTTAAACACTTGAGGATTTATTGCATTTCTATATAGAGATGCAGAAAGCTATCAAGCCCCTGCTGTAATGTGTTCCTTTGTTAATGGGAGAACCACAAGGGTTTTTTTTTAAAAAAATCATCAGCCAAACTTCATTCCAATCATTTTCAAAGGTATTCAGGAAGGCCAGCATGGCTGCATTTTACAACAAGCCACTGACTGAATCTATCATTCCCTTTTCCCAGTTTAATACATTTATTGAACTGCAGTCATTACCACAAGATTCCTACCCCTCAGCAGCATGTTGTGATGGTTGTGATTTTTTTCTTCATCTTTCTCTCACAAAGTCTAGTATGGAGAAAAATGCTTCCAGTCTACTCATTTATTATTTATCCCTGAGCTTCTGTCACCAATTTAATTCCCTCTTTTAAAGTCTTCTTTGATTTTCTGCCCAATATGGCTAAGTGTGGTCACCATCAAAAAAAATTGATGTCATTGGGCTGACAGTCCCCTGAATGGAGCAACTCCTGTGGTAGCTCAAAAACTGGAGCGGTTTCTTTATTATGAAAACAAGTATGAAGCAGTCACATTACTTTATGTCAGTTACACTTAGAACTTTATCATAACAACCCATTATCCACTACGGTTGTGTTATTGTAGATGATTGCACAATTGCACTGATTCACCATTCCATGCTCCTGCAGTCATACTTCCGCACAGCCTTTAAACCCTGCCTTCCTACTTTGCTGTGACTACTTATTTTTATTGTTATTTTACCTATTTTATTACTATTTTTATTTTCAGCTCAATTGCTCAATGTCAGCATTAAAAACAAAGAATACAAAGATATGTATAAAATAAAATAAAACAGCCTGCTTGGCAATAGAAGGAGGGGGAGAGGGAGAGAATTCCACCATCAAAAAACATATTACAGAAGTAGAAAGGGCTTGTTGCTCTTAATGGGTTTTACCCCTCAATACGTTGGAATAATAGAATCCCGATGGAGGAATGGGATCTAAACAACAGTAAGATGTTCACAGCACCATGTGATAGGGACTTGTCACCATCTAGTTGTAATGCCCGTTTTCCTGCTTTGTGTGAAAAAGTCCTTGGTATCAGCTCCTAATTCACCTTCATCTCTAACCCACTCTCTCTCTCTTTCTCTTCCCTCCCTTTCCCCTTCCACACACCCTTCACTTGAAACTCTCACCTCATTCTCCAACTACAATTAAACTGTCAGTTCATATTTTCTCTTTCTCCAGCCCACATTCTTTCAAATATTCCATTGTTTGTGTTATCTTGAGCTGCAGTATGGGAAAGGGCCAACATCCTTGCTGTACCTTATATCCAGCAGTACAAAATGATCAGCATCTTGTTACCTCATCACACTAGAGCAGTGTTTCCCAACCAGTGTGCCGTGAACGATCATCAGGTGTGCCACGGAAAATTGGAACCTCCAATGCCCTTTCTTCCCCCTCCTGCCGTACACTTTTTCTTCTCCACTCTGGCTCCAAAACTCTCTTCATTATGGGAGTTCTGTGTGGGAAGTTTGATTCCATTCCATCATTGGTCGGGTTCAGAGTGCTCTTTGATTGCGGGTGAACTATAACTCCCAGCAAGACCTTTGTGTGTGTCTTTCAGTCATTCCTGCCAGGATATCTACGTTGTGTTCATCTAAACAGGCCCAGGTTTCACACTGAGTGTATAAATACATTAAAAAACATATTAACTATATGTATTACTATGTTAGAGTGTCATTTTGTGTCATTTTGGTTGGTGGTGTGCCTTAGGATTTTGTAAATGTAAAAAATGTGCCACGGCTCAAAAAAGGTTGAAAAACACTGCACTAGAGCATGGATCCACTTTAAATCTTGTTTCTGCCTCCTGTAGAATTCTGGGGTTTAGAGAGGCCCAGGACCTGCTTGGCTGAGCAATTTAAAGGCACCTCCCTAAACTATAAGCCCCAGAATTCTGCAGGAAACAGAAACTAGTTTTAAAATAGATCCATGCTCATGTGATGAGGTCCTTAGTGACATGCATGGGCATACATGTATCTTACATAAGTGTATGTTATTTTTGAAACAGCTTAAATTCTTTCCTTGATCAGTTTTTCCCCAAACTCCTTCCCAACTGAGAAACCTGTGGAAAAAAGGAAACACTCTACTGCTCCAGCCTTTAATTTTAAAATTATAATCAAATGTGGAAGAAAGGGAAACGACAAACTGTATGGTGCAGTGGTTTGAGCATCGGACCATGACTTTGGAAACTCGGGTTTAATTCCCTACTTCTCCATGGAAACCTACTGGGTGACCTTAGGTGAGTCACACGCTCTCAACTCCAGAAAACTACATGATAGATTAACTTTATAGTTGTTGTAAATTGGAAACATCAGCAGTTGCAATGACTATTTAATGGAGGGGCAGGGTGTAGTGCCTTCTGAACTCGGAGCACTGTAGATTGAACCTTTACACATTTCTCTAGCCAGGTCAGGAATGTAGCACCATAAATGCTAAACTGCTTCTACTCATAGACTAGTTCAATAAAGAAGATTTTTCAATATCTGCCGACTTCTGTCCACACTGCACCCAAGCATACAACTATCTGGCATAATTGCATGTCTCGATTATTCAAGGAAGATTAACCAGCATATCAAACAGATAGGTTACAGATAATCACCGTAACTGCATAGCTTTTGCATTAGAACCCTACAGTTCTTATCCATACAAATGAAATGGTCTTTTTGGAAATTGTAATGCTACTTACTGTGTAAACTCTTTTCAAGATCAGACAGTTTAAAAGTGTGTGCATATGAAAATCATGGGATTAGTAGTGTTGATTCTCATTTCCTTTAAGAAGCTCACAGCTTAATACATTTAGTCTCTAACTCATCATTTATTAGTTTTGAGAAACATCTAAAACAACAAACATGGTGTTTAGATAAAAGCATGACTCCCTGTGAAATATTCATGTCATTTCAATGGTGGAGATTTGAATAAGCCGTAATGGGTTCACTTAGAATGCTAGATGAGTTAAATGTAGTTAAATACAGAACTCTAACATTCCAGTATCTGTGATTTACATAGTTGAAATCAAGAGAATGTATCTCTCAATAGAGTTCACTTGTGAATAATGGCATGAAAGCACTGAAATCCAGGTTTGCTATAGTATACATTCAACATTTGTATTATCTGACCAAACTCAGTGAAATCTGTTAAGATATACAGAAATCTGGGTGAGTTTTTGCAAGGATCAATATGAAGGTTGATGTGTGTTGCATGGGTTAAAAGATGCAAGTGATTTCTCTTGCTGAAATCAACAGGGTATAACTACAGAGGTTTGAGTATACCATTCGGAGCTTTTTACAAACTGTTGTTAAGAGTGCATTGCTATAAGGTTTATTGGGCTGTATGGCCATGTTCTAAAGGCATTCTCTCCTGACGTTTCACCTGCATCTATGGCAAGCATCCTCAGAGGTGAGGTCTCTTGGAACAGGAAAATTTGGTTTATATATCTGTGGAATGTCCAGGGTGGGAAAAAGAGCTCTTGTCTGTTGGAGCTAGGTGTGAATGTTTCAACTGGCCACCTTGATTAGCATTTGATGGCCTGGCAGTTTTTTGGTGTGGCTTGTTAGTGCCTGGGGAAATATTTTGTTGAGAGGTGATTAGCTGTCCCTAATTATTTCCTCTCTGGAGTTTCCCTGTGTTGGGGTGTTGTTTTGCTGTTATAATTTTAGAGGTTTTTTTTAAATACTGGTAGCCAGATTTTGTTCATTTTCATAGTTTCCTCCTTTTTGTTGAAATTGTCCATATGCTTATAGATTTCAATGGCTTCTCTGTGTAGCCTGACATGGTGGTTATGAGAGAGGTCTAGCATTTCTGTGTTCTCAAATAATATGCTGTGTCCAGGTTGGTTCATCAGGTGCTCTGCTATTGCTGACTTCTCTAGTTGAAGTAGCCTGCAGTGCCTTTCATGTTCCTTGATTCATGTTTGGGTGCTGTGTTTGGTGGTCCCTATGTAGACTTGTCCACAGCTGCATGGTACACAGTAGACTCCTGCAGAAGTGAGAGGATCCCTCTTGTCCTTTGCTGAACGTAGCATTTGTTTGATTATTTTTTGTCCTGCGGATTGTTGATACAATGTTCTTTGGAAAGCACTATTTGTTTTGTAAGTAAATCACTGAATTAAGCTATTTTTATTTTGATTGCTGAATGACTATATTTGTGCAATGACTCACTTTAGCAGCTACATTTTAATACCAGAAGAATTGACTATAGGCATAAAGAAGTTGCTAACATCTGCTGAAAATGTGAGCAACAGGTGGGCTCTTTCAACTGCATGTCATGGACGTGTGGAGTGGTCAAAAAACTTCTGGAGTCAAATATATAATATGATACAAAAGAAGTGAAAGTCAATTTTCAAATGGAACCAGATATTTACTTGCTGGCAATCCCAGAAGACAAAATGGAAACAAGATTTTGAAAAACACTACAATATATGACTACAGCAAATAAAAACATTGTATATGCAAAAGAAGAATACAACTATACCAATGTCTGAATAATAATAATAAAAATTCTGTATAATACTCATTAGAAGAGTTGGGGGTCAATTGTATTTGTTTCCTTTTTGTTATTTTCTTGCAGGCGCGATTGTTTGTGTGTGACTTCTAGGGGTTTTTTTTCCTTATGCCAACCCTAAGGTGAACCTATCACAGGGTTTTCCTGGGGCTTTGAGTGTATGAGATTGTTTACGTACCAATCTCCTTTTATCTTTTATAACTTTTCTTCTGCTCTTTCTTTTTTGTTATATAAAATTCTTAATAAAAGTGATAAATATGCAATCATATAAATGGAAAGGCCATTTCAGCGATGGACAGAATCATGCCTTTCATATAAAAAAGAATTAATGGATGAAATCAATGTAAGGAAACATTGCAATTGCCAAAGCAGGGCTTACCTAATGTGCCAAAAATTCTACAGCTAATGAAATTGGAATGTGGAACTCATTCTTAGACTTAATGCTAATGATATCTTGTTGAAAGAGAGGAGCTGAAACAAGAGGTTAACACTAAATAGCAGAGGGAAAAATAGAAAATGAGGTGAAGAAAGATAAATGGCTAACTGTAGAAGCTTCCATTATTATGACTTTACTAATTTGCTGGAGAGAAAAGATTTGAACTCCATGTGTTGATGGCAAGGAAGCAAACAATCACAATGACAAACCCATTTAATGCAGTGCAATTACATATTAAAGGCAATAGAATATGATTTCCAGTGTCAGATATTTTTTGCATACGACACCTACCTTCTAATCTTAAGATTATGCTGTTCCAATAAAGAGAGGCTTAAACTGACACACTGAGTCAGAAGCTATGATGATGGTTGGCTGGCATTTTCGCAAGGGTATTATTTTTGTATGGAAGGCTGGCATTACACAGATGGGACACATAATGTAAGACTGGGAAAATAATGATAAAAGCTGGGATCCTGTTGGTTAGTGCCACCCAAAGCAGGCCTTTTGAATCAAGTTTTGAATGCAAATCAACACACAAACAAATCTAATTCAATAGATCTACTTAGGAACAACAGTAGGACTTAGATCAATATATTAATGTGTGCACAATTGTGTCTGTGTTATGTATTGCAACTGGGCAACACTGCCACAATTAAGATGGCCATATTCCAAAGACGTAATATTAATATCTCTTTTCCAGAGTAATCTTGTATAGGCCTATTCAAAAGTTAAGTCCCTGTAAACTCAAGGAAGCTTACTCTCCAATAAGCTGGTCTAGAATTACACCCATAAAGGAACTGTTGAAGAAAGAAATGGGGCAGATATATGATGCTGCTGCTGTGATGTTTCAATGATGACAAAATCTGCTCTTTCTGGATTTTTCCTCCTTTAGGGCATTTAAAAGAACCAAAGCTCTGATTGCTTGCTTTCTAAGTTATTTAAACCATCTTGGTGCTACATTTCTGTGGTGACGGGTTTGCCTGCTCCTGCAAGACATTGCTGCTAGTAGGGCATCTCATGTCAGGCAGACCTTTGCTGAGGAACCAGACTAAATGTGGTAAATAGCTATTGGGAAGAAGTGGTTGTGGAGTAAGATCTTTCTGTTCATTAGCCCACTAGTTGTTGCACAACCTGTCATCTTTTATAAAGTTTTAGCCATCATTTTAGTTGTTCTTATTTGGTGTTTAATTTATATTAATTGCTATATTTGCATAGGTTATTTAAGTTCTTATGGTTGGCTACTTTGTTTGTTAATAAGTTCAGAGTTAGATTGCTTTTATATTGTTTAATATGATTGCTCTGATGTAATTTGTTTGAATTTTTTTTCCATTTGGCATTGAATCTTTGCTATACATGTTGGAAACTGCCCTGAGTCCTTTCAGGGACATAGGGTGGTCTACAATATCATCATCATCATCATCAGAAGCAATAATAATGGCACCCTAGCTAAACTGAAAGGTGCAAGTACCAAGCAGAAGGAGGCAATGATACATGACTCCTGAGACCTTAAAACCTCTATGAGACAATCCAGATTGAAACAAGTGATAGTGCCATATGATGATACTCCAGGTGAGAAGACACACAACTGGCAGTGGCTACTAAGGAATAACAGAATGCAAATATGAGCAATGCTGTATCGAATGGTGCAAACAGCAAAAAGGATGTTCAGCTATTGACATACAATGAGGTAAAAGTGAATAGTGTATGTAGCAGGAATAGGGAATATGAGAAGTGTGAATCACAGAAAGCTGGAATTTCTAAAACAAGAATTGAATACATAGACATCCTTGATATGAGCAAGCTAAAGTAGACAGAAATGGAACATTTTCAATCAGATATTTGCAGCGTTTTCCCCTGAAAATGACAATCAAATAAGAAATGGGATGACATGTAGCAAAAGCAGTCTAGGGATACAAAATGTGAAGTCTGTGAGCCATGATCTGTCAAAAGCCAAGTCAGTAATGAAGTTTAGTAACAAGTTCAACTGAACCGAATGATACTGACCCACATGTCTACATGTAAAAGAGCTTTCTTTGCAAAACAAATATGTGAAGTATAAAGGATCTGAATTTTATATCTGCTGGAGGCTAAAACTAAAGTGATATTAAAATACTAAACAGTCACACTCCTACTGGAAATGAACTTGCTGTTTAAGAGATGGGCTGTTAAAACTGTACCACCATGAACACTACAATATCTGAGATATCAGTTTTCACATAAAATATGATGGCAACAGTATCTAGAGACTGAAAGAAAAAAGTGCCATAGAGCATGGCCTAAAAATACCTTAAGTAACAATTGACTGGATTTACTTCTTAACTATGCCCTGGTATGGGGAGAGCATCTAAGCACATATTGGTAAAGTTAATGGAATTGAGTGCTTTACCTTTGCAAGTCACCTTTAATTTATCACTCCCACATCAAATCTGTTAGGAGCACCATCATTAACCTCCTCCAGCTTAAGTGCATCCATCAGTTCTTCAATGCATTTATCATTATTTTCAGTGAAGTCACCATCACCCTTCAAATTAGTGCAACTATTAAATGTCTAGCCATTAGGTTCTAATGATTAGGACATCAGAACACACATTATTCTATATAAGAGTGAAACAAGATATCAAGGTATGTGTGAACTATGAAGATAAATGAATAACCTTTGACCTAGATTTTGTATTTCAATGGCAATGGTGGCATGGAATAATGAATGGGAATATGAAGAACTCTTTACTGGGTGTTTTCTCATCTTCATTTAATGAAACCATTGATCGTCCTTATATGATATTAGTACTGCAATTTAAGAGACCTTTTAATGAAGTCCCACGTAGTTCGAATAATTGTGAGTCATGCATTCAGCAAGCACAGGTTCTATTTCACACCCATGTTACAATATTGATTAATGCTGTTAAGGCACTTGATGGCATCCTAATTCTTTCAGGCACTAAGAATCTAGTGATGTAGCTCATGTGTCAGAATTTTACAGAAGCTCACTTGAGAGAAAGAAAAGAAAAAGGCAGTTGCACATGGTTGAAATCCTTGAATTCCCTGGATGAAATAAAGAGACCAGACACAAGAAAATGGGTGTAAAGGGCCATTACCTGACCTATTTATTCAGAAGAACATCTGGAATAACCTGTGAAGATAAAAACACTGTTAAAGGGATTTAACCTGTAAGATTTAACTCATTGTGTATTAATCACCAATAGGGGTGTGCAATTTGGGTAAACCCCATACTATTTTGGATGTCCTGATTTCAGTGCCCCTCCCCCTGTTCTGTTTTTCAAGAACTTCCCAAATTTGGGAGGGTAAAATGCCATTTTTTGATCTGGCTGCTGAAAGATCTGTTTTTGCTCTGGGAAGTTCCAGCCCATTGCATTATACCTATGCAAGCCACACACAGAATGACAACACTGTACATCATGCATCAATGACTTGGCACCACTACATAGTTCACAATTCATAGGGGTAGGGCTAGGTGGGGGTATATGTGGGAGAGCAGGGCTAGGGGGGGTACATGGTGCGGGGTGTCATTGTGTATTCCAAGCAGCCTGTGTCACTGTGTGTTTTTTTCTGTTTTATTACGTTGCAAACCAATAAAAATTACTTTTAAAAAATCAATTCATAACTACAAGGCAAAATATAGGGTGCACAGCCATACAATTGCACAATGTTCAACCAAAATGGAAGTAGAGGCTGCACAACTGCAATGCAAAGTAAGGGATAAATAACTACAACACATAATAAACAACACACAATTTGCCAAAACAATGCACAAATAAACATACTACCTATGCAACTCTACTCCCACTACTATCAGCAGAATTCATCCATTGTGAAGTAGTCATTGTTTGCCCCCACATACATATGTGCTAAATGTAATTCTCACTTATGACGGGTTGAACTCCAGCCAGAATTTATGGGAAATTGACTAGGGATTAGTGTCGTTTCATTGTTTCCATTTTTTATAAGGAGATGAAGAGTTAAATGAAAATGATGGTTTTAAATTCATGATCACTGTGGTACAATTATACAAAATAATATTTATATGTTAACATTTTATGACTGGTACTAGAAAGAGTCCTTCTGTCTCCACCCCCAACTCCCACTCAAACAAACAAAAATAATTATGTATAGCATTCTCTTGAAGGCCTTTAAAATTCTAAACCAGTACTTTGGCACTTTATAAATTACACAATTCAAACCAGTTAAAAAGTCCAGGTATGTCTGTTATTTACGTACAGGCTTAAAATACATTTTAAGCATAAATAAATATTTCAGGTCATTAGTCAATAATGTGTGTAGCTGCCTTTAGGGTCTTGAAAAGAAAATTAAATCAGCTAAGTCATTTCATTTGCAAAGGCACCTGCTGTGAGAAATTATTTTCATCAAAAATGTTATATTGTAATAAGGCTTCCATAACAATCTCATTGTCATGATACACCATGATGCCTTTAAAGATTCATTATTTGTAACCATCCATCCTGGATGCAGTTGCTATCCTGAGGAAGACTTTAGAATTAAAGATGGAAGAGTTTTTGAATATGGTTTGGAGATGTGACAGCTCAACATCCAAAGACATGTACCAGGAATCCTGCATGTTGAACCTAATTAGAGTACATCAAATGTATCGGCGGGATTTATATAGCTGTTGATTCCCTGTTTAAGAACTCATTCAATGGACCTACTTTAATTAGCTTTACCAACATGAATATGGCATATTCTTTCACAGCATTAAAATACTTTGATATCTGTAACTTCACAGAAGTCAGTCATGTTGAAGCAATAGCAGATGGCTTGTCTGGTAGTGGTGCAGTTAATGCATGCAGGGTTTTAATCTAAATTTTAATTGATCTGTCTATCTTAAGAGCTTTCTTAAGAGACATGTTGGATCTGACAATACAAATTTGAATGTGAATGAATGCTTCTTTGTTAAAATATTATTTACCATGAAGAAAATACTGTTTCCTGCACAAAAAATGATAGTCTGAATTTTGTGCAGGATAAAACTTGAATCATGATTAACCTTCCAAAATCGCATGACTTTCTTGCAGTAGGAAGAAAGTTGCTAACATTATTTATTGCAATTGTCCAAAAGGAGCTTTGAGAAGAATTACTCCAGAATTACATCTATACCAGCAGTCGGTATACTACATTCATGTGTGTAACAACTTGATTTGTCCAGACACTCCTCAAGGTTGACAGCCATCATGCTGGTAATGGTGCATAAATGCATTCTGGGTTTTAATCCTGAATTTTAATTGATCTGTATTTCTAGACCCCAAACCTTAAAGTTCAGACTAAAGCCCAAAGATCCGGTGACATGGCATTGATCAGCCACCATGAATACAGCTTAATCAGTGAATTCCTCAGTTTAGCAATGCACTGTATAAAGAAGGACTTTTTGTCTTTCCTGAATCTCCTGCCATTCAGATTTACTGGATGATCCTCAGTTCTACAATTGAACAGAAACTAGTTCTGCGATGCAGCAGCTACACAAACACCCCAGGAACCAGTTTGAGGCTGGGATGGTAGCCACAGTATCCACCAAATGTGAATCAAAACCAAACTGAGGAATCACAGTATCCATGGTTAAACAGCCTCCAGAAAATATTAGGCATTTTCTTAACAAGCCCACTGACATGCACTGATGCACATAGCTATGTCCATTTGGGATCAATGCTGAACTGTGGCAGGACACAGAAGTGAAAAAAGGGGTGGAAAGTAAGAGTCCCTATGGAAATTATGTGATTTTCTCTCTCAGTGAGAAATTGTTTACAGTCCAGTCAGCTGTGTTTTGGTAGTTTTAAAAGTGTTTCAATGCTAGGAGTGTCCTGATAAATGTTTTCTCATTTTCCAGTCCTGGTTTCAAGCCTCGCACGGGATATACTCTGATCTGCTGCAGAGTGTTATCTGGCTTGCTCCATACTTTCTGGTGAGTATTTTAAATGTTATCTCTGGCTTGATGCACACTGCAGCATGCACTTTTGTGGACACCCCACGCTCATGCTAGCTTCAAACTGAATTATAGAGTGTGTAGAACTGTCCTGAGTTATTGGGTGAAGTTTAACTATAATTGAGATCTTAAATCCGAAATAAGAGATTCCTACTCTGAAATTCCATTGAGTTCAATGATACTTCTCATCAATAAGGACCTCATCACATGATAGAAATTCAATGTCCTAGGATGCTTCTGCCCCAATTGACCCATGGAGCCCCACACCACCCATCAAATGACATAGCTTCACTTCCAGTTGGGTTCCATGGTCAAATGGGGAAGAAGCATTGTAGGATGCCACACAGAAGTCTTCCTCTGTTCCATTTGGAACTACAGGGCTAGTGCGGAGGGAAGCCGAGTAGCAACGCTTCCCCACATGTAATGGGGAAGCATCAATTGAGCCCCCTGATTCACCATGGAGGCTGTGGTGTCATCAATGTGATGAGGTCCTAACTGTTTAGACTGCAACACAAAGAAGAATAAGATTCATTGGCAAAAGCAATTGTCCTAATTCTTTGAACACACCAGGTTTAGAAAATAATATGGCTTAGGAAAGCAGATATACCCAGCCCAAATGAAAGCACATTATTTACACTCTTTCCCTACACATAGCTTATTCTTTTCTCAGTGCCCTAGGCAGGCTGAAAATACCTGTGATCTTCAATTTCCAATTTGAAAACTGGATCTTGGCTGTTATAGATAAACATTCCAAAGAGGCAGAATATTTGAGAATATTATTTTAGAAACGGAGAAAAAAATAGTGGCTAAAGGCTGAAGCAAATCAACTGAATATGATACACAATAATTATTCTCATAAACCTCACATAAAGAAAATGGCAGGAGAAATGTTAACACACACATACTGTATATATAGTGTAAAGTGAAGCATTTTAGAACAAAACACTTCAATATTTTGATGTTTTAGCCCTTTAACATTGTTGAGTTGGCTCTTTTCATTTTCCCAACACACAGAACTGACACTCTGTCCAAATTTTAATCCATATCCTTAATTCTTCCCTCTGGTAGAGTAAAACCAAACAAAACATCCCTCCTTGTGCATATATCTTGTGCTCATTTTATAAATACTTCCCATTTTCTTTGAACATTGGGGCAATGAACACCAGGGTTTATGGTATAAACCACTAAAACTGTCTAGTTGCAAAGGCTTCAGGGAGAAAAATCCTGGGAATGAAGCCAGGGCTTACTCAGTGTGAACTCTCTGTCATTCTACAAAATTTTGAAATTACACTTCAATTCCATGACATGAAAAAACCTTTAATGATATTCACCTTATAAATGGCATGGAAAGGAAATCTCTGGAATTTTGAGTCCTGCTAACCAGCATGTACTGTTTTCAAACATTATTCTAGCAATCAATATTGTTGACTGCAGAATATTATTATTATGTTTATTTTACCCTGCTTTTTCTCTCCACAAGGAGACTCAAAGGAATAGGAATATAAATATTTGCTTTTTTTAGATAAATAATGTCAAGTGTTCACTCCCCACTCAGTGAGGATTTTGCACATTTTAAGGGCTTTTTCCTGCATTTGAGAGCTTTTAAATACAAAATTCAAAATACTTTTTTAACGAACATTTTTAATTGTCCCAATATTGTTTGCGCAATCATGTTATTTGTAAAAAACAATGGGAAATAAAAGGGGCTGTTTTCTTTGCTGTCATACAAATCTTGTGGTGATAGACACATTTTTTAACAAGCTGTCTCAACATTTCAAGATACTTTTGTCTTGTTTTTATTGTTGCAGTTGCTTAGGATGAAAATATTTTTGAATAACCTTTAAGCACCAGTTACAATCTTGTGTGCCAGAGTTACTGGAATGCTGGAATGTTGATGTTCTCCAGAAGTTATGTATGACCAGCATTCCATGTCTTAACAATGCTGGCCAGAGCTGGTAGGAATTGCAGTCCAACAACATCTGAATGGCACCATAATTCTTATCCCTAATCCAGAGTAGTACTAGAATCAGAAGGATCTAAGAAAACGCCAAGGCCTTTAAATTTCTGAGAATCCTGTACAATCAGTTATAGCACTAGTCAATAATCACATAAACCTAAGAAAAATAGAAGCTGTTCAAAGAATTTTAATGCACTTGCTATTACCTTTGTTGATCCCTATATTTAAAAAATAATAATTAGAAAATAAGGATTCTAGTCAAGCTGTGAGAAGCATGTTCCTTGGTTTTCATGTCAAGCATGTTCCTTGGTTTTCAAAAAAGAGGCTAGTAAAATGGGGACATCCCTACAAATAAGAATCCTGCACATGAATTTTCCTTCAGTCCTCATGTTTCTAGCATTGCAGGAAGTGAGACATTGAAAGTCCTTCATGCCTCATCTGTGTTTATAAATACTTAACTAACATTCTAAGGAATTTGTGGGTCAAAAAATTTAATCTAAGAGGGCATTTTAATTTGGAGGGAAATTTTTGCCCCTTCCTCATAAATACAATTTTGACATTGGCAGGGGAAATTCCCTTTCATTAGATTTAAAATTCAAATATGTTTGTGTTTGTTGAGAGGCTCTACAGGATATAAAAATATGGAGGAAAACTTACTGCAATTAAAGAGAGAATAATATTGCATCTGTCCTTTTCTCTTCTAAAGTATCAGATAATAGATTATATGTCAATGGCTCATTAGACACAGGATATAAGTCTCTTTTTAATGAGCAGCAGATCCCCCTTGATTTTCTATCTGATGCATCATAAACATGTAAACAAGCTCTCATTAAAATAGAGGCAACATTCAGAGACATTCAGTCAATTTTATTTGTCTTTAAAGTGAGTTTCTATTAAGATGACACCAGATAATGTGTGTACATGTCATACACAGATATTTTCAAGGCAAAGACATTCTCTTTGTGAATGGAGTGCCATAGCTGGATAGTCCATATTCAGCATTCTGATATGCAAAGCACATTGGAAGAGGTAGGGTTCTTTTCTCTTCCTTCTAGAGATAGTACTGTATCACGAGAAAATCAGAACAATCCTAACCCATGTACTCAAGAAATGTTACCATAGAAACTTTTCACCTTACCGTCTGTTCAAAGGTATAAGAAATGCACTATTCAGCATGTGAGGGCTTCATGTTTCTAATGGGTTGGCCAAGCATAATCACATCTGATGCTTTTGTTATTCATTCTAAAGTCTCTCCACACCAGAAATCAATTATTTACACTAGAAATAAGAAATTTAGACAATCATATGAAAACAAAGAGAAGAGTACCTGGCATAATTTCAAATCAGTATGGATCTGGCCTACCTAGGGATTTCTAGGTATGCTATGCTGAAATTTTATTGATGAAAGGAAGATAAATTGGCAAGCTAGACAGAGCCAAACTACATTTCTCAAATTCACAGAAACAAAACTGTACTACATTAGTGGCAAAGGAATCATAAAATTGATCTTGAATAAGATTTCAACTTTAATTAAAATCAGTTAGATTTTTTTCAAGCCTTCTTATTTATTTGAGAGTTTTGGTTTAAAACCCATTGAAATCCATTATGTATTACAAAACTAAAATATTATTATTTTTCAATGTTCACAGAAGTAAGAATATCCATGATGTAATTTGCTACTATGATGGCACAAAACACAAGGTCATGCTGGTGATTATGTTGTTTTAGTTCTCTTTATGCAACATATCTGTGGATATGCACATTTGTCTGAAGGAGGTATGTCATTTCCTTTAGCCTTGGTATGGAATATTTGGCCCTCTAGATGTTTTCGGTTTCAGCAGTTCCCCAAATCCTTCATGCTGGCAGGACTGTTAAATCGGCAGTATTATTCACTGAGGTGTGAAGGCAAAGACCTAAGGGCTGTAGGAAAGTTCCCTGAGATGTGTGTACTTGTAGTGTCACAATATGGGTCATTGGAAGGTTATAGGGCTGATAAGTAAGCTGGAGCTGTTTCTGGGTCAGTTAAATGTGGAAACAGGCATGAAGGATTCAGAGTTATTCAGCGAGGATTAGCATTTGTCTTCTTTTGAGATTTCTTAAACTGTGGGTTCTGCTCCTAAATGGGGCAATATTGGGTCACAAAATCTTTTTCTGAATATTGCCTAGTAGCTGTTTTAGACACTTACATGAATCTACTGTGCAGTTTTCACAGTAGATTCTGCATAAAATGCTTCGGCTGTACTTCATAAAAAGAAAAATCAGTCTGCTTAGCAAACCTTTGAAATGCGGATTTGTTATCAATAAGTATTTGATTTCCTATCTATTTAACATGCCTATTCACCTGGGGTCACATAAAAATGGGCCCGAAGGAGTCCTAAATTGAAAAGTTTAAGAAACTCTGATCTAGAGGACCAAAGATTTTCAACCGAGCCTCTACTCCAGATGCAATTGTCCAAACAGAGCTTATCCATGCATGCATCCTCAAAGATGCAAATGTGACCTTGTGGAATATAGGGTCAGGTCTTGAGGAAATCATTCTGTTCCATTCTATTGATGATGAGACTCTGCACAAGCTTTCTCTGCACAAGTTCAGGTTCAGGCCTTTCATAACTGTTGTGATGGAAAGTGAGGATAGTAATGCAGAAATGTGAGTGTTAACACACTTAAGCTGACATCCCAGCTACTTTGAGTTTTCTTGTGGAGAGAAACGGTTGGGGGTATAAATAATCATCATCATCACCACCACCACCATTTTCATCATCATTATCATCATCATTCCATTAGTGCCTTAAATGTGCATAAGTGCATTTATTATTTTGGTGTCCCAAAGGGGAGAGGAGGAGGAAGAATGATGATCCAGGCAATGAAGATGCAGGTGCTCTGAGCTCCCATGGAAAGGAAAATGAGTGCACTTCATTTGAGAACTAGCCTTCATTTCTTCCTCTACGACTGAGCTGAGACCAAATACTTCTCTATGGTCTGAATAAACTCCGCACTGTAAGCAACAGTCTCTCTCAAGTCTGACAGCTCCTGAATGCTGAAGACATGCATGTGTAGGTTCTCTTCTTCAGTGGGATTTCACTAATCCTTTGTTGTTTATTCATTCAGTCACTTCCAACTCTTTGTGACCTCATGGACCAGCCCATACCAGAGCTCCCTGTCAGCCATCACCTCCCCCAGCTCCTTCAGGGTCAATCCAGTCACTTCGAGGATACCAACCTTCCATCTTGTCCTTGGTCGGACCCCTTTTCCTTTTTCCTTCCATTTTCCCCAACATCATTATCTTCTCTAACCTTTCCTGTCTTCTCATTATGTGGCCAAAGTATTTCATCTTTGCCTCTACTATCCTTCCCTTCAATGAGCATTTGGGCTTTATTTCCTAAAGTATGGACTGGTTGGATCTTCTCGCAGTCCAAGGCACTCTCTGATCTTTCCTCCAACATCACAGTTCAAAAGAGTCTATCTTCCTTCACTCAGCCTTCCCTATGGTCCAGCTCTCACATCCTTAGGTTACTAGGGGGAATACCATTGCTTTTACTATGTGGATCTTCATTGCCAGTGTCTCTACTCTTTACTATTTTATCGAGATTAGCAATTGCTCTCCTCCCAAGAAGTAAGCGTCTTTTGATTTCCTGGCTGCAGTCTGCAGTAATCTTTGCACCTAGAAATACAAAGTCTGTCACTGCCTCCACATTTTCTCCCTCTATTTGACAGTTATTAGTCATTCTTGTTGCCATAATATTGGGTTTTTTATGTTTAGCTGCAACCCAGCTAAACTAATCCTAGATTCCATAATAGTCACTTTTTTGTTTAGTTATTTATTAAAACACTTTTCAACCACACTGCATCATACAGATATCAGTATAACCATCAATATAATGAAACTAATCAAATTACTGCAGACATTATATCACAATTAAAAACTCAGAAAGAAAAAGCAGCAAGCATAATTTCAAAAAAGCAGAATCAACCAATTAAATGCCTGGGCAAACGAAACAGGATTTAAGCTGATTCCAAAATAAACATGCAGTTCCATATATTTTCATACATTTCCATTCTTATATATTTCTCATTAATAAAAAATATTTTCAATACTCTTTGGATTGTAATAACAAACAAACTATCTTTGAAATAAATCTTGGGGTAATAAAGGGATTTTTTCAACAACGATGGTCAAGAGTATTTATATCTCCATTTGATGTTTATCAAATATAGCCCTTTATTATTTGTGTCTTCTGTACATTAGAATATGTAAAATCAAAGCTGAAACTTTTGTCTGATAAATTATCCGTAAGTATTGGGTTTATACCCAAGGACAATATATGACACCAGGGTTTTGACTTTGATTTTCAATTTTTGAGCTGAAGCTTTAAAAAAAAGGTAATGAGAAATTAAGAAGTGAGTTTATCTGCTCTGGGTATTCAGAATCATTTTCTTCATTAACACGCTGGGTTTCTCTATGGAGAGCAGCTGTCCTTTCCCCTCCCGCACCTTAAACATTAATGGCAGAAAGCAGCAGATGGCCAGATTGCTGGCAAATGTTTTTTGTATTACAGTTTATGCTCACCAAGACACTTCCCCTGACAATGAGCAATGTCATTTTCTGGTAATGTTTGGAATTAGTCCCTTGGGTCACCAGTTCCCAGGCATTATCAGATGATAAGTTAGAAATTGTGATTACTTAATATTTTTTTGAAAAAAAATGCTGCAACACTCCTAAAAGACTACAATTTGCAGCAGTGGGAGCCGTATTATGGCATTCTCATCCATATACTGTAGATACAGCCAAGGGTGATTCATTTAGGGGAAACATAGGGGTAGCAAAGAACATTATTGTAGGAGCGGTTTCTCCCCCTGCAGTGTCAATGGCCAAGCAATAGTAAAGTGATTTGATCTGCTGTTCTGAAAAATGAACATCCTACCCCTACATGTCCCATGAGTAGCTTCACCAGTTTCAACTTGAATAACTAGAAGTAACTAAGGTGAGGGACACAATCTAGAAGGATTTTAAATATGTATATATACTATACATATATTGGGAAATTTGGAAACTATTATTGATTGACTATTTTTGTGTGTTTCATAAAAAAAGGTATGCTGTTCATGCCAGACATGTGGGACAACAGAAAATGATTTTCAAAGGGTAGCTGCTACACCCTGGTTGCCCCCTGAAGTTATTCCTGGACACAATTAAAACCTTAGTTTATGTATACAGTATACTCCTATATCCAGGGGCATACATTCCTAGATTTATTGTGTAACTGGAGAAATGTGAACCTTATTGAAATGAAGGACTTCCACCAGAAGCTACCATAGAGACTTTGCATTAGCAATTCTTACTGCTTGTCCTTCCATAATTGTCAGTGTCTTTTGGATTGGTATTTTGAAAAAATACTTCTGAGAAACTAGATATCCAAGGTTGCACATTCAATTGGCATTGAAACTTAATAGATCATTTATCATAGAGTCCCATTTTCATTTACCTCACTTGTACATGTGTGAACCTCACCCAGATTATGACCAGCATGCACGAGAAAGGCAAATTTAATTCTTCTTTCTTCGAGTACTTTCCTTCAAAATCTTCTTCCCTTGTTTTGCCAGTAGAAACTGATGTTTTCTCTGTCAGTACAGCAGTGAATCTGTTCCGTATTCAGTCCAAACTGTAAAGGATTTGTGCAAGATGCTGAAGTTAATTTTGGACTAGATTATTAGAGCCTTGGATAGAATCCAGAATGGATTCACCACCTCACTCTAATAGGTGCCATCAACTTCCACTTCCCATCATCTGCATGAATGGGTGGTTTTTGTTCTTTTTTTTTCAACATTCATGTTAAGCAAATATTGAGAAAGAAGTAACTAAGAGGAGAAATTAAACTTCTCTACCTTACACCTAGAATAAGTCACAATAAATCTAAACCCACAATGGGTTGTCAAAGTTGGGTAGATTGTGTTTATGTTTTCACTCAATAAATGCAGCAAGCACTGAGTTTTGGGTTTTTTAAATATGCTTTGAAATCATTTGTTGTTTTTACTTGTAGAAGCCCATTGAACTTCTAGTTATCATACAATCCCATCAGATTTTTATTTTTCTGTGATTCAACTACATTAATTATATATTGAAACTCTCCCAATGAGCCTGTGTTCAGGATTTTGCACTATTCTTGTTAATTACTGATATTGATATGCTGCTGTGTTTGTTGTTCTGTTTTGTTTCCTGTATATTTGATTTTCTTTCAAAATAAAAAAAATCCTCAGTCCATTCATTTGCATTGTATCAAACTGCATCCCTCCATTGATGGAAAACCCAGCACAGCTTTTTGCAGAAGAAGAGGGAATTTAGGTAGATTCTCTCACATTCATCTAAGGCTATATTGGATCACATGAATGGACATAACTGGATATAACCCTTCATTTCCAGTTATGTGACTTGTAGTTTCCATGCCAGTGAGGAAATAAATCAACTCCATGTTTTAATGCAGCCTTAACTTCAATTTTAATGGATAGTTCTTTCAAAGGAGCTCTCCTAGGTCCTGAAGCTATGTATTTTGGATTGGATTCAGCACCTTGGACAGCATACATCTTAGTGCTGAGTCAGTAGATTCAGCACCTAACTGACATGGGAGTGACCAGCTGGCCTTGTATTTATTTGCACCATAGGCAATACTTGACAAACAGGCTATTCTTCATTATTTTCCCCTATTTTTCCAAATTTCAAACTTCTATCATGAGATTATTAACTGGATTCTCAGCCCTCTCCTTTGCTACACATCACAAAGCTTTCAAAAAAAGCACCATTGGTTGAAGACCATTTTCATCCAAGTGAAAACATGCTCAACTTCTTTCCCTAAATTACTTAAATATTTGCCACTTTGAGAGTGCTTCAAAGCAGAAGAGAAGAGGGAACCAGGCAAAGAACCAAAGAAAATTTGAATCCATAGCCAGGTTCTATTAAACAACATGATGATCATAAACATAAAATATTAACTCTAAACTCTAACAGAATATTCAAAACTACTTCAGGCCTGGCAGAAGGAAAGCATAATCAAGAATGATATAAAATGGTAATTAAAATATAATAAAACATATAGTAGTTGTTTATAAAATAACAAGTATGGCACCAAATAGCCAGACAGAATGTTGTAGCTCAAAGGACATTGGAAAGCAATTCTGAATTTACTGCTATAAAATTGTTGTGCTGTTGCCAAAAATAACATTCAGTATTAATAATCTTTGCCAGTATATGAAATAGGACTTCAACATTGCCTTTGCATCATAATCCACAAATCTAATAAATGAAAATACTTTGGAGGCAAATTCCTAAACTGGGCACTGTGATGGACTTTGCAGCAGATTCCAACACACTACTTTAGGATAGCAAATTATCTATTTCATTTACTGGAGGAAAAGGCAATCGGTTCTCATGTTTCTCGAGCTCCATCCACATATTCAGTGATTCAGTAGAAATAAATACAAGGAAGGAAGTCCACTAGCCACACCATCTCAGTTATCCCTCTCAAGAGGGCTTTATTCAGTCTCAGTTGTATTTAAATCTGATTTAGTAGTTGGAAACCTTGTGAAATTCATATTTGCTTAGAAGAAAATCTTACTCCTTTCTGGTAAATTGAATAAAATCAGTTTCAGAACCTCAGGTTACTCATCTCGAGGCTCGACTACTGCAATGCGCTGTACATTGGCCTACCCCTGTCAGCGATCCAGAAACTTACGCTGGTGCAGAACGCAGCAGCGCGCCTGCTCTCAGGAGCTCCAAGATCTGCCCATGTGACCCCACTTCTGCGCGAACTGCACTGGCTTCCTATTGAATTTCGGGTCATCTTCAAGGTGTTAGTTCTAACTTTCAAGGCCTTATATGGTTTGGGGCCAGTGTACCTGAAGGAGCGGCTTACCCCATATGTGCCCAGAAGATCACTGCGTTCTGAGGGGCTCAATCTACTAGAGGTGCCTGGTATTAAGACCTACCGATTGTCGAGTACGTGGCAGAGGGCATTCACAGTGGCTGCGCCGAGCCTCTGGAATACGCTGCCCGAGGAGACGCGAGCCTTATTGGGCTTGCTGGCATTCCGCAAGTCTGTAAAGATGTGGCTTTTCAGACAGGCGTTCGGTCCTGACTGAGGCCACTGCCATCTGCCATCCTGCCGTGTCTCGCCGCTTGTACTGGCATCGATCTGCTGGGTTTTTATTGTTGGGAGCAGGGTTCAGTGGTTAGAATGTTATTTTATGTGTTTTATCTGTTTTTATCCGGTTTTAATTGTTGTAAACCGCTCTGGGCTCTGGAGAGAGCGGCCTACTAAATCGAATAAATAAATAAATAAATATTCGCAATCTGTACAAAGCCACAGTTGTAGCATTATTGTCATGAGTGTCGTAGCCCCCACCACACGCACACACAGAGAGAGAGAGAGACCCCTTTTCTGGGCACCAGCTAGATCAAGAGAAAGAAGTCTGTTCTGCTGTTGATTTGGGTGTGGGCGCATGAGGTTTCCATCCCCTTCCACCAGTCAATGAAGATCTGACTTGTTTGTTGCAGTTTTGTTCACTGGCAGGGAGAAGTGGCTGAGTGGAGACATAACTGAGTAACCCATGTTGTTATTTTATTCCATAGGTAAAATAAGCAGGAGTGAGGAATGTTTGAACCTCTGGAAGTTTTAGATTACAATTGTGTTGGCTGACACTGATTCATGCTTTCATTGATTGAATTAATCAATGGATATTCCATTCAATACTGTATTATACTTAATCTTAAAGTTCCTATTTAAACTATTCAATATGATTCAATGGGAGGTGGGTACGATGGCATACAAAAGCTGGCAAAACACTAAACAAGTATTGTTTTTGAATCAATGCCTGGATTAGGTGATGAGCTGGGTGAGGAAAAACAAATTGAAACAATCCAGACGAAACAGAAGTTCTTGCCATCAAGGGTCCTAATCTGGGATTGAGATGTGTCAACCAGTTCTGGATAGGGTTACACTCCCCATGAATGACTGTTTTTGCAGCTTGGGAGTGTTCTTGGATCCATCTCTCCAAATGTCAGCACAGGTAGATGTGACAAATCAGGAGTGCTTACTAGGCTTGTTTGATTTTTAAAAAATGGTTCAAAACTCGTTTTGGATGTAGGGGGCAATGGTGGTTCAGATCAAAAGGCAATTCTGATTTTCACAAAATAAAAGTTCAAAGCTTTTCAAAACTTCAGAGACTTCCGAATCCTTCATTAATGGTTTCAAAGTGTTATTTCCTGTTTCATTGGGTGATCTTTACTTTGAAAGTAGTTGTTTTACTCCAGAAGGGGCGGGGAGCAAAGGGAAGAAATCCATCCACTCTGGTTAAAACCTTTTCTCTCGCTTAAGACTGATGCGGGAGGGAAATGAAAGAAATCCATCCACACTGGTTTAAACTGACACGGATCCATCCCATCCACACTGGTTTAAACTGATGTGGGAGAGAAAGGAAAGGAATCCATCCACACTGGTTTAAACTGCTGCGGGAGGGAAAGGAAAGAAAAGGAATCCATCCACACTGGTTTAAACTGACACGGATCCATCCCATCCACACTGGTTTAAATTGATGCGGAAGGGAAAGGAAAGGAATCCATCCACACTGGTTAAAACCGCTTCTTTCACTGACGTGGAAGGGAAAGGAAAGAAAGGGAATCCATCCACACTGGTTTAGAAGTCTTCTCTGGCTTGAACCGAGGCCAGGGAACAGAAGCGGGGGGGAAAGCTGCTTTCTCATTTCTGAGTCACTGATTCATAAGAGAAATGGCGGAAAAAGCTTCGGAAGGGCAAAGGGACTTCTGGTATCCTTAAAAACTTCAAAAAGGAAAACTTTCCAAATTTTTTCCGAATTACGAAGATTTTGAATGAATCTAACCATGTCTAGTGCTTACTATCAGCTTTGACTGTGGAGTGATGGTCCTGATCAATCTGGGGCAATAAGCATTAATTTTATATGCGTGTCCTTTGTTTAATCTGTTTTGTGTATTTCAATATGCATTTTATAGAAATATGTTTTAATGTTTTAATATGTACCTTTTATAGAAATAAATATTAATATGTGTATTTGTGGTATTTTTACAATGTTCATGTGCTTTATTATTCTGTAACTCACCTTGAACCATGAGGAGGGAGGTAAGAAATATATTATTATTATTATTATTATTATTATTAAACCTTCTCATCTCATTCCCTTCCAAGGACCAACATCTCTAAGTGGGTGGACCAGGGCAATGTCAAGGTTAATTGATATTTTACCCAATCAACTTTGGACTGGATTTAGAGGACCTAAAGATGGTAGTGCATGCATTGGTGACCTCAAGATTGAGCTTCTGCAATGAGCTTTACATTGGGCTATCTTTGTACCAAGTTCAAAAATTCCAGTTAGTTCAAAATCAGCAACCAGATTGGTTACAGTAACATTCAAGTATGAGTATGTTATACCTGTTGCACATTACGGAACCACTGTTCAATGCTTGATACATGTATTTCTTTTTGCATGGTTTGTTCTGCTTGATATGGCCTTGCAGCTAATGCAATAAACTATAATAATATACCTATACTGAAATCACTCCACTGACTGCCAATTAGTTTCTTGGCAAAGTACATGGTTTGAGTCCAGGTTACCTACAGGATTGATTTCTCCTGTATAATCTGCCCCAAACACTTAGGTCCTTTGTGGGGTGGCTACTCCAGCCTGCCAGAACCTGACTGGTGACCATCACCCAGAGGACCTTTTCATCAGGTGTCCCAAGACTGTAAAATGAATACAATTAAACATTACTTTAACTGCAATGGCTTAATGTTATGGAACCCCGAAAGTCATAGCTTTAGAAGGCCTTTAGTCTTATCTGCCAAATACTACTGATATACCTCACAAAACCACAATTTCCATGATTCCATAGCATTAATCATGGCAGCTAAAGTGGTGTCAGATTCCATTAATTCTCCAGTATAGATGTACCTTTTGATACCATCATGCAGCATAGTAATAATACCTATCTCGTTTATTTTCCCTGTAGCTTGTTTCTATCAATATTGTTAAAAAAACCTGTTAGGGTGATTCTTTCCTATCAATGTTAGAGCAACTGAAATGATCAAACTTGCTGACAAGTGAGACAGGAAGTCTCCTGGGAGTTCCTTCTGGGGCTGTCTTTTGTCATGGAGTGCCCAGAGGTACTTCCCACACAATTCCCAATGAAATCAATGGGGATGAGAGCATCACCAAATACCGGTGAGCTACCTAGTAGATTAAATCCCATCTGTTTCCTTTAGTTTCCTGTTAGAGGCAGGTATGCAAAGTGAGGTGAAATTTAAAATGTCAAGAAAGCTACTCAAAGAAGCCTCTGGAGTAAGAAGATGAATGATGTCTCCCTGTCTCCATGTCTTTGCTTCACCGCAACTATCAGAGTAAGCATTAGTTTTCTTCGGGGGAATTTATCCAAATCTCACTTCAATATCAGGCTTAAATGTTCAAGTAAAAACCCCTCTCTTTCTCCATCTCTCTCATGATACCATATTACTGATGAATCTTGGCAGTGACAAATGACAAACTGTGTCTTCCTCTCCAGGCATCCCTCATTTGCATTCTGCCATCACTGGAGCCCTCTCTTTGGGATGGAAAGAAAATAAAATTAAAAAGGCAGAAGTTCTAAGAGGAACATTAAAGTACTCAAAACTGCAGTGGGTCAGCAATTCTGCAGCCCGCTGTAAGGCATTGCAGTACAGTACTGTGGGCATGCTGAGAAGTAAAAAAGTTGAGTTGAGAGGTAAATTGAATTTTTTTAAAGTTTCTTAAAAGTTTATTTAAAACCGAAAAAGCTGTATAGTAATCTTTAAAGTGCATAGAGTAGATAATTATGCATGTTCTTCGAAATTGGAATGATTAAGAACTAATACAAGCTATTACATTTTTACTGGACTGCAGTACTTTGGTCAGGGCAGTGCAGGGAACAGTAATAAAGTTTCAAGAGGAGAATTTTTCTAAACTGATAGCCAAATAGGCCTCCCTTTTCTCTTCTGATTCAGAGATTGCCCTTCCATTCCCGGAATCCCATAGCTAGTATGAGCAATAGATGTAATACTGAAGCAAGCTGAGGGAGAGATAGAGACAGATCCTATATCAACTACCTGATCTTGATGACTGTATTACAAATTTTCAGCTACTATTGAACATAAATTGAGATAATTCATCAAATCCTCTGCAAAAATTTCTAGTACTGAAAATTCAAAAAACTCTGTCCTGAAAAAGATAGCCTCGGTAGAGGAAATCCAAAACTCTATTCATTCAACTTCCAATGAGTCACATTTTCTCAGATACCTTTCCCTCTCTCACATCCAAAATTTCCTTTGTCTTCTTCTTTTTAAGAAAGTGAGAGTCTTTATTACAAGTGATGTCTCCTGTGAGCAGACTGCCACTAAGAACACACATAGCAAAATCACCTGGAAACCTTGTCCTCAAATTATTGAGAGCACTGCTCAAGTCCCCCATTGACAGAAGTCCTTGTGGATCTAACTGTAATTTTCCCCTCCTTTCATTTTCACAGAAATAAACAAACAAAACAACAACAACAAAAGCAAAAAAACTGCATATGAAAAGCAAAGCGGGAATAAGCTGCCCACCAGACATGAATCTGGCAGCTCTAACACATATCTCAGCAGCACTGATTTCCCATGGGGCCACCTCCGATCACTAGGCCTCGGCAGTCAAACCAGAATGGATGGCAATAATAATTAGATTCTGATGAGAGAAGGTCCCAGAGGAAGGCCAATTTTCTTCTTAGAAGAGTTAATGAAGGGAGGGTGGAGTATCCAAAATTTCACAAAGGATGATGAAGTGAAATTAGATAATAGCAGAATCTTCAAACAGAGGAAGCCATCTACTTCATCTAAAAAGCACACTGGTGGAGGGAGGAAATACCTGGTGCATCAAAAATTGATCACAACTAAGGAATGTTAATCTGTGCTCCCTTCCGACCCAATAAGATTCAGGGTGACCCCCAGCTATTATTTAATGTCAGTATCAGGCCATTTAATTTTCTGCTTCAGTTCCTCTCCCACTCTTCTTACCCAACCTCAGCCTAATGGCTATTCCCTATCTCCAGTCCTTCTTGTGCTCTGAATGGCATTTGATGAAAACGTGAATTCCTCCAAGTAATGACACCCACCATGTACAATCATCTGCCATTTTCTGGTTGTTAATAGCTCACAGTGTGCGACTTCCCTTTTAGAAATGGGTGGGAGGCAATTTGCTTCTGAGTCTAATAAGTTTACTGCTCTTCTCAACAAATTATTTGAAAGGTGGATCAATGTTGCTAAGTGCTAATTCTGTTGTGAGAACTTTCCTGTTTTATTTCTACTGTCTCCTTCTAACATTTTTAAGAAAAGAAGAAAGAGAAACTAATACACAATATATTGAACTTGTTTTTAATTTGAAGAGCATCTGATCTTTATGTCAGGCAATATCAGTATTTTCTGTTACCTTTTAATTCAAACGCTGCACTTATGTCTGAAAATGGCCCATCTGAAGATTATTGCCTTTCTCTGAAGATCACACTGTGCAATCAGATATTTGTCTAGAACACCTGCAAACATAATCCACAGGAAGAAAGGGATATGTTGAAGTGCTGGCTTTCTTGCCTGAAAATAGCAGAGCAGCCGATCCAAATAAAAGTAATGCACAATTTGTGGAGAACTTGAAAAAAGCAAAAGTAGCATTTAAAGCAGAGTTATGGAATGCACTGCCTGGTGAGATTAGGCGAGCCCCTACTCTAGAGAGTTTCAAGAAGAATCTTAAGACTTGGCTCTTCTGCTGTGCCTTCGAAGATTAATTATATAATCTCATGCCACCATTCACCCTCAATATCTGCTTTGAGTGTACACCCTCTCCCCCACTTTTACACAAATTTCCTTTCTTGACTTCTTTTGAAAGAGCCTTCTCCCTCACAAATAATTTGCCCCACAGCTATCCCCCCCCCGTTTTTATCTTCCTATTTTAATCTGTAGATGTGGCCCGCTCATTGTCCTGCGTCATTAATGGTTATATTTTATTATAATTTTATACTGATTGTTGTATCTTATAGTTTATGCTCTATGTATGTTGTTTGTTGATTGATTTTATTGTGTTGTTGTGTTGATGGGCTTGGCCTCATGTAAGCCACCCAGAGTCCCCGTTAGACAGATGGTGGTGGGATACAAATAAAGATTATTATTATTATTATTATTATTATTATTATTAGGCAACCGACAGGGGCTCAGGAAAATGTTGGAACACACACACGAGCAGGAGCAGAGCGACGCTGAGAAGAATAGGGGATTTCCCAAGTGCAAGCGGCTGCGGAGGAAGGCGGGGACGTCCTCCTCTATGGGCAGAAGCTGGCGCAGCTTGCTTACATCAGCGGAAGCTCTAGTGGTGGGGAAATCCCTAGGACAGCTGTATGGAGAGCGGGATATAGCATCTCCATGCAGTGAAACCAAAATCAACAGCCAGAAAAGCCGACGGTGAAACAATGCTTAATTTATTAGCGGCCACATTATAAATTCGTTTCGGGACATCCTCCCTTTTTCAAGGCTAGGGATGCCGAAATTGGCGTCCACGATCAAATCTCAAATGAGAAAATCATAACCCTGCTCTTCCATTAGCAGGGTGACCCAAAGGGACGCCAATTTCGACAACCCTAGCTCTCCATACAGCTGTCCTGGGGATTTCCCCACCACCAGAGCGTCCACTGATGTAAGCAAGCTGCGCCGGCTTCTGCCCACAAAGGAGGACGTCCCCGCCTTCCTCCGCAGCCGCTTGCACTTGGGAAATCCCCTATTCTTCTCAGCGTCGCTCTGCTCCTGCTCGTGTGTGTGTTCTTCCCCCCCACCTCTCTCCGTGGAATCCCACCTCCAACTCACAGACCTTCCAGCCACTTGCATCAGAGACACTGGTAATCCCTCTTGTTTACATCTCAAGTTCCGGCTGGGACTCTGTTGAATGGGACTAATCCGATATAGATACCATCTACACTGAAAATGTTGGAACCCCAGATGATCTTGATTAGCTTATATATATATATATATATATATATATATATCCTTTGTTATACAGTATTTCTTTTTTTTTTAATCAAAGACTAGCAAAAAGTGAACTTGACAGTTTCATCTCTATTATTTGCTTTTCCAAAGATTAAGATGAATTTTAAAAGTAGTTTCAAGGATAACATCAAATTTCTTTTATTCACAATGTATAGAAATGTTTTAAATGCATATTAAAAACAGGCATCAGCCAACTGTTGTATTGGATTTTAAAAATGGATTCATATAACTGTCCATCAAAGAGGGCCAGTGAGTTCACCAGGCAAGTAAACAGTCCCTATGTGCTGTTGAAAGAGCAAATCCAGAGAGACAGGCCAGAGTCAATACCCAGAGGACAGATTTGCAAGGAAATAAAAGGAATGGACAAGTGAGACTGTCAAGGGAAACAGATTTGATTCCTACAAAGTCATCAATCCAAAGAAAAGAAAATCTCCAGAACAGAAATCACAGAGCATGTCAAGGTCAGATTGCTCTGCTATCCATGAAAGGAATCTCAGGAATGTCAAGAGAAATAATGCCAGTGAAAGTGGGTTGTTTCCAACACTTCCCCTTGAGGCAATTTTCTCCTTGTTGGGTTGCTGTGAGTTTTCCAGGCTGTATTGCCATGTTCCAGAAGCACATATCTATGGGCAAAACATCAGGAGAGAATGCTTCTGGAACATGGCCATACAGCCTGGAAAACTCACAGCAACCCAATAAGGAGAAAATTGCCTCAAGGGGAAGTGTTGGAAACAACCCACCTTCACTAGCATTGTTTCTCTTGGCATTCCGGGCTGTATGGCCATGTTCCAGAAGCACATATCTATGCTTCTGGAACATGGCCATACAGCCCGGAAAACTCACAGCAACACAGTGATTCTGGCCATGAAAGCCTTCAACAACATGTTTCTTATTATTATTTACTTGTTGTCTGCCATATATCAGCTTCTATATATGGCAACCTTATGAATAAGCTACCTCCAAGAGCTTTGGTCATCAAAGCATCAAATTTATTTATTTATTTCCGGTATTTCTATTCCGTTCCTTCTCAACCCCCGAAGAGGGACTCAAGATGGCTCTATCACCAAAAAAGGGTCTTTCCCCAGCTGCTACCCTCCTTATATCTGATAGAGAAAGAGTGGCATCCAGAGAAGAGCTTCAGAAGTAGATATCAGAAGGAGGATGGGAGGCGACAGAACAATTATATTGCATAATTATTTGGAGTACTCAGGCTCAGTTGCAGTTCTCCCGCCTACTTCTTAGGGAGTGTGCACCTATACCATCCTGAGCTTCATGGGTTTTTAAAAAGTATAATAATAGATACAGGATTTTAAACGTATAGATAGATATTTCAAAGGATCTATTCTAAATAAGAATGTCTGAGAGAGCAATTCTTTGAGAATTAGAAAGCTAGGCAGAGAACTCCAAATGGTATATTTTTCAGAGTAAGACACAGCAAGAATCTGAACATTAGGAATATGAGGGTTTTTACCATAATCATATAAAAATAGAGTGTAATCGGATCTGAAATTATTCAATTTTGCCTCTGTAAGGGAATTGGGAAAAGAGATTACAGGTGGTGAGGATGTCATAAATGGATGTTAAGCTAGAAATATCACAATTAATTCAATAATTGTTTTTTATGAAGTGCTGTCTGAAGCAACTGCTAAATTAAATTAGTCCCAAAGGAGCAGTAAGAGTTAGTTAGGTATGTCATTCAGAAGACAGACAAGGAACGTCAATCTTGCAGGCATTAACAATTGTTTGTATTTAATACCCTGAATTCAAAACTTTTGACAAGGAACCCACTGCTCAGGTTTTTTTTATATCTATACCAAGTCTTCCAGTAATTTAATTGCTTTTCAACAAGTAGCCAATTCTTATTAATTATTTCAGCAATTTTAACTTGCATGAGAATGAACACCCACATTTTCCTGATACTGGATTTTTATTGGGAGGAGGGCTTTGCTTGTTGCAGAAGATGGAAGAGAATACAACCTCTGCAATGACAAAAAATGACAAACAGGGGCATAATACAAGTTTATGCTTGTATATATCACTAACAGGGTGCCAGTCAAATAGGTGATATAAACCAAAAATAGTCTGAAGTACTACACTGATTAACTTCACTCCTCAAATAGTTACTTCTTAGGAGCTAAAATGTAGCAAAATTTCCGTTATGAGTTCTGCTTAGTAGAATACAAACAGTCCTTTTAAAAAGTACTCTTTTTCATAACATAAACTGTAATAGAACTCCTGATCAAGAATGGCAACAAGATGGCACAGTGATGTTTGATTTATATGCTTCTGGAATTGTATGCATTTGTATTAAATTGTTCGGCATTTTATTACTACATCCATATTTTTGGGGAAATGGCATTCATAACCTTTTAGGAAAACACCACTTGGAGATCAAAACTTTTAGGATAGCATGACCTTTCAAAGAAGAGCCAAAAACCCTTTAGAGTAGAATCTTCTCTTGTGATATACAACCAGATATAATTGTGCAAGGAAATGGTTTCAGTTGTTAGACTGAATAAACTGTTATCTCTGATCTGTTAGGAAAACAGAAATTTTGCCAGTGAATTAAAATAGCAGTGCTTCAGAAGTGTTTTTCTGTACCCAAAAATATATACTCTCCCATAAAGCAACTTTATATCATTCATTCAAGAGACAAAAATGAAGTAGACTTTGATTTTAAAAAATAACATTTTTGGTTTACTCACAACCTTCATGTGAGTAATAAGCTTCAAAAGCTTATTAGTCCAGTTTCAGTTATGTTTGAGGTGGTTCTCTGCGCCAGCCGGCTAGGGCATCTCTTTTGTAACAAAACAGCTATCAACAGGTCACATAGTCAAAAAGAGAGAGAGAGAGAGCACGTGGCCTGCATCCCCTTTTATAACTTCTCAGGAACCATAGAGTAAAGGAATCTGCAGACCAGGACATATATACAGGAAACAGTAAGCAACAGTAAGGTTCATAGATAAACATATTGCTAGAGAAGGCTTGAAGAAGGTTGCCATTTCCAACAATCTTCAATGCATTCAGTGTGAAATATTGCAGAATCCTATTTCTCTAAAAACCCACCAAAGTAAATGAAAATTTAAAAAACTTGTGTATTGATACTGGCAGTCAGAACCAGAAAATGATTCCTCTCTTCTGCATTTTCACTTTGTTTAGAGTTTGTTTGTTTCTTTGTTTTGGTTAGGAGACAAAATACCTCACTAGTTAATATATTCATTTTTGTGATGCAAGTTGAGTATCACTTATCCAAAATATTTGGGATCAGAAGTGTTTTGGATTTTTTTTCCCAGATTTTGAAATACCTGTACTTGCATATACATATATAATAAGATATCATAGATATGGAACTAAAGTCTAAACACAAATTTATTTTATATTTCATATACATATTATATTTTTGAGATAAAGTCTTACGAAGCTTGAAAATTATATGGCTTAACATCCCACATAAGTATGTAAATAAGAATTAAGTAGGTTTTTAACTATCCAGATTGTGGCAGTTGGAATCATAAGAAAGCAACTTCTTTCTCCTCCTTTTGGGGGCATGTAGCACTCTGCCCAATAAAGTGGTACTTCTATGTATACATACGTGTGAGTTGCCCCATCATTTTTAATGGAAATGTCATGTCAATCAGCTTCAGAGTTGGATAAGGCGAAACGTCAACACTGCTAAGGGTATAAGGGATAGGAAAGTTACAAAGTGAAGAAGCTGAGTGAGAAGGGTTTATCAAGCTGATAGCAAGGAAAAAAGAAAATGCTAGAAATGGTAAGCCAAAGAAGTCCAGCATAAATAAAGACTAGGAAGGAAGAAAAGACAGTTTGGCCGGAAACTCTTAAAATGGATTTCGGAAAAGAGAAAGTGAAGGCCAAAGACTGTCAAAAGAAATGAGACCATCTAAGGAGACTCGAAGTCTGAGAGCTTTCCCCCCCTTAATGCCAAAAGGCATGTACTGTTATATTTAATTAGGAAAAGCCTACTTTTGTTGCATTCTGAGTAACTTCCCGGAGGAAAATAATGTTTCCTCTCAATGTGTAATAAAATATCTAACAGGATGACTCAATCCAGCTCTGCCCAGTTTACCTTGAAGGTCCTGTGGTTCAAAAACTTTTCTGCCACTGCTGTAATTGAAGTTCAGCCTAGGCCCACATGCTATTCCAAGATAATATGATTATCTGTATAAAAATGTTTATTATTTTATGACATCGCCCTGAATTCTCTTTCCATAATTTTTCATATGCCTGTCACAGTTGTGTATGGAAAAGTTTAGAATGTGCCCTCTTCTAAATAACTCAATTTTTCTATTCATGGATATGATCCTAAAGAGGGCCTCTTAGTTCAATGGCCTACTTATTTCCATGCTTAGAAGCTGAGTTCATCTCAGTAAACATTTTGGAGTCTTTTTCACTTAAAATTAAGATTGGTGTTACTCTTTGGGGCTTTCGCTCTTTCCCTGTCTTTGGAAGTTTCACCCCAAAGCTTCCACAGATATTCTGGCTAATTCATTATTTGTCATATCCTGGGGGAACATTAGTTAATGATGCCATCTCTTGACTTTTTGTTCAGCTCATTGCATGCATTTTTATTCTGCTATGGGCACAATTAGAAGCTTTGAACCAGGGACTTTACTGGCTAAATTAAGCCTGCTTTTGTTTCACCTTCTTGCTCACCCAAAGGTATTTTTATATTTGCATTGCTCCTCACTTCAAGGCAGGTTTTGCTTTGATAAGGCAATGCCTATAGGCTTTTCCATATTTTGTGCAATCTTTGACTTTAGTTTAAATCCAAAGGAAAATATTGGACCCTGATTTACTTTATTGCACAGTTGGATCATTTCCTTTGAGGAGACAAGGCAGCTCTGGGCAATCCTGATGAATTATATCTGTCTTTATTGATTTAATATCTGAATTGGATGCCCCTTTATCTTTTTAATGTGTCTGCGGAACCTGCCCACTTCATTAACTTTTTAAAGGATTCAATTAAAGACATAGCAGTGGTCGTTTCAAGCCTTCCTACTAACAGACTGAAGGAGCTGGGGAGTAAGATCAGGCTTGGGTCAACATATTCTGCTGCTTGTGGCAAACAACAAGTTGGTACCTCTCATCCCATCGGCGCTGAACACACTGCGTTCTGACACCACGAGATGCAGAGCCAACCTTAAGAAATGGGGCCCCAAAGCAGAGTCCACGACATGCAAGTGTGGAGAAGAGCAAACCACAGAAGACCTATTATAGGGGTAGGGAACCTATAGCTCGGGAGCCAGATGTGGCTCTTTTCATGATTGCATTTGGATCAAAAACAATTAAGTTCTCTTAAACACAACCCCTTGCATGATAGCTCCAAAGAGACTTATTCTCTTTGAGTGAGGAACGCTACAGTATTTTATTACAATTATGTGTAATAAATTAAGTAGACTACAATTATTATATTTTAAAACAGGGCTGTCCAACTTCTACCAAACCTTGGGCTGGAATTCCAGTCACTGATCACCTGGGGGCAGGCCCGCTCCGCCCCTCCCTCCCCTGCCTTGGCCCTCCCTGCCCCGGCCGCCCCCCCGGCCCCAGTTCCACCCCGGTTCACCCCCTTATGGCATGAGGGGGCTCAAAATATATAATTAAACATTATATTATTTAAATAAGGGGAGAGGGAGGGATGGATGGAACACATGAGGGGCATAAATATACAATTAAATATTATATTTAAATAAGGGGGAGAGGGAGGGTTGTTTGAACAGGCATTTGTTGATGAAATATAACAATTACATATTATATTATTTAAATAAGGAGAGATGTGATGGATGGAGGATTTCAACATGATGAGGCTGCAATTGTATGTTTTTAAATATTATATTATTTAAATATTTTTTTTTCTGGGGGGTTGACTTGTTGCTGTGGTATTGGAACAGAGACTGCCTGTGTAAACCATCACGAGAGGCAGAGGGCTGAGAGGAGGGGCGGTATAGAAACGTGACAAATAAATAAATAATATTATTTAAATAAGGGGAGAGAGAGGGATGGATGGAACACATGAGGGGCACAAATATACAATTACATATTATATTTAAATAAGGCGAAAGAGATGGATGGAACACATGAGGGGCATAAATATACAATTAAAAATTATATTATTTAAATGAGGGGAGAGGGATGGATGGAACACATGAGGGGCATAAATATACAATTAAATATTATGAGAGGGAGGGATGGATGGAACACATGAGGGGCATAAATATACAATTACATATTATATTATTAAAATAAGGGGAGAGGGATGGATGGATGGAACACATGAGGGGCATAAATATACAATTACATATTATATTATTTAAATAAGGGGAGAGGGAGGGATGGATGGAACACATGAGGGGCATAAATATACAATTACATATTATATTATTTAAATAAGGGGAGAGGGAGGGATGGATGGAACACATGAGGAGCATAAATATACAATTACATATTATATTATTTAAATAAGGGAGAGGGATGGATGGATGGAACACATGAGGGGCATAAATATACAATTACATATTATATTATTTAAATAAGGGGGAGAGGGAGGGATGGATGGAACACACGAGGAACATTAATATACAATTACATATAATAATAACATAAAGGGAGCCCCCTGCTTCAGCCTACCTTCCCAAACGCGCAGGATCCAGGAGTAGCCGGACCACAAGAGAGGCGACGACCGACCGAGGCAGCAGCTGAAGAAGCTCCAAATCACGTCTATGTGGGCCGCAGGGATTCAGTAGCTGAGATTTCGGTGACAGGAGGGGTATCATGAGACTACGCGAGCCACACAGGATTTTGATCGAAATCCCGTGAGGATGGCGTAGTCTCGCGATACTTCCTCTGGAATCCGGAAGTGGGTATTTTTTTATTTTTTTTATTTAATTTGTTTTTCTATTTTTATTTTTTATTAAAAAGCTGAGCGGGCCGCAGGCAAGGGGCTGGCGGGCCGTGTACGGCCCGCGGGCCGCCTGTTAGGCAGGCCTGTTTTACAACATTTACCAAAGGTCAACAGGGATCTTTATGATCTGGAGAACACCAATATATAAAAAGCCATTCCAAAATTTGACCAGCTTTATCCAGTTATAATGGAAAAAGAATCTATTTCTCATCACTGTGCTGAGTGTTAAATTGTTGTTGTTAGGTGTCTTCAAGTTGTTTTTGACTTATGGCGATCCAAAGGCAAACCTTCAGAGAAGGGTTGCTTTCACCTTCCTCTCAGTCCAAGCTAGTGTGACCTGCTCAGGTTTTCCGGTGAGTTTCCATGAGTAAGTCGAGATTCAAACCTTGGTCTCCAGGGTTATTGTTCAATGCACAAGCTATATAACGTTGGCTCTGAGTACTGAATAATTGCAAACAATTTCATTTCATCAATATACTGGGTTCTTTTAGTCTTTCTGTGTAGCTAGCTACCATATGACAATATCTAGTTAAAATGTTTTCAACCTCTCCTAATAGATTCTTTATGAACTCCCAATATTTTGCCCTCATTTTGTGAAAATATAGTTCTGGAACTGTTGGAGTTCACCATCATTTTGTGAAGCTGCTTGCAGAAGCATGTAGTGACCTGCACATTTGATCCCAATTTTTGAGGGATTACAAGATTGTTTCTTTTTGGAGGGAGGTTAAGTTTATAAAAGCTTTTTTAATCTCTGAGAGTATTGTTACAAAAGGAAAAAAAGGAAAAAATAGTATTGAATAAGCATGATGAGAGACTGTCACCAAAAAAAAGCATTCAGGATCTAAAAGTATTTTCAAAATCTCCACACCAAAATGAAAGAAAGGCCAAGTGCTGTCAAAAATGGAGTACCGATTTAACTCATGTGAATTACTTTTTAAAAATTGCCCCAACTATCCAGCTATTTCAGTTAACGAAGGGGCCTTCCAGACAAGCCCAATATCCAAGGATCTGATCCCAGGTTTTCTGTTTATCCCTGATTGTCTGGCAGTGCTGACTCATATAATCCAGTTTAAAGCAGAAAACCTGGAATAAGATCCTGGGATATAGGGCCTGTCTGGAAGGACCCTCAGCCTCTGGCAAAGCCTCTGACAGCTCCCCATGTTTTTTCTTCATCCTTTCTCTTGCTGAAAACATTGTTTAGCAGTGTCAACATTGTGAGGATGGTGAGTAAGGGTTAAAAAAGCACAGACTTTTGAAGTTGGGTTCCACCTTGCTGCTTTCGGACTCTAACACTGCAATGACTTACAGTGTTGCTAAGTTCTGTGCTGCTGCCCTTAATATCAGACGGGTGATGATTGACATCGTAAGGCAACAATATCCTGTCTTTAAAAATATATTTTTATACTGATTTCTAGTCTGATTTTAAATAACTGTTTACTGGGGAGTTGTCCTTCTCCTCTTAGGGCACTTGTGCCCGCTTTGTGCTGGTCTGTGACCGTAATAAAGTTTTGATTGATTGAAGTTGGGTGAAAACAGCATGTCTGTAAAACAATGCAATAAAGCTTGAGTTTGAAAAAACAAAGTTTTGTTCCAGGCAATACTACTGTAGGATAGGTGAGCTGCAGCTACCATCAGAATACCTTACTGAGTATGCCTTAACAGCAAAACAGATAGAAATAGGGGGTTCAAGATCAGACTGTCTCATTGGACATCCTATTCAGCCATCGGTAAAAAGTCTGGGGGTCCGGCTGGACGCCCACCTGTCCATGGAGGAGCAGATTGGCTGCACCTGCAGGACAGCATTCTACCACCTACGGTTGGCTAAGCGCCTGGCTCCCTACCTCTCCCAACGCGACCTTGCTACGGTGATCCAAGCCACGGTCATCTCGAGGCTCGATTACTGTAATGCGCTCTACATTGGCCTTCCCTTGTCGATGATCCGGAAGCTTAAGCTAGTGCAGCACGCCGCAGCCCGCCTCCTCCTGGGTGCTGCAAGATCTGACCCGCGACCCCCTCCTCCTGCGCGAGCTGCACTGGCTTCCGATTGAATTCGGGTCCTCTTCAAGGTGTTAGTTCTCACCTTTAAGGCCATCTATGGTTTGGGGCCAGTGTACCTGAGGGAGCGACTTACCCCTTATGTGCCCGCGAGATCACTGCGCTCTGAGGAGCTTAACCTCCTTGAGGTGCCTTCCCTTGGAACCTGCAGACTGGCCACTACACGGCGGAGGGCATTCTCTGTAGCTGCCCCAAGTCTCTGGAACGGCCTCCCGGAGGAGATCCGCGCCATCCGCGCTCTTCTGCCCTTCCGCAAGGCCTTGAAGACTTGGCTCTTTAGGAAGGCGTTTGGCCCTTAATTCAACCACACTGTGTGCCATGCCGCCTATTCCCCCCCAGATTCGTATCTCGTCCCCCCAGCCTTCGCTGAGGGCTAGTGTTTTAATTTGTTTTAACTGCTTTGATGTTTAATGTGTTTTAACTGTTTAATCTGTTTTATTACTCACGGTGTTTATGCTTCTTCTGTAAACCGCTCTGAGCTCCGGAGTGAGCGGTATACTAAATCGAAGTTAATAAATAAATAAATAAATAAATATTCATTTATTTATTTATTTACAGTATTTATATTCCACCCTTCTCAAACCAGAGGGGACTCAGGGCGGATTACAATCTACATATACATGGCAAACAATCAATGCCATAGACACACAACATATATAGACAGACACACAGAGGCTATTTAACAGTCCAGCTTCATGTGGGTATTCTGGTCACCAGGGGAACTAATGCTTCACCGTTCCTATTGGGGCCACTTGCTTGCTGGAGCTTTTATAGCATTGTTAATTAGTTAAATTAGTCTCCCAGCATAAGCGGTACCTAAATTTCCTACTTGAGAGATGCAACTGTCTTTCGGGCTCAGGTATTTGGGCAGTTTTACATCATTTCTGCAAAAACACACATGAAAGAAGGAAAATGTGTAGTTTTTCTGCATAGGTTTTTTGTTGTGAAAAGAATATTGTTTGTCAGAAATCAATGTGGTTGAAACTAGCATAAAACATGTTGTCTCTGCTGAAAACCACACAAAATTCTGCAAAAAATAATCTTCTCAACAATATCCTGCAATCCAAATGTAGGCAGTACCCAAATTACAAACATCTGACTTGCAAACACCTGATAGTTAAGAACAGGCATGAGATAACAGGAAGTGAGAGAAATCTACCACCCCACCCCACCCCCGGAAAGGAAAATCACTTCTGAAAGAGTTATTATGGGAAAAAGGTGTCTCCAATGAAACTTTCTCATCAATTCTTGTTTCCACAACAAGACAAGTTTTTCAAAATCCAATTATCACAGGAAGTGATAACAGAAAGTGAGGTGAACTCTTCTGAACGAGGACACAGACAGCAAAACTAACACCACAGGGGTGTTAACCCTTCCCTATGCTATCCATAACATATATATCTGGAGTTACACTTAAAAATGTACCTGTTCTGACTTACATGCAAATTCAACTTAAGAACAAACCTACAGCTCCTCTCTTGTAACTTGGGGACTTCCAGTAGTGGTCAAAATTGCACAGAAACCCTTGAACTCTTACAAAGTGGGGAAAATTTTCTTGAGTTGGAGTCCAAAATATCTGCAGATCAGGTCTACGTAAGCATCATAATTGTTGAAGTTAAGCAATCTTTGGATTCTGCCTGCAGAAGTCAAAGGTAGTGACGATAGCATAAAAGACTGTCTAAAACCTATTATCAGTCATACATAGACATGCAATTAATATAATTCTAGTGGTTGCTTAATACGTAACTCATAATTATTAAGGTCCCTTGTGACAGGTTCCTTTGCCAGACTGTCCCTCAAACTCCTAGCCCTAGGAATCCTGTCACTTACCCTGCCCTTGCTCTCCCTTGCTGGTTTACTGGGTCACAGGGCGATCTCTTAAATGTGGAATTGTTGTTGTGTGGGTTCTTTAGTTATAGTGTGCATGATCTGATTTGGATTTGTGCTTGTTAGAGAGCCAGAATCATCAACAAGAATCAGTCTATTAAGCACAGTAGAATACAGTAGAACACTGATATTATTTTAGTTATTCAAAATCATAGCCTGTCTGAACATCCAAAATTATGTCTCTAACAGCTAACCTTTATTGGGTGAACTTCAAACTCTGTCAGTGACAGTTTGAACACATGCAGAGACCCTTTGGTACATTCTGTTCCGCTGCATCCCACCTCCACAGCCTTCAAACCAAGTATACCTACATCTCCTTCACACCCCTCAATTTATCTATTATGCAAATAGACCAGTTTGATGTATACTTAACTTTGGAAGTAGTGCTTACAATGATACATTAAACAAATGTTTTTTGCTGTGCAGAACTCTGGACTGAAGCCAGGGATACTGTGATGGAATGCAAGAAGACAATATCTGCAGCCAAAAAGACTCATTTGATGATGGATGAAACTCTTCAAGCTGTTATGAACAGACAAGAAGCAAAAATAAAAGGGAACACAAGTTATTGTTGTTGTTTATTACCCACTTCCCCTTGTGGCTCAAGGCAGGACACAACATAGCTAAAACACATCATCATGGGATAAGAATTCTATGGGTCTTATTGCAAGGGGCCTTCTATAAGGAAACAAAAAACACCCGTGAAAGAGGGGTGGGCTACATATCAGATTCTTTTGGAATTTGATAAAGAATAACACTGAATTAAGTCTACTGAAGAACTATCAGAATATCAGGGTTTTAAGTGATATTCTTATAGACAATGCATATTATAAAGATTTGAAAAGGGACAAAACTGTGGTTTTGAAAAAAAAACCAAATGTGAATGTAAGATACAGTTATCTGAGGATGATGCACATTTGATTGGCAAGACAAAGTTTGGTTAAAATTGAGCTTGAAGAGGGAAAAGTTAAATATGGTATGACAAAATGGGCTCAGGATTTTGGATACAATGGGGAAAATGTGGTCAAAACATTGTCTAGCCATTGCTCTTTCTTCAGGCAAAATGAGCATAGTCATTTGGCTAGAAAGTGTGGGAATGCATGGCTAGCTTCCAGCATTGTAAAATGAGAGTATAGCAGCATGTAGCAAACATTGGCAAAGAGATGTACTATATTCTTCAGCTCTATATAATCAATTTTCCTTTCTCTTTTAATTATTAACTTCTCTCTTTTTCATTGTCTTCCTCTTCCCTTCTCTATCTCTCATTCTCTTTTCTGTATGACTCCAGATCTCTCCCCTTGTTCTCTTTCTTCGTCTTCTTCACCTCATGGGCATCCACAACTCTTGGGTAAACAGCAAATTGTTTCACACATATACACAATGCTCTGTCTTCTTCCCCTCACCCAAATCTCCTGCTTAACACTTACCTTCTTTCTTCCCTACTTTCTGCCTTTCTCCAGTTCTTCTGGCTAAATTTCTCCTTACCCTTCTCTGTCTCACATCTATCTACTCTCACATATTTTCCACCCTAGTGTTACCTTCTCTTCCTCTGCAGCTTTTTCATTTTAGGTGTCCCACAATGGAAGCATTAAAACCTGATTGGGATATACTAGGCTTTCAGCATTTTAAACCTGGAAGACTGACCAAACATGTTAGATATGGTTCTGAAGATAGAATTGTCCTGCTGGTTGAATATACAGCAATGAGTTATTTTACTTCTAGAGTGTTGGGTGCATTTTACTGATGCTATGTGTGATTTGGATGTCCGATACGTCAACAGCATACCACTGACTGCACAGAACAGGAGAACAAGGCAAAACCATAGAGTTGACTACAATATAGGTGATAGAAATTCCTCATCTCATATTTAGAAATGAAAGAAATTGACAACTCACAAATGTATGGCTGGTTGTGTTTCTGCTGCTCTCTTTGACAATACTTCTCTATCACTGAGAATGTATGAGCATTTGTTCCACCATAATTACACTAGATAGTCCCATTCCTTCCCATGTGAGCTGTGCATATACTGAGATTCAAGTGCTTTCTCTTAACCCTTCTTCTGGCTAAATTAAACTAATCTAGCAAACTGTTAAAGCCAATTAGCAGCATCCACATGGAGACTTAATCCTGTTTTAATAAACTAGATTCAATATACACCTTTAGTTCATTTTGATTAATTTTCTCATTAAACAATACCTAACTTCCTAGAGGGCTTTCTGGAATGTCCTCCAGGAAGATCTCAACCCTATCCAAGCTAGTCCCAGACTATTTGAATAAATGTTGTTTAATCAAAATTTAATCAAAATTCAAGAAGCAGTAGTTAGCAGGAAGCATACAGAATTTTGGGCAGACTGTCAGCAATCTGCTACCTCACTGTGGAATTAAGTGTTTAGTAAATTCAGAGCTTGGAAAGTTAACTTCCTCAAGGTAAAGTGTTTTCTATTCCTTGCTACAGTGTTGGGTTTGGTACTCAGCACAATGTTTGAAAAATAATTTGTTGATTTGCTCATCACTTTGTTGTTACTTTTGATCATATTTGCAACAGACCGAGTAGGTTGTAGTCCTCAAATACTTCTGAATTAAACCGGTCAATTCAAAAGGTAGCCAAACATTTCTTTTCCTTCTTGTCTTTTTAATTTTGAGCGGGATGGGTGGCTGTATCTTCAAAAGTCCTTACCTTTTAATTCCTTTTTTGCAGATTAATCAGGGAATGGCATGACACAGGAGAAGGGATCATGCAATCCTACAAATATTTTTGGATTACAACTCCCAATATTCCTAACCAATGCTACATTACCATGAGAGCTGTAGTCCAATAACAGCTGAAGGGTACATGATCCCCATTCCAGTACAAAACATTCCTCCCAAAAGACTAAAAAAATGCCTATAGAAGATTCTAATAAGGGTAAGCAGTAGTTAATATCATTTGGTGCAGCAATGAAATGAATGTTTTTCCTGCTCCTCACATTGCTTTTGAAATGTGATGTCATTATGCTCTCTTTTATTGCACCTTTCTTCCACAATAACTATGTTGCCTAATATGTTACTTTAACTCAGTGCTTCCAGACTGTGAATAGAATTTACGATATAAGAATGCATGAGGGTGAGGAGATCTGCTTTTCTTTGGAAACTGATGATCCCCCCCCCCCTTGTAATATAAAGTGGCAACTTTTTGTATTTTGTCTTTTTTTTCATAAAAAGTTATTGCTTTTACACTATTTTGTGGACTAATACACTAGGCTCAATCGTTATCCCGCAATGCTTCCCGAGACCTCTTTCCATAGGAAATTAAATATGAGTGCATGTCTAGTAAAACCTTAATGACTGAAATGTCATAAAAGTGATTGTTGGAATTCTACAACTAGTGAGATGGTACAAAATTAAAAGATGGGGAGAAAATCTAGCCAGATGTAGTAGTGGACATTGTCTGTGTAAGTCTTGGCCCATGAACTGGCAAATGCATTGAGTAATACATCATCATCATCAACTTTATTTATTCCCCACCTTGTGGGGACTCATGGAATGGAAGCTAATCTCAACTAAAGTGATGATAGAAGCTAAACTCAGAGTGAATAGCAGAATCTGTTGGTAGTGACAGCAAATATCATAGTCCTTGCCAATACTAAAGATCCCCAAGCTTTGGTCCCACTGCTCCGGGTTCCACTACAGCACTGCTTCCCAGAAGAAAAGTATCACACACTGGCAGAAAAACTCTTCCCTGACATTAGGCACACTGGGAAAGTAGGTGCAAGCAAAAGTAAAATGCTGCAGGATCATTTAAGTGGTCTGTTCTTCCAATTAATAACTTTTACCATCTTGGCCTCATTCTGATGTTAATTGGCTATGTGTGTTCCTTTGTTTTTTCTGTGAAACTCTAGAGTCTCTTACTTCCAAATTTGGGGGGAAAGACTACTGTCCATCCATTTTGCTTTCATAGATGGGATGAAAGAGACAAGACCACCTTGTTATTCATTTTAAACAGCAAAATATTTGGCACAGCACCGTATTTTCAACAGGAGCTTTAGAATTGATCCTGTTGCACCCAACATGTGTAACTAATGGACAGACTCATTCTAGAAGGATTTTATTACCTCCTCACCTCCTGGGAAGATGAGACCATTTGCAAAACAGAAAGTGACTTCAGATAACTATTCTTCATTAAAGCGTGTTTAATATATGAGGATACATATTCCCCACTGCGTACAGAGGGTCTGGAGCAGCTGGAGAATCCTGCTGGGGGCTTCACCTCTTTAGTGCTGCCAGTTGAAGAACGGAGGTTTGCTTGCATATTAAGCCCTTTATCAAACAAAGTCACCTCTTCATTAGCAATCTGATTTGAAAAGTCTGCTCAGGTTATTCATGAATATGCTTCTCCCTGTAGTGCTGGAAGCAGGATTTGTATGCAGTAATAATCCAATATCAGTTTGCTTTGCCCTAGATCCCTTTTCTAATGATTTGGGGAGGGAGGATTCAGGGGAAACAGACTGCAGTGTCAGAGAGGGGGGGACAATTTGTCACATGACTGTAAAGCAATGGCTACAAAAGTCAAAAGCAGCAAGAGAATACCAGCCAGAGGCAAAAGGAAACCTCAGGGCGAGCACTGACTCCCATTCCCACTCTCAAGAATGACTTTGGAGAATGGGAAAATGTCAGTTTACAATTCTCTGTGCCACAGAATAACCATGTTAATATTTGGAATACTTGTTCTGTTGTACTTTCTGGACAATTATGACTTCCGGTGACACAATGGGGTTTTCTGATGCAAGGAATGTGTGACTTACCAAAGGTCACCAAGTGAGTTTTCATGGCTGAGTAGCGATTCAAACCCTGTCTTCCAGAACGATAATTTAATATTCAAACCATTCACAGCAAAAAAAGAATGACTGCATTCAACTTAGTCAATTAGTCAATTCTTATGACTTGCATAGGAAGGTATACAGTAACTTAGGATCTCATCACATTAGGTGCCTTACCTTGGGCAACACATGGGTATGGAACATATTATATAACACCAAATACTGCTGTTTGTGAGTGAATCCAATGTATATATTAGGGTAGAGAAACAGACGTATCGGCACTGTGCATGGTCAAGTTAGGCCGTAAAGCAAGTTGTTGTCGTATTAAGGAGAGGCTTGAATCAGACTACTTTCACAACAACTTAATAGAGGCTTGAATCGGACTACTTTTACGACAACAACTTGCTTTACGGCCTTACTTGACCACGCACAGTGCCGATACGTCTGTTTCTCTAGCCTAATATATACATTGGATTCACTCACAGACAGCAGTGTTTGGTGTTATATAATATGTTCCATACCCATGTATTGTGCCTAATGTAAGAGTTCTATTTTTCTATGTGCATATTCTGTATATTTCATTACCTTGTGCAACGGCAGGAGGAATTGCCAGGCATCACAGTGAAACAGTGGGGCAGCAGGAAAATGTGTCATCCCACACCCTAAAGTGGTGCTTTCCCCATCACATGGGGGAAAGTGTTGCTGCCCAGCTTCTCCTCTGTGCTGTCCCTGTTGTTGGCAATGAGAACATGGGAACCCTCCCATGTTCTCCTTGCTCCAGCATAGGATGCTTCCAGCACAGTTTGAGGATGGAGCCCTTCCGGAAGTAGTTCTGCATCATTTCATGGGATCTGGTGGGCTTTGTCTCCAAACTGTGCTGGAAGGATCCTACAAAGAGTAAGATGTTGTCAGTCTCCTTTATGCTGTATCCTGTAAATCCATTGCTAGGACACAGATGGAATACTGCTTATTAAAAGCTACATTTCCTAATTCTTTTTAGGATGCCAAAAGCTGCTAATGAAGAGCAGCTTCTGTGTAACTATTGTGGTGCTAGAGTAGAACCCCAGAGCAAAACATTTCATTGTATTTTTGGTTCATTTCACCCATGTACACACATCTCTGCACATTTCCTTATACAAGTCAGCAGGTTCTAAAGCATATACTGACTTAGTGAATCCCATACTCACATTGTCAACCCAAAAACCCCAATGTTCCCCTAAGGGCAGAACATTCTTTTTTCATATTTTCCAATATTTCTACTAGTTCACCACATGAAATGCTTCTACCCTGTGCTTTCCCCAAAGCTGTTCTTTAAGAATGTGACCTCATTACTTGAAGTATTCAGATGTTGATTTTTAAAAAAGTAATTAGAAGAAACCATCTTAGTTACTACTGAAAGACAACAAAGTAAATAGTTACTGTAAAAGTGTAATTCACAACTTTCTGGGACTTTGAAATTATAACTGTAAATAAAAATAGAGAAACAAAATTAAAAATATTAAATCTGGAAAAAAAAAACATATTTTCAAACTCTAGACCCCACTAACTAAAAAATCCAGGCCTGGACTTGTTGTTTGCCTTCCAAAATTAAAATGAATTTCTTCTGAAACCTCTTTTTCTTACTCAAGCAGACCCAGTTCATCTTCACTGGGAAATCGCTTCTTAGAATGAGAAAATAGCTCACTGGCTCATAAATGTACCTTCATCAATCATAAATAATATAAACATATTAACCTAAATCAAATTGCTAATCCTAGCTAGAACAGACCCATTGAATCAACTGCTCAAGGGTAAGTTGGTAACTATGTTAATCTCATTACTTTAATGGGTCTCCTCTGGAAGGAACTAACAATTAAATCTAGACCTTCACATTTCTACAAAGATTTAGTGTTCAAAATGCCATGCACAGAATAACACAGTAATTCTTAAACCAGCATTTTAAGATAGGTTAAGTCGATTCTTATCTTCAAGATCAGTGATCAAGAGAATGCATGTGTGCCTATTAAATTCATAACTAAAATAAGATTTAAACCAGTTTTCTCAGAACATACATTTAGTCAGCGCACAGCTTTGTGTGCTGTATGGAAGTAGTTCATACCATCTTTTTTTCTCAGTGATACTTGCCAAAATAATCAATTAATTGCCAATTAGTAATATAAATTTGCAAAGCTGAGGTACATTGTTAACTGAGTGCCATTTTTTTAACCAAAATTCTTTTCCTACTTGAAATGTTAAATAATATTTTTACATGGTCAATGAGTATTCAAGCTGGTCAGGGTGATGCTCCATCCTACATGTGCAAAAGTCCTTTCATTTTCATTCCTCACTATGAAATTCAGGTTGCCCAGACCCAGAAAAAATGGGGGGGGGGAGTAAACAACTTTTATATTTTTAGAAAATTATGAAGAGTAGGTCCATAACACAAAATACTTTAAACTCTGACTCAGTCTATATTTTGATATACACAATTGAATCAAATTTTTATTTTAGCTTAATTGGTAATTTAGTGGTTACAAAATAATACCACAATACCACTGATTGCCAACACTTGAAAACTGTGTTGATACACTTTGACAGGGATCAGGTTTCATTGATCACTTCAGTGGATGCTCAAAAGCACACGTCCAATCAGTCCTTCTTGCCCCATTGTGTTTCTTACGTATGTTTTCAAATGATTAACAGTTGAAAACAATCTTTCATTTGACACAAAACAATACAAATGGAACAACTATAATTAAATACAGTGATTAAACCACCAAATACATTGACAAATGTCTTCATTGTTTGATTGATTACTTCAAGTGTGTACTAATGAATATAGTAAGCCATGGAGATGATTCTTAAAAACACTAAAATGACTGCATTGAAATTAAAACAAAAAAGGATCTCAAAGGAAATGTCAGACAAACTTTCCTGAGATAGTGATTTCCAACTTTTGTTCCTCCAGGTGTTTGGAATTTCCAGTCCCAGAAGCCCTAGCCATCTTAATCAACTTTTAGCAATTCTGGGAGCTGAAGTCCAAAACACTCAGAGGACTACAAATTGAGTATCACTGCCTCAGAAGAACATCTGAAACCAGGAGACCACCGCTGAGAAACCAGGAGACCTGTCTTGTAGCCACACCCTAAAATTCATAGTGAGATGTGACTGAAGGATGGCTTCTCTAAATGGCGTTAGGGCAAAAGTTGTCATATATAGGAGTCAGCATTCAATTAGCACCAAGGTCTCCATCTTAAAGACTTCCATTATAGTTCAATTAATGAAACCTGGAAACAAACAAGAAGCCAGTGTAAGCAAGACAGGGCCAGTTTATTAGCATGAATCTTCCCCAGGTAGGCCACTTCTCATATTAGTGTAATTACTTACATAAACATTTATATTTTCTCTTCTCTATCAATGTTCTATCCAATTAGGCTGTTTATAGAGACATATAGATACAAGAAGAAAACACAATTGTAACAGGACAACTCAGGACCCATCCAGACAGCCCCATTATTGCGGAAACGTCTGCAATAAAAAGGGGGCTGTCCAGACAACATTCTGGGCAGTCCCGCATTAATTAGCTACAAATCAGGAAAAGCCTAGTTTCTAGCAAATTAATTTGTTAGTGCATTTATTCCGTGCCTTCTTGGAAGGCGCAGGACAGATGCACAATTCCCACAGTTTACCGGGCTAAATAAATGGAAAAAAGAGATCTGATCCTTAGCATTGTGCTTAGGGAAAGGATGCATATTGGAGTTTTGGCATTATGGAAGTTTTGGAACTATATGGTGAAAGGTTGCAGGAAAGCAGTGTCTGGCCTAACAGGTGCTTCTCCAAGGAGGGAGAAAGACATATAATAGTATTTGGTTGTATGATGATGGATGCATGTACATGTGGTGTGAATGTTGAGTGAAAATGTAATTTCCTTTGTTTGTTAACCAATGTAATTGTAAATCCAATGCAGTTGCATAGAATCTGCATGTCTGTATGTCCAATGTAATTCTTTGTCTAAATGTTTTTCTGTCATCTGATGTCCCTCTCACACTGGAAATTGCAATAAAAAGGACCTATGTTTTAAAGTTATTGAAAAGTCAATCATGACACCCACACCAGAAAGCATGCACTTTCTGGCATGGATGTGGACAGCCCCCACAAGCATCTGCATTTTTAACGCAGATGTTTGTGGTTTAAAAGGCTGTCTAGATCCGCCCCCAAAAAGAATCAATCTCCAAAAATCACCAGCATCCAGATAGGGAAGATCCTGTTGTGAAATACTATACTATAGCCAATGCTTGCTTGACCATATTTCCAGGTACTTGTTAATAGTCCTTGCACACTTACAATAATTAAAACCAACTCATACCAACAGTATTCTACTAATGGACTAGGTACTATGTACCATGCTATAAGATATTATTCTTTGTTTATAACAAACTGAACAGTTACAGATCCTAAAGAAAATGATTGATGCTTCTGTTGCTTTAAGCCTTCAGATACATGTATTCCAACAACTGATCATCGTATATTGGATCTACCAATTGCAGGAAAATTTGCCAGATGCTACAGAACTGCACCAGTCCTTTTCTGACACTAGCCATAACAACATCCCATGGAATCCTGGGATTTTCGGTTTGAGGAAGAGGTACTTGGAATTTGCAGCCAGAGAGTCCGTGTATTTCAACAGGCCTCAGGATTCCATAGGATGAAGCCATGACAGTTAAAATGTATCTGTATTATTATTGTGTAGTGTGAAAGCACAAACTGGCAAGGTCCATATCTGGCAGTATATTCAACTTGGCTACATACAGAAGGAGTGTTCTTCCCTTTGACCTTCAGTTTACTTTTTGTTTGCTTGAAAGAGGTCTTAAACAAGAAAGTTGTGAATACAGTAGCCACAGTGTGCCGGAGGGAGTCTCTCAGCCGCCCAACATCCACCCCATCCATAACCTTTTATCAGCTCTCTTAGTTCACAGGCTTTCCCACATAACAAGGTGTCAGAGAGAGAAAAGGAGATGAAAGGGAAACAGGGAGAGCTCTTAGATCATCAGTGGCAAGATGCCCAGGGACTTCAAAGGTACCCTAATCTGGTTCAATATAATGGAATTTCTTATTGCTGGTCTGTAGAACAATTTATCCTATCACCTGTGAATAAACAAAGACAGGAGGAAAGTTACCAAAATGAAGACCATGCTTTTTTCTAGTGGGAAAGAAGATAGGAAGCAGCCTGAACATTCCTCATTTACTTCTATGCTGCTAGAGAATAAACAAGCACCATATATCTTACTATACCTGCAGTTTTAAGCACACTTTAACATGATTGCAAGACAATTATAAAATATAATTTCTTACTTATTTGTGGGATGGGTTAATAATTTGGTAGCATGATTAATTCTTTCACTTTTCCATCATCCTTCACACACATTAATGCACAAATACATTTGAAATGTTTAACTGTGAATCTTTTAATACTGTTTATATTTAATTCTGTTTTAATATTTGTATATTTGTATATTTTAAATGCTGTGCTAACATTTTATGTTAAGCCACTTTGAGTCCCTTTCAGGGAGATGAAGTGGTGGAATAATAATAATAATAAATAATAAAAATATTTCTTTTAAATTAAAGTTAACCTGTGTACCTTTTCCATATGCCATTTCTTTTCCAACATTTCTACATCTGACAAATCATGCCTTTCTCCTACATTCTCCCTGTCCACTTCTTTATCTTTCTCTGCTAATTCTGGATAGTGCAATCCAGTATTATCAGTAAAATAATCTTAATATATTTGTGTCTGAACTCACTGGTTTCTCCAGCAGACATAACCATGAATAACCTAACACGTAATCAATAGTAACTCTATGTGATAGAAACTTTTTTAAAGCAGTCTATGATAGGAAAGTAGAGTGAAATGCACACAGAGATTGATATGCCTAAAAAGTAGTCTAGTTATTTTTTCAATAAATCCACTGTAATTTTTTCGCCTAGTGAAAGGGTTGACAACATCCCACCCCAACAAACAATGATGCTTTCAAAATCAAAACTCATTAGAGAGATTCAAAGAAAGAGAGATGTATTCTTGACAGGAGATATCCTCCCCCCTTTGCTTCCAATATAGAATGGATTGTCTCTTTCACTTCTGCTTTTTAAGAGCGAGATCTCTGTAATGATAATCATGCAATGACATCTAAATCAAGCAAGGGTCATTCTAATTTCTGCAAGGTCATCTTACTAGTTTGCATGAAATGGATAAGAAGCAGAAACAACTGGAATCTCAAGGAAACATGGGAGCAGGAAGGCTTTTCTATCCAGCTTTTCTATCCAGTTTTTCTTGATAAAATGAGACTTCTAGTCCTTCAGGAGAAAATTAACTCCTTAAAAAGCTGCTTGTATAAGGTGTTAACAGGGAACATACAAGTCTCCCAGACCAGACATACATACTACATCCAAGGATATTAAAAGAACTAGCAAAAGTAATCTCAGAATAACTGGCAATCATCTTTGATAATTCCTGGAAAAAAGGAGGACAAGAAAAGGTAAAATGTTTCCCCATCTAAAAAAAATTCCAAACAGTTAGCTTGAAATCAAGGCCAGGAAAGCTTCTAAATCTGGTCATTGAACAGACCGTCTGCAAGCACTTAGAAAAGAATGCATGAATCATGATCAGCATAAGTCAATAAGGGTCTTAAGAAGGAAGTAATATGAGCCCCTGGTGGTACAATGGGTTAAACTGCTAAGCTGCTGAACTTGCTGACCGAAAGGTTGGCAGTTCAAATCCGGGGAACAGGGTGAGCTTCCATTGTTAGCCCCAGCTTCTGCCAGCCTAGCAGTTCAAAAACATACAAATGTTGAAGGAGATTCATTGAGTTGCAGAAGAAACGCCAGGAGAGAATGCTACCCAAGCATAGGCTAGGCATAGAGAAGGAGGCAGAGTTAGCCAGCACGTTAGAGAACAGCAGTGATTGGTTTAGAAGGGACGCCATCTCATTGGTTGTCCTGGTGCATTACAATTGGTTTAGAGAAACATCATGTGCTCTTTGTTTACTAGACAGTGATTGGTCTAGGAGACATCACATGTGTTAGCCTAATGAAACACCCACTTGGCTGGTCCGTGGGAAAGCTTATCAGAAAAGTAACAATATAGGGATAATCTACGCACATAGACAAAGCTTTAATAACTGGTCAGGAAAATAAACTGCACAGTGTCTGTTAGCCAATGAATTATTAGATTACCTAATGCATTGTTAATTGGTTAGAATCAGAAGCACATCATGAGTGTTAGCCAGTGAAATGAATGAACGGGGCGGGACTTAGACCAGCTCCATTGATTGTATAAAACTGAATGACTGGAAGGAGGGGGTGTTCTGTTCCTTGCGTCTTGTTACGCCAAAGGGCAGACCCTACAGCTGTGGATTTGGAATAAACTGTGTTTCCTGAAAAGTAACCCAGTTGTCATGTCTTCTCGTTCCTGCGTCTGCACGGATAGCAGCCTTGGAGTCAAAGGGGTAATATTTGGTAGGATTTTTCCTGCTACAATGTGAGTAGATCAACAGGTACCACTCCAGCAGGAAGGTAACAGCGCTCCATGCAGTCATGCTGGCCAAATGACATTGGAGGTGTCTACAGACAATGCCAGCTCTTTGAATTAGAGATGGAGATGAGCACCACCACCCAGAGTTGGACATGAATAGACTTAATGTCAAGAGAAAACCTTTCCACCTGGATAACTTACCTGTGACTTCGCTTAGAAGAAAACTGCCGCCGTGCCGCTCGAATTGTGGTGGGAGAATTTCTACTTCTATTGGCCTTGAAAAAGACCCGCAAAGGGTCGAAACGAGGGTGGACTCCGCAGCATTGGTGTCCTCGTCGGCCAGTATCCATGTGGACTGAACCTGGCACCCCCCCCCCCTGTTAATTTCGGAAGGCTACTCAGCCGCGCATCCTGGAAGCCAGTGTTCTGTCTCCGGTCTCCCTGCCCTTGTGACTTCCATGAAACAACCCATCGGGGTTTGGATTATAAATAACCCATCGGGGTTTGGATTATAAATTTGTGTTTAACGGCCGCACACAGACAACCTTATTCCACAAGATTAACTGCAGCACCATGTGCATTGAACATTTTGAGGACAGTAATAAGGTTTGCCTTCGCATGTGTGAGTAGCAACCCGACAATGGGGATTTATGTTTGATGTTTTGCCTACTCCACTGTGTCATACAATATATATGTTAAAATTTCATTACTGTGTTCAGATTGACTGTTTCACTTTTCAAGAGAAAACCTTTACCTTTACTAATACCAAACTAATTTCTCTCTCCCCATCCCTCCTCTCTCTCTCTCTCTCTCTCTCTCAGATAAAGCTCCAAGTGTGCTAGATGATGGCAATTCTCTGTATGTAGCATGTTTTGATTTGAATAAGGCCTTCTACAAGTTCCCCCACTATATTCTTGCAAACAAGCTAGTAAAGTGTGGGCTGGACAATGCTACTGTTTGACCCAAAATTTGCTCACCAGTGGTTATTTATTATTTATTTTATTATTTAAAACCTTTATACACTGCCCTTCTCACCCCAAAGGGGACTCAGGGCAGAGCACAATATACAAACGACAAATATTCAATGCTGGGACATGAATTAATTATATGTATACACTAGCTGTACCCGGCACGCGTTGCTGTGCCCTATGTAGGAGATGTGAGGAAGTCTTGGTGTGTAAGGGTTGGTAATGATGTGACTATGTGTTTTGTGTGTGTTTATATGTGTATGTTTGTGTGTCTATATGTGTATGTATATGTGTGTATATATCTGTGTGTGTATGTGTAGTTATATGTGTTTGTGTATATATGTGTGTTTGTATGTATGTGTAGGTATGTGTGTGTATATATGTGTATGTGTGTATGTGTGGGTTTATGTATGTTTGTGTATGTATGTGTATATATGTTCATGTGTATATATGTGTGTGTGTACATTTGTGTCTGTGTGGTGTTGTGTTGGAGTCGTAGTGTTTGGGGTGTTTGTTTTTATGGGTGTTATTATGTCTTTTGTAAGGTTGCCTGCCTGTTGCATGTGTGTCTGGTGTGTTGCCTGGGCGCTCTTCTTCGCCACCTCCCTGCCGGTGGGGGGTTGATGGGGGACGTAGGGTAGGAGGACGGCTGGTCTGTGGTGTCTGTCCCTGCGGTCTCTTCTTCAGGGAGTGGGAGGGCGGTGGGGTGCCGCCGGTGCAGTCTTCTGCCCTACTGTCGCCTCCTGGCCTTCCTCTTTGTCTTCCTTATGTTCCCTGGAGCCAAGCTGCGTGGGGTCGGGCCGGGAACGTTTGGGAGGCTGGGAGACGGAGGAGGAGGTGGGTAAGGCCACGGAACTACATCTCCCAGAAGGCTCCGTGGCAGGTAGCTGGGAAGCAGGGGCGGAGCTTTTTGGGGCAGAGACTTCTGGGAAGTGTAGTCCCATGGCCTTACCCGCCTCCTCTTCCGTCTCTCAGCCTCCCAAACGTTCCTCATGTTGGTGTTCCCGAGCCGTGTGGGTTCGTCCCGGGAACGTTTTGGAGGCTGGGAGATGGCAGAGGAGGCGGGTAAGGCCATGGGATAATACTTCGTAGAAGGTCCTGCCCCCAGGAAGCTCCGCCTCTGCCTCCCAGCGCCCGGCGCGTAGCCTTCTGGGAGGTGTAGTGCCCTGGCCTTACCCGCCACCTCTTGCGTCCTCGCAGCCTCCCAAACGTTCCCGGGCCGAACCCACGGCTCGGGACCACCACCATGAGGAAGGGAAGGAGGAAGGGTAGGAGGCGACAGTGGGGAAGAAGAGCGCTGAGGCGGCGCCCCACCTCCCTCTCACTCCCTGAAGAGGAGACCGCAGGGGGAGACAGCGACCGATGCGGCGGAGAGCGGCTGCGGGTCTCCCTCTGTGAGGCGGCGGAGGAGGCGGGTTGGGCGCCGCCGGTGTGGCGGTGAAGTTGCTGGTGTGTGGGGAGAGAGGGGGACGGGATGGGTTGGGGGTTGGGGGGGAGTCAGAGTGCGCAGTGTGTTTGCTCTCCCTCTGTCCTGCGTTGTGTTTGGGGGGGGTTGGAGTGCGCCTGCGCGATGGCTCTCCGATGTTCTGCGCTCATGGCCAGCGCAGAACGGGAGCCAATGGGCGGTTTTGGGGGCTGATTTTGGGGGGTTGGAAGGTAGGAAGGTGGGTTTTTTGTGTGATGGTAATACCTCGTGGTCTGTGGGAATGTGTCTCGTTGGATTGGTGTTTGTGGGGGGCGTAGTTTGGCCGTGCATAACGTCCTTTGCACGACCACTCGATTTTTATATATATAGATAAACATTAAAAACATTTGTCTCAATACCTTGGGAAATCTGACTTGGCCATGGTAGTCCACGCTCTGGTTACCTCCTGGATAGACTACTGAAATGTGCTGTACGTGGGGGTTGCCTTTGAAGACCGTAAGCTTCAAATGCTCCAACGAATGGCAGCCAGATTGCTAACAGGAGCAGCTCTCAGGGAGCGTACAACTCCTATGTTGTGTTAGCTCCATTGGCTGTCAGTTTGCTACCGGGCACCCTCAATGGAATTTCAAATCCTAACATCCTTACAAAATTATTGCAAGCAATCTCTCAAAGTGAAAGTTTAGTTGATTAACTTAAGCTCTATGGATTTGCTATGCATGGACATCTTTTGCAATCAGTACACTGGCTTCCTGTTTCCCACACATTTTTAATGTAAAATAGCATAAACACAATGGAAAAATGTAATTTGTGGCTCCAAAATCTATCAGCCTTGCTGCAAATAAACAGGCAACATTATTCCCCATAGCTTTTCTAAGGAAAAAGTTGAAAAGAGTGATAATACTCCTCCAATTCTGAGGCAGAAACCTCAGAAGAAAACAGTTGGGATAACAAAGAAATCAGGCCATACATCCCTTCAAAGGAAACAGCTTAAGATGAGTTTACATTACATTCTTTTGTTTTCAGTGACATGGCACACTAGGAAAATGGAAGCATCTGGCTAAGGGCAGATGGCTAAACAGCCAGATAATGACATTTCAGAAAATTTCTGCAATCTAAGTGTAATATGGTTCCAATTCCCAAAGTAAACAATGACGTTGAAGTTACATCCCTTGCACGCACACACAAAAAGTATTGATTATAATTATTCCAAAAGATTTCTTCATCCTAGCTCAAATCTGACAGGAAGATGGAGGAGTGCTCTAAATGAAGGAATTCTGCAGCTCAGCATCTGACACTGCTCTGAGATCATTAAGAGAGTTCCTTCTCTGTAAATCTTTCATTGCAAATTGCAATTTACCTTACATTTCCCACAGCATCAGTTCCACTGTTGCTAAGAGACAATGCCAGCTCTGTCCTTGGAATGTGGACAGACTTGGAATCTAAACAAATGGATTGCTCTGCCAAATTCAAAGAAGAAAAACCAGTTTTGCTTGAAAATGGCTAGACTAATTCAGTAAGAATAATTAGATCCTTGCTGTCAAATGCATCCTAGAGGGAGTTGGAGAAAACTTGGGGGCGCTGCATGGTCACTAAGATAAATCTAAATAGAACAGTGTGTGACAAAGAGTACTTGTCGGTCTTATGAGACATCTTTTTGGATACAAAAGATACCGCTTTTGGAACAAGCTAAAGCTAAATGATTACTTTCTTCTCTTTTGTACACTGACCATTCATGCTGTGTCACTTTGTTGTTGTATATTATTTAAATATAACAGCAGTTATCCATAGAAACAATAGAGTTTCATGAAAATGATATTTTTTCTTCATTTATATTGGTTTTGCAATTCAAGTTCATTTTCCAAAATTGTTGCCATGAGAGAGGAAAAGATTCAGGACATTACTGATGGAAGGTACTATCCCATGGTGTTCCCACGATGTGAGATAGGAGCTACTTACCATTATGATGTGACATCACAACACTGCTGGTATTGCAGAACTGTGACATCTCAGCAGTGTGAAGCTGCCCTTCTGTGTGGGCAGCATAATTCCATTTTCAACTGTGGCACTTCTTACCCTTTGTTTTTTTTTTTTTTTTTTTTTTAAAAGTTTAAAAATCTTCAGGGGAGAAGAGAGGATGCTACCAAGAAGCCTAGACCTTATTGCCCCTCAATCGAGACCCTCGTTGATGGGGCTCAGTGAAGAGAAATAAGTTGGGTATAAATAAATATCATCATCATCAAAAGGCCCTGACAGCTTAATATGGAAAAGTGGCAGTCCAGAAATGGGTTCTGCAAGATATCATGCAATAGAGATGGTCCTAGTACTGTGATGACCATCTTGCTTCTGTGCCAATTTACACTTCCATGTGATAAAGTCCTGAATTTGGGTCATAATAATCTTTAGATATGACCCCCTAGTAACATAGTTTAGGAGAGTCTTGTGGCTTTGCTTAGCATTTTTCTCAGTGTAATACACTGTTTCCCAAGAATCTCTGCAAGTTGCTTCAAGTGTCATCACTAGAAATAAATCTAATGCAAAACCTAGGAAAGCTGCATGTATTATACAGAAGTACCCAAGAGGCCAATGGAGGAAGGTGAACTGTTGATGCTTACATACTCAACAAAAACACATGCCTTCTTACCTAAACATTAAGTCTACATATCTGAGACTCTGACTACTGGAATAGTCTCTCTTACTGTCTTGTGTTTCTCTTGTTTTCAGGCATGTTTTATTTCAATCTGTCTGCTAGAGATCATAAAGCTCCTTGGCTAGAGTTGAACACTGACATTTCAGAATGAAAAAACTGATAGGTTTAACATATACCTAGTACTTTAGTATTTCACCTCAAAGACCCGTATACATGCACTAAGCCCATTCTGTGTGGTGCCATTATTCATGGTGAACAACCTCTTTCTCTATAAAGAGGTCTATTGATTTTAATGGCACTTTTTCAGCAAGAATGTCAGGGCTCTGGACCACATATGAGGCTACAGAGTTTAGCAGTAATGGCAAGAGATTTGAGTAATGGTGATTTGGACATCTTCAAAAGGCACTTGTTCACAGAAGGTACTATTGAGTTATTGATTTCAGGGATTCTGCTGAACTAGTCAAAAGAACGGTCAAGACTCGTATCAGAAAATGCCTCTGAACTGAAGACAGGGTGTTAAAATGAATGCTATGCCATAAGACTACAGGCCTTTGTACTTCTAGATCCAAATGTGATTCAGCTGTGTAATGAGTCTTTTTCCCTTAATCTCATCCCTGCAGCATCTGAAGCATGTCTCACATCTGTATCAAGAGCATAAAATGGACATTATTCCAATACCATTTTCCAGTTGCAGGGCTGACCAGCCAATTCTGATCCAGTCCCACAGAAAAGAAAAGTCTCCGTTAGCAAAAATGTGTATTTGCTTAAATAATCCTGCAGTTAAAACCTGTGAAATATAGGGCAAAAAGATTTATTATAGCCTGGGAAAATATTTTTGTAGCCACATGGACAAGAGTTGTAAGCAAACTATAGATACTAGGCATGAGAAAAAAGTTATGAAAATGAAATGATTCGGAAGAAATTCGTAAGAAATGCTACTTTTGAGTATTTCCGCATCTGGAACGCCAACCAGGAAGTGGATTTTCTTTATAGAACTTCGGGGGCCAGGATTTTCTTATGTGTCGTTTTTAGGTCGTATGGGGGGGGGGGCACCCTCCTTCTCTCTCACCACCCTCCCGCCTCCCTTGCCAATAAGTATTATGGCAAGGCAAGCCCTAAACTCGCTCCTTCTTTCGGCTGGAAGCCTGGAAAAATGTAAACAGAGAGGATTACTCAGAAGTAAATCTGCAAAGGAGGGCACTTTGGATGAAGTGCCCTCCTTTGTGGATTTACTTCTGAGTAAACCTCTCTGTTTACATTTTTCCAGGCTTCCCTGCCTCTCCTGCCCTGCCAGGATCTAAAGCATCAAAGAGTATTGGGGTGAGAAACCAACCTAATGTATAATAGAATGAATGCTACTGTAAGTGGCTAATATTATAAGTAATCCAACTGGTCATATACCTACATTCCATGCACATGCAATAATACAGCAGTAATAACAATGGGTATTAGAAGAGGTAAAATTCAAACCGAAGTATTCTGACTGTGGTCCCTCCTCGAACTGCAAAAGGCTCTTCTCTATGAGCCCGGGAAAAGCCAAAATCCTGGGCACAGCGTTTGCGGCCTGGGTGCACACACATACATATTCTTTGGGGGGTTGCTGCAGAATCATCTCTATGAGCCAGGGATTCTGCAGCAAATCCCCCCACCCAAAGAATATGTATGTGTGTGCACCCAGGCAGCAAACGCTGTGCCCGGGTTTTGGCTTTTCCCGGGCTCATAGAGAATAGCCTTTTGCAGTTTGAGGAGAGACCACAGTCAGAATACTTCGGTTTGAATTTTACCTCTTCTTATACCCATTGTTATTACTGCTGTATTATTGCATGTGCATGGAATGTAGGTATATGACCAGTTGGATTACTTATAATATTAGGCACTTACAGTAGCATTCATTCTATTATACTTTAGGTTGGTTTCTCACCCCAATACTCTTTGATGCTTTAGATCCTGGCAGGGCAGGAGGAGTGGACGGCTCTCCCTGCCCCTTCTGCCTGCCAGGATCTAAAGCCTTGAAGAGGCTTCATGAGGGGCCAACTTCAGCCCTCCAGGTGTTTTGGACTTCAACTCCCACCATTCCTCACAGCCTCAGACCTCTTCCTTTCCTCTCAGCCTGGGCAAACTTGGGCCCTCGCTCCTCAGGATCGGGGTGAGAGAGAGGCAGCGAGGAGCGAGGGGGGCTCCTCCTCTTTTTTTGCTGCTTCCAAGAATAGAATACCCCCTCCCTCCTTCCTATTTGGAGAGTCCCATCTAGAATTCAGTGTGATTTATTCAAGTTTTGGCCTACAACTCCCAGAAATCCCAGCCAATTTACCAGCTGTTAGGATTTCTGGGAGTTGTAGGCCAAAACCATCTGGAATGCGCATGCGCTGGCATACGAACTACTAATGAATTTTGTTAGTAATTAAGTTACATTTTAGAAATTTTTGGAACATTTTTTGTAAGTCTTTCTATTACTAATCAAAAAAATCCCCCCCCATTTGATTTTAGAATCACGATTTTTGGGTTCGAAACCATGCCTAATAGATACAAGTAGTGTTTGGAAAGTGAAAGTCACGGTAGAAGTGATTACTATTTACTGATTAGAAACTTCGGCTACTTTTCCAGAATGACTCTTAGTTATGTAAGCATGTGGTATGAAACAAACTTATCTTGTCCAGAATCAAAATCCACAACAAAAAACAAGCTGGAAGCTGAATCGTTTAGTATAGTTCCTCCACAACCTACTGAAACCACACCTCAATAAAAATAAATATGATTTTAACCTTATAATTACATGCCAGAAGGGGTTAACAGCATCCTTAGTTGAACTACAATTGCAAAGTAACCAAAGACTCATCTACATGGACCAAATGAGACAGGGTGGGGTGAATGGACTCAGTGGCATAGGGCCCATTAGCAAAAATGCCTGCCAAGGTCACTTAATATAGTCCTGTTCTACTTTGTGGCACTGTGAACAGTTGGATGTGTTTATATTTGAACCAGCTGTGGCTGTTCACATGACCATTCTACTTTCTCTGTGTATGGGTGGCCCAGGGACAGAGAATGACACTTACCATCCTCCTCCCATATACTTGGCTTAGTGACAACCATATGCTGCAAAATTGCAGATGGCCATCGCTCCTCACATCTACCAATGCTAACCAAAGCAATCAGAGAAGAGGGGGTGAAAGGAGGGGGTGACTCCACCTTTCCCCTTTCCCCTCTCCCTTGTTTCTCAGCAGCTGGCTATAAGAACTTCCCTGGTGCTGATCCAGAATACCCCATTCCAGATCAGCACCAATATGTGATGGCCATCTTGCTTCTGTGCCAATTTACACAGTTGTTCATCTAGATGGGCCCTTAGTTTATACCTTGGGAGAGTAAACATGTTACAAGTCATCAGTTATATGAAACTAGATATTTCCAAGCACTGAATGCTACAGTCACCAGCAAATGACAGTGTGGAGTAGTGGAAAGAGTATCCAACTCTGTCCCAGTCCCATCCAGTCATGATAGCTGCTGTATAATCCTGAACCAATTCTTTCTCAATTTAACCCACCTCACAAGACTGTCATGATAAAAAAAATGATAGAACACAATGAACTCCATACTCAATTGTTTAGAATAGTGGTTGGATGAAACTACGAGGATATTTATGGGAGGAACTGTCTAACAAAATGAGCCATTTAACTCATGCTAGTGTGATTTCCATATACCACTGATGTGTCACTATGGGAACAGAATATTGCACAGGATAAACTTTTGGTCCAATCCAGCAGAAGTCCTTTTAAGCTTGTGAAGCAGGCTGCAAAAAAAGGTAGTCTGAAATTGTCCTAGTTCTTAAGTCCATAAAACATTCATCATACTCAAAGCAACAACCACAGGGCTTCCTTTCTGAGCCTTGCCAGATCAGAGAAATTGTGTCAATTGATTAAACTAATAGCTAGTAAATTTATAAGCAATAAACTGTATAGTGCATCACACAACTTATAACTGACTATGATTTACAGCAGTTTAGAGAATCTCAGAAATATTGCAGACATATTTTTTAGCAATGATAAGCAATTTTATGACTAGTGATTATTTTGATCATTATGAAGAGTATCATCAAAGCTCATTATTGAGGCCATTCACAAACTACCTGGATCCCCAGTCAGTGTTTTTTTTCAGTATCCTCCTGAGTTGCTTAATGATCTTTGGCTTCAATCACATTATGGCATTTCCCACTTTCCTCCGAGGCATTACTTATTGACAATTGTGGCAAGCAATTTATTGCATTCGATAGACTGAAAGTTAAGCCTTTAACTTATGGCAAATTTTATTTTGTATTCCTGGAGGCGGGGATGGGGGGAGGGGAGGAAAAAGAAATTATCCTAGCATGTTCTGCACAATAAATCACATAATCGACTGTTTAAATGACTGGAATTATTCCAGAATATTATAGCCAGCATATCTGAGATCAATAGGAAATATGCTGAAAAATTCCAGTGATATATGTAAGCATCTCCATAGGAGCCCAACACATTGTTTCAACTTTTAAATGCCTTATGCTCCAAACCCCTTTAAATCCAGTGCATGCTCTAGGACAGTGTTTCCCAACCAGTGTGCCGTGAGCGATCGTCAAGTGTGCCGTGGGAAATTGGAACCTCCAGGAGGGGAGGGGGGAGAGTCTAGTATGTTGAAGTATAAAAACCCTAAGAAACCTACCTCGATAAAGGCACTCCATGTGTGTTCATAGTTGGGCATATTGGTCCTGTGGTCCTGTAGCAACGCAGCCCTCATCTCAGCCGGGGGGGGGGGGGGGCAGGAGGCCAATCTGCCCCCACCCCAGCCAGGAGGGCAGGTTGCGGCCCCAGGGATTCCATTTGCTTTAGACCCCGATGAAGGTGATGGAGGGGATGAAGGGCCCTCATCACCAACAGACAGCCTGCTATGGGATGACACCTGGCCGGAGGCCTATTCTGATGACGAGGCTTCTCTTGATTCCGGATCAGATACGGAATATGAAAGACCGGGAGGTTTCGGTTTGCAGAAGCTGGTGTTTATGCCAGATGTTGAGGAGGACATGGAAGCTGAGGCCGAACCAGTTTCCCAGGAAGATAACGGCGCAGATGGCGCCATTCCTGAGCGGAGATTCGACCGAAGGGGGAATATTGAGGCTACACGGAGAGATTGGAAGCGAGGCCTGGAAAGGCGCTGGTCCCACAAAGGAGGGAATTAAGTAGGCACTTCGTGGGAAAGTTCCTCAGTTTGCTGGCCACGTCGGAGCTGGAGAGACGTAGCAGCTTGCTGTCCTCCTGGGAGCTAGAGACTGGCTTGCCTTGCCAAGTACTACCCTGGAACCTTGTTGATTCCATGAACTTTGGATTTACCTTGCTAACTACGGACTCAGTTACCTTGCTTGATTCGCTTTGTTTTTATGGACCTTGCTTTTGATCCTTGCTTTTGAAATACTTTTGAACAGCGATTGCTTTTTACCTTGGACTATTTGATCTTTACTTTTTGGACATTTTATCTTCTTCACCTACTACTAATTTGGTGCTTAATAAATAGTTAATTGACATCGTCTGTGTGTGTGTGATTACGGGGTGGAGACAGGGCCTGCGTTGTGACAGGTCCAGATCTATCATTATTTGAGTCCACAGTGCCCCCTGGATGTAGGTGAACTACAACTTCCAAACTCAAGGTCAATTCCCAAGTAAACCCTTTCAGTACTTTCTGTTGGTAATGAGAGTTCAAAATGCCAAGTTTGGTTCAATTCCATTGTTGCAAGAGTTCAGGATGCTCTTTGATTGTGTGTTAACTATAAATCCCAGAAACTACAACTCCCAAATGTCAAGGTCTATTTTCCCCAAACTCCATCTGTGTTCACATTTGGGCATGTTGAGTATTCATGCCAAGTTTGGTCCTGATCCAACATTGTTTCAGTCCACAGTGCTCTCTGGATATATGTGAACTACAACTCCAAAACTCAAGGTCAATGCCCACCAAACTCTTATAGCATTTTCTCTTGGTTATGGGAGTTCTGTGTGGGAAGTTTGTGTCTTTCTGCCATTCCTGCCAGGATTTCTATGTTGAGTTCATCGAAACAGGCCCAGGTTTCACACTGATTGTATAAATACATTTTAAAACATATTAACGATATGTATTACTGTGTTAGAGTGTCATTTTGTGTCATTTTGGTTGGTGGTGTGCCCCAGGATTTTGCAAATGTAAAAAACTGTACCGCGGCTCAAAAAAGGTTGGGCAACACTGCTCTAGGAAGAAGGCTACACAAACTGCCAGGGACACCTACTGACTAACATTTCAGAAAAGAAAAAAGTTATCCCTTGTGAATTTGGCAGGCATGAGGCTAAACAACATGAAGGTGAAACCAAAAGGATAAATGTAGTACTTGGGGTTTTTTATAATTCATTTTTTAATTAGATAGCTTAAAACAAAACTTACATACAAACATACAAAAAACACATCAAGAATAACAAAATATCAAAAATACTTTGTTTCTAGAATAATAATACAACATCCTAAACAATTTTTTTTAAAAAAACTACAAAATACAAACAATCTACATTATCTATCTAATCTAAGCACTTTACATTCTTTGTTTGGTGGTTATGTTCTCTCAGTTTTCTACACCCATTTAGTGAAAAGGAACCATTGGTACATCCTTTCTCATATAGTAACACACTTCCAGTCCAACCCCCCCCCCCCCAGTGATTGAGATTTGGCCCCCTTTTTGCTGGAGAAACACAATAAATGGGCCCCAGTCTTTCTTAGGGTTAGAGATTTCTCCTTAATCTATGTAGTCAGTTTATCTATTTCAGCAAGTTCACTTATTTTCATAAGCCAATCGTCTTGCGATAGAATCATTGAGACTTTCCATATTTGAGCATAGGTAATTCTTGCTGCCATTATCCTGTGTATAGCAATAACTTTCACATTTTCTATTGAGTTGATAAATTTAGTAGTTGTTAATAAGAACAAATGCTACTGTTTCTTTGGGAATTTAGGGGAAAAATAAGGAAGTAGTTTAGTAAATATAATAGATTGTGTCGCTGTGTTGTTGCTATGTGCCTTCAAGGCATTTCCACCTTATAGATACCCGAAAGCAAATCTTGGCAAGATTTGTTCAGAATGAGTTTGCCTTTGCCTTTCTCAGAGATTGAGAGAGTAAGAGTTGTCCAAGGTCACGTTGAAATTTATAAGTTGGTTTCCATGGCCAAGTGGTATTCAAACCCTGGTCTTTGGAGTCCAGGTCCAATGTCCAAACTTGCACACCACACTGACTTTGTGGGAAATGTTCACAAATCCTTCCTCTTCTTTCAGACATAAATGCATTGAGTAACAAATATTTCCCCATCTTCTTAAGACACATGTGAGCTGGAAGAAGTCTTTGATATGCCCCTTGACTGCCAGGTTGACTGCCTCTATTTTACTTTCAACTACGTGAGAAAGGAGTTTATATCATCAGGACAGATGAAGACTTAAAATGAGGCCCCATCTACACTGCCATTATATCAATTGACACTACATATAATGCAATTTCAAACTGCATTACATACAGTGCCGATGGGGCCTAAAATGGACATATTTTATTAGAAAGCTGTGATAGTTTGGATGTTGGATTAAAACTCAACTTCAAGTCACCCAGCAGTCATTTTATCAGTCGTCTGCAAAGCAAATTCTTCAATCAATCAATCAATCAATCAACTTTATTTCTTACGAGTCACCCTCCACCAAAGGTCCTCTGGGGCAACTTACACAATTAAAATAAACAGGTTACATAGTCACAGCTTGAGAATGGTGGATTTGGTATGCCAGACCTTGTCCTATACTACGATGCAAATTGTTTGGAGAATATAAGGGATTGGATAGATCTGCGAGATAGCAAATTATTAAATCTGGAGGGATGGGAGAATAGGTTTGGGTGGCATGGGTATCTCTTTTATAATAAATGGAAGGAGGATAGAAATGTCAATAACCATGTAATAAAAGCTCCACTGTTAAAAGCCTGGAATAGACACAAAGATACTATCTACAGCAAGTGCCCATTATGGGCCTCCCCTCTAGAGGCGTTCCAGATAATTAAGGTAGGGAGAAAAAGTTGGCCCCTGTATAGAGACGTCTTAGGGAAAGAAAATAATACTTTTAGATTGAAACCTATGGAGAATTTGAAGGAGTTAAAAATAAACTGGCTCCAATACTCTCAATTAAAGATGAGGTGTAAAGCAGATATGCAAGTCGGATGGGAAATATCTCAGACGATAGGAGCAAAGATATTGACCCAACAAAGTAAAAAAAGTGTAAGTAAGCTATATAAAATATTATTAGCAAAAAGACATGAAAAGAGCCCAATAAAAGAATACATAAGGAAATGGGAAGATAATATAGGCTACCACATTAAAAGGGAAGAATGGGAAAAGAGCTGGTCCCAGTGGCAAAGATATACATGTGCACAAACATTAAAGGAAAACCAGCTGAAGGTTCTCTACAGGTGGTATATAACACCTGTGCAATTGGCAAAAATGTACAAAAATGAAAATGACTGGTGTTGGAAGTGCCAAAAAGAAAGGGGTACATACTTTCACCAGTGGTGGTCGTGTGGAAATATAAAACGATATTGGGAAATGGTACAGAAACTGGTGGAGGGAATGATACATGAAAAGATTGAATTGAAACCAGAAATTTTCCTTTTAAATATTGTAGAACCCGGGATGGGTAGAGAAAAAGAAAGGCTCCTGTGGCATATTTGCGACTGCTGCCAGGATAGTCCTGGCTAAAAAATGGAAAATATCGGAAACACCTGAGGAGGAGGGAATACTGCAAAAGCTATTGGAAATAGCCGAAATGGATAAACTGACGTACCTATTAAGAACGGGAACAATCAACCAATTTATGGCCACTTGGACACCGTTGGTGGAATATATAAAAGAAAAGAAAAAGATAGACTTGAAAGCCTTTTGGTTTTAGGTTATAGGAACAAAGTGCTCTGGATAATGGGAGCTATAGTATCAATTAGTTCTGTGCGATGCCACCGGTGAAGTCAACCGTTTGTTTTTAATATGTTGTGATGTTGTGTTTCTTCGTGTATCCCTCCCCTATCTTCCCTCCCCTCCACACTCCCCCCCAACTCCTTCTGACCTTCCTACCCTTTATCCCCTTTTGATATGTATGTTTTTCTTTTAACCAATAAAACCTTTAATAAAAAAAAATTAAAATAAACAGGTTACATAGTCACAGCTTGTTACTTAACAATCATAGGCTCTTCTGAAGAGCCATGCCTTAAGTGCCCCTAAAAATGTATGTAGATCAGGAGTGGCTCTTTGGCCTGGCGGTAGGGAGTTCCACAAGATTGGGGCTACAATTGAGAAGAATCTCTGTTTTGTGGACTCCAAACAAACCTCTCTAGAGCCAGGGACATAGAGAAGATTCTCATGAGCTGACCGTGGCAGACTCTGGTGGTGGAGTGAAATTAAACTGTCTCTTAGATATGAAGGACCCTGACCTCGAAAGGCCTTGAATGCTAGGACCACAGTCACAAAAACATCAATGAGGTGCCATATAACGCCATCCCTGCAGCACTTGCATTGGCTACTGGTTGAACACAGAGTCGTATAGAAGAGTCTGTGTTCAACCAGCAGCCAATGCAAGTGCTGCAGGGATGGCGTTATATGGCACCTCATTGATGTTTTTGTGAGGAGTCTAGCGGCTGCATTTTGCACAATTTGGATCTTGCAAATTGCTGCTCGAGGTAAGCCCTCATACAATGCATTGCAGTAATCCAGCCTCGACGTAACCGTGGCATGGATGACCGTAGCCAGCGCCTCTGTTGGTAAATAAGGCGCCAACTGCCTCGCTTGGCGTAGATGAAAGAAGGCCCTTTTACTTGTGGAGGCAATCTGGGCTTCCATTGTCATTTTGGAAACCAGGATAACACCGAGACTCTTTACAGTGGGGGATGGAGCTAACAGTTCCCCTTCAAAAAATGGTAATAGACCAGTGGTTCTCAACCTGTGGATCCCCAGATGTTTTGGCCTTCAACTCCCAGAAATCCTAACAGTTGGTAAACTGGCTGGGATTTCTGGGAGTTGTAGGCCAAAACACCTGGGGACCCACAGGTTGAAAACCACAGTAATAGACTGACCAATTCTGATGGGTGACCAGGCCACAAGGTATCAGTTTTTGCTGGATTTACTTTCAATTTATGGGCACATAGCCATCTTGTCACTGCTCTAAGACACCGGGTGAAGTTATCCGGTTCTAGTTTTTGGAGAAGCTGGGTGTTATCAGTGTATTGGAAACATTCTAATCCAAATCTCCGGACTAGCTTGGTGAGAAGTCGAACATAGATGTTAAACAGCATTGGCGAGAGAATAGCACCTTGGGGTACTCCACAGTCAAGAGGGGATTTCTCGGATACTTGGCCCAGCCACTCCACTCATTGGCTACGCCCTCGCAAGAATGAGTTGAACCACGTTATTGCTGATCCTTGGATTCCAATAGCAGCTAATCGTTGTATCAGTAGCTCATGGTCTACTGTATCGAAAGCTGCGGTGAGGTCGAGCAACACCAGCAGTACCGATCCTCCCTTGTCTAGCTGGTGACGGATGTCATCAGAGATGGCTACCAGAACAGTCTTGGTCCCGTGTCTGGGACGGAAGCAAGATTGAAATGGATCCAGGCCATCCGTCTCGTCTAAGAATTTCTGAAGTTGAATCGCTGTCGCACGTTCAATCATCTTACTAAGAAACAGGAGGTTAGAGACCAGGCAGTAGTTGGTCTAAGGTGGGTTTCTTAAAAGGGGGCAGACTATAGCTTCTTTCAGGGCATCTGGAAAGATTCCCTGATCCAGGGAATTATTTATTATGTGTATCAGAGGGACCCAGAGCCCCTCTGGGCAATCCTTGACCAACCAAGAAGGACAAAGGTCCAAGGAACATGTAGTTGGTCTTGCTGTAGATAGAATCTTACAGACAGCTTCTGTGTCCAATAATGTAAATCAGTCAAATTTGGAGCTAATTGATGTTCGTGTTACCTCCTTCTCATTAGTGGACTCGGTCATAGGGGACAGTTCTTGTCGAAGTGCAGTGATCTTCTCTGTGAAGAATTTTTGAAACTTCTCTGCTGTGATAGTTGAGGTATCCAGGTTTCCGGTTTGAGGGGTTGCACTGGTAAAATTACAGACGATTTTAAAGATCTGTGTTGTATCATGATGAGTGATAATGTCAAGGCCAGAAATATTAATTTATTTTACATCATATTATTGCTATTGTGATAAGATACGGCACATATGATATGATGCATTCCTATAGCTTTCCATATGGCTGTTCCTTCTAGGAGTAAGACTGCCAACCTAAACAACAAAATGGCATTAAACTGAAACAGGATAAGAAGACCAAGGATACTATGATTAATCCAATAAGCAAAATAACTTGTTCGATTTGCCCATTCTCAATCGTGGCATGTCATTTCTTGCTTCCCATTACTGTGTTTCACTGCTCGACCAAACATCCAGGAAGGTTCCATCTGGAAATGCCAAATGCTTACAGGTGAGTCTATACTGTAGAATTAATGCAGTTTGACATCATTTTAACTGCCTTGACGTAGTGCTATGAGCCAAGTGCTATGGAATTATGACAGTTGTTTTCCAAGGTCAATAGCCATCTCTGCTAAATAATGGATTCCACAGCATTGAGCCATGGCAGTTGAAGTAGCATCAAACTGCATTAAATCTACACTTTAGATACACCTTTTCATCAGCACTAATGGTGCATTCGGATCATGAGTATACTCTCCTGAACAAACATGAAAAGAATACCACCTGCAGTGGAAAAGAAAAGGGAGGGCTAGATAGCATGTTTGTTTTCTTGTTTACCTTTTCCATTTCACCCCCCACAGTGTTCAGCAAAAGCCATGCCTATAAGATTCAACAGGCCGGATATACACACACAGTGTCAATGAAAGCCACTGCTGATAAGATAAACAGCTTCTGATGTACTTAATTACAATATTTCATACTCATTTAGTCATCTCCACATCACAGTGCTAACAAAGTGGATTTCAAACAGGAAATAAGGCTCCTTCCCTCAAGCCCAGAGGGCTAATTATAAAATAGCAACCTACTTTTTTTGGTAGCAAGTGTATTTTTTTGCAAGAGAATTTATTGAGCTCATTACCAAGCTTCTTATGAAGTGATTTGAAATGAGGCAACATTAAAGCATTCCAAAAATCCCTCGTACTTCGTCATCTTGACACTTTGTTTGAACTCGGAGCATTAATATGAAATAACTGCATACAGCCCATATTTTTGACTATTGTTTGACAGCACGTTTAAAAGCTGAAAGATGACACGATTAAGAATTTGAGTGTTTTTTTAAAATAATAATATCAGTGTAGTAATTTGTAGGAGTGTCTCAAGCATTTGTAACTCGGAGAGACCAAGTGAGCAGAAATGTGAGAAACAAGAAAGGTAAAATTCTTGTCACTTTCAAGCAACGTGGTTGCATTAATAAGACAGTGAAAGTGCTTCTGGCACCAATTTTTTCACATTCTCTCTCTCTCTCTCTCTCTCTCTCTCTCTCTCTCTCTCTCTCTTTTAAAGGCAAGACAGAAAATTGAAAGATGTACTTCAAAGCTCCTAGAGAGTTCCATACACTGTACCTTATTAGCCTGGTTGTACCTTCTATAATCACACTATTCAATATGCATCACCAAGGTTCACCTACTCGAGGTCACCAGGAGGCCAACATGAATACGTTTGATGTGAAGTCTCAGAAAGATTCAAAGTACCAAAAAATCCATATAGACTGACTGTAAAATCCATGGAAATCTGGAATGCACTAAAGAATATGTTTAAGTTTCATTTCTGTTTTCCTCAAACTTCTGCCTTCTATTTGTTACATGATAGTTGGGAGTCATGATCATGACAGGTAAAGTACCAGATCCCATCTACCTTTGGAAGCTAAGCAATACCAGCCATGATTAGTACTTGGATGGGCGATTGCCAATTAATATCAGCTACATTTCAGAGGAAAGAACTGACAAAACTACCAAGTATTCCTTGCTTAAGAAAACTGTATGATATTCATGAGGTCACCATAAATTGGCAGGCAACTTGAAAAGCATAATATTACTCACTCATTCAAAGATGTATTTACTATTAGGAAAAAATGAGGTGCAAGATTCAGATACTACAAATTACTGTAGGGGTGGTATCTTCTTAGGTTTTTAATTGAAATAATTTTGAATAAATAGGATCACGGCAGACAAAGTCGCCTTGATCCGTTCTGGCTTTGACCCCATATTAATGGCAGTCTCTGAGGATGTAACACGAGTATCCACTTGTCCGATTTTGATGTATTCGTTTCAATCTGTGCAGCTCGAGGATGTGGACAAGATTCTTGGAGAGCTGAGAGCGACCACATGCATCCTAGACCCTTGCCCATCCTGGCTGATTAAGGAAGCCAGAGGGGGTTTGGCAGAGTGGATGAAGGTGGTGGTTAATGCCTCTGTTAAGGAGGGCAAGTTTCCAGCGAGCCTAAAAGAGGCTGTTATAAAGCCGCTGTTGAAGAAACCATCACTTGACCCCACTCAATTAGACAACTTTCGGTCTGTTTCCAATCTCCCCTTTCTGGACAAAGTCTTGGAACATGTGGTGGCCTCGCAACTCCAGGGATTCTTGGTAGACACTGATTATCTAGATTTGGCACAGTCTGGCTTTAAACCGGGACATGGTACCAAAACAGCCTTGGTCGCCTTGGTAGATGATCTATGCCGGGAGCTACACAGGGAAAGTGTGTCCCTGTTGGTTCTGCTGGGCCTCTCAGCGGCCTTCGATACTGACCATCATGGTATCCTTTTGGGATGCCTCAGGAATATGGGGGTACTGCTTTGCAGTGGCTCCAGTCCTTCCTTGAGGGTTGTTCTCAGAAGGTGTTGCTGGGGGACACCTGCTGTCCCCCTTGTTGTTTAACATCTACATGAAGCTGCTGGGAGAGATCATCTGGAGTTTTGGGCTCAGATGTCATCTGTACGCAGATTATGTTCAGCTCTATCACTCCTTTCCACCTGTTACTAAGGAGGTCCTGAACCAATGCTTGGCTGCTGTGTCGGCCTGGATGAGGACGAAAAGATTGAAACTCAATTCAGACAAGACAGAGGTACTCCTGGTCAGTTGAAAGGTCGAACAGGGAATAGGGTTATAGCCTGTGTTGCATGGGGTTACACTCCCCCTGAAGACACAGGTTCGCAGTCTAGGAAGGATCCTGGAATCATCGCTGATCCTGGAACCCCAGGTCTTGGCAGTGGCCAGGAGAGCTTTTGCACAATTAAAACTTGTGCGCCAGCTGCACCCATTCCTTGGGAAGTCTGACTTGGCCACAGTGGTCCATACTCTGTTTACATCTCATTTAGACTACTGCAACGCTCTCTACATGGGGCTGCCTTTGAAGACTGTTCGGAAATTACAACTAGTCCAACAGTCGGCAGCCAGGTTGCTAACAGGAGCGGCGTACAGGGAGCAAACCACTCCACTGTTGCGTCAGCTTCACTGGCTGCCGATTAGCTTCTGGGCACAATTCAAAGTGCTGGTGTTAACCTTTAAAGCCCTAAACGGCTCTGGTCCAGTTTACCTGTCCAAATGTATCTCCTGCTATGAAACATCACGTAGCTTAAGATCTTCAGGAGAGGCCCTGCTCTCGATCCCGCCACTCTCACAAATGTGGTTGGTGGGTAGGAAAGACAGAGCCTTCTCAGCAGTGGCCCCCAATCTGTGGAACTCCCTCCCTAAGGATATCAGGTTAGCCACCTCCCTCCTGTCTTTTAGGAGATAACTAAAGACATGGTTGTGGGTCCACACATTTGTCTAAAGGTATTGAGTATTGGACAATGGCAGCTGGACTTGAATATTGTGATATGACGATACTGAAATTACCCGGCTGGACTCTAGTTTAGCGGCATGTTAATGTGAATGTTAATGAATTTTTATTGATGATTTTATGTTTTTGTACCAATTGTTTTTACTGATTATATTCTTATATAGCAACATGGATCCATATGTGAAGCCGCCCTGAGTCCCCTCGTGGGAGAGGGGCAGGGTAGAAATAAAGATAATAATAATAATAATATCTCACCATCTCATCACACAGGAGGTTTTTTCCCCCTTACCATGCTTTCCCTGTCTGATGGGGGAAGTGACATGACACCAAGGCACCTTGCAGCAACTCTACCACCCCTCCCCATAAGCTAGGGGAAGGGGGAAGGATGTGTGGCATGCCTCAAGTCACCAACTGTGCCTTTTGCTTTGTTGACAATTGCCAGCGAAATGGGACAGAAGAGGGGGCTCATCAGTGTGGTGAGGTCCTTGGACGGGGATAGCCTGTTGTAGGGTAGGAAACAGTAATCCCTCCCAGAAGATCTTGGAGGTTCATGCCTTCTCTCTGTAATAAAAATGAAAACATTTTTGCACATATATTTGCTCTAGTGGGAATAGGAAACATTCCCCCCCCCCCCCATATCTTACAAAAGTGTGCCATGGACCCAAAATGCTGGGTGGAGAGGCAAAATATGGCTAAAATGATTAACTTTCCTTTAGAGTGGACATTTGGTGTCATTGTGCCCATAACCACCATTGACACTGGTGATAAATGTTCAGAGTTGCAGTCCAATAATATCTAGGACTGCGTGAGTCCTATTGGCTCTAGGGAAGTTTCAAGAGAAATTGCTGTGCATATTTTCCCCCTTTAATCTTTAGACTAGTCTGCAGACAAACAACCCCATAGAAATCTGAGTAGTTTCATAATATCTAGACTTGGCACATATATTGCTAATTTATTTACTTACTTACTTACCTCATTTATATCCTGCCCCTTTCAACCTCAAAGAGGAGTCAGAGTGGCCTTACAAATTAGGCAGCAATTTGACATGAAAAATAAACATACAATAAAAAATAAACATTTACATTAAAACCAAAACATTAAAACAACACAATTTAAAACCAATTATTAAAATCATGCTATCCAAAATCATAATCCGTAATAGTTTTAAGATGCCAATCTGTGTCATATTCCTCCAAAAGAAATCTTGATAAACCTTTCCATCAAAACTCTGGAATTCTTGGCTAGACTTGGACACCTCAATTTGGATGGGGTCAGAATAAGTTTGTAGTGGTTTGCATTTTGGATGACAACTCTGGAAACCAGGATTCAAATCCTTGCTTGGTCATGGAAATCTATTGGGTGATCTTGGAGAAGTCATACTCTCTCAGCCTCACTGGAGGGCCAATACATATGCCCTGTGATCAAATCTTGCCAAGAAGACCGTGATAGGTGTCTCTTAGGATCTACATAAGTCAAAGTTGCCAAGTGAGGAAAAATACAGCCATAATGCATGCCACAATCAACTCTCATTTGAGGATTTTTTTAAAAAAAAAATTACAAAATCTTTATTACCAGTGTTTGTATAACACCTGGAAAGGTAACAAGATGATGTCTGAAAACATCCAAATAAAAAATCCAAATAAAACTAATTAGGGTCTACAATAGCATCAAACCCAAATAAATCAAGACGACTGCTTAAAAGCATAAATGTCTAATTTAACAAAGCAAAGCTGAAGTGCCAAAAGACCAGATGAGAAAGCTGTATAAATGAAAGGATCTGACCAATTCCAATTCCCTAAAAGGGTTTTTAAAAACTATCATCACCACTCCCCAATTATTATATAATCAATTCCTTAATTTTCACAATACGACTTTATTTGTGTGATGCTGAGCAGAGAGAAGATATTGGTTTGTTAGGAGTTTATATTGCATTTTGGTCTGATGCAGCAAAATGGATACTTTCTTAGTGTAACTGTAAATTGGGCTGCCTGGAACATATTGCACTTTGAGATTATTGGAAAAGGCTCTGAAGTCAAAGTAATAGTCCTACTGAAATGAATTGTCTCACATCATCCTGTCTCATGTCAGATGATCTTCACTGGGGTTTGCACTGGGATGTTAAAAGATGAGCAATATATTCTGAAGGAATTTCGGCAGAGAAAAACTGGCTCATTTAAAACCTCCTGCTTCCCACACACTTTAGAAAAGTGGCTTGGGAAAATAGCTCCCTAGCTGTGTTTGACTGATAAACCAGGAGTATTAGGGAAAAGTCATAGCTGTATTGCGAAGAATACTAGCCTACCAACCAAAGCAGCCAACATTTTATCGAGAAGATTCAAGAGAGTGTAATAATAAGCCTGTTTAGAACTATACACTCTAGCCCAAACGTAAGACCTTATTTCACACATATCTGGTAGTTTCAGTTCTTTAAAAAAAAGCCCTGTCTGATAATTTAGTATCTTTTAGAAATATTTGACAATTTGAAGAAAACTAATATTGAAATATTTATTAATATTGTGTAAAGAAGATAACAACAAGTCCAGGAGAAGAACATTTAGCTGACCTGTACTTGCTTTTACTGGACACAGCCAATAATTACTTTCATTGTTGGTTGTGACTCTACCAGTGAACTGCCTTATTTTGCAGAAGGTAAACTTGGCTTTCTTTGAGGTTTAGTGATATTAGATATAAATCTGGATTATCTACCACATGGCCGTTCTGCTACTGAGCACAATTCAAAATACTAGCTTTAGCCTATAAAACTCTAAACGGCTCTAGTCTAAATTACTTATCTAAACGCATCTCTCCTTGTGAACTGGTTACAGAGTTAAGATCTGCAGGGGAGGCCCTGTTCTCAGTCCCACCCCCATCACAGGTGGGACAGGTGGGGACTAGAGACAGGACCTTCTCAGTGGTGGCCCCTCGGCTGTGGAACTCGCTCCACAGAGATATCAGATTTGCCCCTTCCCTCTTGGTTTTCAGGAAAAGAGTTAAAACCTGGTTATGGGATCAGGTGTTTGGATAGGCATTGTATAGTGCACTATAGAACTGGCATAACTGTAGCATATTATGGTTCACAAATTCCAAAATAATGGATAGAGTAAGAAACACTGGGATGCCTGTGGGGAGGAAACATAATATCTAAGATGAAATGGTCCCTGTATGAAAGCCTTCACTTGAGTGGGGGCCAGTATGGTGTTTGTGGAGGACATTGGCAGGGCTCTTGGATGTGTTTCCTGACACTTGCTATAATCTGCAATGTCATTGAAGGAAGGGAGGGCCATTGGTGAGCTATAGCTGTTTGTGGAGGCAGGAGCCACATACACACATGCATATTTTCACTTTTATTATGTGGATAGATAGATATGATAGAAACATAATAGGACCCTAAGCATATAGACATTTTGGTATCCACTGGGTATCTTGAAATCATGGGCCCAGGGCAGGTAATAAAATATGTAATACATACAGGAGTATATGACAAATAAGTCCATATTATCAGAATTCAGAAACTTTTATTCCTTCAGTATCTCTACTTATGTTGGGTTCCAGCCTGGTGGGCTTGGGCAGAACCCGGGGGTACCAAGGCAGATACCAGTTGATCCAGGGCAGATTGAGGATGAAGGATGGCCTGAGGCAGATGACTCTGCAGATGAGAGCCTGCAATGGGACAACACGTGGCTGGAGGGGTATGGGACTGCAGATAGTTTTAGTGAAGATTCCATGGATGTTGACTCTGATTCCGATCAGTATGAGAGACCGAGCGGCCTTGGTTCTCAGGAACGGGTTGCCACTCCTTTCCCAGATGAGCATTCCAGTGAACGGGAGGTTGCTGTTTCTCATCCTGATAGCACAGCTGCAGAGGATAATGAGCAGGCTTTTGATAGAAGGGCGAGTATCACAAGTTCAAGGCAATCTTGGAGCCTGAGAAAGGGGGTGAAATGGGCTCATCGGAACTAGTGCTTTTAAGTCTGTGCTCCTGGGTTTCGAATTAGACCTGAAGCCACGTTTAGCTTTCAAAGGATCTCTGTTCATGCTGAAGCCGCCGGAGCGGTTTGTTTCTAGTTCAGGACTCTAAGTTTCACATGGATCGTAGGAGCGGTCTGGCCCATTCCAGGACTCTTTATATTTTTGGATTGCAAGCCAGTTTGGCTTGCCAGTATTCAGGACTCTTTTGAATCTCCTTTGGACTTATCTTTGGAACTTTTGGACCTTATTTACTCTTTCATCTTTGGACTACTTTATTCTAAATAAAAAGGACATTTATTGCATCCACCCATGTCTGTGTGATCTAGGGGGGGCTGCCTGAGGTCTGAGGTGCAACAACTTACATGTGGGGGAAGGGGGCTGAATTGTATGATTACATTCTATTAAATTCTGAGTGTGGAGTGCAAACACATGATATAAATGTAACCAATGGTGGTGGTGTTTTAAAATTTAGCTTGGACTATATACTCTTGCTGTCCTGTGTTGAAATGCAAAGCACTGGATGGGGCTTTTCCAATTCTGTTTTCCTTTCAAAATGTGTAGCAGAAACTTTTTTTGTTTATTTTTCTATGTTTCAGACAATCCACCAATAGATAAATATCTTATATCAGTGGTTCTCAACTTGTGGGTCGCCAGATGTTTTGGCCTTCAACTCCCAGAAATCCTAACAGCTGGTAAACTGGCTGGGATTTCTGGGAGTTGTACGGCAAAACACCTGGGGACCCACAGGTTGAGAACCACTGTCTTATATCAAAAACCAGGGCAGCAGTGTATGATACTTCATCCCTTTGTCACTTCAGGGTGTCACTATCATATGGTTAGGGTTTTTTAAATAGATATAACGGACACTTCCTAGTTCATTTTTATTTTACAATAAAATAAAATGTTGAGAGTAAATGTTTACAATGTTTTAACTTTGATGTAGGTAGTGCTAGTAGCAACTGGCCCTGAAGGAAGTGAAATGGCTCTGAATTTAGATTTAGATTTTTTTTAAAAGAAAACTCATATTTCCACTCCAACTGATCAATGTCTTTAGACACCTCCAAGTACTGAAAGGCATTAAATGCAGTCAGGAAATTCTACACTAGCATTACCAAACAAAGGGTAGTGGTTACTGATTTATGCCAATTACTTACCAGTAGCTTATTCAAGTCAGAGAAAGCAAAAGGTTGTTTATGAATAGTAAGATCAATATGCTTTTAAAGCCTGGACTAATGATTTCACCCACCCATGCACACAAATTTTGGCTCCACTTTACCAGCTGGTCACAGGAAAACCCTGAGTGAGTTATTCAGACACCCCGCTGAGCATTAAATCTGATCTGAGTAGAACTGTAGTTCTTTCCAAACACAGAGGGATTCCTTTTAGCCTTAGTCCAAAAGAAGGAAGATGATTTAATTCAGTTGGGTTTTTTAAAAAAAGTGGTTACCCACATTTCCACATCTCTTCCTATGTAATACTGAAAGAACGTGATTTTAAAAAAATATGAAAAAGAAGTGAAATGAACAGATTTGCCTATTACAACAGAGTGCTTTATAAGCTCGGCTCTTAAAATCCAGGCAGGAATTGCTGTGCAGCCAGCCATATTTGAATTGTGATTACTGCCTCTTAGTCTGACATGTTTTATATCTTTAACAGCTCTGGGGTCTTCTCCATGCTAGCACAGGAATGCCTTTTGAATTGAGCTGGTGGAGGTGGGTGAAATTTTCATTTTGTTCATTTTTCTTCTGAACTTACCAACATTTTGGAGAATTTACTAAACACTCATGCTTGAGGTTTTAGAATGATTAATTATAAACATTGAAATTGGTCAATTGGTTTCTTTCATTTCTCCCAGTCTATATTTACTTCCTCTTGACCAAAGCCTGTATATTTAAAACTCTATTTTAGCTGACTACCCAGTGTGCCTTTTTTTGGCAAGGGAAAATATTTCTGTTTTTAATAATGAACACATCTTCTATTGGACAAATGGCATGTCTGCATTCCAAGCTATTGTATCCCTAAATAATAGTGCTGTTTCCGAATTTCGGATTCTTCTGAATTTTGGAAGTTTTTTTTTGTTTACTTCCGACTTTTGAAGCGACTTCCGATCACTGCCTCCCAAACACGGAGTGGTGTTGCATTTCCAAATTTGTTTGGAATTCCGAATTTTGGATGTCATTTCTGAATTTTCTTGCTGATTGCTCATTGGCTGATGGCTAACAGCTGACTCTCCCTTCTACTTATTTTTTGGGCCATTTTTTGAAGACTTGCAAATTTCGGAAATATTTCTGAAACAGCCCCACTAAATAAGAGTGCAGCTAATTTAGTTACTCTACAGAAATTTTGCCAATGTATGTAACTTGATATGGATCTGAATGTTAGTTTCTGGAACAAGAAACAGGGCTAAGAGAAAGTTGTTGCCTTCATCTGGTGCTATCTAGCTGACCACATTAGGAGAGGAAATGCTGGGCTAGATGGAAGTTAGGTTTGACCTTGTAGAGTTCCCTCTTATGATTGCTCTTAATGAAGTAATAATTCAGATCGTTTCTGAACTTCCTTTCATTGCACCAAGCACAGGCGCTGCTCTCTCAACAGGTGCACAGCCTCTGTAATTACCCTGATACCTGTTCCAGCTTCCACTCTCCTTACTCCTGCCTGAAGAATAGTTCTGAGTAATCCGCCAAGCATAGTGTTCACATAATTAGTTTCCTGTGCTTCCATCTGCCATGGCAAGTACCGGCTCCCATGCTGTATGAGAGATCATTACCCAAGTTATTCACCCTTTCTAACTGATGTGATAGAGAGTCATTGCCTTGAGCTGCTAAAGGCTATGGCTCTTGAACTTGGAAGGGCCATTGCAAATAGAATGGGGAACTGACTGCAGGTGCAGCACTTTGAAGGATTTAAAAAAACAGTGCTGTTAAATCAGCTGAACAACATCAAATAGAATATCATACTTATCCCAAAACTAGCCCTATGCATGCATTCATTTACAGTGAATATTCCATTCAGAATAGAATTCTGCATCCTATAGTTGCATTGTGCTGGCATAATGGTTATGCTGGTGTACTGCACTTTTGGGAGTGACATGTAGTGGAATAGATGGGATGACAATGAAAGTTATTTCCATTTCCAGAGAAAGCTAACCTGCCAGGTCCCAATCAGCTTCTATGCTGGCAGGACACCTTTCTCTTCTAACAGAGTTATATTTTACTACAATCACAGGGAACAGTAAGTCTAAGGACTTTATCATACAAGGGAGGCAAATGGGCATTTAAGCAGCTTTGGTGATGGTTCCTATTGCACAATGCTGTGCACATCCCAGTGCTGGTCAGTCTCCTCCTCACTATTAACCCATACTTCACTATTGATGAGCAAAACCTATCAATACTGCCAATCCTGTACCATTCCCCTTATCTATCTGGTTCGATGGGACTGTTCTGCTTCTACGTTGGCATGCTAGCATAGAAGTGACATCAGAGGGCAGGATTTCCCTCCTTTCCCACATCCTCTCTTCCTTCTTGCTATTCAGTACTCTTTAGCTTTTAAAAAATCACCTTGCGTAAATAGTTAAAGTGTTTTTAAAAAAAATATTGAAATAAATAGCAGTTGAAGTGGGGGAGAACAGTATGAGGAAGTATGACTGTAGGACCATGGATTGGTGAAATGTGCAGATGTGAAAATTGAGATATGTGCTATGACGAGGGCACTCATGTTGATATTAAGGTTCTATCATGATAACACAACTACTGTGGAATATAAGCTTCATGAGATAGTCCTAAGAATCACTCTGTAAGGCTAAGACACATCATCCTACTTCTACTAGTCAACAAATCTGAAAACATAGTTTATAAATTCTAACTTGAGTCTAAGTATAAACTGAAGACTTAATCAGGATTGGATCTGACATATAGGGACAAATTGGGATAACTGAGTGTACTGTAGCTAGTAGGCATGGTTTAGAACCCAAAAATAGGAAATCGAAAATCTAATGGGGGGGGGGGGGTTGATTAGTAATAGAAAGACTTACAAAAAATTTTCCGAAAATTTCTAAAATGTAATGTAATTACTAACGAAATTCGTTAGTAGTTCGTATGCCAGCATGCGCATTCAGATGGTTTTGGCCTACAACTCCCAGAAATCCTAACAGCTGGTAAATTGGCTGGGATTTCTGGAAGTTGTAGGCCAAAACTTGAATAAATCACACTGAATTCTAGATGGGACTCTCCAAATAGGAAGGAGGGAGGGAAGGAGGGAGGGAGGGGGTATTCTATTCTTGGAAGCAGCAAAAGGAGGAGGAGCCCCCCCCTGGCTCCTCGCTGCCTCTCTCTCACCTCGATCCCGAGGAGCGAGGGGCCCAAGTTTGCCCAGGCTGAGAGGAAAGGAAGAGGCCTGAGGCTGTGAGGAATGGTGGGAGTTGAAGTCCAAACACCTGGAGGGCTGAAGTTGGCCCGTCATGAAGCCTCTTCAAGGCTTTAGATCCTGGCAGAAGCGGCAGGGAGGTCCACTCCTCCTGCCCTGCCAGGATCTAAAGTGCATCAAGGCTTGACACGCTTTAGATCCTGTGAGAAACCAACCTAATGTATAATAGAATGAATGCTAACTTATAGAGTAAGTGCCTAAATATTATAAGTAATCCAACTGGTCATATACCTACATTCCATGCACATGCAATAATACAGCAGTAATAACAATGGGTATAAGAAGAGGTAAAATTCAAACCGAAGTATTCTGACTAGTCCCTCCTCAAGCGGTGCAAGCGGGCTCTTCTCTATGAGCCCGGGATTCTGCAGCAAGCAAACGCTGTGCCCGGGCTTTTGGCTTTTCGGGAGAGGCTGCCTCCTGTTTGCAGTTTGCACCGCTTTGAGGAGGGACCCGAGTCAGAATACGGTTTGAATTTTACCTCTTCTTATACCCATTGTTATTACTGCTGTATTATTGCATGTGCATGGAATGTAGGTATACTACCCCAATACTCTTTGATGCTTTAGATCCTGGCAGGCAGGAGGGGCAGGGAAGCCTGGAAAATGTAAACAGAGAGGTTTACTCAAGTAAATCCACAAAGGAGGGCACTTCATCCAAAGTGCCCTCCTTTGAGGATTTTACTCATGAGTAAACCTCTCTGTTTACTTCCTTGCAGATTTACTTCTGAGTAAACCTCTCTGTTTACATTTTTCCAGGCTTCCAGCCAAAAGAAGGAGCGAGTTTAGGGCTTGCCTTGCCATACTTATTGGCAAGGGAGGCGGGAGGGTGGTGAGAGAGAAGGAGGGTCCCCCCCCCTTATGACCTAATAACGATACTTAAGAAAATCCTGGCCCCGAAGTTCTATAAAGAAAGTCCACTTCCTGGTTGGCGTTCCAGATGCGGAAATACTCAAAAGTAGCATTTCTTACGAATTTCTTACGAATCTTTTAATTTTCATAACTTTTTTCTCATGCCTACTAGCTAGCTATCATGGCAGCACCTGTTAAATCTTGACATTTTTAATTTGGTTGAGACACTAAAACTTTCTGAGTGAAAATCTAAGTACCCCTCCCTAAATAGCAAATCACAGAATCTCATAGAGGGAATTGTTCCATTTAAAGTGAAACCACAGTTTGAAGCAAGCTTGTATGGTGTGAAATAACCCTGTGGTAAAATTCAGGAACCTTGCTTGGAAAAAAGAATCCCATTCATATTCAACATAATAACCCCCAGCTTTTGAGAGATGGACATAGCAATTCAAAAGTAGCAAATGTAAACCAAAATGTAATCCTGTACCATTTTTTTGTTTGTACCAAACATCTACAAACCTCTGGAATCCTTGAGCTTAGAGAATAACAAATAAGAATTTACTTCCTGATACAAATAGGAGCTGAAATTTGCTGCAGGATGGGGAGGGAGACTGAGTTACTCCATCTTTAACCCTGCTCTCCACAGTTACTGTTTACATATTTAAATGTTTTTAAATGTTCACATTAATTCCACCCATTAATTTTACATTATTTCAATTATGAATGTAACTTTTGATGACTCAAAAATTATGGTGGTTCTGCTTTCGATGCAGTAATAGATTTGTGGTATGGCAAATGAAGGAATTATATTTTAAACAGAGAAGTCAACTAGTTTTAGAGCTTTAAATATTTTATAGAGAAATAGTAATCAACTAAGTCCCCCATCTCTTATTTTTGTAAAGGTGATGAAATTGTGCAGATGTTAGCATTAGTTTGAGGAGAATAAAAGAACTCACCATTAGGGTATTTTTCTTTACCTCTTTAAAGTTTTATAGATTGCCCACAGGTTCTGGTAAGACAAGGTTATTCTGTGATTTTCAGCCTTTAATTGCCAAGTTCAAGTCTGTAACACAAACTGTGTTAATTGGCTATGGAGAATTCCCTTATCAGTAAGCTTAGAAGTGGCCTGTTTTGGAAACCCTTATAAATCAAAGTAAGGAAAGTGAAGAGCATGAATTAAGTAAGGAAACAAATCAGCTGGAACTTTCCAAGCTATGATTTCCTCATCGAACCACAGTAGACATAACTAAGTGTGTCGGATCAGCTTATTAGGTGAGGAAAGAGAAACAACAGAAACACAGGTGCTGTGGAAACAACAGAAAGGAAAGGAGTTTTGTTCTTCCCATGCTTAATATTGAATGCTATTTGCTGAGAAGTGTTGAATGAAATCAGGATAATAGACTTCCTGTGCAATAATGTATTGCTAAAATTCATTTTTTACACAAAATAACCTATAATGCTCTGTTTGTTCTGTTAATTGACAGCTGCGTTCACGTCATTTAAAAAACTTGTCATAATTTACAAATTTATTCACAATTAGAAGGAACTTAAGATTGAAAGACAGCTATTGCCATGTATTTAAAAAAAAAACAAGATTGACAGATTGGTTCACTTATGTATGATGTAGAATGTTTTGAGCACTATTTTGTTTAAAATTTGGGTTTCAATATTTATTCAAATATATTTGTGGTGAATATACTCTTTTTTTAGCCTCTCTTATTTAGCAGTTTCAGGGAAGACCAGTCAAACCTGGTTCATTTAGGATGGGTGTTTGTTGTTGTTGTTGTTGTTGTTGTTGTTGTGTGCTTTCCAATAATTTCTCACTAATGGCAACCCCATTACAGGGCTTTCTTAGCATGATTTGTTCAGAGGGAAATTGCCTTTGCTTTCCTCTGAATCTGAAGTGTGACCTGCCCAAAGTCACCCAATGGAAGCCATGGCTGGCTTTCCTTGCTGAAATTTGGACAGTTTTAATTTGCCGAGTTCAGATGAGTGACCACCTTTTGATAAAAAGGATAGAGGGAGCACAAGGGTTACTTTTTAAACTGAAAGTGGGAGAAGAAAAACTGGCAGATTTGTCCATCCTAGCTGTATAAAACTAACTCTCTCTCTCTCTCTCTCTCTCTCTCTCTCTCTCTCTCAAAATAATGTTTTAATTACATGTATGGCTAAATGTTTTTTTAAACCTTTTATACTTCATATTGTTTTAAGATTTTTTAATTTATGATATCAGCCACTTTGAGGGTGCTTCTACACAGACACAATAAAGCCGTTTGGAGGTGGATGTAAATGAACCTTTTTTCACTCTGCATTTCCTACACAAACATATCAGGAACTAATGTGAGCCTGGCATGGTGATCACAATATTTGCTAATTGCAGAGTTGAACCAAAGGTGGGATTTTTTTAACCAGTGCACTGAAATACACTAATGTGCATTGCCATGTCCATTCAGGACAAGTACTGGTTGAAGCCAGGGCACAGGTAAAGAGAGCAAATGGCGGTGAGAGTCCCCATGGGGATGATGTGATTTGTCTCCCAGGGAATAAATTATTTGCCTTTTTGCCAGCTGTGTTTGGGTATTTTTAAGGCATTAGTACTTGTAGCATCCTGACAAGTGCACTACACTTTCCCTTCCCAGCTTCAAACCCTGCATGGGATATACTTTGGTACAGTGGATTTTTAAAGCTTATTCTAGACTTTCTGATTTAATGCACACTGCTGCATGCATTTTGTGGACATCCTGACCTCAAGACAGCTTAAAGCTGCATTACATGGTCTGTTTCTATTTGGGAAAACAGTGGGATATAAATCAAATAAATAAATCAATTCTTTTCCTCACCAACACCTATTCCTTTCTTGCCCTTAGAGCAATTTTTGTAAATAAAATCACCAATCTTGTTATATCCGCTTGGCAGAACTCCCACACACACACTGAAAAATTGGGAAGCAAAGTACAGTTGGGGGGGGGGAGATATTTAGTCAGATACCAATTGTACAAGTTCTCCCACTTAAAAAGATGTGATAGGCCTGTAATTAACATCATAGGTAGACCTCAACTACGAGAGACAACATGAGAAACCACATCCAGAAAATCACATTGTCTTTTTTAAAATGAATTTATTTGCAAATTATGGTGGAAAACAAGTATTTGGTTACCTACAAACAAGCAAGATTTCGGGGTCTCACAGACCTGTAATTTCTTCTTCAAGATGCTCCTCTGTCCTCCACTCATTACCTGTAGTAATGCCACCTATTGAACTTGTTCTCAGTATAAAAGACACCTGTCCACAACCTCAAGCAGTCACACTCTAAACTCCACTATGGTGAAGGCCAAAGAGCTGTCAAAGGACACCAGAAACCAAATTATTGCCCTGCACCAGACTGGCAAGACTAAATCTGCAATAGGTAAGCAACTTGGTGTGAAGAAATCAACTGTAGGAGCAGTAATTAGAAAATGGAAGAGATACAAGACCACAGATAATCTCCCTCGATCTGGGGCTCCACCCAAGATCTCACCCCATGGGGTCAAAATGATCACAAGAGCGGTGAGCAAAAATACCAGAACCACATGGAGGAACCTAGTGAATGACCTGCAGACAGGGGCGGTCCTACAAAGTAGGCCAAGTAGGCGGCCGCCTAGGGCGCCATCTGGGAAGGGGGCGCCATCCTGGTCGCATGGGGCGCCATTCTGGCCCTGCCGATGTACCTCAGGCAGTGCCACAGTTGCCTGCTTTTGGGCCCCGGCCTTGTGCGCTCCGACGCCGCTTCTGGGCATGCACGGAGGTTTTTGGGCAGGCGCAGTTGCTCCAGAACTGAAGATGAGCGCAGGAGCAACTGCACATGCGCGAAAACTTCCACGCATGCCCAGTAGCTTCCTTGTGCAGAAGCCTGTAAGCAAAGCACTCCCTATCGGTCAGGCAGGGAGTGCTTCCCCTCTCCCTTTGTCTCCACCGTGCGCACGTTTGCGGGGAAGGAGAAAAGAATCAGCGAAGGAAGTGTAAGTGAAGGAATGAATGAAGGGCTTTCCTCCTCCTCCTCTGTGACCTCTTCTCTCCCTCCTTCCTTTCTTCGGCTCTATTTCTGTCTAGACCTGAGGGCCTGAGGCTATGAGGAGTTGTGGGAGTTGGAGTCCAAAACACTTAGAGGGAGGGAGGGAGGGCCCAAGTTTGCCCAGGCCGCGCTGCCTGTATTCGACCTCATTTGAACATTTCGGCTGTTTTTCTATTTACACTTACATTGGGATCCTAATTTTGGACTTATGGGAGACTCCTATGGATTATGAGACGGGTGGTAGGTAATATATTCTGATTTTGATGCATTTACATTGCATTTCTTGTTGATTATTATACAGTTCTGCTTAATATTGTCATACAATATAATAAAAATACAATATAACAATAGAATAATGATATATTTTATATTACCTGCAATATTACAAACAATATTGCAGTATAGTGGTATTGTATAAAATAGTAATAAATAATATTTTATTTTAGTTTATTTTGGTTAATATTAGTTTTATAGGAGTAATGAAAAAATTTGGTAGAGTATAATTTTATTGAAATAAATAAAATTATTTATTATTTTATAATAATAATATAATAGAATGTTATATTATATTATAATGTCAATATATTATAATTATATTGTAATGTAGTATAATATAATGATATAATATAGTATGAGTATGGTATAATATATTGTATATACATTGATACAATATAATACTACTAATGGTATTGTGATATTATAATTGTATATTTGTTTTACATGGGGGCAAAATAATGTTTTTGGGGGCACCAAAATAATGTTCGCCTACCATTTAAAATTACCTTAGACCGCCCCTGCCTGCAGAGTGCTGGGACCAACGTAACAAAGGCTACCATCAGTAACACACTACACTGCCAGGGACTAGGATCCTGCAGTGCCAGACGTGTCCCCCTGCTTAAGCCAGTACACGTCTGGGGCTGACTGAAGTTTGCTAGAGAGTATTTGGATGATCCAGAAGAGTATTGGGAGAATGTCATATGGTCAGATGAAACCAAAGTAGAACTGTTTGGCAGAAACGCAACTCGTTGTGTTTGGAGGAGAAAGAATGCTGAGTTGCATCCAAAGAACACCATACCTACTATGAAGCACGGGGGTGGTAACATCATGCTTTGGGGCTGTTTCTTTGCAAAGGGACCGGGGTAACTGATCCATATACATGAAAGAATGAATGGGGCCATGTATCGTGAGTTTTTGAGTGCAAACCTCCTTCCATCAGCAAGGGCACTGAAGATGAAACGTGGCTAGGTCTTTCAGCATGACAGTGATTCCAAGCACATCGCCAGGGCAACAAAGGAGTGGCTTCGTTAGAAGCATTTAAAGGTCCTGGAGTGGCCTAGCCAGTCTCTAGATCTCAACCCTATAGAAAACCTTTGGGGGGAGTTGAAAGTCCGTGTTGCCCAGCGACAGCCCCAAAACATCACTGCTCTTGTGGAGATCTGCATGGAGGACTGGGCCAACATACCAGCAGCAGTGTGTGGCAACCTTATGAAGATTTATAGAAAATGTTTGACCTCTGTCATTGCCAATAAAGGATATATAACAAAGTATTGAGATGAACTTTTGTTATGGGCCAAATACTTATTTTCTACCATAATTTGCAAATTGATTCATTAAAAATCGGACAATGTGATTTTCTGGATGTGTTTTTTCATGTTCTCTCTCATAGTTGAGTTGAGGTCTACAGGCCTCTCTCATCTTTTGTACAAGTGGTATCAGACTAAACACTTTCTCCCACTGTATATGGGATAAGTTAAATTAGGTATACTATCTGCTGACTCTCACAGAGTTGGTACACAAGGTATACAAAATGCTTGCACTTGAAAGCAAAAATAGCTTTTACCAATAATCCTTTTGCATTGTATTGCTTTCTACAAAAAAAGAAGATACTCATTATCTCTCCACTGCTCTTGAAACCCAAGTCAAAAGATCCCTATCCTACTCCCCATCCCATAATAAAGCAAAAATGTTGAACAGGCTCCAGGTTCTTTTCTTCACTCTGAGGCTATAAAGGAAATTTAATTCAGCCTTTCTTTTCACGTGAATCATGGAGAATTCTTCTATCATAAAGTACTTTGTGTCTACATTTTGTCTTGTTACACACACTTATAGCAGAGTCTAACCAAGATACACACTGAGAGACTGTGCAAATGTCTGTATATTGTCAATAAACATAGTACAATTGACCCTGTAATGGTTAATGTATATATACAATAGATTTGATACATATAAACCACAATTGGTATTTAGGCATGTGAAAGCAACCTCGCAACATTGAATCAAAAATAAACACAGTGGAAAACAGTTCTAGAGTTCATGGGGTGTGGGGGAACGGCTGGGGAGGGGATACAATGTAACATAAATGAGAGCCGCTATGGCAATATCAGTCCCTTGCCAATTTCCCCAAAGGGATAGGAGATCCCAATGTCCACACAATCCAATATGAAGGCAATGCAATATCCCAGAACTGAGATCCAAAAGTTAACTGTGTAGTTGCACAAGGTTGGCAGGCATTAACTGCTTGGGATGCTGGAGGGGCCGCGATGGTCGATCTGCAAGGCCCGATCCATTTCGCCCTATGGGCTTTCTCAAGCGGCAACTTAAATCGGCATGATGCGCTGCGTCACAGGATACATATACTGTAATACAAGTTATAACAATCAACTTAAGAAGTCTAAGCTCTGCAAATACAACTGGTTGGCTAAGCATACATTCATAATCATAAGGCATACCATAGGTGGAGGAGGAGATTCATATACACCGTGCTCCCGAGGACCCCAAGGGTGGCCCTGGCTCCGGTGTTGCAGGTTAAATAATGCTTCAGGGATAGGCGTCTCACGCAAGGAGGGTGTTGAGAGGGAGGGGCTCGTTCAACCCGACCGGAAACTCGCTTTGGAGGGTGACGATCCACCAGGTTTCTCTCTTTAATAAAATCATTTGCGGATCAATATGGGCCGGGATCTTCACCTTTTCTACCCCTGCGAACTTAAATGATTCCGGAGAATGATTTTGCGTGAGGAAATGTTTGTATAGAATAGTGTTATCGTATTTCTGGCGAATCCGGGAACGATGTTCTGAGATTCTCGTGCGTAGGGGGTGTGTCGACTGGCGTACGTAAAGTAGGCCACACCCACATGTGATGACGTACACACATCCCTCCGAGTTGCAGTTAGTGTAATCACATATTTTGAATGATTTATGAGATTTAAGACTTGTTACTTCTTTTCTTTGAAGCACCTGAGGGCAAGAGGAACACCCCCCACAGGGCCTGCATCCTGGAGAGATAATGCTGCGGTGGGGAGGGGATCTTAAAGATGAATGCACCAAATGGTCCTTTAGATTCTTTGTCCACTTGTAGGCAACAAGTGGTGGGGGCTGGAAAATCGGGATGTTGGGTAGGATACTCCAATGCTTTTTTACAATCTTGATGATGTCCTTACTATAAGGAGTGAGAGTCAAAGGCCACACTATTCTGTTGGTGGATGCCTTAATTTTTCTTTGAATGTACTTGCAGACGTCTTTGATTCCCGTGCTGACACCACTTCCCCTTCCACGCATTTTCTTTTGGAGCTGATTGATTGTATTTTTGAATATAATTATTTTGCCTTTGGTGACAGTATGTACTTACAGACCAATGGAATTTCCATGGGCCAATCATGTACCCCATCTATCGCAAATCTGTACATGGGACACCTTGAAAAAACCCACCTACAGGATCCATCATCCCCGGGAAGGCACATAAAGTTTTACAGCAGATATATTGATGACTGTTTTTTCCTCTTAAAGAGCCACACTCCCATGTCTGAATTACTGGCATGGCGGAATTCTTGGAATCCTGCCATCCAATTTACAATGGAATACAGCCAGTTGAAAGTCAATTTCTTGGATACTACTATATATAAGAACCATAACAGACTTGGGGTGCGCAACTACAGAAAAGAGACAGACAAAAATGCTATTTTACACTATTCAAGTCATCATTCTTCTCTCCGCAACAGCTTACCATAGTCTCAATTTATTCGGTTAAAAAGGAACTCCACAACCACGGCTCACTATGAATCTTCATCCAATAATCTGATGGAGCAACTTTTGGAACGGGGCTATCCTTGGGAAGTCATCAACAGAGCAAGAGCAAAGGCCAACAAAGTTCCAAGATCAACTTTATTTCAAAGAAAAATTAAGGCATCCACCAACAGAATAGTGTGGCCTTTGACTCTCACTCCTCATAGTAAGGACATCATCAAGATTGTAAAAAAGCATTGGAGTATCCTACCCAACATCCCGATTTTCCAGCCCCCACCACTTGTTGCCTACAAGCGGACGAAGAATCTAAAGGACCATTTGGTGCATTCATCTTTAAGATCCCCTCCCCGCCGCAGCATTATCTCTCCAGGATGCAGGCCCTGTGGGGGGTGTTCCTCTTGCCCTCAGGTGCTTCAAAGAAAAGAAGTAACAAGTCTTAAATCTCTTAAATCATTCAAAATACGTGATTACACTAACTGCATCTCGGAGGGATGTGTGTACGTCATCACGTGTGGGTGTGGCCTACTTTACGTAGGCCAGTCGACACACCCCCTACGCACGAGAATCTCAGAACATCGTTCCCGGATTCGCCAGAAATACGATAACACTATTCTATACAAACATTTCCTCATGCAAAATCATTCTCCGGAATCATTTAAGTTCGCAAGGGTAGAAAAGGTGAAGATCCCAGCCCATATTGATCCGCAAATCATTTTATTAAAGAGAGAAACCTGGTGGATCGTCACCCTCCAAAGCGAGTTTCCGGTCGGGTTGAACGAGCCCCTCCCTCTCAACGCCCTCCTTGCGTGAGACGCCTATCCCTGAAGCATTATTTAACCAGCAACACCGGAGCCAGGGCCACCCTTGGGGTCCTCGGGAGCACGGTGTATATGAATCTCCTCCACCACCTATGGTATGCCTTATGATTATGATTGTATGCTTAGCCAACCAGTTGTATTTGCAGAGCTTAGACTTCTTAAGTTGATTGTTATAACTTGTATTACAATATATGTATCCCGTGATGCTGCGCATCATGCCGATTTAAGTTGCCGCTTGAGAAAGCCCATAGGGCGAAATGGATCGGGCCTTGCAGATCGACCATCGCGGCCCCTCCAGCGTCCCAAGCAGTTAATGCCTGCCAACCTTGTGCAACTACACAGTTAACTTTTGGATCTCAGTTCCGGGATATTGCATTGCCTTCATATTGGATTGTGTGGACATTGGGATCTCCTATCCCTTTGGGGAAATTGGCAAGGGACTGATATTGCCATAGCGGCTCTCATTTATATTACATTGTATCCCCTCCCCAGCCGTTCCCCCACACCCCATGAACTCTAGAACTGTTTTCCACTGTGTTTATTTTTGATTCAATGTTGCGAGGTTGCTTTCACATGCCTAAATACCAATTGTGGTTTATATGTATCAAATCTATTGTATATATACATTAACCATTACAGGGTCAATTGTACTATGTTTATTGACAATATACAGACATTTGCACAGTCTCTTAGTGTGTATCTACATTTTGTCTTGCCCATCAGTATGCACGCTTGATGTCTCTATTCCGTTCTTTCTGAACACTGGGAAGGGTCTCCTTTTCAGAGCAAATAGCACATTTGCTATCATAGGATAAGATCACTTTTCAGAGGTCATGAAGAAGAGAGTGTACTTATGAGAAAGGAAGAAATGATATGAGCAGAGAGGTGTACCTTTGGATTGTCAGACACTCTCTGCCAACTCCTCATACATGGATAAACTCTCCTGCCAGGTTTCTATTATCAGTCCATTGCAGTGTTTTCTTACATACACTAAATTATGTAGTGCCTTTAAACAAAGAAGGGACAAGAGCAGAATATAAATAAGATGCAAAAGAAGTGTTGCAGAAAGACAAGAGGATGACTCCAGCAGTCATGATCACTTACTCAAATTAATCACAAAGTGAAATGATATTGGAACAAGGGCTGAGGTGAAACTACTTGCCGTCACTATTTTTATAAGTGTTCTGGCAGTAGTAAAACAAGTCTTTTTTACACTCCTTTTGAAAGCATTCATTAATTCATTGAAACTGTTCTCATTTGTGAGCAGTGAAGTCATCAGCCAACCAACTCTGTTTGGTTATTTGTCATCAGGGCACCACCTCTGCATAAGATTGCCAATTAGTCACATGATTAAGTGATTGATTCAGGAAGGACAAAAAGGCAACTGGGATAATAATCTTTTCTAAGTAGGCAAAGCCAACATTTTTCTATGATTTTTCAAATCTTCCTTCCATATGCTAAACACAGTGATATTAAATCAAGATAAAATAAAGGTGTTTTTATTAGCTAGAATATTGGTTGCCTTCAGAGATAGTCCCCATCTACATTGACCATTTAATGCAGTTTCAAACCAGTATTGAAAAATGTAGTTTCACCATGAACATAAAATATCCTGGAACCGGTTTGAGGCCTGGATGGTAGTTACACAAACCATAAAGTACTGAGGCACATTAAGGACTTTCTTTCATAAACTTTTGTGAGAGTTCGTTGTATGACAACCACAGTTTGGAACTAGCTTCAAACTGCATTAAACAGTCAATGTAAATGGGGCTTTAGTTCATTTAACTTGGTAAATATCCCACCACCACCACATAAAAAACTGATAGAAAAATTGACTTCCTTCTCTCCATGCTGCTGGTATTTGGTAAAGTAGATTTCAGTTCAAATGACAAGAAAGGAGATTTCACCTGAACATTAAGAAAACTTCCTGACTGTAACAGCTGTTACAGTCTTTGCCTTGGAGTGTGGTGAAAGCTCTTTCCTTGGAAGCTTTTAAACAGAGGCTGGATGGCCATCTGCCGGGTCTGCTTTGATTATGCATGGCAGGGGGGCTGAACTAGATTGTCCAAGTGGTCTCTTCCAACTCTATGAATCTATGAGTCTATGATTTAAAGCAGGACTTGCCAATACACAGAAAGACCAGTGAATCAGCTTGCCATAGTTCTGATTGGATGTCACATGAACAAAAGAAAATAATATGAAACATCTGGTCACTCTAATAATTGCATCACTGCAAAAAGGATTTTTTTAGTGTGGAATCACATTTTCTCTTAAAACGGTTGATGCACACTAGTGTGTAAATTTGTTCTAAGGTCTCAAATGCGTTTGTAAAAGCATGTGGGCAGGTCTCAAAACCAAAGATTTATTAGAGAGTTTGAATAAGATTTTCAGCCTTTTGACTTAAAATGTCTTGCATTGTCTCTTATCAGACAATTTCCATTGAGACAATTTAAGATCCAGTTCACTGAACTCTTAATTTAGAATAGGCCAAGTCTTTTGTAGGGATTTTCAATTGATATTTTTAGGATATGCTACAAATCATCAGAAATGATCAGTTAATGTCTTAGAAATACACCTAATGATCAATTTCCATGATGTTACTTCTGGATGTGCAGCAACATTGTATCTATATTGTTACTTAACCTTTTGGCAGTTGAGTATATTTCAGGTAAGCTTCCAAGATGTCCAATTCACATACCACATTAACCAATAGAGACCCATTTTACACCACTTTAACATTTGCAACAGCTGTGCTGTTATCTGTGCCATACAGTACAAGTGAGTAAAGATTCATGTGGTGGAAACAATTAGACCTCTCAAGAAAACATAAGGGAATATCCTTGTAATGCAGCAAGACCTCCATATTTGCAGATCCCAGATGAATGATTTCACGTATCCACTGTTCACACAACAGCCTAAAACTTCAGGAGGTGGGAGGAGCAAGAAGAATTACTGCAACCACCATTGTTAACTCCCAAAGGCTAGGCTATTGTATAAACATTAACTCAACAGCCTCAGGGGCAGGGAGTTGAATAGTGAATTCTCTGCTTTTGCTGTGAAAATGAAAATAGAGTGTCTGGTATTAACTGCAGTTTCATGTGTCCCAAGGAAGTCCTGCAACCCATGGATACAGGAGCTTTATCATATAAGAAACAATAAAACAGGGCCTTTCTTTGTAAGCCACTCCTTGGAACAAAGCCATCCTTTGGACTCTAGGCTAAGGACCCTTTCAGGCAGGGCTAAATCCTGGGATGAAATGGGATATTTAATCCCAGTTCCTCCCAAAATTTAGTCCCCACACTTCCCCCAACCCCAGGCTTTCCCTAGGGGTGTGTGGCTACATACCCTCCCATGTCAATCAGAGGTTGACCGGGGAGGACATGTAGCCAGTCCCCTATTTTGCCCCAAAAGTAATGGTTTTAATTATGTGGTTTTAAAGTATATGTTGTTTTATTGTATATATGTATTCATGGCATCAAATTGTGCTTTTATTGTGAGCTGCCCTGACTTCCCTTCACGGTGAGAAGGCTAGGATATAAAATCAGTAAATAAATTTTTAAAATTACCAGAGGAGCCTGACTGCATGCACAGGTCCCTCAAGACTTTACCTGGCATGTCCAAATAACACATCTGAAGGTTGGGGGTAGGAGAACCCCCAACCTTCCAACACATCATTTGGACACATCAGAAGCAGTCTTTGAGGAGCCTGTGCATACAGACAGCCACATCCAGTAGGTTTTGGGGCAAAATGGGAGGACTAGAAGGGGAGGTGGGGTATCATCTCAATCTTTTGGGATCTGAGAACCCAAATATCCAGGATAGCAATGGGGATTGATTTCCAGGACCATGGGATGTGGTCCCGGGATCAATCCCCACAGGCTCGAAGGTCAAGGTCCAAATCTTTCCAGGTTTCAAATTAAATTGGTGATCCATTGTGGGTTATAGGCCTATATGAAAGGGCCCTTAGGTTGGGTTATCTTCTTATCTCAGATCATCTAGCAGGATAGACTGAGGCCCCATAAGTCACCCTATGATCTGTTGGGGAGGCACCCTAAGATCTGCTGGGGAGGCCTTCCCCTTGGTCCCACCTCCATCTCAAGCATGGTTGGTGGATATGAGAGAGAGGACCTTTCCAGTGGTAACCCCCTCCCCGCCACACACACACACACACCGGCTTTGGAATGCCCTCCCTGGAGAAATTGCATTAGCGCCCCCCCCTTCCCACACACACACACACACACACACACACACACACACACTGCAATGTTTTTGAACTGATTTGAAAGCATAGCTCTTCAAACAGGCCTTTGAACAGGATTAAAACTTGAGGGCTGAGCAATCTGTCTCACTTTGGCACTTTATGTGACTGATATTGAACACAGCTTATTTCATATCCACAGCCACTGCTGTGTTTCACTAAATCTTTTAAAATCAGTAGGGGTTTTTATATGATATTTTATGTATATTTGTTGATGTAAATTTTCTCATGCACTTTATTGTATTTTGTGTGTTTTTTATTGCACTATCAAGTGTTTTTGTAAGCCGCCCTGAGTCCCTTTTGGGAGGTGATGGTCAGATAAAAATAAAGTTTAGTAGTAGTAGTAGTAGTAGTAGTAGTTATCAAAATAAATTTAACATCAGTTGACAACAGGTCTGCCAATTCTGGGAACTGTGTTCCAAAAATTATTTTTCGAAGCTTTGGGAGGATAACATCCCAAATTGTGATTAAGCTGAATGCCTATATTATAAGAGAGATGCTTAAATAAAACAACTTATTGCTGTGTGTTCAATGAAAGAACATTCATCCAAGGAAATTCTAGGGTTGTGGATATGTGAGTGAGAAAGCAAAAGAAATAGAGCTATAGGGATGTCTGATATTTTAGAGCGCTGATCCATGTAAGTAATTACTCCTGAATCTTTATTGACATGGGGAGATTTATGCTAAGTTTCTCTTTGGATGATTATTTCCTCACTCTTTTTCTGCTATTGCTTTTTCTTTGTTTTCTAACCTTGTCTGACATAGCAGCTCATTAATGCTAGGCAATGAAGTGGAGATTCCAGCTTTTAAAGAAAAATTTAGAATACATGTGTTGATTATAGCAATTCTATCCATTTTACCCCATCCCCAGATCTGCGTTTTAATGTTGCAATCAAGTGTGGGGCATTTATGCTTCTGGCAAGATCTTAGGTTTTATTGTTAAAGCATGGTGGAGTTCCTTTGTATATCAATACAGATGATATTTCAGGGGAGGGTGAATATGAAGACAATTCCATCTTTAGACTCGAGTCCCTATGTAAACGCAAATACAGATAATCAACACCCATAACAAAAATCCAAAGCCCAACACATCTCTAGTCCCAAGCATTTTGGATAAGGGATACTCAACATGTAGGATTCAGTTCCTTCTGAAGGACTAACTCCAAGTTGCCTATTGATTTATGGGAACCCTATGAACTGCATAGGGTATTCTTAGGGAAGGTATACTCAGAGCTAGTTTTACCAGTTCCTTCCTCTAAAATATAGCCTACAGCACCAGGAATTCATTGATCATCTATCCAAATCCTAGCTAGGGTACACCCTGCTTAACTTCCATGATCAGACAGGACCTGATGCTTACTAGATACTGTAGGATTAATGTTTTTTCAGTGGATTTTCCTATCAAAGGAATGCTAATAACAGGGAAGAATAGGCAGTTCCCAATTTACAAACAAAGCAGGTTATGTAAGTTTGTTCTTAAGTTGAATTTGTATGTAAGTCAGAATAGGTATATTTTAAGTGTAACTCCTGCCATATATCTATCTAATCTAATCTATTTTTGAATAGCATAGGGAAGGATTAACACCTCTGCGGTCTGTACCTCTATTCAGAAGGTTCCACCTCACTTTCTGTCCCTGTGATAACTGGATTTTGAAAAATTTGGCTTGTTGTGGAAAAAAGGATTTGGTGAAAAAGCTTCAGTGGAGACACTTTTTCCCCATGATAACTCTTTCAGGAGTAAATTCCCCTTCCTATGGGTAGATTTCACTTGCTTCCTATTGTCTCACTCCTGTTCTTAACAATGAGCCATTTGTAAGTTGGGGGCTCTTTTTTGTGAATGTGGTGTTGGAAATGGGTAGGATGGACTATCTAGCCTTTTGGCAACCATCCTAGGAGAAGGAAAACTCTAATTTCAAACCTGGGCAGATGGTGCTCGTCTAACCCTGTAAGGTCAACCATCTAGAGAAGGATAATCAAATCAAACCTACGATTGGAGGACCTTCCTGCCACCATCCTAAGCTTGCTAGGGCCGAGCAGACGAACCTTTGGTTTAAAGCTGTCATTCCAAAAGTGGGCGTTACTGCCCCTGGGGGGTGCTGGAGCGATCCAGGGGGGGCGGTGATGGCCACCTTGGTTGTCCCCGGCCCCTCCAAAATGGCTCCAGTGCCTCCTTAGGCTCCAGTGCTCTCCCTCCTGCAGAGAACCAAAAAGGCCCCGAGAGGTCTAGGCCTTTTCCCGGAATTGGAATGAGTGCAGGGAATGAGGGCTGGTGCTTCCTACAATGGCCCTCTTGACAACACTGGTAGATAAACGCTCTTTGGTGTTGTCAAGGGAGAAGTGGGCTGGTGCAGGGTGCACACTCCTTGCATTGGCCCTGAGCACATGCTCCCTTCACCAGCTCTCTTCTCCCATGCACTTGCCAAGACTGGGAAAGGGACACGCTCCACCACTGGGAAGTGCACAGGGGAAGAGGGGTGGTGCAAGGATCGTGCTCCTTCCACCGGCCCCTGGGCACGTGCTCCTTGTACCTGCCCTCTTCCCCTGTGTGTTTGCCAATGTCAGAGAGTGTCTCTCTCTGACATTTGGTACTCATTTGGGGGGGGGCTAAGGAGCTCTTGCCGATGCCGCGGGAGGAGAACCACTGCAAGCTCGAGGAGGAAGAACCCGTTATCAGGGTGCTCCCTGCCTCGAGGGGCAGCCTGGGAGCTCTGGCAGCTGTTCCTGCACCCCTCCAGGGACCGGCAAGGAGGCCTCTCCCAGCAGCTGTGCTTCCAAGCAGTAGAAGAGACCCCAGTGGTTTTGATGTCAAAGCAGAAGCAATTGAAGATACTGCAAATCCCATCATCTATTTAACACCCCCCCCCAAACCCCTCCAGTATTTTCTGTTGATCATGGCAGTCTTGTGTGCCAAGTTTGGTTCAAATCTATTGTTGGTGGAGCTCAGAATGCTCTTTAATGCCTGTTGAACTATAAATCCACACAACTGCAATTCCCAAATGTTAGGGTCATTTTTTTCCCAAAACCCCTCCAGTATTTTATGTTGATCATGGAAGTCCTGTATGCCAAGTTTGGTTCAATTCTATTATTGGTAGAGCTCAGAATGCTCTTTGATGCATGGTGAACTATAAATCTACACAACTGCAATTCCCAAATGTCCAGGTCATTTTTCCCCAAACCTCTCCAGTATTTTCTGTTGATCATGGGAGTCCTGTGTGCCAAGTTTGGTTCAATTCCACTGTTGGTGTAGTTCAGAATGTTATTTGATGGCTGGTGAACTATAATTCCACACAACTACAATTCCCAAATGTCAGGGTTTATTTTCCCCAAATTCCACCAGTGTTCAAATTTGGGCATATTGAGTATTTGTGCCAATTTTGGTCCAGATCCATAGTTGTTTGGGTTCACAATGCTCTCCGGATGTTGTTGAACTACATTACCCATAAATCACTGTTAATTCTTCCCAAGCCCCTCCAGTATTTTATATCTTTCTGTTTAATTGCTATTAAAAAAATTAAAATAATAATTTCTAGGGGGCGCTGAGTAAATGTTTTTCTGGAAAGGAGATGGTAGGCCAAAAAAGTTTGGGGAAACCACTGCTTTAAAAGGTGAGGCCAGTTCTGTGCATGCTGCGCTCCACCACAGGCTCGAAAGACACATCCAACCTCCGAAAAAGCGTGGGATGAGTCCTTCCTAAGTATCTTCGTTCACGAAGTAGGGGGTGTTGAAAATACATTTCTTCTGGGTTTTTTCCCTGTTGTCATAGCATTAACAATCATAATTAGTGAAATGCTATGACAGTGGAAAATATCAACGTATCCTGGCTTCCACCTTCTATACCAAATAAGAGGCAGCAGATCTTCATTGAAATATCAGCCAGAAATTTCTATCATGGTGTGCATTATGTAACTTATATTAGCATTTTTAAAAGCCTGCAAGTGAATTGTGACACCATCTAATAGGACAGTGGGAAGAATGAGCACATTGGCACTCCCTAGGGATCAAAGGAGTGATGACTATTGGTCCCAATACAATTCAGCCTCAATGTGCATTGCTCACTGTCCCAGTGAGCATCAGTCATTTTGCTGTTTTCCTACATAGTAACATAGCAGCAGCCCTTTACTGGATATGAACATTACAAAACTGCTCAATTATATTTCATACAGACACAAGTCTACATACAATAAAATAAGTTCCCAAAAGAATTTCCGCAGTATCTGGTTAATGACTGATTTTGGGAGGATAGTATCAGCAATGCAGTCTCACCAACAAAGTGGTCCCTCCCTTCCCCCAAATGCTCTTTATAAATACAAATGAATACAGTTTCTTTCACTTTGCTTCGAAAACTTTTACAGCTATCTCGAGAGAGAAGCAGGGCACGTTTCCAAAGGTTTCTTGGCAGTCAGCACAAAGAATCTGGGGCATCAGTAACAATTGAAAAATGGCCACTTTCAGCAAAATGAAAACTATCCCAAAAGATGTGGGGAGGGACAGGGTTGAGAGAGCGATGAAAAAATTGAATTTTTTTTAAAGAGGATGTGTAATCACCCAATTTCTATTGCCAACAAAAGGAACTGAATAGCAGAATTGGAGGGAGAGATTCTATTGCCAATAATAACTGATAATTACAGTATATGAGAAATCCTCTCCTTTGATGAACGTTACATCATTTTAAATCCTTGTGACTTGTGTAACGACCATCCTATTGTCACATCAGCAACATTTTCCCAAGGAGGCATTATTTAGTGTGTGTTTGGCTGGGGTTGGGAGCTTCTGAGGATGAAAACTGCTGCATCTTAGAGAAAGTCAATTACTACCTTGCAGACAAGAAAAATGCTTAGGCCACCATGTTTGGAAGGCATATTTATTTCATAAGGTGCATGAGAAATACAGGAGGAGACCTTCCACAGTATCATAGCCTGAGTGTTTGTGCTTCTGTTTATTAGAAGTGACACTATTTCATGCAAGATGAGCCGTTAACTAGGGGGGGAATGCTGACTTGCAGCAACTCATCTCAACCTTCTCAAGTCATCAGATTTTTCTCAAATGAGATTATTTCAAGATATTTTTCAGCAAGCACTCCATTGATAGCCCTGCCTCTCATAAAGGTACAAACACTAGCAGGACTTCAAGGATGACAATTTAGTCTGACAATTGTCACATCAAGGAAAGAAACCACTCAACGTGCTTTTGTTTTCACGTTAAACTGTCATTCTTTCCTTTTCTTCAGATTGTTCTTCATGTCGACAATGCCATGCAAAATGCCATCTGATGAAACAATAAGGAAATTTTGATTGGAGTGATTTATTTTCCTGAGCCAGCTGTATGGGATCCATGTGTCTCTGAAAACTTTTGTTCAGTTTGCTTTCTGGCTTTTTTTCTCTAATGGTGCAAAACAATATATTCCAGATAGTACATACTTGATGCTGGTGTTTTTTTGTTTTTGTTTTTTCTCTTTGTTTTTTGTTTGTTTGTTTGTTTAGCTGTGAACAGAAAATGTCTCATACTTAGCACTAGGAAATTCACTGATGGTCTCATCATAAAGGTGAAGCAGTGTACAATGGGCAAATTGGCCCATGTAATGAGGTGGCTAGTTTGGAACAGAATTGTTATTTTCCAGACTTTACAGAGGATACTTTGAGAAAGCTCAAGTTTTTTTGTAATATAAACAGAACATTAGTCCTATGTTTGCAACTTTTTGTGCAGGCTTTAAAAATCCACTTTCACCTTGGGTTAAATCCAACCTGTTGAATATACCTGTTGAAATCAAAATAACTCATATAAATGGCAACTAAAATGATCTCTAAGTTTCCATAGATTTACTCTATGTTGGACTAACATTGGATTTAACCTACTCATCCTACCACTCGCAGTTGGGAAGACATTCATTTGCCACTTCATCACTCTAGAGAATGAATCCACTTTAAATCCAGTTACTGCTTCCTGCAGAATTCTGGGGTTTGCAGTTTAGTGAGACTGTTAAAGCCTCTGCCCTAAACTACAAACTCCAGAATTTTGCAAGTGGCAGCTACTGGATTTAAAGTGGATTCATTCTCTTGTATAATGAGGTCCTAGGTCTGATGTGATGCACACTTTCCAGATTAATATATGGACTGGGATGCAATAATCATTTTCTTTGCACACTCACTCCAGTTTTTCAATGTGTTTCTGTTTTAACAAATTCATTCAAAAATGTCTAGACAGGAGAAAGTAGCTTGTGAAAAGATGTACATTGTAAGGAAATGCTTGCCAGAAGTGTGCAGTATGGCTGGGAAATGCAGATGAAAAGTTTGCATGCTGATATGGAAATGAGGTGGAACAAACTTCAAAACATTCAGAAGTGGTCAAAATTAAAAGATACAGATTCCTCTACTGCAACTAGAATACAGGCTGGGAAAAGATCTCCCCCGCCCCTTGCATAATAACTCTCAGAAAAAGTCATATTGGTTAGAGATTTCCGGAAGGTGTAGTCTAAATGTTATGGGCATAATTCTGTATGGGAGATATGTATGTGTAAATCACATACATACACAGTGTAACTCTCGCCTGATTTTTCCACTACCCACGTACCGGTCAGCAGCCACTGCGACAGATAGGAGAGTACTCCCATGTCACCCGGTAAGAAACTGGCTGCTATTTGCACCCGCCTTTTTGGCTGAGAAAGGTAGAAGCAGGAGACCTGTTGCAATTCCTCCCCATGCTAAATATCGCTTATACGAATGAGGATGTCAACCAGCTGCCTCTCGATCAGCAGGGGAACAGACTTTTGTCAATCACAGCAGCTGCTTTCTATAAGTGAAGTTTGGGAGACTTTCACAGTCCCAACATAATCCCTGAAGTATGGTCTACATCAGGATTATGGGTGTGTAATTCTAGGTTATGGATTCATAACTGCCACAGAGGAATCTGATAAATATTTCCAAACTTTGATACAGACAATTCTTTTGTAATGCTGAGATACAGCTAGTGAATATATTTTAGGGCCCAGGAACTAACAGGAAAAACAAGGAGATTGAGAAAGAGCAAAATGATGAAGTCTTTAGCTCACCTCAGATCCAGGAATGGGGGTGGATAGGGAATGGGTCTTAATTTCTATTTCTGATCTCCCATGTATTTTTGTTATTTATGTGTATATCGACTTATAAATCCAGTACATTCTCCTTCCATATTAAGCACTGATTATGTTTAATTGAACTCTGACATCTAGTTGCATTTTAAAATTTATATGTTTGAATTGTTTTCATTTTCTAGAACAAAGAGAGGAATGAATAATTAACATGACATAAGTCCAGCAAAGCATGGATCATAATCCAAAATACTAAAAAGAAGTCACAGCTCCAAAGTTTGCCATGGGTCATGTTACACTCACAACATTGTCAGTCAGTTTTCCACACCATAATTTCTGCTACCATAAATGCATGTTGGTTTTATTATAAAATAAAAAGCATTACAAATTATCAAACATAATTTCTTTGCTTTTGTGATTTTTAAATTTTTGATGCAATGCAAGTAGACGTGTTTCTGGTAAGATATCCTAGCAATAAAACTTTGAGTTGCCTTTGATCAGAAAAGAAATCACATCGAATACTAGAGGTCTCCATATGCTGTCAAACATTGTCACTTATGGATGAAAGCGTGAAATGAACCAGGATCAGAAATTTGGCAGCTGTAACTGGTATTTCTATTTATTTAAAAATATCAATTTTGTCTTAGTGGAATTAAAGAAGGAACATGGGCCTGAATCCAAAACTATGTCCAATCCCGTTGTCAGCCATAGCAAAAAAAAATACCCATTTATTTATTTATTATTTATTTAAAACTTTTGTACCCCGACCTTCTCACCTCTATCGAGGGACTCAGACCAGCATTACAGCAAAATTCAATGCTATACAATTTAAAAACAACAACAACAACATATTAAAATATATAAAAACCTAGCATAAAACCACATTGCCATTAAAACAATTCGACTCAATCTGTAAACGTGGTAATTCATTCAGATAAAAGCCAATCTCAGCCTATTCTGGGAAGGCTTGATTCCATATCCAAGTCTTCACCAGCCTCCTAAAGGAGAACAGAGAGGGGGCAGATCTAACATCACTTGGGAGAGAGTTCCACAGCCGAGGGGCAACCACAGAGAAGGCCCTGTCTCTCGTCCCCACCAGCCACGTTTGTGAAGCTGGCAGGACCGAGAGCAGGACCTCTCTGGAGGATCTTAATGTTCTTGATGGTTCATAGGGGACAATCCGTTTGGACAGGTAAACTGGGCCAGAACCGTATAGGGTTTTGTATGTTAAAACCAGCACTTTGAATTGTGCCTGGAAGCTAATTGGCAGCCAGTGGAGCTGGCATAGCAAGGGAGTTGTATGTTCCCTGTGCCCCGCTCCTGTTAGTAACCTGGCTGCCGAACGTTGGAGTAATTGCTGCTTCCGAGCAGTCTTCAGAGGCAACCCCATGTAGAGAGCATTGCAGTAGTCTATTCGGGATGTAACCAGAGCGTGGACCACTGTGGCCAAGTCAGATTTCCCAAGGTATGGGCGCAGCTGGCGCACAAGCTTTAACTGTGCAAAAGCTCTCCCGGCCACCGCCAAGACCTGGTTCCAGGCTCAGCGATGAATCCAGGATCAGTCCCAGACTGAAAACCTGCACCTTCAGAGGGAGTGTAACCCCGTCAAGCACAGGCTGTAACCCTATGTCCTGTTCGGCCTTACGATTTACCAGGAGTACCTCTGTCTTGTCTGGATTTAGTTTCAATTTGTTAGCCCGCATCCAGTCCATTACAGCGGCCAAGCACCGGTTCAGGACTTGAACAGCCTCCTTAGTAGCAGGATCCTGCTCCTTGTGGCAAAGTTAGTTCTCCACAATTGCCAGACTACATTTTATGGAACATAATTTGAAGTAATGCTAAAGAAAAAGCACCTTTAAGCATATGTAGAAATTTTCAACAGACCTTCCATCACAAATACCAAAATGCAATTCTCAATAAATGGTTTTGATTTTCTGGCTTTCAGGTGAATTCAAGGTATATCTAAACATAGCATTACAATTAATCTTTACAATTAAGTTCCAGAGATTCTTCACCCATTTTCTGATAACTAGTTGAGAGCCTTAAAGAGCCAGACCAAATATAAAGTAAAGTAGAGTATTTTTTGGATCCTTTTCCTTTGTTGCTCTTCATCTGATTCTTGCTCACCAGCAACCCATTTTCCCCTCCTAGCTTCCAGTTCCATGCTTTCAGGATCACTCAAGGTCTCAACTACAACACTAGTAGAAGGTATGAATTGTCTAGGTCAGAAGTGAACAATGACACTGAACAGAAATATTAACTCCAATAAGAATGAGAAGGAGCTCGTTGTCCGTGGAATATGCATAAATAATCTCTTCTTAATTTACAAATTCATTCAACCTTATTCCACAACAGAATTTCAGATGATTTTTTAAAAAGAAATCTGAATATTTCTAGAATTGTGCTAGATTTCTTGAAATACTGACCATTTCATATAAAAAAGAACAGCAATTCATTTTGTAGACTATTGACCTTATCACATGGGGAACTCTCTTCCCCCATGCCAGCCTCCGTGGTGAAACAGCAGGTATAAGGGGTGAATCTGTCACCCCATGTGCTTTGTCCTGGCAACATTTCCCGCATCACACAGGAGCCAGCACAACATAGGAAGACTCCCTTGTTGTACAATACTAGCACTCCAGTTGTGGGTGAGGCCAGTGACATCATGTGATGGGCAGCATGCCCATCCATAACTGGATTGGCAGAAAAGCATCCTACAACACTTAAAAAAAACCCAAGAGTTAAGGTCAAATTATTATGTCTATATAATGTTTGCTAAAATTCCACTTGTATCCCTTAAAAATATTATTTTGGGTTCAAACCCCTATGCCCAATAAAATCATGCCTGAAAAATGTGCACTCTTATGACTCTGGTTTCTTTGTTTACACTTTGAACTCAGTTTTCACCAACTGAAATAAGGACAAAGAAAGGAAGTGAATGGAAAAAGAGAAATTGGGACATTTTAAAAGTAGCCAAAAAGTGAATTGACAGACCAAGATCAACCCTGCCAAATCGGAACATTTGAAGGTTTACATATTTTGTGTTAAGAGCTTTCCATGTCCTTGAGCTCAAAAGTGCTTGAAAGATTCAGCTGGTCAAATTCACCTCCTTTCATGGCATTCTGAACCTTGAGAAAAATATGTTTAAATTTATTGCTATCTGTTTATCATCTCTCTGCTATGTATAGAGCCCAAGGGGATACTTGACAGATAAAAAGATTTTTTTAAAAACAGACCGAAATAGTTTGTTCAATGGAAACAATGAAAACAGTGCGACCAGCTCTTGTTTGAAGATCACATAAAATAGTGTCTTGACAAATCATCCAAAGTGGAAAAGAAATAAACTCAGTTTGAAATCCTCTTGGTAGGAATTTCCCAACTAAGGTAGACAATCCTGTCTTGTGCGCAAAAATGAAAGTTGAATCCTTATTGTTCTTTATGAAAAAAAGAGGGGGAATTAAATTCAAAGTTGGAAAACGGCTAGTCCCAGGTTTTCCCACTGACCATGCTGATTATGGGATTTTGTTTCCAAAATTATGTTCCTAAGTTCTGATTAAAGCAAATGCAGCTGAAGTTGAAAAATATTACTTGTACCAGTACTTATTTGGTGGAAGACCCATGGGTGATATGTCAACTGGAGAACAGAATCCTTTGTTATCTAAAGTGAATTGTCCTTGCAATAAGACCTATCTGAAAAGGCATAGATCAAGTGGAAAGGCTTAAAACCTGATAAACTGAAAACACCAGACAACTGAGCTTTTGTGTTGTTTACAAGGAGTCACGTTGAAAATTGCATTCTTTTTGTGTTGCAAAACAACCAAGGACATGGAAGTGTGGCTTTGACTGACACCTAGAAAGATGTCCTTAACAATGGTGTCCATGCTGTTGGAATTAAAATGAGGTCCTATGGTACCTTCATTGTGTAACTGTAGAATTATTAGGCAAATTTAAACAAATTTGTTAAGACAAATTTGGCCACGGTGGTCCACGCTCTGGTTACATCCCGTATAGATTACTGCAATGCTCTCTACGTGGGGTTGCCTTTGAAGACTGTTCGGAAGCTGCAACTAGTCCAACGGACAGCAGCCAGGTTGATAACAGGAGCGGCATTCAGAGAGCGCACAACTCCTCTGTTGTGCCAGCTCCACTGGCTGCCAGTTTGCTACCGGGCACAATTCAAAGTGCTGGCTTTAGCCTTTAAAGCCCTAAACGGTTCGGGTCCTACTTACCTGTCCGAACGCTTCTCTCCCTATGAACCATCAAGATGTTTAAGATCATCTGGAGAGGCCCTGCTCTCGGTCCCGCCTTCTTTGCAGGCACGACTGGCGGGGACAAGGGACAGGGCCTTTTCAGTGGTGGCTCCTCGGCTTTGGAACGCCCTCCCTAAAGACGTCAGATTGGCCCCTTCCCTCCTGACGTTTCGCAAGAAAGTCAAGACCTGGCTATTTGAGCAGGCATTTGTTGATGAAATATAAGGCTTAATTGGATATATGGAATGACGACGATGTGATGGAAACTGATTTCAACATGACGCTGAGGCTGCAATTGTATGTTTTTAATTGTTAAATTGTTATTATATGTGTTATGTTTTGGGGGGAAGGGTTTGTCTTGTTGCTGTGTTATATTGAGGGCAGAGACTGCCTATGTAAACTGTCCAGAGTCGCCTTCGGGCTGAGAGGGGCGGTATAGAAACGTGACAAATAAATAAATAAATAAATGTTCTTGACTGCAGAAGCATAACATTTAAGAATGGTAGAACTATATACAGTTTATGTGTGTCTGTGTGTCAGTGCATTATGACACATGCTAGATATATGTAAGCTATATGATAAAAGAACCAGTTTACTTTTTAGACATACAAGGCAGGGAATGAATTAAGAGACCACTTACCAGTTAATTTGTCGGTGAAATCAGTGTAACGTTAATGCACATGTTCTATTTTGATATTTGCTCCCAACCAGAAGAATCAACACAGTCAAAATATATTGCCCAAAACAAGAGGAAACAAACATTCTAAATATGTTTTAAACATTAAGAATTTAAATCATATTTTAATGCATACTTTTGACCCTCCCCTTTTTTCTCAATTCTTTTTCCTTCTTCTTTTGAATTTATTAACAACTTCTAGAAGCTGGTAATCACCTTTATTTAGTAAGAAGGTATTTAGTGCTGCTTTGATTGGGATCTATTTGTTAAATATTTAGATTGCTATTGCATTTTGGTTTCCTGCTGCTAAATATTTTAACCTGAAATATGAGATATTTTAAACTGAAATAATTTTAGCTGTGTCACAATCGCCGACTTAGAACTGCCCCTTTAACACACACACGGAGACGTAGCAAAGGCTAACTACTTTATTGAGTATATAAAAACAGTTCCAAAGGGTAAATAGTCCAATAATAAGCAAGTGTTCAAAGTATTAAGCAAGTAGTCCAAAGTAACGTAGCAAATAGCTTGAAGCGTGGCAAGGCTCCGCAAACCAATGCGGATCAGGAAACAGGGCAAGGTTTCGCAATCCAATGCGAATCAAGAAACAGGGCGAGGTGCCGCAAACCACTGCGGCTCAGGAAACAAGGCAAAGGCAAGGCAAGGCTTGATGACCACTGTTGGCTTGTGGTCCCACTCCGCTTCGCGCCTATTCAGTATAGACGTGGCCGGAGAACTGAGGATCAGTTCCCACGGGGCCGTTCTTAATCCTTCTGCCGGGACCCCCGACGATCTAGGGCCCGGCGCCTCCAGTCTCTACTTTCCGAACGGTGACGGTCTAGGGACAGATGCCAGCTCCTCCTGTCCTCTTCTATGTCCCTGCGCCTGTTATGAGAACGGCCCCGCTCTTCCAGCCTAGTATCGCTATCTTCCTGAGAAGCAGCCTCCCCCGAAGTTTCCCAGCCGCTAGCCTCCATCTGCTGCTCGGCCAGCTCCTGGGAACCTCGGCCATTCGGGAATTCATAACTATCTCCGCTATCTGCTTCGCTGCCTCCCATCTCCACCTGGTCCGCTCCTTCCCCGGGAGAATGCTCCCATTCAAGATCCCAGGCTAAACTCTCTACAGGTGAACTGGGCAAAGGCACGGCTGACCAATCTTGCTCTGGGCCTTCCAACTCATCCTCCGAGTCCCTTTCAGCCTGTGCGGGTCCCAATGCCAACGGGACCCCCGGTGCGTCACCCCTCCCCCGTGGCACGGGCGGACCCATGGGTGCTACAAGCTGCTGAATTGTTGACTTCTTATTAATCTTGTGGAACTTTTAAGAAATAAATTGGTGTGTAAGTTTCTTAAAACATATATAATTGTATATTATTGTTGTTTATTCATTCAGTCATTTCCGACTCTTTGTGACCTCATGGACCAGCCCATGCCAGAGCTCCCTGTCTCCCGTTGCCACTCCCAGGTCCTTTAAGGTCAAGCCAGTCACTTGAAATATACCATCCATTCATCTTGCCCTTCGTTGCCCCCTCTTCGTTTTACCTTCCTTTTCCCCCAGCATCATTATTTTATCTAAGCTTTCCTGTCTTCTCATTCTGTGATACTGCTAAGGGGGTTTATCAAATCCATTAAGAAATAATTGGAACTCCATGGAAAGAAAAGTACATATTCCATTAAAAATGAAGTTTTTTAAAAAAAAAAACCCTTCAAGATCATTTTTATATGTTCAGAGAAATGTGCTTGTGGTGTCAGACTGCCAATTCAGATTGTTGATATTGTGTAGCAATGGAAAGTTGGTCGTTCAGGAAAATATCTGACTTATACATCCAGCGAAGGATAAAGATATTGGACATGAATTAAGAGTTATGAAGGCAGGTCTCCAAATGAACCCATTGTTTTCATCATATCATTTGGTTTAATTGAAAGAGAAAGGGAAGTCCTTCCTATAACTATTCTGTATATCACTCTTCCCAACCTTTGGTCCTCCAGGTGTTTTGCACTTCAGCTCCCACAATTCCTAAGAGCAGGTAAGATGGCTATGATTTCTGAAGGCCAACTCAGTTAAAACAAAGCCAGACAAAGCTATGTTGCATCCAAACCCGGCCCAGCCTAGAGTCCTTCAAAAATTATTTAAGATTGCTCTAGCCTCTTCTAATTTTTCTAATTTTTCCTAACTCCTTGTAAAAAAAATGTACTGCATGTAAGAGTACAATCTCTTCCCTCCCATTTCTGTTCCCAAAAGTAATAATTTCAAAAAGCAATTGAGATGTAGTTCAGAGGCTTTAATGGAAGGAGGAATCTAACAAAATCAAGCGTAGGAAGCTTGCACATAGAAATAGCTCTGTGAGATAAGGAAGGCTGAGATTCTTCACTGAGGTGTGATGAAGTCATTAGAGAGCCATTAGAGAACTGCATCACGTAATTTAAAGAGTAGGAACTGAAGAATAAGTACATTCCAGCTGGTGTATTAGTCTGGGAAGTGAGTTGTTTTGTACAAATTTTAAACCTAATGAACTTTGCCCGATCCCTCCTTCTAAACAGACATATCTTAGCCTGCACCATAACTTATTGCCATTACCACATCAGTTCTTTCACAGACTAGCAGTAATTTAAAGCCAACTCAATTAAGGAAAAATATACTGATACCAGATGCATGCTGATGGATGCAATGGTTTTTTGTGGTCTGGTTTTATGCACACTGAACATGATTTGCTGTTACCCAGAAACCAAAATAAACATCTTGTAACATCCTTATAAATATATAATAGTGTATAAAACAAGCTGTTCAAACTGCTTCAGTTTTCTGACTAGCTGACATCGCCTACCTCCTGCACAGCCAAAAAGAGGCTGATGTTCAAATAGAGGACAAGGTTCAGCAGCTTGACTAACTGAAGAATTCAGGCTCCACCTAGTGGGTGAATATGACCTCTTCTCTTTCTTAAGAGTTCAGTATAATGTAGTGGCTGTGGGAACAGTGAAAGATCATTTTCTTCCTAATATCCTAAGTAAGTAGCCTTTTTTCATGCACAGCTGCGTTAAAATGGGGTGGCTTAAAAAATATTGATGTCATTCCCTGCCAAAAAAAAGGCTTTTTAATTTTGTTTTTAAAAATCCATTGTGAAAAGGTGCAAACTATTTATTTTGAAAGGTGCAAGGGATAGAAAAAGACTACTTCTCTGTTGCTAAGGAAACAAGGCTAATGATGCTCATTCAGTCTATGTCCAGTTGCATATCCTCATAGTTAACTATGGATGCAAAACATGGGTGACAGACTTACATTCAGATGCACATCTTTCCCATTGTGTTCCAACTGTGGGGAAATCTATGCAGCTCCAGAGAATTGTAGGGACAGCAACAGCAGTAATGTCCCAATGAATCACACCTAAGTATGTTCAAGGAGAGCAGACTCCTCCTTGTCATCTACCAGAAGTGGGCAAAGAAACTGCCCATCAAGTTGCCCAGCAATGGAGATGCAAATTCTCCATTCAGAGTATGGCGTGGGTACAATCAGTTTTTCCACATTTAACTGATATTATTCAGCTACAGAACATTGTGACATTATCACAATCGATACAGAATTCCTGGTCGGTTAGAATTCACAGGGAAGAAGCCACTATTCATTTCCAGATGCAAACATGTTCAAGAAAAGGAAACATATTTTGTTTTGGTGTGTTGAGACTCTCCCTGTACTGGCAAATTTTACAAAGCAATAAAATCTCTACACAGCATTTTTTTGTATAATATATATGTTCCTCGGTAGCCATGGCTGCTTATCTTGTGACTCACACTGCTTCAGAATTTACAGCTATAATACAAAATAATATCTTAATATCTTAAAAGGTTGATTTCTGTCATATTCTTGTGGGCATGGACTTTTGCTGTTATTTTCCTGGGCCAGCGCTCTTTCGGTGCCCACTAACCCTTGAAGGCCTTGGAATTTCTGCCTGAGTCTGCTACTAATATGTTCTAAGTCTGAAAACCCATTCAGTTTGTGCAAGGTGCTTAAACATTCATTTAAAAAAGGTAAGCACCTGACTTGCTTCTACTTTCATTGTGTGTTTTGCCAAGACTTGTATTTGGAATCCCCATGGGGAGAAGGGGTGGGATATAAATAAAGTTTGATTAGTTAATTGATTGGATCTTCTAAAGACCAATCATTCCCTCACCCTAGAGCAACTTGGATTTTTACCTTAGAGATCGTATTTCCTCTTTGTTCTTCACTGAATGTACTTCAGGCAACATTAAAGTGGGGGGGGGGTGAGCAACAGGCATCAGAGAAGATGAGTTTTCTTCATGCTTTTGATGCTATTAATGTTTCAAAAGGATTAGTCAGCTTTGGCAATTCTCATTCCCTCAAGGACAAAAACAAAAGACTACATTTCTTGGATAATTGGAACTTAACTCCATTAAGATTGAGAAAACCATGTGATCCTTTATTACAATAAGGAGTGGTTATTTTAATTGAAATGCAATTATAGGGCATTTGAAGGAATGAAACAACGTGGGTGTTAGACTAAGAACTTCAGATACTCAACCATGAAATCCCATGGGCAAACTTCGGTCCTCCAGGTGTTCTGGACTTCAACTCCTACAATTCCTAATAGCTGGTAGGCTAAAACATCTGGAGGGCCAAAGTTTGCCCATACCTGTATTAGATGAACTTCATCATGTCATATTTTTTCAGCCTGGGACAAGAGCATTGGCCCATCATCTCTGAACAAATCTTCACAAGAAAGCCCCATGGTGAGTCCATCCTAGTTTTGCCATAAGTCAGAAATGAAGGCACACACCACCACCAACAGCCCCCCCCCCCCTCTTTAGTCCATTGGTCTACCATGTTCATTTGTTTATTTGTTAATTCATGCTTGATCTCTTATTGAACATGCAAAATGGTTCTCTCCGCATTTGGGGATGGTGGCGTTCATTTGTTTTTGTTTTTGCCATCTTATGTACAGATTAGACAATGCAAAGTGATAAGGAGTTGAACTGGAAGACATTGGTGATTATAGTTTTAATGATTTTATATGGATTTTTATTATGTTATATTATATGTTTAATTGATATGTACGTATTAGGCATGAGAAAAAAGTTATGAAAATTAAAAGAAGATTTTATCCCAGGGAGCAAAGAAGAGACCAAAGAAAAAAGGATGATGGGGAAAGAAAGGAAAGAGACGTCACAAATGATTATGCCAAGGGGTCCAAACACCCAGACAAGAACCAACAGGAGGAGCTCTCAAATGACCAAACTTCAAGACAGGACTCATCCTCGGAGGGAGAACTGGAGGAAGAGGGACAGGACTCGGAGGGGGAGAGGGAAGACTAAGCCTGGGCATGGAGGTAAACTGCTTTTCTGTTAACATCAACGGGATGAATATCCCGGAGAAAAGGAGACAGGTATTTCACTATTTAGGTAAACAAAAGGCCCAGGTTTATGCTCTCCAGGAAACACACATGAAAGAATCGAGGAGAGACCTCCTCGAGAAGAAAAAACTGGGGGTGCTTTTCACTTCAGGAACAGAAAGGAAACAAAGAGGAGTAGCCCTATATATAAATCCTAGTTTGAAACCACGGAAACAATTTTCGGATGGGGAGGGCAGAATTGTTGCGGTGTTGGGCATGGTAGGGAATACGAAAATCTTATTTGTTTGTGTATATGCTCCGAATAATTCTAAAAGCAGCTTTTACGAAAAACTGAATGAAAGTATCTCAGCAATTGAATGGGAGGAATGCATAGTAATGGGTGACTTCAATGGAATATGGAACCCAAAAATTGATGAAAAGATCCAGAACCCCAAAAAGTCAAAGTACGAAGAATAAGTTACCCAATACTTTTTTTCAGCTGGTAAGAGAAAATATGTTAGTGGACATATGGAGAGAACAAAACGAGAAAGTAGAAGACTACACATTCTACTCAGGTAGAAGAAAGAATTGGACTAGAATCAATATGATTCTAGTCTCAAAAAATTTAGTTGGCAAGGTATCAAAAGCCAAAATCTTTGAGAGAATTCATTCGGACCACTCACCAGTGGGGATTAGTTTAAAATGGGGGATGAGACAATATAAATGGAGGCTGAATGAAACATTGCTCAGATCAGAGACTGATGTACAGAAGAACAAAGTTTTGATTAAGGAATACTTTCAAATAAATGACCAGGCCGGGATGGATATATTTACAATCTGGGAGGCGAGCAAAGCTGTTATGAGGGGGAACTTCATTGCACAGGCCAACAATAAAAGAAAACAATATAAATCAGAAATAGATAAGGCCCAAAAAGAACTGTCCTGCCTAGAAAGGAAATTGAAGAGTAATCCCAAAGATAAAAGGATAGAACTTAAAATAAAAACAATCCAAAACCAGATAAAAATGCTCGAGACTAAGGAAATTGAAAAAAAGCTAAAATTCCTGAAACAGAAGAACTTTGAGTGCGGAAATAAGGCAGGGAAGTGGCTGGCATACCAATTTAGGAAAGAAAAACAAAAAAATATCACAAAAATAAGACGAGGAGAAAAGAGCTATACAAAGGAAGAAGAAATCCTAACGGAATTTGCAAGATTCTATCAGGAGCTTTACCAGGACGACACTACAAATAGAGAATACATCCAGGAATACCTGGATAAACAAAAATTACCTCATATAACAGAAACACAAAGAGAGCGGTTGAATACAGAAAAAACGGAAAAAGAAATTTACAAAGCTATAGAGAAACTAAAGACAGGGAAAGCTCCGGGCCCCGACGAGATGACCGATATTTACTATAAGAGCATGAAAAAAGAGTTAACTCCTTATTTAAAGAGGGTAATGAATGAAGTTCTAAAAAGGGGTGCTATACCGGATAGCTGGAAGGATGCTGAAATAGTAGTGATACACAAGGAGGGGAAAGATCCGGAGTTGGTCCAAAATTATAGGCATTACTTAACATAGATTATAAGTTATATGCAAATATAATGGCGGACAGACTAAAGGAGTTCCTAAACAATTGGATCTCCCAGTCACAGACCGGCTTCCTCCCCAAGAGGTACATGAGAAAGAACATCAGGCTTATAATAAACATCATAGAATACTTAGATAAAAACATAGACAAAAAAACAGCAATAGCATTCCTCGACGCCGAGAAGGCGTTCGATCAAATAAACTGGAAGATAATAGAAAGCTTACTGGCAGAAATAGATATGGGGCATAACTTTCAATCAGCGATAAAGGCAATATATAAGACGCAATGGGCGCAGGTGACAGTCAATGGACAGAGATCAAAAAAGATTCCAATAAATAGAGGCACGAGACAGGGATGCCCACTGTCACCTCTAATATTTAACTTCGTTCTAGACTTATTAATAAAGGAGATAGTCAAAGACAATGAAATTAAAGGCCTGACAATCAAAAATAGGAAATACAAGGTACTTGCATTTGCGGACGACTTGGCCTGTATAATTTCTAATCCATCAGAAAATATGGACAAGTGGATGGACAAATTAGAAAAATTTGGCAGGATTTCCGGGTTTAAATTGAATAAGATAAAGTCACAGATGTTAATTAAAAATTTAGAAAACAAAGAGGCCCAAATGATCGAAAAGAAATTCGGAATCCCAATAACAAAACAGGTCAGGTACTTAGGGATAAACATTACGGCCAAAAATTGTCAGCTGGTCAAAAATAATTACGAAAAAGTCTGGAATGAGATTAAAGGGGACTTGAGTAGGTGGAAAAATTTAGATCTGTCTTTATTAGGGAGAATTTCCACTATCAAAATGAAAATATTCCCCAAACTCAATTTCCTTTTTCAAATGTTACCAATCCTGAAAAATCAAGTGTTAATCAAAAGGTGGCAAGCTGACTTGTCAGCTTTCATCTGGAGAGGCAAAAAACCAAGGATTAGGATGAAGTATCTCCAGGAACTCCCACAAAACGGGGGCTGTGGACTACCGGACTTAGTGGGGTACTACGAGGCCAATTGCTTGGATTGCTTAAAAACATGGATAGATATAACAGACCAAGACCTCCTGGTGGCGGAAGGGTGGGAAAATAAGGCCGGATGGCACGCCTACTTGTTCTATGACAAAATAAAACAAGATAAGAACTTCAAAAACCACATTTTAAAAGCTCCCCTTTATAGGGTGTGGGAAAAACACAAAAATTTAATGGGTAATAAACTCCCATTATGGGTATCACCGGTAGAAGCTTTCACAATATACAAAGCAGGAGAATTGTCATGGCCAACATATAAGGAATTACTCAAGAAAGACGGGAATAGCTATACCCTGAAGGACCAGGAGGATCTGAGGGAATATAATATAAATTGGCTTCAATATAACCAGCTATGGGCCAGATTCGGGAAGGACAAAGAAAGAGGATGGGAGGACAAACTAACCGAGGAGGAGGGGAATCTTGATAAACTCGGAAATAAAGAGAGTCAGCAAACTATACAAACTGATCTTAAAAAACAAACATGGAAAGAATCCAATAAAGGATTATATGCAGAAGTGGACGGACAACTTGGGATATAGAATTCCCCAGGAAAGCTGGCAAAAAGCATGGACAAACAATTTAAAATTTACCTGCCCATATTCATTAAGAAAGAACCTCCTAAAGTTGGTATATAGGTGGTATTTAGCCCAAATAGATAAAATATACAAGACCGGGGATGACTCATGCTGGAAATGCCATTGTAATAGAGGAACTTTTTTCCACCAATGGTGGTCCTGTCCAGAGGCTAGGAAGTACTGGAAAAAGGTACATAATTGGGTAGAGGAGGTACTACAAGTGAAAATCGGATTTAAGCCTGAGTTATTTTTGTTGAACATTTTAGATACAGAAAAAATGGGAAAAGGACCGGAAAGACTGCTGACCTATATAATTACGGCCACTAGGATCTGTTGGACAAAACACTGGAGAGAGAAAGCAATCCCAGAAATTGATGAAATTATCTTCAAGCTCTTGGACATAGCGGAATCAGACAAGTTGACTTGCTTGGTTAAAAGAGGCCCCACGAAACTTTTCGAGGAAACCTGGAATCCATTTATTTCGTATGTTAAAATCAAGAAGAAGGAAGAGTTAAAGGGGTACTGGATATAACAATTGAGACGCCGAAAATTTGGTGCAGTTCTTTTTTTCGATCTAGCGGATAGAAGGCTCGATGTCGACGGGTGAAGTCAACCCGTGTGTTATATGTATTTTAAATGTCAGTCACTGGGTAGTTGAATTTATTGTCATTCTTTACCCCCAGGGGGGATCTAGTTGTTTGTTGTATCCCAGCTGATTGTTATTGTGTTGTGTTGTCGTTATGTATATGTATTTAAACAATAAAAACTCTTTGATAAAATAAAATAAACAAATAAATAAATAAAAGAAAATTAAAAGAAATCGTAAGTGATTCGTATGTAATGGGACTTTCTAGTTTATACGCATCACGGCAGCTAACCAGGAAGTAGACTTTCTTTTACGGTCCTTGAGGCCAACAATTTGCGTTATGATCGTAATTAATTCTTAATTATTGTACTACTCACTTCTCCCTGTCTTCTCCCCCTCATTTCCTTCCCGCCTTCATTCATCTTCTTTTTTCCCCGCATTTCTATGGGGAACTGGAAGTGACGCTGCTGCTAGGCATTCTGGAAAGTGTAGTCCTCCATGCTTCTCCTCCCTCCCCCCCTCTGCTCTCTCTCTTCCTCGTGGCGGCGGTGGTTTGGGGTCTTGAGGAAGAGCGGGCTGACTCACTTCCTTCTGGGCGCCGCCTTGGTCGTCTTGGCCTTGGTGCTCTTGGCCGGCTTGGGCTTGGCTTTCGGGCTCTTGTCTTCTGCGGGGGACTCTCTATCTTTGCCCCACCGCACGGGCCAACTTCACACACACACACGCTTCTCCTCCTTTCTCTCCCTGCACTCTCTCACATGCTTCTCTGCCCCCTCCTCTTTCCTGGTGGCTTCTCCCCCCCCCTTCTCTTCCCCGTTGCTCTGTCTTGCCCCACCGCACAGGCCAACTTCACACACACACACACACGCTTCTCCTCCTTTCTCTCCCTGCACTCTCTCACATGCTTCTCTGCCCCCTCCTCTTTCCTGGTGGCTTCTCCCCCCTCCCTTCTCTTCCCGGTGCTCCTTCTTGCCCCATTGCACGGGCCAACTTCAGCCCTCCAGGTGTTTTGGACTTCAACTCACACCATTCCTCACAGCCTCAGGCCTCTTCCTTTTCCTCTCAGCCTGGGCAAACTTGGGCCCTCGCTCCCTCAGGATCGGGGTGAGAGAGAGGCAGCAAGGAGTGAGGGGGGGCTCCTCCTCCTTTTTTTGCTGCTTCCCCTCCCTCCCTCCCTCCTTCCTATTTGGAGAGTCCCATCTAGAATTCAGTGTGATTTATCCCAGTTTTGGCCTACAACTCCCAGTAATCCCAGCCAATTTACCAGCTGTTAGGATTTCTGGGAGTTGTAGGCCAAAACCATCTGGAATGCGCATGCGCTGGCATACGAACTACTAACGAATTTCGTTAGTAATTAAGTTACATTTTAGAAATTTTTGGAAAATTTTTTGTAAGTCTTTCTATTACTAATCAAAAAAACCCCCCCCCCCCAATTAGATTTTCGATTTCCTATTTTTGGGTTCTAAACCATGCCTAGTATGTATGTATGTATGTTAGGGCATCAAATTGTGCCAATCTGTACACTGCCTTGAGTCGCATTCAAGCTGAGAAAGGCAGGATAAAAATTATGTAAATAAATAAATAAATTATAAGCCACCTAATAAGAAATGTTAGATACTGAAACAGGCAGGTAGGGAGTAGGCATGATAACAAATCGAAAAATGGCGATTCTAAAATCAAATGGGGGGGGATTTTTTTTTGATTAGTATATCAAAGACTTACAAAAAAATCCCAAAATTTTCGGAAATGTAACTTAAGTACTAACGAAATTCGTTAGAAATTGTATGCCAGAGCATGCGCTTTCCAGATGGTTTTGGCCTACAACTCCCAGAAATCCTAACAGCTGGTAAATTGGCTGGGATTTCTGGGAGTTGTAGGCCAAAACTTGAATAAACCACACTGAATTCTAGATGGGACTCTCCAAATAGGAAGGAGGGAGGGAAGGAGGAAGGAGGAGGGAGGGGTTTTCTATTCTTGGAAGCAGCAAAAAAAGGAAGAGGAGCCCCCCCTCACTCCTCGCTGCCTCTCTCTCACCCCGATCCTGAGGGAGCGAGGGGCCCAAGTTTGCCCAGGCTGAGAGGAAAAGGAAGAGGCCTGAGGCTGTGAGGAATGGTGGGAGTTGAAGTCCAAAACACGTACCTGGAGGGCTGAAGCTGGTCCCTGCGATGGGGCAAGGCAGAGCAACGGGGAAGAGAAGCATCTGAGAGAGCGCCGGGAGAGAGAGGAGAAGCGCGCGCGCGTGTGTGTGTGAATCAGGCCCCTGCGATGGGGCATGCATGGCAGCAGAGCAACGGGGAAGAGAAGGAGGGGGGAAGCCTGAGAGAGAGGAGAAGCGTGCGCGCGTGTGTGTGTGTGAATCAGGCCCCTGCGATGGGGCATGCATGGCAGCAGAGCAACGGGAAGAGAAGGAGGGGGAAGCCTGGAGAGAGAGGAGAAGCGTGCGCGCGTGTGTGTGTGTGTGAATCAGGCCCCTGCGATGGGGCATGCATGGCAGCAGAGCAACGGGGAAGAGAAGGAGGGGGGAAGCCTGGAGAGAGAGGAGGAGAAGCGTGTGTGTGTGTGTGTGAATCACTTTCCAGAATGCATTGCCTCTACCTAGCAGCAGCGTCACTTCCAGTTCCCCATAGAAATGCGGGAAAAAGAAGAAGCTGAATGAAGGCGGGAAGGAAATGAGGGGGAGAAGATAGGGAGAAGTGAGTAGTACAATAATTAATTAATTAATAATTAAGAATTTCTAACGATCCTAACGCAAATTGTTGGCCTCACGGACCGTAAAAGGAAGTCTACTTCCTGGTTCGGGCAGCGATCCGTAAAACAACAAAAGTCCCATTAATTACGGATTTCTAACGAATCAATTAGATTTCCGTTTCAATTTTAGCATGCCTAGTAGGGAGAAAAAGAGAAAGAAAAATGGAGGATTCAGAGAGTACCGTTATTTTAATTTTGTGCCATCTTGCCCATCCATAGCAGGTTTATACATTTTCAGAAATACTATGATTCCTTTAGCTGCTGAAATTAGAACATCAATATTTATCATCTTTAATTCTTTCAGATAATTTGTACTAATTGTTCCCAGGTATTGAGAATTATGATTTTACAACTAGCCTAGACATTTCTTTAATATTTTATTGTTGTTCCAACTAAGGGATATTGAGGTTGATTTCAAAGCTAGCTAGGTCTCAAAAGTCACCCAAGGATTTTATCAGTTTAGTCATGCCTTCCAAGGATTTGAAAACATTGCACCTATTAATAGCAGTAGTAGTACATACATTTCTTAAATGCTTTTAGTAATCTAAGCACGTCCCATCAATAAGTAATCCTCCTTTATTGAACTGTTCCATGAATGGTTTAAGGCTTTCCCCTCTGCATAGAATCTCTGGATTCTGCTCTTAACAATTCTCAAACGTTTTGCCTCTATGTTCTTCTCACTGTCACAATGCCCATGGGCTTTTGGATATGTTTCCAAAACATAATTTTACAATATTAAAATGCTGTTAAATTATCATCTTAAAACAAAAGCTGAATGATAAACAGTTTAAAACCGATTTTAAACTACATCAAGGAAACATAGAAGAAACTTGGCAGCCTCCTATTAAATGCACTTGCCTTGTCAGCCAATCAGTTGTCTGAATTCTGCTTAGATAGCAAGATTTTTATCTTTCTATACTAGCTTTTAAATCATAATGAATATGTTATTCTCTGAAGATTTCAGAACCTGATTAGCTGTAAATAGGCTAGTCTGCTTGTTGTTGTGATCCTGAGTTATTTAGAGTTTTGTCTATCAAGACTTCAAAACATCTGTTGGTAGCTAATAGCCAAAACAGTTCCTTTGTAACAGGTGAAATGTATTTCTGGCTTGGCACCTTATTGAGCAGTGTAGTTAGCTACTACATTATTCACCAATTCCAGTTTCCAAGCCAAGTAAAAAAAGGGATATCAATAGAGGGCCTTGTGGTGGTTTATCACAAGAATATCTCTGCATGATTCACAGGGGGCAGGCTATTTTTTATCCAGGATTGGATGTTGTTTCACTACCCAAATGTGGTACAAATGTGGAATTGGCAAAACCAAGCACTTGGATTCTCAGTCAGAAAGATGGGTCTCAAATGAGGCATCTTTTCTTTAGAGCATTGATTCCCAACATTTGGTCCTCCAGGAGTTTTGGACTTCAGCTCCTAGAAATCCCAGCCATCCTACCAGCTGTTAGGAATTGTGGAAGTCCAAACACCTGGAGGACCATAGGTTGGGAGCCATGGCAATAACTCAATTTCTGGATCCACTAGTAGTCTTTTAGCTTACTGAAATTTAATTTCCATGTATTAGATCTCATAAACATAACATCTTGTAGGCATCAGCTCAGAATAAACACAGCCTCTCCTGGTGCAGAGGGTAAAGAAAAAAAGGTATGTTAACAGCATACTGGTTACACCCCAGATCTAATAATCAATGGTGATTTTGGCTTGAGAGCAAGTATTTGATTGACAAGGACTCTTTCTTACAGGGTGCATCTCTCTTGCTAGGGATACAGATGAGAAACTAGGTATATCTGGCATCACACCTGCTAGCCAAATCATATGCCTGAATCAGAGTTCCCATTTCCACTTCTCATTTTAAGGGCTTCTTTCTATTTTTGTTGTTGAAAAGCTATCATTTACCCTTTCCAAGATCCCTTTAAGTAGAGCTATACATGAACCAGAAGGAATGCAAAATGTAATGATCTGCACTCTTGGCTTGATGGCCCCGTGCCGGTCAAGTGTGTTTTCCAAAAGGTGCTTCTACAATTACAGAGCTGTCTTTCCCTGAAAGGATCACCAGGGTTAAGCATCACCTGGAAATGGCATCAGGCATTGTATTTAGTGGCAAAGCGGAAAGCATGTCAATGATGCCTTGCAAAATCCTCTGTGGTGAGAATTGGTATATTAAAATAAAATAAAGTTTCAGTATCTTTATCAATAACAAATGTGAGAAAGAGATAAGAGGACTCAACATTTCAACGAAGATCAAATGACCTGTGTCAGCATCGATCACAGTATCACAGAGAAGGCACAAAAGGCTTAGGAAGGAATTTTCACCCTTTGTTAGCAAGAGAGCTGCAAGCAAGTAAACTGCTAGATTGTTGTTTAAGTGAAGTAAAGGTTCAATCTAACTGCTTTCTTATTGCTGCTGGGGAGCTCCATAGCTTATGAGCTTTCGTGTTCTGTAGGAAATGAAAAAGAATAGAACTGGATTACTTTCCTTGTGCAGGTCTGAGGTCAACTAAAAACAGCTTTCAGGTCAATCTCACTCCTTCCCATTTCAGAATGGCCAGCGCATCCCAGTTAGCAATGTTAACAGCACTTTTCAGAGAGAAAGAGGAGAAGCAACTGTGTCATCTGCTCCTTGCCAAAAAGCCTTAGGAAAGCAAATTCATCAGTTGTATAGCAATGCCTGCTAGTTAGAAATTCACTAATCTCATCACAATTTTAGTCTCTTAAATAGCAATTAAAACAGTAATTTAAACAGTTTTTCCAACGACAGCATCCCGCGTCAAAGTTATTTTATTTATTTACCATATATTCTGCCTTTTCTGTAATACTGAGGAGTTTGTCACACAAGGCAATCAAATCACAATAGCAGCAGGACAACAGTACTGTGGACTTACCACATGACATCACTCCTGTCCTGATGCTCTCCCAGTGGGAAACAACCAGGAAAGGTGATTTTTTTTCTTTTACAAACACAAATAATCCATCAAAATCAATTTCAAGCTACAGGCTGAATCTAAGACTACATCCAGATTGTCAACCTGCATAACTCCATCCAGCACAGCTGAATCTCTGTTCCCATGTGTGCCTTTCCAGGAGCATCTCTGTCTTGTCTGGGTGAAGCATCATTTTGTTTCCCCTATGCAGTCCAGTACAGAAGTCAGACACTGGTTTAACTTGGAAACAGCGTCCTTGGAATTAGGTGCAAAGGCATAATAGAGCTGAGTGTTATAAGCATACATGTGACACTTGTCCCAAAAAGTCAGACAACCTATCCCAGTAATTTCTTGTCTCTCTTAAATAGCATAAAGCAAAAGACAAAAGAGAAATCCAAAGGCCAATGGCTAAGAAGTCAAATAGAAATCCCATCTTCTCACCCCTCCAGGAAAGACAAAATAACTGTATACAGTGCCTCCAAACACCATCACAGCAAGCTGACCTAGATGGCCCATAATACTGAAAAGCTGAGTTTTGAAAAGATAACAGAAATGCACTCACCCATTTAGTGCACATCATGCACCAAGGGAAAAAAAGCAGTTTTCATCCCATAACTAGACGTTAAGCAGACTGAAATGGAGCCAGATAATCCATCTGCAACTGAGAAGTACCCTGACCAAATATGCAATATTAGAAACAAGCCAATAGTTTTCTAACATAGTATTTTGCTTACTTATTTTATTTTATCCCATCTTCCACCTGATATAGGGACTCAAGGTGGCTAGTAGCACCCAGGGCTCCCCCCCCCCCCCAAAGAGATTTTACATCAAGGAGTATTCAGACATGTTGGGAGCTTGCTTTGATGTAAATAGGCATTCATCACTCTCACTATCCACTCACTGCCAAGAGCAGAAAAAATCTAGGACGTAAGTCCACGACACATGCCATGATTCTTGCCCCCCAAAGGACTGCTCACATCCTCAAGCTGCACAAATGCATGTTGTTTCTTGTTCCCATTGTAAACCGCTCTGAGCCTTCGGGGGATGGCAGTATATAAGTTGGAATAATGAATAAATGAATAAATAAAATGGAAAATTATCTATTACTGGGAAGTTGCTCCAGCAATAATTGAAAGTCTATTCTACTATTTAGAAATAAGCTAAAACCTTTTTATTCAGGCAGGCTTTTAAAACAGAACATTTTAAAGAATTGGGATACTACATGTATTAAGAATCATTTGAACAGGTTTTTTTTACTAATTCATTCTAATAAGATTTTAACTGAATTGCTTTTATTTATTGAAATATTTAATTCTATTTTAATATTTATATTTTATAGGTGTTTAAATTGTATCATTTATAAGGTTGTGAGCCACTTTGGGCTCACAGCCTTAAAACAACAATATAAAAATGTCTGTTGCCATACTAAGGCCCACAAGCCCCTCTACTTGTTACCTGTTAGCCATATTACACTGTCATGCAGCCTTCCAGAAAGGATAAAGTGCCTCCACAAAATGTGCATTGTGGCTTCAGCACTGCATCTGCCAAAGCATTTAGTCCGAGGCAGCAACCCTATGAAAATGTCAATCTCATCTGAACAATCCGCTACACTCGTAATATGTTTTGAGGATATTTTCTCCCTCACTTGCTTGCTCTCTTTCTCTGCATGGATAGACTTGAGGAGAATAGAAGTATATTTAGTTAAGAAAGAGATAGCACCGTGCAAGATGCCACCTGCTCTATGTACTGCTGCTTTTTTTATCAGCCCAACTAGCAGCATCTTATATTGTACATTGAAAGATAACCAAAGGAGCAAGAGATAGCAGGCTTTGTGGTTGTGTAGATTAAACAGGACAGCAGGGTAATCAGACAAGGGATGTTAAAAGAGTGAGTGCTGAACTGCTCTCAAGTCTTGAGACTCTATGGCAGCAATTTTATGTGCTGGCTGCGAATAGGAATGTATGTCTGCATCTGCCAGCCTTCTTTGGTTAATTGCTTTTAAAATATTGCTAAGACATAGGGCAGTTGGGCTCTTCAAGGGCCTGTCAGTATGACAGCTTGTATTTATGTTCTCCCATAAAAGTGGTGGGTTCCACTGTCTGCCTTCCCCCCAGTTTGTCCCATGTTTTCTCCATCCATACTCCACCTTCACAGAGAGAGGGAGAGGTGAAATGTGTGCTGGACGGAGGCTTTTTACATGCCAAAAGGCCAGGAGAAAACTGGAATTAAAACCAAAGGCAAAAAAGTCTCCTTCTTCAATTATACATAATCATACAAGGAAGAAGACAAGAAGAAGAACTGGACATATAAAGAAACTAGATGACTGGTACACAAAGAAATTTGAGAAGCAGGTGCTGGCACATGAATTAGCAACTGTTCCTCCACAGCTCTTCAGTTTCTTCTTGCTTTGCTAGCAGTTACACCACCCCCTGCTGAATTTTCCACTACTTTATTGTCTGCATTTCAACTGATACAGGATTACATTAATATCTGTGGTGACTAGGCATGAGAAAAAAGTTATGAAAATGATTCATTTTGTAAGAAATTCGTAAGAAATGCTGCTTTCGAGCGTTTCCGCACCTGGAACGCAAACCAGGAAGTGGACTTTCTTTTTCGAACTTGGGGGCCAGGATTTTCTTAAGTGTCGTTATTAGGTCGTAAGGGGGCATAGGGGGGCACCCTCCTTCTCTCTCACCACCCTCCCGCCTCCCTTGCCAATATTATGGAAAGGCAAGCCCTAAACTCGCTCCTTCTTTCGGCTGGAAGGAAGCCTGGAAAAAATGTAAACAGAGAGGATTACTCAGAAGTAAATCTGCAAAGGAGGGCACTTTGGATGAAGGGCCCTCCTTTGTGGATTTACTTCTGAGTAAACCTCTCTGTTTACATTTTTCCCAGGCTTCCCTGCCTCTCCTGCCTGCCAGCCAGGACCTAAGGCATCAAAGAGTATTGGGGTGAGAAACCAACCTAATGTATAATAGAATGAATGCTACTGTAAGTGCCACTGCCTAATATTATAAGTAATCCAACTGGTCATACCTAATTCCATGCACATGCAATAATACAGCAGTAATAACAATGGGTATAAGAAGAGGTGAAATTCAAACCGAAGTATTCTGACTGGTCTCTCCTCATGCGGTGCAAACGGGCTCGGAAATTAGCCCAGGGAAAAGCCAGCGTTTGCTGCTTGGGAGCACACACATACATATTCTTGGGAGGGGGATTTGTTGCAGAATCCCGGCCTCATAGAGAAGATTCTGCAGCAACCCCCCAAAGAATATGTATGTGTGTGCACCCAAGCAGAAAACGCTGTCTTTTCCGGGCTAATTTCCCGGCTCACAGAGAAGAGCCCGTTTGCACCGCATGAGGCAGGGACCAGTCAGAATATTCGGTTTGAATTTTACCTATTCTTATACCCATTGTTATTACTGCTGTATTATTGCATGTGCATAGAATGTAGGTATATGACCAGCCTGGGCAAACTTGGGCCCTCGCTCCCTCGGGATCGGGGTGAGAGAGAGGTAGCGAGGAGTGAGGGGGGGGCTCCTCCTCCTTTTCTTTTGCTGCTTCCAAGAATAGAATACCCACTCCCTCCCTCCTTCCTATTTGGAGAGTCCCATCTAGAATTCAGTGTGATTTATTCAAGTTTTTTGGCCTACAACTCCCAGAAATCCCAGCCAATTTACCAGCTGTTAGGATTTCTGGGAGTTGTAGGCCAAAACCATCTGGAATGCGCATGCTCTGGCATACGAATTACTAACGAATTTCGTTAGTAATTAAGTTGCATTTTAGAACTTTTTGGAAAATTTTTTGAAAGTCTTCCTATTACTAATAAAAAAATCCCCCCATTAGATTTACAATTTGCTATTTTTGGGTTCTAAACCATGCCTAGTGGTGACAGCTGATGCCATTTTCAGTGGGGCAATGAATGTGCTCTGGATTGTAATCTGATTTCAAAAGAAGCTATCCAAGGCTAAAGACCAGCTTTCCTCATCTCTGTGATTCCTGTTTTAATGCCTGTTTGCCAGGAAGCAGCTGCTGCAATTGATGAGCGTCTGTTTCCCTGTCAATTGGAAAGCAGCTGAATGATTTTCCCATCCTCTCCCATTAGTGATCTCTGACACAATAGGCAGAAGCAGAGGATTTGATACAATTCACCTTCGTGCTAGATATTTCTCTTGGGATAGATGGTGTAATCACCAACCAGCTGCATCCTGATTGACAGGGAAACAGACCTACATCAATTGCAGTGGATTGTTTCTTGTAAGTGGATATTGGGGAACTTTCATACTCGCTATGTAGCCCCTACAGCAGGGACTGTGAAGGATCACAAATACAAAGCAGTTGTAATGTTAGGTCATTCACCGGTGACTGGCACACAGGATTGCAAGCAACAGCAGTGCAACAATGCATTCTGTTGCTAGCTGGGATGGTGTCTTTATGTTGGTGTAAAGACTGCATCTCCTTTCACAGCTTTGGATTCTTCTGTATCTCATAGGCATGAGAAAAAAAGTTATGAAAATTAAATGATTCGGAAGGGATTCGTAAGAAATGCTACTTTTAAATATTTCCGCATCTGGAACGCCAACCAGGAAGTGGACTTTTTTTATAGAACTTCGGGGGCCAGGATTTTCTTAAGTATTGTAATTAGGTTGTAAGGGGGGGGGCACCCTCCTTCTCTCTCACCACCCTCCCGCCTCCCTAGCCAATAAGTAGTATGGCAAGGCAAGCCCGCAACTCACTCCGTCTTTCGGCTCGAAGCCGGGAAAAATGTAAACAGAGAGGTTTACTCAGAAGTAAATCTGCAAGGAAGTAAACAGAGAGGTTTACTCATGAGTAAATCCGCAAAGGAGGGCACTTTGGATGAAGTGCCCTCCTTGTCGGATTTACTCTTGAGTAAACCTCTCTGTTTACATTTTTCCAGGCTTCCCTGCCCCTCCTGCCTGCCAGGATCTAAAGCATCAAAGAGTATTGGGGTAGTTGCACAAAACACGTGAGAAACCAACCTAATGTATAATAGAATGAATGCTAACTTATAGAGTAAGTGCCTAATATTATAAGTAATCCAACTGGTCATATACCTACATTCCATGCACATGCAATAATACAGCAGTAATAACAATGGGTATAAGAAGAGGTAAAAATTCAAACCGAAGTATTCTGACTCGGGTCCCTCCTCAAGCGGTGCAAACTGCAAACGGCTCTTCTCTATGAGCCCGGGAGGCAGCCTCTCCGGGACAAGCGGGGTCACAGCGTTTGCTGCCTGCGTGCACATACATATTATTTGGGGAGGATTTGCTGCAGAATCCCGGGCTCATAGAGAAGAGCCCGTTTGCACCGCTTGAGGAGGGACCAGAGTCAGAATACTTCGGTTTGAATTTTACCTCTTCTTATACCCATTGTTATTACTGCTGTATTATTGCATGTGCATGGAATGTAGGTATATGACCAGTTGGATTACTTATAATATTTAGGCACTTACTCTATAAGTTAGCATTCATTCTATTATACATTAGGTTGGTTTCTCACAGGATCTAAAGCGTGCCAAGCCTTGATGCGCTTTAGATCCGGGCAGGGCAGGAGGAGTGGACGGGCCCTCCCTGCCCCTTCTGCCTGCCAGGATCTAAAGCCTTGAAGAGGCTTCATGACGGGCCAACTTCAGCCCTCCAGGTGTTTTGGACTTCAACTCCCACCATTCCTCACAGCCTCAGGCCTCTTCCTTTTCCTCTCAGCCTGGGCAAACTTGGGCCCTCGCTCTCTCAGGATCGGGTGAGAGAGGCAGCGAGGAGTGAGGGGGGGCCTCCTCCTCCTTTTTTTGCTGCTTCCAAGAATAGAATACCCCCCTCCCTCCCTCCTTCCTTCCCTCCTTCCTATTTGGAGAGTCCCATCTAGAATTCAATGTGATTTATCCCAGTTTTGGCCTACAACTCCCAGAAATCCCAGCCAATTTACCAGCTGTTAGGATTTCTGGGAGTTGTAGGCCAAAACCATCTGGAATGCGCATGCGCTGGCATATGAACTACTAACGAATTTCGTTAGTAATTACGTTACATTTTAGAAATTTTTGGATTTTTTTGTAAGTCTTTCTATTACTAATAAAAAAATCCCCCCCATTAGATTTTCGATTCCCTATTTTTGGGTTCTAAACCATGCCTAGTATCTCACTTTGCCAGTGTACAAGCCTAAATAACATTGTTATTTGACATGAAAGCAATGATGACTTTTAACAAATATATAGGCATATACTATATGTGTAAAATTATTTTTCCCAAAAGCAGAAAGGGTGTTAAATGGGGGAAAGTGGTAAAAGAATGTATACTGTGTACAACACTCAATTATTTCAATCTTTGCCCTTCTTCCAAATGTCTGTTCCAATACTTGGGTTCAATTTGTTATCTGCCAATAACACCCTATATAGATGATCTCTATTTTTATGCTCTAGATAGAAGCTAAGTTCATTTCATTTCTCTTTCTTATAATGTAATTTGTTATTTCCTTCCGCATTAGCACTCTGCTCTCACAGATAGCTGACAGAATGCCTGCTGCTCTCTTTCTGACAAACTGAGCCTCTATAAACAAGAACAGCTTAAATGTGGCTCTAACAAATCCATTCTCTGTAATCATGATATCTTATTCTTTTAAACACACTCATGTATCCTATAGTCCAGCAGCTGTATTTCAGCACAGTTTTTACAAGTTCACCTTTACTGTGGCATGTAGCAATAAAAACCAGAAGCTAAATTCGATAGATTTCTCCCCCAGGAAAAGGAAAAGGTAGAAAATCCCATCCAGTTAGTTCCAAAGGCTATTTTTATATACATAAAAGATCTGCTTAGTGTGAATAATGTCTCAACACTGGATTTTAATCCAAACTTTAAATGAGCTATTTATGTCTCACATAGGTTGAAGAACTGCTTTACATTTCAGACTAAAGGATGCATCTACAATGTAGAACTGATAATACAATTAGGCATCACTTTAACTGCCATAGCAAAAGAGTATCAATTGATGGGAATTGTAGTGTTACATGGCTTTTAGTTTTCTCTGCCCAAGAGTGCAAGTGACTCACCAAATTACAACTCTCAGGATTCCATATCATTGATCATTGGCCATTAAAGTAGGGTCAAGCAGCATTAATTCTACAGTGTAGATGCACCCTAAAATTCAAAGCAAATTCACTGTCCCATTTGACATGGAAGTTACCAGTTGACACCGGTTCTGCTTGCCACTAGAGTGGATTATGCAATGAGCCAGAAGCATGTGAGCCTAAAGGCAAGTATCTTAATTTACTTTCATAATTACATGTTGTACAAGCATGGAAACGCTAGCTATCCTAGCACTTGGTGTGAAGCATGTGGAACAGCTCTACATGCTATTTTCTTTCCATCCAACTCATAGGTCCTCAAATACTGTTTGATCTTACCCTTGACCTTGCCTGGCCCTTTGATAAACACTAGCACACTATAATGTGATGATTTTAAAAAAAACTTGGAGAATGTGTGAATTTTTCAGAACCATTGGTTTTCCTTTAGATGACAAGAAAATAACCAAGCTTCTGTCTGGAAAAGTAATGCCAATAAATACAAAACAGGATTTCACAATACTTAACAGAGAGCGTTTCTCAATGATATCTCCCACATCAAAATGATTGTTTTGTTGTTTTCCCTGATATTTCTGGAGAGTGATGGTGGGGGCAAAACACTTCATTTGGGATTGGGGGACAAAACTGATGTACTTCTTGCTTTGCTTTTCATAGAAATACTCATTTTGACATGCTTTTAGATTTCAAAATGGCTGACACCATAAAAAGTAGCTGGCTCTTTTGCCATCACTGGGTAAAGTATTGGACAGAACTACTCAATACTTGTCCATCAAAGTAGCCAATGCTATTTTGATGGACAAGTATATATACAGAAAAAAATCATTCCCTTTTACAGACTTGCTGTTTGTTTCATTTGAGAGGTTCTGTACTAAATATTGCTCCAGGGAAAAGCCAGTGAATGAAGCATTGCTTGCTAAAAATATAAAGTCACAGTGTGTCAATTTACACCACCTTTTAAAAATCTAAAATACTAAAACATCAAAAGGCCCTACATCAGCTCAAAGATTATGTAGACCCCATGCTCATCCTCCTGAGGCCCATAAGCACTACATGAGGACAATGTTGCTCTTCTGCTGTTGTTTCTTAGCAATCTATGTTTAAAGGTGTGCTTTGCAAGATATTAAACTCAGTGCAGAGTTTCATAGAGCACCACTACACAAACTGGATTATTCATCAATATTAGGAAAAAAGACTTTTATATCATCTTTCTTCTCTAGTCCCTATATCCTCATTGAAGCAAATTCTAGTCTAGAGCACTAGAAGAAATATGACGTTGAGCATTTCAAGGGGAATAAGAACTCCTCCCAGCAAGAACCTTTTAGTGGATCTCAGTTCTCTCTACCAATAAAATGAGCCCAACTTGAATTAGGGATGTAAGGTTTCTTTCACACTGTTTGATTATTCCTTTTGGGACAAGATAATGAAGTCCGATAATAAACTGATTAGCAAGATATCCAAAAAATTACTAGAGTGGGCCACCGGAATAGAACAAATAAAGGAGTGCATTACCAAGTGGGCTTCTAATGTAGAATTTTCTAAAGTTAGAAAAATGCGAAAACATTTGGAACCAAAAGATCAAATATACATACGCCTAAGAATTACAGGAAAATTGGATTAAAATTATATATAGGTGGTATTTAACTCCACACAAAATCTCAAAATGTTACAAAAATGCTTCAGATAAATGTTGGAAATGTGGGCAACAAACTGGGACCTTTTTCCACGTCTGGTGGACCTGTCCAGAAACAAAAAAGTTCTGGACAGGGATCCACGCCAAAATACAAAAAAATATTAAGAATAAAGATAGTAAAGGAAACTGAATTCTACTAGGCATGTTGGATTTGGCGGGAGAGAGCCAAAAAGAAATTTTAATCAATTATTTAATTATTGCAGCGAGAACTGTATTTGCCAAAAATTGGAGACAAAGGGAGATTCCTAAAAAAGAGGACTGGTTGAGGAAAGTTTTGGAGGTAATGAACATGGACAAGTTTACTTACTTGGTCACTCCCAACCAAGGAGTTTTAAAAAAAACTAAACAAACTGGGACATGGTTAAAAACTACCTTAAACAATTAAAGATAGACTTAATATAATGACCAAACAAACTCTCACAAGTAGACTAAAAATCACAGGGAAGCTTAGACTAACTGTGCATTCACTGACTATTACGATTCCACAACCACCGAAGATTAGATGGAAGTCAAACCACTTATTAAACCCTTTTTTATTGGTCTCTTTCTCAACTTTTCTTTTTCCAAACTTTTCTATCCAAAAATTGTTCTCACTCTTTCGATGTTCTATTATTTACTCACTTATGATATAATTCAATAAAAAAAACTAATTTAACTAAGGTGACTGTGGGACTCTGAGATTTTGTAGTTTTGTGAGTTATTTAGAATTCTCTGCTGAAGATTTCAAGGACCTCACCAGACTACAAATCACATGATTCCATGGGGTACAACCATGGTTACTATGATTGAATCAAACTGTTATAATTGCATAGCAGTTGGATAACGGACAGAATGACCTTCCAACACACTGCTATGTGACTAAAGGAAAATGTTTACTATGATTATGGATGATTTGTGACATAACCTTGACAAAGCTCTATCAAGCAAAACGGGCTGATAGGCCTACCAACTCTACTGTCCTGTTGGTTTGTTGTATTTTGGATGTCTCCACATCTGGGGCATGTACCGCTGCCTATTTTTGGTGTGCGTCCTTCAGTTCAGCCTGTTCAGGCACATATATATTGACATTGACTTTTCACAGCCTACTTAGGCACATTAATTTATTATTGACTGCCCTCCATTGTGTTTGTGAGGGGTTTTTTTTCACATTTGCGACCCCTTTCCGTGTGCGCCCTTGGCCACACATGGATTTACCCTTCACACCTCCCCCTGAGGCTTTGGTAGGGAGAATACGCCCCCACTTTGCCAGGACATCACTGTGGAGCTAGACTGGGATTACATTACCGTGTCTACACCCAGTGGGAAAATCCCCCTCCAGCTTACTCATAGGAGAGCGGCTCACTTCTGGGTTACACCCCCGCATCGCCGCCAAGTCTGAAGGATGCCTGACGTCACAAACTACATTGGCATTCCCACGTTCCAGCCAGACTGCACTCACAGGGAGGCTTTTTCTGTTCTGCCCAGTCATGGCACAGCCGGTTCATCGTGTGAAGCTTTTTCGCCCAGCATATTACAGAGGTCCCCCGCCTAGAATTGTCCAGGTAAGAATAAACACGCCCCCCACTTCTACGGGTGCCCAACGTGATGGGACTTTACAGTTCTCCAAGGACAGCTCCATTGATGGACTTGTGATTATATCTGCCGCTTATATCATATTATTTACATTTTTGATAGTGCATTTCATGGTTCTAAATACCTATTAGGGGTGGATATCTCCAGTCGCTATCTTTAGAAAACAGTTATTATTTTGTATTAAAATCAATTTAGATCCTAATTCGACCCATGGCCAGCAACCCAGAAGTGACATTTCTAAATCGAAACCAGGTCCGCCATTTCCGTAAAGGGCGCATTATGTCATTATAATGTTTGCCCTTTCTTACCTTTAACCTGCGTTGGTTCTCAGCTGCCAGGGGAGAGTGGAAGCGATGCCTCCCCTCCCCTCTGCCAGCTCAGAAACCAACGCGTGTTCCCTTTAACCCAGGTTGGTTTCTGAGCTGGCAGGGGTGAGGGGAGGCAATACCTCCCCTCCCCTCTGCCAGCTCAGAAACCAACGCGCGTTCCCTTTACCCCTTTACTGGAGCTCATTGCTGAGTAAACACACACAAGCCAGACATGTGTTCATTTTAGGCTTAACAACTAGTTATTGTGCCTTGCTAGTGAGGAATGAAAATATCAAATATATTTGATACATTCATTCTTCACGAGCAAGATGCAACAACTAGTTGTTAGTATCAATGAAGTCACATATGACATAGTGAGTTTCAAGCTGTGTTTCTTTCAATGTAACATATTTATTATTTATTTCAAACATTTATACCCTGTCCTTCTCTACCCCTGAGAGGGAGACTCAGGGCGGCTTACAATGGCAACAATTCAATGCGGCAACATATAAAACATTGTAATAAAACATTACACAATAAATAAAACATTAAATTAAAAAGCATTTAAAGCATCATTATTAACCGTATAGCCATATCTGAATTTGATCCAACGCTCAACAGCCCAATCCAGAGCCTGTCCAATCTAAATACATTGTAATTATTGTCAAACCTGCAGTCCAAACATACTCCATAATTGTCTGGGGTGGAAGGGGACAAGGGGGTAAGATGATTGGCAATGGCAGCTGCATGCTATTTTTTTCCTTGTCAGCCAATCAGAAGAAGAGCCAAGATGAAAGCCAATCAGACAGATTTCTACAAACATGGTCTCCTCCCCTCAGCATCTGTGTTTATTTGTGGTGATAGTAAGAGAGAAAGACGTGTGCTGCTCGTTCTGTGTGTTTGTTAAAATTTAAACTAATAGCTTTGTGATCATTCTAACCTTCATATCCAGTCTACAACCTTCCTTTGTTCAAATTATCCAGCCTCAAACTTATATTTTCCAAATTCCCATACTCTCTCCCCATACTTAAATTTTAGAAAAATCTTAAAACTCAGTGGATAGACTGTGTTCTGAGACTTTGCAAGCTTGCTGCCTTGCTCATGCTGTCTCGCTGAGCCACAATTTGAGAAGATACCTCTTATAGTTTAAAAAAAATATTTTTAATTGAAACAATGCTTTAAAGTCAGTAGATGAGCAGATATTTTCGAAACTTTGCAGGATTGATGCGCTGCATATTAGGCTTGTTTGATCCAAAAAAAGGTTCAAAACTTGTTTCGGATGTAGGGGGCGCTGGTGGTTCGGATCTAAAGTTTGAAACTTTTCAAAACTTCTGAGACTTCCAAATCCTTCATTAATGGTTTCAAAGTGCTATTTCCTGCTTCATTGGGTGGTCTTTACTTTGAAAGTAGTTGTTTTACTCCAGAAGGGGAGGGGAAGCAAAGGGAGGGAATTCATCCACTGGGTTTTAAACTGCTTCCCAGGCTCACAAAGGGGGACGGGAGGGAGGAATGTCATCCACTGGGTTTTAGTTTGCTTCCCAGGCTCATGAAGGGAGACAAGAGGGAGGAAAGCCATCCACTGGGTTTGAGCTGAGGCCAGGGACCAGAAGTGGGAAAACACGGAATCATTTCCAACTCACTCACTGCTTCGTAACAGAAATGGCAGAAAAAGCTTCAGAAGGGCAAAGTGACTTCCAGTTTCTTTAAAAACCTTGAAATTGCTTCAAAAAGCAAATCTTTCTGAATTTATTCCGAATTATGAAGATTCCGAACGAACCTAACCATGCCTACTGCTTATGTTGTATCATTGTGCAGACATTCAAGAGGATACCTCTTGCAGATTCCTTTTTTAAAATCTTGAAAATCAATGGATGACTGAAATGTTATGAAACTTGGCAGGCTCAAAGTCATAAATGTTGCCTACCAGTGTGCTAAATTTCATACTGATAGCCATACAAATGTCAGAGAAACAAGCCTCTAAATTTTCCTCTTTACCACTAATGGAACAAATCTTAATGGAACAATTAAGAAGCTTTAGAGATTTGGATTACAAAATAAAATGGGACCACTTCTGAATCTTAACAATGGACTCTAGGGTTTGTTTGATGAGAAGTGCTTTCTACTCAGAGTTAGTTAATTATACTGTATAATTACACCCAGACTCCATTCAAAGTACCTGGTTGAAGTGTTTTTCTTGTTTTGTAAGTGAAAAGGTTCTACTATATAGGTTCAACATAAAAGCCTGAGACTACTGCCTTTTAGACTGGCTAACGTTTTGCTCTCTCCAACAGCAGGAAAAACAGAACATACCAACCAGTTCAGAGCCAGCACTCCATGAATAAGGTTAACAAAGGGAAACTTCTGCAAAGAAACATGCTGCAAGTATTTCAACAAGTTTGTTTTAAGTCCTTTTTCAAGCCATAGGCCCAAGGTCTTCCTAACCAGAGGGCTCTTATTGCCCAGAATTAAAAAACAGTACGAAGCAATGCCATCTTTCCCCCCCTTAATAGATTTTCTACAGTAAGAAAAATATTTTTTAAAGAGAAATGTCTCATCTTGAACTCCCACATGCTTCCAAGAATTGGGCAATTTATGTGCCATGGCATTTTAGGCTCTGTTGTTTGGTGAGGACTTCAGAGCTACACTGGATGAGCTGTCTACTCTAAACACACAGAAAAACAAACAGGGTACTGTTCAAATGGCTGAGTCAATGAATAAAGTTACCAAAGCTGTTCTGAATGCGTGTATCAATGGATTTCATCACAAATCTATCCGGGTCATTGGTGCAGTTTCTACTCATGAGGAAGAGTAGTTAAATTTTTGCTGCCTATTATCCATATGATATGTATATATTTCCTCTAGTAGTATTTGCTGCTTCACTTAGACGTTATCCATATTATATGTATGTTTCATCTAGTCAGTCATTGATTTATATACCCATTGAATGCTGTGATTTTCCTTCACTGCACTTTGGAGACACACCCAGCACATGGACCCTACCTCAAGTTTTCGTTCTACCATTTTAGGTGGTTTGCCCTCCTTGGATTAGCCTCCAATTGAAATTCTCCACGGGAACTATTTGCCTGTAGACATTTGCAAGAATCATCAACTGTAACCGTGCCTTTATTTAAGGCAGATTATTCATCTTGGACATTGCCTTCAATTTGAACTCTCTACGGAAAGTAGTTACTTGCGGACACCTTTTAGATTGTCGATTGTAAGTAGATACATTTATGCAATCCTGCCAATGTAATAGATACAATTGTTTCGTTCTTGGCGTGTTATTGATGTATGGTGTTATATTAATATGTTTTATATATCTATAACATTCATGCATATAAGAACATAAGAACATAAGAAGAGCCATGCTGAATCGGGCCTCAGCCCATCTAGTCCAGCATTCTGTGTCACACAGTGGCCCACTAGTTGTACACAGGGATCTCTAGCAGAAAGGAGGGCAAAACCCTCACCTGCTCCCGACCCCCACAACCAGTACCCGGGAAAATCCTGCCTGCCTCCATCAACACAGAGGTGGCACTTGGATGTCCATTTCAGTAGCTACTGATTCCCTTGGTATCCATGAATCTGTCTAATCCTGCCTTGAAGCTGTCCAGGCTGACCGCTGTCACAACCTCCTCTGGAAGTGAGTTCCATAACCCAATGACCCTCTGGGTGAAGAAATATTTCCCTTTATTAGTCCTAACTTTCCTACCTTGGAGCTTTAGGGAGTGCCCCTAGTCCTAGTATTGTGTGACAGAGAAAATAATTTTTCTTTATTCACCTTTTCTATCCCATGCATGATTTTATACACTTCGATCAAGTCACCTCTTAAACGCCGTCTTTCAAGGCTGAAAAGACCAAGGCGTTGCAACCTGGTTTCATAAGGGAGCTGCTCCATCCCTTGGATCATATTTGTTGCCCTTCTTTGTACCTTTTCCAGTTCCGTTATATCCTTCTTGAGGTGCGGTGACCAGAATTGTACACAGTACTCCAGATGTGGCCTCACCATAGATTTGTAGAGAGGCAATACAACATTTGCCGACCTATTTTCGATTCCCTTCCTGATCATGCCAAGCATAGAATTTGCTTTTTTTCACTGCTGCAGCGCACTGGGTTGACACCTTCATTGAGCTGTCCACCAAAACCCCAAGATCCCTTTCCTGGTTTGTCTCAGAAAGCTTTGATCCCATCAGTTGATAAGTGTATTTGGGGTTCTTTTCCCCGATGTGCATGACTTTACACTTGTTTAGGTTAAAATGCATTTGCCACTTTGTTGCCCATTCACTCAATTTCGAGAGATCTTTCTGGAGCTCTTTACAGTCAGTTTCATTTTTAACTACCCTGAACAGTTTAGTGTCATCTGCAAACTTTGCTACCTCACAATTTACATCTACATCCAGATCGTTTATGAATAAATTAAAAAGTAACGGTCCTAAAACTGAACCTTGGGGTACGCCACTTCTCACCTCTTTCCACCCAGAGAAGTGTCCATTTATTACCACCCTTTGTTTCCTACAGTTTAGCCAGGTTCCAATCCAGGACAAGACCTGTCCCCTGATTCCATGGCTGAAGAGCTTATTTAGGAGCCTTTGGTGAGGGACTTTGTCAAAAGCCTTTTGAAAGTCAAGGTAAACAATATCGACTGGGTCCCCTTTATCTATGTGTTTATTTACACCCTCAAAGAATTCTATCAAGTTAGTAAGACATGATTTGCCTTTGCAGAAACCATGTTGATTTTCCTTCAGCAATGCCTGTTCTTCTATGTGCTTGGTAATTTTTTTCTTTAATAATGGTTTCCATCACTTTGCCTGGAACTGAGGTTAGACTAACTGGCCTATAATTTCCTGGATCACCCCTGGATCCTTTCTTGAAGATCGGAGTTACATTTGCCTCCTTCCAGTCCTCGGGTACAGTGCCTGATCTTAGAGAAAGGTTATATATTTTGGCTAGAATTTCAGCAATTTCACACTTGAGTTCCTTAAGAACTCTGGGGTGGATGCCATCTGGCCCTGGTGATTTGTTGACATTTAGTTTAGTAAGGCATGTGAGAACATCTTCCTTGTTTATCTCTATCTGGTTTAATTCATTTAATTCCCTCCCTGAAAAAACTGACTCAGCTGCAGGCATATGTTGTCTGTCCTCCTGTGTGAAAACGGAGGCAAAGAAGTCGTTTAGCCGCTCAGCAATCTCCTTGTCTTCACTTATCGTCCCTTTCTTACCATTTTCGTCAAGTGGCCCAACTGCTTTTCTAGTTGGGTTCCTGCTTCTGATGTACTTAAAGAAGTTTTTGCTATTTTTTTTAATGTTCTTAGCTATATGTGCCTCAAAATCTCTCTTGGCTTTCCTGACGGTTGCTTTGCATTTAGTTTGCCAGAGCTTGTGTTCCTTTCTGTTCTCCTCAGTTCTCCTCTCCTCAGTATTCTACCCACTACTAATAATATTATATATAGCAATATCCTTTCACCGCCATGACTATCTGTTATATTTAGAGGAAGAAAGTAGCAAACCATCTCTGAGTATTCCTTGCCTAAGAAACCCCTATGACATTCACAAGATCACAGGTTCTTATTGACTATTTACTCTGTATAGCAAGTGCCTGCTAAGAATGTGAGAGCCAAGTTCTCCTATGAAGCCTCTGCTTCCCAGACTGCACTGTCAAGTTTAGCATTTCAGAAAGGACACTGTGTCATTGGCTGCCATGCTAGCCTAATTAGGACAGATTTAAGGGGGTGAAACGGCAGGGGAAGGGTAAACTATTTCATTTGCAATTTGACTAATCTTCAGTTTGAAAATTACCCCAAAATTGGGCTGAAAATTTTTTAAATTTTTTTTTAGATTGAGATGTTTAAGGGACCACACTTTTGGGATCCCAAAGATAGCATATAATACATAAGCTGTACTTCTTTCCTTCCCCAAAAAATTCAGCATTAATTTTTCTTCACAAAATTATCAGCATGTTGTCTATATATTTGTACATCATTGGGTGTCAAACAAAAATGAGTTCTTTGGTCACTGATTCAATGGCTTGCAGAATTGTAATCCTGGGTGCAGCTTAGGATAAATGCAATGATAAAGAAACCTCTTTCTTTGGTACAAAGGTCTATGATTGTAGGTATGAGATTCTCTATATCTGAATTTGCTCCCTGCTGAGATCTGAGTATTTAACCAATGGACTCTGTATTGTACTTTGCAATTGTATGGGAACAGCAACAGAGCAAAAGAGAAGCAATGTTCAAAATGCATTTTGAAGGATCTCTTGTGTTCCTTTCAAAAGGTAGAGATGAAAGCACCTGACTCTGAACACATGCAAAAAGGAAAAAAATATTCCATGGTTAACTATTTCCAAGAGAAGCTGCTGCTGCCAGTTCTTGACTTGGAGGTTAGCCCTAAAGTAGGAAGTTACGGTGTGTTTTTAAAGATTTCTTTAGTGGCAAATGAGCAAAACCATGTCTTCCAAGAGAGGGAATGCAAAAAGCATTTCAGAGTGGCAGAGATGAGGAACTATTGCACTATTCTCCTCAAAATAGGGATTAAAAAGGCATTGTGTGGAAGTTTTTGATGATAGAAGTCTGAAGAAAAGTAGCATTTTCACAGACCTATTACAAGAAGAAACATCCTGACCTCTAGCATTTACACTTTCCTTAGTCTTACATTTCTGAGCAATAATGCAAGAACTGAAATTCCTCACATATTGTAAAATGAAATGAAAAATTATGCACAAACCTGGTTAAATTATTAAATTGAGGAAATTGCATAAATAAATGCACACACATCAGCGAAAGCTACTTTACACCAGAAATTACATTTTAACAACATACCAGGGTCATATCCCCATTATAGTTGCACCTTTGGAATTCTGCACAAGTGAATGAGTTTTCAAGGAGATGTTTAAGTGTATTCTACAGTGAATATTTACTGGGGATTGAGAATTGACCTTCTGAAAATGATGCGGAGTGGGAGGGAGGATTCATTCTACACCACATGTGTCAAACTTAAAGCCGGAGGGCCAAATATGGCCCACCATGTCACTTTGTGTGACCCTCCACATGCTGGACTACTACTCCTGAATTCCTCCTCATTAGACATCATGACTAGAGCTGATAGGAGTTGTGATACAGTACCATCTAAAAGGTTGCAGTTTGTTCTGTTTAGACAGGATAGTCGGGCTTGTGGATATGATGTCTGACTTTATAATTGTCACAGTGAAGATTAGTGTGTAGTCACAGAAGCTTTCCCCCTCCACCCAAGAATAAAACTCACACCTTTGTCATTGCAGCAGACTTTATACAAATAGATACAGATTCTATTTGCAGTAGCTGAAGACTGGAATGCTTCTCCAGCCTTCTTTTCCTGGTAATTCCAGTTAACTGGAGACTTCTTACTTACAGCAGGCAACCTCCTTGATACTCCAACCTTCAGTCTCCTCAGGACACAAGCATCTCAGAACTCCAACCATAGCAAACACCAATGCCTTCCAACACCTCAACTAGGAGTAGCTTTTTTTAGCTCCTTTATTATCCCAGCAGTTACTTCACCCTGGCTTTAATTACACAATGCTAGCCAGGTGGTTTGGTTCTTACTGCTTGCTGCCCTGATCCTTACACTACTTGTTACTTAAGAAATGATATGAACTCTAACAATAATGTCCTTTAACCTTTCCTCAACCTCAGAGCTACAAGGGCTGTTAGATTGCAATTCCCATTATCCCCAATCCTCAGAGTAGCTAATCAAAAGTGATGGGAAGTGTCATTCAATAACATCTAAAATGGATGGTGCTAATAATAATAATAATAATAATAATAATAATAATTCTTACCCATCTCCTCTCGTGGCTCAAGGTGGATTACAACATAACTAAAACACATATTCATAATAAACATTATATAACATACACATATTACAATGTATTTCTACAAATACAGGTAATAAATGCACAGAACAAAGATTAAAATATAGTGAACACAAAACACGAGTTTAAAATTAATTATTAAAAATCACTGGTAAGCCTGTCAGAAGAGCTAGTTATTCAGGTGTTTTAAATCCTGACAGCTCATTTATCTGTTGGATCTTTTCTGGCAGCTTGTTCCACAGTTTTGGGAAATCTAATGAAAAGGTCCTCTGGGTAACGGTCACCAGTCAGGTTCTGGTTGATTGGAGTAGACACTCCCCAGAGAACCTCAGTATTTAAGGTGGACTGTATGGGAAAAGGCTATCCTGTAGGTAACCTGGACCCAAACCATGTAGAGCTTTTAAAGATCAAATCCACCACTTTGTATATTTCGTACACGTGGAAGTCAGTGGAATAAATTTAGTATGAATGCACTATGTTCACTCCTGGATGTTCCTGTAACCAATCTGGCTGCTGTATTTTGAACAAACTGGAGTTTCTGAGCTTGCTACAAAGGAAGCCCAATGTAGAAGTCCAACCTTGAGGTTACCAACATATACACCACTATGTTTAGATCCTCCAAATCTAGGAAGGGATACATCTGTCATATCAGCTGAAGTACTACGAGCACTTACTACCAGGAGTGCTGATAGGAAGCACTCCTGACCATCATGTCTACCTGGATTAACATTTGGAGAAATGGATCCAAGCTGCGAACACAGACTCTTTTGGGGGGGGGGAGCCCTGTCCAGAACTGGTTGACACACCTCTATCCCCAGATTAGTACCTTTGAAGGCAAGCACCTCTGTTTTGTCTGGATTTGGTAAAATTTTGTTTTTCCTCATCCAGCCCATTACCTCCCCCAGGAATTTATTCAGAAGATACATGCTATCCTTAGCTGAGGCTATTTTTTAAAAAATTAAAGAGCACTGGCCACAAAGTTTAAAAAGTTGTCTCTTTGTATCCACAGATTCTCTGTCCATGGGTTCAGTGGCCCTGTGAAGGAAACTATAAAGCTGATATGGCTCTTGATGAAAATGAATTTGACAGCCTTGCTCTACACGATTTTGCCAATTGTACAATCCAATATGGTGGTGATGTAGCATATACATATTATCTACACTGGCCTTTATAAATGTCTGCATTGTCTTCTGATTTTATGCAATAGACATTTGTTTCTTGGTGCAGGACAATTCCTCAGGATTAATTACCTGCTGGGCTTAATGGGCTGAGGTGCAACCTAGCTTCTTCCAGCCAGTCATTAATCTTAAAGGCATATCCACTGCACCAACAGTAATTGCTTTAGTTAGGGTTTCCCCCCTAATTTTAGCATAGTTTTAACAGCACTGCTGCATCAATTGAATAGCACAGACAGAGTTTTATTAGCTTGCAAAGTTTCTACTGCCAAAAAAGGCACACTGGTTTCCATCTACTGATCAACTCTACATACTGAATATGTTTTATTAGGAGTGGGTTATCGAGCCACTGAGTATCTCTAAACATTTAAATATTTTATATGAGTTTGCTTTGAGCAGCCCCCACCAATTACTACATTGTTTCATTAGGAGAGTTTTTACTAGCCACCAAATGGCTCTAAATAGCTTGTATCTTTCACAAGAACTTTTCTTTTCCAGCTTTTAAGCATCTTTAAACACAAGCTTGGTACTGTGTTTTTTCCCTTCCCAAAGAGCTCTAATGCACTCCCTTTTCACAAGTAATTTCCTGCCCCTTTTCCTCTCAGTATAATTCATTTATTCATTCAATCATCTATCTGCTAAACTCCCAGATGATTTTTCTATTTCTAGAACTCACACTTCTTGTAGTGCAAAATGGCATTAATACAGGTACAGTCGCAGAGGAATAATATAAATCGGGGCTTTTCCATCACTTAAAACACTCAGGCTGTTTTGAACAGAAGTATGTTCCAGTGAGTTTAATGGTGCTTAGTCTCAGTAAGTGTGTATAGACTTGCAGAATATAGATGTATATGTTCTGCCTTTCAAACAAGCCAGGAAGATGAATTACAGCATATAAATGATTCCTCACCTATAACAGGGGTAGGAAAAATGCAACCTATAGGCTGTCTGTTTAGAGACCTTATTGTAGTCTCCAGAATTGTTTTTAAAAGTTGACAACTGTTCATAATTGGTAATCAAGTAAATTATAATCTGCTCCATGGCGGTCAGAGAGCAATAGACTATGCCACGACTATCAGAGAGCAATAGGCTGCTATTACAACATCAGACCCTTACCATCCCACAGCATTTTCCATCTGCCCCCAGCTTCATCCCACACTGTGTCACGATCACGGACTTAGCGGGCCCCTTAATCACACACACAGAGACGTACTGAAGGCTAACTACTTTATTGAGTATAAAAACAGTTCCAAAGAAGATATAGTCCAATAATAAGCAATAGTTCAAAAGGTAGTAAGCAAGATTGTCCAACGGAACGTAGCAAATAGGCTTGAAGCTTGGCAAGGCTCCACCAAGCTGTGGATCAGGAACACGAGGATCTCAGGACCCTCCTGGCGCCGCCGATCAGCCATCCGCTTGTAGTCAGCTTTCGCCTGGTCCAATTGGGTGCGTAGCAAGTCTTGGAGTGCAGTGAGCTCTCGGAGCCAATCCTTAGCCTCCGAAACGTCCCCAGACGGGTCCATCGGCGGGTAGAACCGAGGGTGGTGTCCATAGTTAGCAAAGAAAGGAGTCTCTTTGATGGATTCCTGCGTCGCGTTGTTGTAAGCAAACTCTGCCAAAGACAACAAGGACGCCCAGTTGTTTTGCTGATAGTTGACATAGCAGCGCAAGTACTGCTCCAAGGTGGCATTAACCCTTTCGGTTTGCCCATCGGTCTGCGGGTGATGAGCCGTGGACATCCGCACATCAATCCCCAGCAACTTCTGGACAGCCTTCCAGAACTGGGAAGTGAATTGGGTGCCCCGGTCCGTCACCAAACTCTGTGGAAGTCCATGCAGCCGAAACACATGTTGCACAAACATATCAGCAGTCTCCTTGGCAGTAGGCACCCCCACACAGGGGATGAAGTGTCCCATCTTGGTGAAACAGTCCACCACGACCAGTATCGTGGTGAAACCCTTGACTTGGGGAGGTCGGTGATGAAATCGGCCGAAATCATCTTCCAGGGAGCAGAGGGGGTCGGGAGCGGCTGGAGCAAACCGGCCGGCTTGCCCCCCTGGTTCTTAGCCCGCTGGCACACAGGGCAGGATCCCACATAGTCCTCCACATCCCTCCGCACTTTAAGCCACCAGAAGTCCCGTAGGACCAGTTGCAGAGTCTTGAAAAGCCCAAAATGGCCTGCGGCCCGGCTATCGTGGCAAAGCTTGAGAATGTCCTCCCGCTCGGGCCCAGGGGAAACATAGACCGAGTCCCGGTGGTAGAGCACCCCGTTCTTTACCTGGAAAGGGGCTTGGGGCCCCTTGGTCAGCTGCTCTTGCACCCACGGGTCGGTCTGCTGGCGAGCGTGGACACGAACACTCAAAGGTCTCTTGTCTCCAGGGGCCGGCGGGGCCGCTGGAGGATGGACAGGAGCGCCCGACCAGCCGCAAAGTTCTCCGCTTTGAGCAACCTGGCCTCCGACGGCCCGGCCCCATCGCGAAGGTACTCCGGCTTTCGGGACAACGCATCAGCTTGCTTGGTCTGCTTGGGGGTCACATAGTGAATGCGAAAATTGAATCGCTCAAAGAACAGGGACCATCTCTGTTGCCTCTGGTTCAATTTGCGCTGGGTCTTCAAGTGCTCCAAATTCCGGTGGTCGGTGTGAACCTCCACCGGGAACTTGGCCCCTTCAAGCAGGTGTCTCCAGACTTCAAACGCCACCTTGATGGCCAAAAGTTCCTTCTCCCAAATGGTATAGTTCTTTTCCGGAGCCGTCAGCTGCCGGGAATAGTAGGCACAGGGCAACAAGTCGTCCCCTGAGGCTGTAGCAGGATCGCTCCCACCGCCACATCCGACGCATCGGCCTGGACGATGAAAGGGGTGCGGGGTGGGGTGCTGCAGAAGCGGCTGAGTGGTGAACAGCTGCTTTAACTTGCGGAACCCCACATCTGCCTCCGGAGTCCACCGGAAAGGCACCTTTCCCCGCAAACACTGGGTGATAGGATCAGCCCACTTGGCAAAGTCAGGAATGAACTTTCTGTAGTAGTTGGCAAAGCCCAGGAATCGTTGAATGTCTTTTTTGCTGGCTGGGGCCGCCCAGTCAACCACGGCTTGGACCTTGGTGTCATCCATGGCGATGCCCGTAGGAGAGATACGGTAGCCCAGAAAGTCCACCTCCCGCAGATCAAAAGCACATTTCTCCAGCTTAGCATAGAGCCCGTGAGCTCTGAGTCTCTGGAGCACCTCCTTGACATGGCGGTCATGGGTCGCCTGATCTGGAGAAAAAATCAGCAGGTCGTCTAGGTAGACCGCCAAATAGCGGTCCAGCAGGTCTCGGAAAATGTCATTCATGAAATGTTGGAAACAGGCTGGGGCGTTGCACAAACCGAATCCCATCACCAGGTATTCGAAACTTCCCCACTTGGTCTGGAAGGCCGTCTTCCATTCATCACCCTGGCGAATCCGGACAAGGTTGTAAGCCCCCCCTCAGGTCCAGTTTAGTGAACACCTTGGCTCCCCGCATCCGCTCCAAGAGCTCGGGGATCAAGGGCAGGGGGTAGCGGTTCCGGATTGTGATCTTGTTGAGTTCCCTATAGTCATTGCAAAGCCGCAACTCCCCCGATTTCTTCTTGACGAACAGAATCGGTGCCCGGCGGGGATTGGGAGGGCCGAATGAACCCCTTCCGCAGATTCTCATCCAGGAAATCTCGGAGAGCCTGTTGCTCTGGTTCCGAGAGAGGGTAGAGTCTCCCCCGCGGGATTGGGGCTCCCGGCTGCAGTTCAATGGCACAGTCATAGGGCCGGTGCGGAGGCAAGCGTTCCGCCTCCTTCTCACTGAAGACATCCCAAAATCCGGCATACTTCTTGGGCAGGGTGGCCACATTCTCCACTTCTTGAGCCTGGCACGCCCGGGCCATCATGCAGTGGCCCTGGCAATGTTCAGAAGAAAAAAATTAGCTGTCTCTTGGCCCAGGAAATCTGGGGGTCGTGGAGCGCGAGCCACACAATGCCCAGGACAATGGGGAAATCTGGGAGCTTGGTCACAAGAAAAGAAATGTCCTCTTTATGGGAGCTGGTCCACATCCTGGTAGGGGCTGTATATTGTGTCACAGCCCGGTTTTCAAAACTCTCCCATCGATAGTCTGGACACCCTTGGGCTCTTGGAGATCAAGAAATTTTAATCCAGCAGACTTGGCATAGTCTGCATCGATGAAGTTGTTGGTGGCCCCCGAGTCTATCATGGCATGGACCATCATCGGCCCCTTTTCGGGTGACCACAGGCTGACCATTACAAGGAACAATTGTCCAGTCTTGGGTTCAGGGGGGAGGTTAGCGACGTCGGCCGAGTGAGCGAACCCTCTTACACCCGGCCGGCCCCTTCCCCCGTCGCCTGGATGGCTTCTTCGGCCTCGGGGGCCCCTCCGAGGGCGGCAGAGGCCCGAGGAGTCTTTCCACGCGGTTTCTGGGGGCACTCCTTTGAAAAATGTCCAGCCCCCCGCAGTACCAGCATAAGTTGAGACGCTGACGCCGAGCCTTCTCCGCCTGGTCCACTTTGGGCCGTACTGTCCCCAACTGCATGGGCTCCGGATCGTCAGGGCCAGGGGGGATCGGCAATTGCCGGGGTTGGAACTGCCCGGCCCCCCCCTTCCCTCCTGGCCACTGGTTTCTCCATCGGGGCTTTGTCCCACCGCCTCCTGGTCTGCAGTCCAGCTTCCACACGAAGGCTCAGGGCAATGGCGGCCTCAAGATCATCAGGCCGAGGATGTTTCAACATCTCCTGCTGCATTTCCGAAGTCAGCCCTGCAGTATAGTGGTAACGCAACGCCGATACGTTCCACTGCACCTGGGCAGCCAGGACTCGAAAACGGGAAATATACTGGGACAGGGTTAGATCCTTGAGTTTGCACTTGTGCATCCGTCAAGTTAGCCATGGCGACCACTGGCGTGGAACGCTTCTTGCGGCGTCCCGAGCGGCGTCCCGTGGTGTGATAAGGGGTTCTTGGAGTTCTCCGGCCAGCTGTCACGATCACGGACTTAGCGGGCCCCTTAATCACACACACAGAGACGTACTGAAGGCTAACTACTTTATTGAGTATAAAAACAGTTCCAAAGAAGATATAGTCCAATAATAAGCAATTGTTCAAAAGGTAGTAAGCAAGATTGTCCAAAGTAACGTAGCAAATAGGCTTGAAGCTTGGCAAGGCTCCGCAATCCAATGCGGTTCAGGAAACAAGGCAAGGCTCCGCAATCCATGTGGATCAGGAACAAAGGCAAGGCTCCACAAGGCTATGTGGATCAGGGACAAAGGCAAATGCAAGGCAAGGCTTGATGACCACGGCTTAGCTTGTGGTCCCACTCCGCTTCACGCCTATCCAGGAAAGACGTGGCCGGAGAACTGAGGATGCGTTCCCACGGACCCTATACTTAATCCGGCCGAGGTCCGACGCTCTAGGCTTCTCCGTCTCCAATCTCTGCTCACGGACCTCGGTCGGTCTAGGACCCTAGACCAAGCCCTCCTGGTAGACTCAATGTCCCGTCTCCTATCGAAGGAGCGACCTTGCCTCTCAGCAGCTGTGTCGCTATCTTCCTGAGAACTTTCCTCCCTAGCACTTTCCCATTCGGCTTCGTCCATGTTTACACTTTCAAACTCTTGGGAATTCCTCCCCGGGTGTTCATAACTCCCTTCGCTGCTTCCCATCTCCACCTGGTGATCGGAATCTATGCTGGGCCCAAACATCATCTCATCCCATGCCAAGCTCTCTGCAGGCGAACGAGGCCCATCCGAAGGGCCCTGTGCTTCACCCCAATCATCTAGCTCATCCTCTGAATCCACCTCTGCTGCTGCAGGCCCTAAAGCTAATGGAACCCCAGGACCTATTCCCTGCCCTCCAGGCACGAACGAGAACTGCTGTGCTACAACTGGCAATAAATCACTGCCGACTGCAAGGTGGCAAGTTCAAAGCCCGAGTCGGGGTTGAGCGCCCAACTGTCAATAGCTGTTTAAAAAATAGCTGTTAAAAAAATGCCCATCTCACTGTCCACCTAAGCAGTTCGAAAACAGCTGTGAGTAGAGAAATTAGGGACCACTTAAAATGAGGAGGTTAATTTATGGCAACATAAAAATGCTGGAGAGCAAGGAGGAAATACTACGATCAAAAAGGCTTTACGTCATAGAGGATGAAGCAATAGTTCCCCCTGTGGCTGAATTGAGCAACCTCCAGAATCCAAAGGGGAAGAACTGCTGAATGACCTCTGTCTGTATGTCTTGTCAAAAATGGCATTGAATGTTTGCCGTGTATGTGTGCATTGTGATCCGCCCTGAGTCCCCTTTGGGGTAAGAAAGGCGGAATATAAATACTGTCAATAAATGAATAAATAAATTTATCAGAAGAAAAAGCTACCCTGCGATCTCATTAAATGTTTGAAAGCCAACAGATTTCGGAAGTGACTGATCGAATTGTGTATGCCATCAGTCAACACTGCTTTCAGTAAGCACAGGCCATCACACTAGCATAAGCCACTAACAGGATTGCATCTTTTGGTCTCCCTTTCCATCTAAGGGGTTTTGAACAAGACTTATAGAAAAGCTGGATTTTGCAATATCACATTCTTTCTGCGCTTAGCTTGTCTTTACTCCTTCTTCTCCACCTTCCCAGCTTCTACTACTCTCTCCCCTCTTTTAATGCCCCAAAGCATGACCAAGCAGCAATTATTGGGTGCCATCTGAGTTCTTGTTTGTGTTAGGAACATGTGTAAAACATGTAATTATTTCAGTAATCTGTCTCATTGACTCTTCTTAGCAGCTTACATGGTTCAGATTCCATAAGCACTCCCTATGGTAGATCCCCATTTTTCCCTGCTGCACTAAACTGGACCCAGTATGAACTATTTAAAATGTTCCACTCCAGTTAATGATTGTCTCAGTGCGCTGGGGGACCTCAGGCAAAAAACCTCCCCAACACAACATTTTTTATTCAATATGCTCATTAGAGGCCTTTCACATTTTGTAATTATAGCACTATTATTCTTTTGGAACTGCTATGGCTTCATCCTACAAAATCCTAGGATTTAAAGTTTAGCAGATAGTATTTAGTATTCACTGCAAGTGAGCACTAGTGCCCCAGAAAATTACGAAGCCCAGGATTACATAGATGCAGCCACTGCAGTTGAAACAGAATCATTGTACCATAATTGTATAGTGTAAAAGGCTTCAGGTGAACTGTAAAGAACAATCCCTACTTAGGCACAGAGCAATCAAATATTGCACTGAAGTCTGCAGAGCTGAAAGGGTGGCAGATTCAGGGGAGAAATCAGCAATACTGGAAATTATGTTAGGCCTAATAAAACTCAGTATTAGATCATAGCACTTTCTATGCTATGACACTGTCATGATGTGCTGTAGCCCCCGCACTGTTAGAAGGACCCATTGACCCATCTCCATAGTTCAGCAATGGGAAATGGAGTTGAAATGTATTTGTATTTGTATTACAGTCCAACTTGTATTACAGTCTGGAGATAATAGTGGATGCAATAGTGATGGTAGCGCATAAAAAAGAAGATGCAAAGATATCAATTCCCACCTTTCCAGTGTCAGCAAAAGATCTGGGCAATCAGAAGAAATTCCAAGACAGGTCTATAAATGTGGGTGTGGTTGTTTCCTTCAAATAGTTAATAAAACACTTTGATATACTGAATTTGTTAAGATTTTTGGCCTCATAAGGCATATAGTTAAGAAGGCTCCTGTGTTTGAAGGGAAGCAACCAAGGATGCTTCCACCCCTCTGCTAGAAGTCACAGGATGTTGTGTGAGGGCAGGCATAGGGCTCCATCTCTGAAGCAGGCTGGAAGTATCCCAAAACACTTGATTTGTTCAATGTGATGAGGTTCTTAATCATTTTTAGTAAACACTGTTGGAACACAATAATTGACATCTTTTTATTAGGTGCATTTATGATTTGCCTTTTTTGTAATAGGATAATTTCCCTAGATACTAAAAATGTGAATACTTTACATCTTCAGGATCATTTCTCGCTAACATACTTAATTTATGTCCATACAGTTATATTTATATTTGATTCAGAATTAAATTTTGGATTAAATATCTCAGAACTCCACAGATAGCATGTACCAAGCTAGGAACGAGAGTTGTAGTCTGGAAAAGTAATATTTCAAATTCTAATTTAATTCTTCTTAATGATTGAAACATCAGAGTAAACATAAAATCCAAACAAAATCCAGAATAGAAGATCTCTAAAACAGGAGGCAATAACTCTATTACCGAACCACGTTTAGGGGGCCTTCCCTTAAGGGGAGAGAGCCCAGGCCACCCCTAAAAGCGAGGATCGAGGCCCAAAATCTGGATGATCTTCCCAGAACTATAAATCCCAAAGAAACCCAGATCAATGCTCACCCAGACGGAAGAACGCCATTACCGAGAGAAGAATCTAATTCAGCTGAATAGGATGCAATGCCACGCCAGGAGTCCAAAGGCAAAAAGCATAGTCTTTAATGGAGAAGCAGTCCAATATATAGAAAAGCAGTCAAAAGCAGTCATTTACATTTGAATCGGGCGCCTTCCCCTTCCATGTGTAGCTTCAGCTGATTGGCCTGGCTGTCAAAGTCAGCTGAGCCAGGAGGAGACCGGCGCGCTTTGGCCAATAAGAGAAACGCGCCAGAATTCAAACGAGCCTATCCTAGCTAGCTAACAAGGCGGGAAAAGACACAAAGGGAGAAACGGCTGGGTGGAGGAGGTAACTTATGGCTGAGATACCTTGCGGCTGGAGGGTCTTCGATGTGAAAGCCCACCTTCCTGTTTATTGTTTGTCCTGAGTGCCTTAATGGGAATCTTTTGTCCTGGCTGAAACTCCTTTGTGTTGAGAGTTTCAGTCTAGCGGGAAGCATGGTTTCTCAGTTAAAAATGGCCAAAGTGTAACTTATTGCAACCGGTAAGCGGGGGTCCGAGGCCCACTTTGATCCGGCTATGGTTGTGGCTACGTGACTTGGGGCTGCCAGAGCCCATGGTCCCTTGGGGGGCCAGCTCCGAGGCCAAGGGGGGACACGAGCAGGGGGATTCAGGCTCATAGTGGCGGAAATCTATGTTCCACAGAACACCTGACCTCCCCCCCATATTGGTGAAAAAGGCATCATATGGCCAGAAAACGTATTGTTTGTTTGCCAGGGGAACTCTCCGCAGGTAGAGTCCTGGTAGGGTTTGGAAGCATGGTTGCTTAGTTTAAAATAGTCCTGAGAGAGCTATAGGGGCTGGCTGCGAGGTTCCGAAGCTCGCATGAAGCAACCGTGTTTTGGGTCTGTTTACATGACCATTACATATTCCCTATTATTGGCCAAGCTCCGAGAATAATAGGGATATATGGGGAAGTCTTGGGCATAGAGGGTGATCCTCATCCCCTCGAAGAAACCCAAAGTCCCTCCCCAGATTATTATTTGTGCAAGGCAAAATGGATAGGAAAATGGGTTACTGTGTTCTGTTCATCCTTGGAACGCTCTGCTGAGGGCTTTTAGCTTAGAAGTTACATTGATACAAAAGGGGGACACATCAGGGGTACAGAGTACAAGACAATACAGGGATCCCCAGCAATCATCCCCAAATACATTCCCATGCAGCTGTTGCTCCCAGAGTAATGATCTTCAAAACAGGCACTTCCTGGGAGTTGTAGTCCTCCATGGTCCTTGAGAACTGTAGAGCCTTTGGGGCTGGGGTGCCAAGCAGAGGCAAAGTCATTTGAGGGTCCATGATGTGAAAGGGGAAAGCAGGAAATGTCCAAAGGAAGGAACGTCCTTGTGGAAAACTATAATTCTCCAAAGGGGCAGAATGACTTCTGGAGTGCAGTAGATTGGCAAAGAGTCACAAAGTCCATGTGGTCAGAAGGGAAAGGGCTGGGAATGTTCAACTGTGGAGTGTCCTTGGTGAACTGCTTCTCCCAGAGCCCAAAAGACCTGGGTTCCCTTTCAGTCCCCTTGCAATCTGGGCAAAACCCCTCCGGAAAACATCGGACACGGCTTACCCAGAAAGGGGGTCTCTGTGGGTTCATGATCTATGAGATGTAGCAAGGCTCTGGCTGGAATCAGCTGGGGAGAACAGTCCAGGAATAATCCGGGTTATGTAGCATGAAGAAAGGGCAAAATGGGCCAGTGTACTTGGGGAAACTATAAAGTCTGTGATCAGGGGAGAGAGAGAGTCTGAGGGTGGGGATCCTGGGTCAGCCCACATGGAGCTGAACTCAAAGCAGTGGGAAATGGCAGCAGGAAGAGTCCATGACCAGTGTCCTTGGGTGAACTTCAGATCCCAGCCTGCACAGACCCGGGTTATTGGTTCGAGGCCCCCCTATTTGCATGGATCCCTTCCCTTAACCCTTCTGAAGGCGATCCATCGAGGCAAAGGCATCTTTCCTTCCCCCATAGTCCATGGTTGTTCTCTTTGGTTCCCCCTGGCAGTTTCCAGCCAGGCAAAGGGACCTTCATTCGTTCAAGGAAGAAGTGGTCAAAAAGCAGAGAGAAAAGAGTTCTGGTACTTGGGCTCCGTGCCTCCCCGGTCGGCAAGAGGCTTGGGGTCCCATCCCCCCCTTCAGGATCCCAATAGTCCAAAACCGTTGACCCGCTGCCGGTTTTGGACTCGTTATTGCGGCTAGAGGCTATGGGACTCAATGCGAGAAAAAAAGGTGGGGGCCGATTTGTCCTCGGGTGAACTGAGCGCTCAGCTGAGAGCCAGGCCGCTGATTGCGAGCGGCCGCTTTCCGGGCTTCCTCAGGCCAGGGAGGGAAAAGGGGAGAAGAAAGAGGCAGAGACAAGATGGGGGAAGAGGCAGAGTGCTTTGGGGACAACAGCGGGCAAATCGGGGACACTTCCAAAGTGTGGATACTGAATCCACACTTCCTATGGCGATCGCACTTATCCGCGGATCGCCCCGCTCCTTGCCCCCACCTTCGGCAATGGCCCCCACTTTTCCAAGATGGCGTCTGGGGCGGGCGAGTCTGCAGAGGTGCGTCTCGCCCGCGCGGCCCCCCCTAGAGGCCAGAAAATGTCGGACCAGTCGGAGAAGGATGGAAGATAAGGTAGGGACAAAGGGGAAGGGTCTTGTTTATTGTTTTGTTTGTTTTTGAAGTGTTTGGGTTGTTTTGGGGTTTTTTTCTTATAGCGGTTGGTGCAGGGACGGGCGTTTCGGCCCTTGTGGTGGGTGGTGGTACTGCAGCGGCCTTGCACAGGCCTGGGTGGAGAGTAGCCAGTCTGTTGTGGCTTGGTGGCATGGAAGAGAGTTTGTGATTTTTGTGCAGGGGTTGGCTTATGGGATTGTGTGGCGTTATTGTGATGTATGGGATGGTGTGGGCACTGGGGGAAATGTTCTATTCTATTGTTTATGCAATGTTAGATGAAGTATTTCTGATGTATGCATTGGTGCTCTGGGAACTGAATGGGAGGAAAATGTATTTTGGCTTAGGTCTTGCTGTGGTCTGTTTTATGGGGTTTAATGTGAGGTTGCCATGTGTGGGTTTTGGTGGTGCTGGGGGGGATGTCCTGGTTTTATTGCTATGCTGTGGGACTTGCTAAAATGTTCTTCAGGTGCTATTGGCTGTGCAAATGTTGTGTAGTTGGGGTGAGGGGAAGCAATGGTGGCTGGGTATACTGGGAGGGACGAAGTTGGTGTGGTGAACTTTGGAACTGGGTGGGGCAGAAGGAAAAAAAGGGTCTGGTACTGGTGCAACTTAGGCCATGGGCCAAAAGGAATACTGGGGACTCTCTGCGGTTGGATCTCCTGGATTTGGGCTTCCTGGTTCGGCCATAACTCTTGACCCTTCCCTCCGTAAACAGAGAAATATAATTATGTTGGCATTGGATTCAATTTGGCCCACAGAGATTGCACACAATGCTTGTTGTAGCTTGGCATACAGAAATCTCTAGCATTGTATGGCAAGAAAAGTGGTGTTCCATTATCAAACTGATAACAGAAATAAGAGATTGGCATAAAAGCAACACAACAATGCATTGCCAAAAAGGAAATGCTTTTTAGTTTTCATATAATTTATTTTCTCTTACTGGGACATGTGCTTAGAGACTAGAATTGCAATATATTCAGTAGTGTGTCTGTATGTGTATACCTGTACACAGCCACTGCTTGTGGAGTTTGCCTACAAACTTGGCTGTACCATTTTCTTACTCCTACTCCTCTCCACTCCTCTCCCTTGAGGTGGGAGAGCCCAAAAATGATTATTTGATTGTCAGGATTTGTCTTCCAACTCCTCGAAATAACGAGACAGACACAAATATATATGGTTTCAAATTTGGGCAACTTTTATTGAATAGTTACCTATTTAACTTGTAACTCAACTAGCTTTTGGTGTCAGTTCAACTTGGTGTGCGTAAGCTGAGGTAGCGTCTCTTAATGTCTACCCCTCAGCTTCTTCAGGCGTACTGCCTGGGTCCCCTGTAGATTTCAACCCGGGCAACCCGGAAGGGAAACATCAGGAGAAATCTCTCTCAACTTTTGAGACTAGACTCTCCCCGTTCCTGGGACATTTCTCATCACCTCACCCCTAAAATTAACAGTCTAGGTGAGTGTTTGCATAATGCCCCACACCCCTTAAGGGGTGCCTTAAGTGTCTACAACCTTTGAATAACTCAACTATTTACGCTTAGCTAGATTACTAGCCGACCATTCCATCTAAGCCCCTAATAGACAGTATAGGATAGGCAAAACCCAGTGGGCGAATTCCTATCCGACCCCCAAATGTTAAACCATTTGAGCGATCATTATTATACTATCCATGGGCGGGAGTGGTGGGCGATGTCTTGATGCAGACTGAGGGAAAAAGGAGGCTGGCACCACCATGCCAGCCCCTCCTCCTTCCAGCAGATTCTGCAAAATTAACCAATCTCTTCTCCGAGGGAGGAGACAAAATGCTCCACCAGCCAACAAGTTGGATGGTGAAGTGTATTGTCTTCCAACCCTCGAAATAACGAGACAGACACAAATATATATGGTTTCAAATTTGGGCAACTTTTATTGAATAGTTACCTATTTAACTTGTAACTCAACTAGCTTTTTGGTGTCAGTTCAACTTGGTGTGCGTAAGCTGAGGTAGCGTCTCTTAATGTCTACCCCTCAGCTTCTTCAGGCGTACTGCCTGGGTCCCCTGTAGATTTCAACCCGGGCAACCCGGAAGGGAAACATCAGGAGAAATCTCTCTCAACTTTTGAGACTAGACTCTCCCGTTCCTGGGACATTTCTCATCACCTCACCCTAAAATTAACAGTCTAGGTGAGTGTTTGCATAATGCCCCACACCCCTTAAGGGGTGCCTTAAGTGTCTACAACCTTTGAATAACTCAACTATTTACGCCACGGATTGGGAGCAAATGTCCTATTTAGCTCCCATCCCCCCACCAAGCCATCCACTATAACCGAACACCTATCATTCATTATGTCGAAACACTAAATTGCCCATAGCAAACCGATGGAGTCCATCTGATCTGTAAAGGTGAGGGCTGTCAAGCAAGATCTGCCCCTGGGACATGTGGTGTCTCTCACTTCAGTCTACATCCAGTCTACATTCTCAGCCTACACAAACTGAAACTCATCCATTAATCTGAGACAAGCATGATGTGAGGTTGCTCCCACTAGGCCTGCATGAATTAGAGCATCCAAGTTGGAGTGGATCTGAAATATTACAACCACAAAGTGTCATGTAAATTGTTCACAGTGAACTGCTGAGTAGTCTATCTGTAGTTCCTGTGGGGAAGAGTGTAAAAGGCTCCTGATCACTTGAGACACCTCTGCTAGACAACACTGAGCAGATCCAATAGTGATAAATAATTATTGTTTTTCACGGCCACCATCTTCCATGGAGTAAAGTTTCCGATGATCTCTAACCTGCTTTCAATAGGATTGGCTTTGAGTTTTCTGCTCTCCTCTCAGAGCCCATCAGTAATGATGATGATGGTAATAATAATAATGATACATGATTGGAAAAAGTGATCTCCCTCCTTTCTCCAAGTGGTGCATGCACCTTTGCTGCCATTGGTAAGTGACATCCGCTTTCCCCTATTCCAAGGAGTGCAAGAAAAACAGAATGGCAGCACTCGCCCGTGTGACCAGCATGGCTGGTTCAAAATTAGAAGTGGCCCAGCTGTACATAAGAACATAAGAAGAGCCATGCTGAATCGGGCCTCAGCCCATCTAGTCCAGCATTCTGTGTCACACAGTGGCCCACCAGTTGTACACAGGGATCTCTAGCAGAAAGGAGGGCAAAACCCTCACCTGCTCCCGACCCCCACAACCAGTACCCGGGAAAATCCTGCCTGCCTCCATCAACACAGAGGTGGCACTTGGATGTCCATTTCAGTAACTACTGATTCCCTTGGTATCCATGAATCTGTCTAATCCTGCCTTGAAGCTGTCCAGGCTGACAGCTGTCACAACCTCCTCTGGAAGTGAGTTCCATAACCCAATGACCCTTTGGGTGAAGAAATATTTCCCTTTATTAGTCCTAATTTTCCTACCTTGGAGCTTTAGGGAGTGCCCCCTAGTCCTAGTGTTGTGTGACAGAGAAAATATTTTTCTTTATTCACCTTTTCTATCCCATGCATGATTTTATACACTTCGATCAAGTCACCTCTTAAACGCCGTCTTTCAAGGCTGAAAAGACCAAGGCGTTGCAACCTGATTTCATAAGGGAGCTGCTCCATCCCTTGGATCATTTTTGTTGCCCTTCTTTGTACCTTTTCCAGTTCCATTATATCCTTCTTGAAGTGCGGTGACCAGAATTGTACACAGTACTCCAGATGTGGCCTCACCATAGATTTGTAGAGAGGCAATACAACATTTGCCGACCTATTTTCGATTCCGATTCCCTGTACATGCCAACCTCTAAGTATAGGGCTCCTCTGTAGTTTTAGGGAAGATCCAGAGTATCCCCCCAATTTCTGCTAAAATGGGGTAAACTTGGGTTAACTGGTTTTACCTTGTGTTAGGGGGCAGATGACAGCAGCAGCTTCTGGTCTGATTCAGGGTTTGTGTCATGTGCAGATGGGATCAAGGCTGAAACATATGAAGACTAAGGACCAGTGAATTCAATGAAGTAAAATATTTATTGTGGAGTTTTGCCCACAGAGTGGTCTTTCTCTTTGCATAATCCCAATACACCCAATGTATATCTTTCTCAATAATCCCAGTGTAATATCAGTAATGTTATAATGTGGTTCTGACATTTTCTGCTTTCTCTTCATCCTCCACAGGGTAGTTAAGAATGAAAAAGAAAAAAGTTAAGTGTTCAGAAGGAAAGTTGACTAAAAGGTCTTTTTCTGAAGAACAAATACTACTTTTTTCTTTTTCTTTAATTTGTTTTTTTTAATAAAGAACTCAATATAATGGAAAAGGCTGCTACATTCTTAATAGTACTAGGCAATGCATGTGTCCAGTTTTAGAAGGCAAATATAAAAGACTGTGCTAAAGAAATCTGACTTAATAATTTTTATTTTATCTCCATATATTTTATCTCCATATATTTTATCTTTGGTTTGGTTAATGGCCACTTATTAAAAATGAAACTGGAAACTGGTATCACCTAATTTTATTTGTATGTTGGTCTAGAAGTCATTGACTTATTAATCAGTTTTACTGATTTAAGTTGAATTGTGTGTTTTACTTGTATTGTATTATACCTTTTCCCTTTTCCACATTGAGATGACCTAGAGTTATTTAAAAAAACTAAAGTTAACTGAATTAACCACAACGTATCATTTATTGTCACTAAAAGATGACAATGGGACTAATAACACAATAAAGTTAAGCAACATAATTAATATCACATGATATCATAAGGATGTATCCTTAGAAAAAGTTGCACCAGTTTGCTTGTATATGAAAAGTTATACAAATTTGTGCAGGGATGCAACACAAATTATACAAAATATGTGTAATTAAGACAAGAACCAGCATCATAACAGAAAACAACAACTTTCTCAAATACCAGATTTCACTATCAGTCACAAGAAAATGGAGTGAATGAGAGAAAACCCACCCCACAAATAAGATGCAACAATTAGTTTGAATTGAGAGTTTCTTGGAAATTTGTAGTTTGGTGAGGTCCTTGGAATTTGTTGCTAGACACATCAGTGTACTTGCCAAAGCTGGAGAGCTAAAGATTTTTAGTAAATAATTTCAAGTACAAATTTCAGAACAAATTAACATAATCACCATCATTATTTCTATCCCACCTTTTTCCCCATGAGGACTCAAGGCAGTTTACAATAACATGACTCAATCCAATGAAATTTTAAAATAGCCAATACAAAAAATAAAATAAAATAAATATTTGTGTCTTGAATACAAGTTAAATATGGTTAAAATACAATAAAATATAATTAAAATTATATATAAAAGCTCAACATTCTCTCCCCCAAAACAAAAACCTCACCTGCAAATTCCCCAGCAGCCTGCCCCTGATTATCCCCCAAATACCTGATGGCAAAGAAGGCCAGCAGGGATGGCACCATCCTGGTCTCTTTTGGGAGGGAGTCCCACAGCCCGGGAATCATCACCAAAAAGGCTCTCTCTTGTTTCCACCAAATGAGCTTGAGTGGGTGGTGATACAAAGATAAAGTCTCACCAGATGATTGCAGATTTCTAACAGTTTCAAAAGTAAAGGCACGGTCCTTCTAATAACATGAACCTAAAGGCTAGTTTTATCTATGGGGATTTATAGGTTAAAACTAGCATTTTGAATTGTTCCCATAAACAGGTTGGCAACCAGTGGAACTGTTGAAACAGAGGAGTTGTATACTTCCTGTAGCCAGCCCCAGTTAATAATCTAGCTCTAGGATATTATTATTATTGTCATAAGCAAATTGAGAGTATACTGCAAGTCGCTTCTGATGTGAGAGAACTGACCATCTGCAAGAACGTTGCCCAGGGGATGCCCAAATGTGTTACCATCCTGTGAGAGGCTTCTCTCATGTCCCTGCAGGTCTTCAGGTCAGCAGTTTAGCCAGCATGAGGGTTTAACCCATTGTGCCACCGCGACAGCCATCACAAAATGGGATACAAATGGCTATAACTGTTTAATAAAGATGTGCACTGAATATCAAGCCTCACCATGAAAACCACAATAGCAGTCATGGAAATGGTATTTTAAAAATGCTAGTAGTGAGTTAGCAGCATTATTGTCAGGGCAACTAGTCACCCTGTACCTGTAATGGGAGGAAGGTGTAGACAAAATATGCTGTTTCAAAGTTAACAGTAGCTTCTTGTGAACAAAAGAAGTTTTTATGGCCTTTAAATCAAAGCAAGCATGAACAGGATAATATATCTCCTTACAAAAATTGCCCTTAATATTTAACATTGAGAAAACCCTGAGACACGATGAAACAAACATCATCGGCAACGTTTGCAGGAACGCTGCTATTCATCACGGTCCCATGATATTAGGTGTGCTAAAGATCCTTCAACACATATTTTTCTGGAAGAAAGAAAAAAGAAACATTTGTTTTCTTCCTCCTATGCCTTCCTCCCCAGAGATAAAAGGAAAAAGTTTTATTTTCATCCTAGAATTTGAACATGTAAGCCAAAGCAGAGATCTCTCTAGTTTGCTTTCTAGTCACTGTCCTGTCCCTGCATCTTTGACAACAGCTAACCCTTTGTAATGGGATCCTTGATACATTTCTTTTATCACTGTTACCAGTTAAACAGCAGCAGTATGGCAGGAGAACAATCCATAATACTATATCCAGAGAAAGGACATAGGGTCATCAGTGTAAGACTGTAATAAGAGCCCCTTTCGGTCTATTATCTGAAGACAATGCTGGCCATGAGAAAAGAGTTGATGTGAACTCATTTTCTGTTCTCACAGCCATCTTTGGCATGTGGGAGGGACATTGCTTGATGTGTCTACAGTAAAGAGAAAGGGGGAAATGACAGGATGGGTTTTGCAGAGAGTGACATGGAATTATAGCTTTCCAAGATTTAACAAGAAAGCCAGACACACTGGCCTGGGACACTGCAGTGTGCTAGAAGAAAGATCCTGGAGAAATTAGCTTGAATTGTATTTCTAAATGCTTCAACCTAAATGTCTGTGCAGAGAGTCCGTGCATAGAATGAGTATCTGTTAAGATGAAGAAGCAATGAGAAGGTTAGGGGGGGAAAGACCCCTGAAGTTTCATTATAGCAATTCCATTACAGACAGGAAAGTTCTCTAAGGGTTCGATCCTTAGCAGGGACAGAAGAGGGTAGGGATAAGCTACAGGCATCTGCCACATAGGGCCCTTCCGCATAGCCATATAATCCAAAATATCAATGCGGATAATCCACAATATATGCTTTGAACTGGGTTATCTGAGTCCACACTGCCATATAATCCAGTTCAATGTGGATTTTATACAGCTCTGTGGAAAGGGCCTTATTCAGAAGTTTTAGGGATCATAGCACTTTAAAAATTGGTAATTGCCAAAATGCAGGTGCTAGTCTTTTTTAATCTGTCTCATAAACATGAATTGAGAGAAAAATCAGTGCAGGAGCACATGGAAAATTGTTGGAAACTTAAGACAGGTCAAAAGAGCAGACTATGTGCTGAATATATGTGTTCTCCTTATACATGTGATATCCGGGTTACGAGCAAGATTGGTTTTGTAGATTTGTTCTTAAGCTGAATTTGTATCTAAGTCAGAACAGGTAGTTTTTTTAAAAAAGTTGTAACTCCCATCTTTAAGTTTTTGATAGCATAGGAAAGGGTTAAAGCCCTTGCAACATTTGCTTTTCTGTCTGTGTCCCTGTTCAAAAGATTTAATTGGATTTGGAAAGTTTGGGATTGTTGTGGAAACGAGGAGTGATACAGCTTCAGTGGAGACAACTTTTCCTCATGATAACTCTTACAGTCATAAATTACATAGACGCAGATTTCCTCTCACTTCTTGTTGTCTTAAGGACAGGAAATGACAGTAAACCTGTCTAATTAGGATACAGACAGCAGTAAAAATCTCCCAGTGGCTCTAACCCCACACCACACTAACCAAAACTTTAAAAAATTAGCATGGAGTTCTTTTTAACTGCATCTTGGGCAGATTTTGTCTTACTATATGTCATGTATCATGTTCTGCAGTTGATGGTGGTTGGTGGTGGTAGGCCTAGCAGTTGGTGATGGAAGGGTTAATGTAAGTCTTAGTTCTAAAGGGTTGAGTAATCTGTAAGTAAGAGTTCATGGGTGAAAGCAATTAAGGGTGGAGGTATGCAAGTGATCGGTTGCAGCTGAGTGTTTCTAGATATTGATTGATTGATTGATTGATTTTATTATTTATGAGTCGCCCTCCACGTCAGTGCTCCGGGCGACTTACACATAAAACACATAAAAAGAGTTCAATAGTTAAAAGCTAAAAGAATAGGAAAATTAATTAAAATAGTTCCAGTAACTCAGGCTAAGTCTGGAGGGTGTCCTTAGCCGTAAGCCTTTCGGAAGAGCCAGGTCTTCAATGCGATCTAGTCTTGGGATAAAAGTATTTGTCTTATTTTGGTGGTAGATGCTGCTGGTTTTCACCCGAGGTTTGTGGATTTTTGGTATTCTGACCTGTCTCCTGTACTCTTGGAACATTGAATCTCTGGACTGGCTTCTGACTATGGTATAGACCAGGGCTGTCCAACTGGCGGCCCTGGGGCCGGATCCGGCCCCCCAGCCTGTTGGGCACGGCCCCAGCTATGCCCCCAGCCACCATTTTTAATTTTTTTTAAAAAATCTAAAAATGTTTTTAAAAAATGGCGGCCGGGGGGGAGGGGGAGGCGGGGCAGGGAGGAGGAAGACAGCTAGCTCCTCCTCCCTGTACTGCCCCCTCCGTCCCTCTCTCCGCGTCGAAAAGGAGGAGTAGGCGGCGCCAAGGGCAGCGCGTCACGCCAGGCCTGTGACGCGCTGCCCGGGAGAATGACAGCTTTAGGAGAGGGCGGGGCCTGGGCTGGGGGCGGGGCCTGGGCTGGGGGCGGGGCCTGGGCTGGGGGCGGGGCCGAGCAGCCCCCGAGGTCATCAGTGACCTCTATTCCGGCCCTGGATCCGGTAGAAGTTGGACAGCCCTGGTATAGACTCTTGATCCCTGGATTTTGCTCATTGAACTCTCCGTGTTTGACCACTGGACTGGACCTTTTGACTACGGTGTGTTCTTGACCCTGGGTTTGCTGTCAGTTTTTTTTATATTCTGTGGCTGAGTGCTATCTTTATGTTTTATATGCTGCACTATTAAAAACAGCCAGAAAGTAAGTGCTGTTTTAATTAAAATGTTTGATACAAACTGAGTGTTTGCTGGAATCACCTCTGCCTAAATACAGGCAGAGCCCTGGCATCGTGGCACTATAATGCTGTATTTATTCTTACCTGTGCATGTAAATCCCTAAACATTTTCAAATACTGCAAAAGGCATAAACTGCTGGCTGGTGTGCCTGGTCCTGGGCCTGTCTAGCTTTGCCACACCCCATATTTGTAACTGGAATTGTTTGTAAATTTAATATTTTTAACTTGGTAACTGCCTGTAACTGAAAAGGATAAAAAGATCAAATTGTCAAAATGTAGATTTCACAACATAGGGACACCTGCAGTTTCAATCTTGTAGCAATGAGACAATAAAAAGGAGATAATGTATAAAGGTGGAATGATCAGTAAGATCATTAGTTTATATCTTAGAGATATTTGCATAGGTGGAAAATACATGAGGAGTCTTTAGATCAGGGGTGGGCAATTACTGGCCCTCCAGGTGTTTTGGACTTCAACTCCCAGAAATCCTAGCCAGTTTACCAGCTGTTAGGATTTCTGGGAATTGAAGTCCAAAACACCTGGAGGGCTGGTAATTGCCCACCCCAGCTTTAGATCAAGGCAACAATATTTAACCCTTTCTCTGATGTTCTCTCCGTGGGATCATCTACATTACCTGATTATTCGAGGGTAGTCTGAAGCAAAAATGCTCCACACTGGTCCTGGGGCATGCACACATTCTTTCCCTGGTTCACAGTGGCAATAGGGCATAGTCTACATGATCCAGCTGGGCTAAGACTTCTTTGATCTGGATAGACCATCACCTTACTGCTCTATTGCTGTCACCACTGCCATACAGCCACAGTACTCCAGGAAAGCTCCAGGCATTGGCACTCCATGCTGACATCAGTAGAGGTGCCAATGCAACCATGTAGAAGGGAATGGAAGCAGCAGCCCAAGTGGACAGTAGACTTGTCTTCATTAGATCTGGTCAGGATGTCCACACTATGCCAAAACTGTGGGGCTGCTCCAGAGTTTCAACAAATTCTGGAGTATTCTGACTATTCTTAGCATGGGCCTAAACTGGTTTAACCTAGTTGACTCTGTGGTAAGGACCAGAAGTCTCTGGTCCATGTAAACAACCTGAAGTGACCTCTTGATAAGTGCAGATTTTTGAGATGGTGTACAGAAGCTTTAAGACACATTGCTTTCTCAAGTCTGCACACTGTTGCATTTCACACAAGAACGTGAGCTTCGAAAACCCACAACCCCACCACACCCCTGACTATTTAATCAAAAAAACACCAATAACTCCAGACTCTGTTAAATACGTCAACACATATATAAAGCTCAGTAAATCAGTGAGTCTACTTTAGTTACGTTGAGCAAGTGTTTAACTTTTGCTGGATTTTTCCCTTTTTATTAACAATATCAGAGCTAGAAAGACCATATAATGATCTGCATTATAAGTTCAAAAGTATTGTTTCCCTATTAGAAATGTATAGGCCATGATGCTGCCAAACCTAAGAATTCCTAGGTCTTGATTTTACTGTGAGCGTAATATATGAGTTTAAGTAAATTCCAATAAACTCAATGGGACTTGAAAAGTCATTACTGTTGGCTGAAATGTTCTCAGTGGTGTTAATAAGCTCCCAGGGAAAAACAGAAACATCTGATGTACAGTCATAGAGTAAGGTTGAGTGGAAAAGGCTACATTATTATTTTGCAAAGTCATTTTTCAGAAGAGGAGACTTTAGTGTAACCACCTTTGTCACAATACGTACTTCATGTTCCTCTAACTATATCATCTCACCTTTTCATTATTCTATTACGTGAGCAAGCCATCTTAAAATCCTCCTCATCGTCTACTGAAGCTATAAAAGGGAGAAAATTGAAAATTGCTAGCATACCAAATTGTAAAATACAGAATAGGTCAAAGTCATCAAGTTCACTGCACTCTTTTCCAGGAATATAAGGAAAGTATTGCATAACTTATGCTGATGACTCTCTCTTTTTTTTAACTTAATTTTTTAATATAGCTACAAAATGTCATATTACAGTGCCTTTTCAACAAAATTAAGCAGTTTAAGAAATAGGGAAGAAATGTCTTCAAATGTAATCTATGCTAGCTACAAAATTTGCATTACTTTTAAATTACACAATCTTACATTAGTGTTTTTTAGGATTACATGTGCAAAATGAGGAAACAGCTGTTTAAAAGAGTGGTTAGCATAAAAAAGTATCTTTTCTATCCACAAGAACTGCCAAGGAACTGTCAATTAACCAAGACAGAAGGCTCTCTTTTGTACTTCTAGTGCATCTACCATTTTTAGCTTTAATTAAAAAGGCATAATAAAGTTGCAAACAACTTGGTAATAAATCTGAAGGTGACATGAGCCTATTGCGTGAGTCACTCAGGAGCCTCTAATCTTACTTGGTAAAAAAAGGAACCCATCTGTATGGGAGTTGATCTCAGAGAGACGCAATACTCTAAACTCGTCAACCAGACAGCATTAATCACCCTGACTTTGTTAGAAAGGATGACATCTGAAAAATGTCTCCAAAGCACCAAGAACTACTGAAGATGCAAATCACATAATGGTCCCATTACACCGCAGCAGTCCCATTAAAATAAATTACTACACACCTCACTGAAAATATTAGTTGTCTAGATCTTTTGAGCAGAGGGTTGCCTGGATCAAGAACTGAGATAGTGAGGAGGGAAACAGACATTAAGAAATGTTGGCATTGTTCTAGCTTGCAGTGTACACATACCAAGTTATAATAAGAAAGTAGGAAACAAAACTGAGATTAATAAGTCTATTAAAACCATCAGAGAAAACAAATAAAAGCCAAAGTAAACCATTTATAAAATGCCCATAGCAGGCTCCCCAAGAAAAGGTTTCTGTAGTGAGCATTAGATCAGGTAGGATGATTCTACATTTACAAAATTGTAAGGCTTGTGGAGCTTTGTCCAAGTATAATGCAAAACAATTGCTTCATTAGCTATTATTTCCATCTTTCCTAGTCCACTTAGAAGAGCATGCGCTTTTTCAGGTTCTGCATACAGGCAATTAATGAGAAACTATACCAAAACGGGAGGTTCACTGGGTTTTTTTAAAATCAGTAGCAAAGCTAATACTGGTATCAGTAGTTGACAGAATAACTCATGGTGTGTAGCAGCAGCACCCAAATCATTGGAAGATATTAAAATAATAGTAATATTCTTAATCTGTTTTTATAATAACTTCCTCCTCTTCTTCCTTCAATATTATTGGCCCAAATCCTGTTGGACAGTCAAGAATGTGTAACCTAGGATTACATGCTCATGACTGTTTTGTATTCATAATCCCCAAGATCACTTAGGCCCCCTCTATATTGCCCCTATATCCCAGGATCTGACCCCTGATTATCATTATGAAGACTCATATAATTCTAGAAATTATGTTTTGGTTGTCACATGTATGTACGGCATTGAATTTTGCTACTGTTATGTTGGAAACCACGTTGAGTACTTTCAGGGGTGAGAAAAGCTGTATATAAATGCGATAAATAAATAAATAATATAATCTAGTTTAAAGAAGATATAGGACAGTGTAGAAGGAGCCTTACAAGAGGGGTGGAAATAACAGACAGCTGCTTCCAAATTGGGAGAGGAACAGTAATCTGTCAATCACAGTGGCTGCTTCCAAAATGTAGGAATTGGGTAACTAAGGACCAGATTTACTGCATAACTCCATAACTACAGTGTTTTTACACATCGCATCTTTTGTAGGCTACTTTTGAATTGGGTAACTAAGGACCAGATTTACTGCATAACTCCATAACTACAGTGTTTTCACACATCACATCTTTTGTACTTCAGAAATATTCAAAAGAATTCCAGAAAACAAACCTTGACTTTGCCACACACCAAGCACTACTGTAGGTATAAGCTGCTATAGCCCCTGCCATTTCACAGATCCTTGGCTCTCTCAGGCTCTTAGTTACAGTGTTTGTCATTTTTATACTATGCCATTGTATATAATGGGACTTAAGCATTCACGGCTTTTTAAGCTCACAAGAGTTCCTAAAACCAAACCCCAGGGGCCACTGTACCTTTAGGGCTCTGGCCAGCATTACTACTACCATCATTAACCATTTAGAAAATGTGTATATATTCACACAATACAAAAAAAAATAACTATCATTTCAAATCTATACTCATGATTTTATAGAGATTATCTGCCAATGCTGCTAATAACAAAAAATATTAATTATTTCAAATAACCACCGAAATATTATTCTCAAGAGCTTGAGTTTTGATTGGTTCAGTGGAGGTGAACATTAGCATATTCTGGACCTCAATCTTCATCTACCCTTCGGCATTTTAAATATGTAATGGAATGATTTTTTAATATTGAACATGCAGTGCAGTTTAAGATGATGAAATGTTTCTGAACATTTGGGTGTATCTCTCATTTCTTCAACCTCCATCAACTTTACCTATTAAATCTATTTGTTTTCAAATTTAGATCAAAAGAAGCTGCCAAGAAATCTAACTGAACCTTAATTATTTTCAAGACATTTTGTATTTTATTTTGATAAGTACAAGAAGCATGGGAAACTATGGCCTCTTAGATTGGTGACCATATCCAAAACCCTAATCCATATGTACATCAGTGTCTACGCAGAAGCCCTCAAGCACACATGGATATGATTTCCCTTTCATGAAAGGAATACCTGTGAACTTTTTAAATGGGAAACTCATTAGAAACAAAAGGGAAATCCCTTGGGAACTGGAGTTCTAAAAATTATAAATGAGTATTTTAACCTCAAGAGATAGTCAAATTCCTGATCCAATGGATTTTGATATTGCACACACTGACACACACAAGTGGTTATTTTTCAATGTACTACTTAGTTCCAATTTAGTTAATGACAATTCAGCTTCCCCAAGTTGTTTCGCCTACTAAGAATTTCCAGTTCACGCATTCAAAAATGCGAATTTTCGGCTCAGATTTAGGATATCCCCACACCTGAAAATCTCATGTTTTTTGCCGTTTGTAGCTATTGCTTCTGCGTTTACTAGGAACCGCATTTGGCCACCTTGTTGCTTGCAGCAGGAGCTCCGGGGATAAAGGTAATGTCTGGACTTGCTTGCTGATAACCCAGTTCTAAGCAGATATTGTGGGATTTTCTGCTTTGATATTCTGGGTTATATGGCTGTGTGGAAGGGCCCTACACTGACAGATAATCTGGGATAAACAGATAATTTGGGATCGGATCCTGGGATATAAGGCATTGTAGATCCAGCCATAAAGCTCACAATGAATATAAATATGATTTTACTTCTAATCAAAGGAGTTCAAGGTGAGTCACAGCAAGGTCAATAATGTAACAAGTAGAAATTAATAATGTTAACTATAATTTAATTAATTAAAGTAAAATATTTATATCCTGCTCTATATCTAAAGACCTCAGGGCAGCACACAATAAAATCAATTTAAGAAGATAGATAATCATAGCTATAATTTAACAGGCTACATTAAATGATATCTCATTTAAAACTAGATGGTTGAAAGCCAGTTAAAACAATTTAAAATAATGCTCACCACAGCAAAAGAACCAATTGGATAAAATCAATTATAAACCTTATTGTGTTCTGCAGACTAAGAAAGCTTAAGTCAAATGTAATAGGTGACACAAAATCTTGGTTTTGTTGCCACCAACAATGCGTAAAATAAAATACTGAAAATAGAAAATACAAAATTAAAAATCACAAATGGAGAACCAGAAAACTGAAAATTTTGAAATAGAGATTAAAGACTGTCCTGTGTTGTTGTGCATTTCCATTTTTTTTCCTTTCAGAAAGCTTTGCATCTTTCCATTTTTTCATGTTCATTCCCTTGTCAAAATATTGCCTCAACTCATTTTGTCAAGCTGGACATTTTTATTTTGTAGCTATGGGCCATGGTTCCTATTCAATATACTTGGCCTTAAAGTAAAGCACTTTTTAAGAATCACTGTCAGTGATAAAGCAAGAAATTACAAAGTGGCGGTGCCATAGCCATGCACATAAGACATGTCCAAAAATAACATATTGATCCATGTCTACAAATCAATTCAAAGAGTTCTGATTTCCACAAAAAAACCCAAGTATATTGTAAAGTACATGTCTTAATTCAAAAGTCATTCAAAAAAAAGCAATCCCATAACTATTTGAAATCAATTGTATTCCCTAGATATATGTAGAGATGACAGGAAAGCCTGCAAGGATGGAATATATTGCCATTGTTATCACTAATCAGAAAATTCCCATTACTTCAAACATGGGTTTATTCATGTTCCACATTTTGATAGCACTTTAGTTGCCATGCCTACACTCTATGGAATTCTGGGATGAATAGTTTTGTGATGCAGTTTGCATCAGAGCAGTGATTCCTCACTTTTGGTCCTCCAGATGTTTTTAACTTCAATTCCCAAAAGTCTAGGCCAATGTAGCTAATCCTGGGAGGCAAAATCCAACACATCTGGGGAACAAATAATAATAATCTTTATTTATACCCCACCACCATCTCCCCAACGGAGACTCAGGGCAGCTTACATGAGGCCAGGCCCAAAGAACAAATTACAATTAAAATACAAATCAAAACATCAACAATAGCACAATAAAAATACATATCCATTTTTTAAAAGTGCAAATACATATCTAAAATCACAATGGCAAGGCGCATGCAGAATATAAAATGTTAAAAACTCAGGGTGAGACAACAGGAGTAGATTTGATTGCAAGGGGAGCACATGTAAACATGGATTAAAAAGACACGAAGGTAGGCGAGTCTCAAATCATTTAAGGTTTTATAGGTGATCACCTGCACCTTAACTTGGGCCTGGAAAATAAATGGCAGCCAGTGATGCTCTTTAAACAGGGGGTTTGACGCTCCTTGTAACTTACCCCAGTTATTAATCTGGCTGCTGAATGTTGAACATGTTGAAGTTTCCAGGCTGTCAAGAAGGGTAGCCCCACGTAGAGTGCATTGCAGTAATCCAGTTTAGAGATAACCAAGGCATGGACCACGATTGTCGAGTCAGACTTCATGAGGTATGGTTGCAGTTGGCGCACAAGTTTTAACTGTGCAAAGGCTCTCCCGGCCACAGCCGACACCTGTGCATCAAGTGTCAGTGCTGAATCCAGGAAGACTCCCAAACTGCGGACCTGAGACTTTAGGGGGAGTGTAACCCTGTCCAGCACAGCTTGAGAACCACTGTATTAAAGCACTCTAGGCATCTTTGCTCTTTATGAAACCTCCCAATTGGAAATTCTCTTTGAATTTCAGAGTTTCGATCATTGTATATATAAAGTATGTTTTGAACATATGTTTAAGGTCACACAGACCTTATTCCAATAGAAAGAATTTGGGAGAATTGAAAGGTTATTGACTCACTTTTGATGTGAGTAGGAATTCCATTGGCAATATCTGGGAGCTGAAGGGACTGGCAAATCCCATGAGCAAGCCAGCATGGTGTAGTATTTGAGTCCTGGAGACCAGGATTCAAATTCTTACTGAGACATTGAGCAAGTGACTATCTTTCAGCCAGGAATGTATAGTTCTGGGTAGCAGTGGTCTCTCTTGAGTTTGAGGAGCTAGTGGATGAAGGATTTGGAGGCAAATGCTGAGGATTCACTTAACCAAAGATTACACAGATCCCACAGTCTGTTAAATAGGAAACACTTACCCATTAAGCACTTGGTATTAGTTGTCTATTAATCTTCCAGCAGTGCCCTGGTGTCTGTGATACTTGAAACTGGTCTACTTTGGTGACGAACAGTGCTTTCATCATTTGTATGTTCTTGACCTTGGACAGGAGACAACCGATGACTGTTTTATTCCTTGCTGGCTTTGTTTATCTGCATTCTGGACTCTTTATCCCCCACATGGACAAAAACAAAAGGCTACATTAGAATGCAGAGAACCATATGGTCATGGGATTATTTTAACTTGATGCATCATAGGACATTTAAGGAATGAGCCAATATGGACTAGCAGTTAGAGTATTGAACTAACACCAGTAAAACATAATTTGAATCTTTGCTTGGGTATGGAAGTAATATTTTCTTATAATCAAAAGGCAAATGCCCGAGAAAAGCCTGCCAATGAAAGCCCATGGCACCTTAGGATCACCATAAGTCACAAATGACTTGAAAATACACTTTAACAACAATAACAAGTTCCCTGACTTTGTCTTTTGACCCTTAAGGGGCATTTTCCATGCATGTAGTTAATTACAGTATATTGTTTGAGACTGTTGTGTTCATTTATGTTCAAAAAGAATTATTCATCCTCCATAACACAGGACAGCAGGCGTCAAAGCAGAAGATGTCTCTGGAAGGTGTGTGTGTGTGTGTGTGTGTGTCTTTGCAACTTATGCATCAGCCTGTTTGAAAGATTACACAGACAGAAAATCCTAACCAAGCTTCAATGACAACTAAAGAGAGGGTAGAATATATCTGGTAAATAGCTGACATATCCTTTCTAGTGTACAATTCAAAAATATGCTAATAAAACCCAGGTTCTTACTAATTAAATTTACAAATGATTAGAAATATTTGCTGCTGAAAGATTTAAAGTCACTTATTGAATCCTAACGAAAGTACTTGCAATATGTGTATTCCTCTTGAGAGCTTGCTGAGGATGAAGTGCATTAAAAACATAATTGGTTTTAAAGCATGTTAGATTAAATTTTTGCCATGATTTATGCTGTATGCTTTCTAGTCACCTTTTATGTTGTTGGATTTTTTCCCTCTGTGCTTTGCACCATGTATCAATACACTGAGTGGAAGAGCTATGTAGCATTGCCTCTATTACCCCAAGATGCTCTGACCAACTCCTGAACCCTTGAAGGTGTGAGGTAGCAAACACCAATTTTCCATGGTTTCCACGGTATTTTGGGCAATAAAGCTGAGGGCAATAAAAATAAAATAGAAAGTAAAAGTATAATATGGGTTTATCTGCACTGAGCAAGTTAGCCTTCAGTCTGAAATGGGTGGGATAAAAGTGACATAAATAAATAAATAAATAAATAAATAAATAAATAAATAATCTGGCCCAAAACAGCCCTGTATTGAGCATGTAAATGCTGTCTCCAGGACCATTGTCTCCTGTAGTGAAGACATTGGTTTCCAGGTGGAAGGCGGTCCCGGTCGGGGTTGGCTTGACGTGCCTTCCTATTGGCACATTTCTCTCTTTCGCCCTTCATACATGCCTCTTCAAATTCTACAGCACTGCTGGTCACAGCTGACCTCCAACTGGAGCGCTCAAGGGCCAGGGCTTCCCAGTTTCAGTGTCTATGCCACAGTTTTTTAGGTTGGCTTTGAGCCCATTTTTAAATCTCTTTTCCTGCCCACCAACATTCTGTTTTCCATTCTTGAGTTCGAAGTAGAGCAATTGCTTTGGGAGATAGTGGTCGGGCATCCGGGCAACGTGGCCAGTCCAGCAAAGTTAATGGCGGAGGACCATCGCTTCAGTGCTGGTGGTCTTTGCTTCTTCCAGCATGCTGACATTTGTCCACTTGTCTTCCCAAGAGATTTGTAGGATTTTTCAGAGGCAACGCTGATGGAATTGTTCTAGGAGTTGCATGTGACGTCTGTAGATAGTCCATGTCTCACAGGCATATAGCAGGGTTGGGAGGACAATAGCTTTATAAACAAGCACCTTGGTATCCCTACGGATGTCCCGGTCCTCAAACACTCTGTGCTTCATTTGGAAAAATGCTACACTTGTAGAGCTCAGGCGGTGTTGTATTTCACTGTCAACTTTAAAGCTTTAAAACATACAAAAACCAAAATTCTATCCATAGCAAAAATCCACTGGGGCCACCCCTGTTACTTACAGACTAAAATTCCTGGGATCTCACAATGTGTCACTCAAAGGTGTTCTTAAATGGGAAAGTCTTGACCCCTTTCCTAAAGCTATGTAGGGATGGTGCCACTCTTAATTCTTAATCTACAACTGCTGGCCCACCAAGTTTAATACTGTTAAGATAGGTCATCCCCTATCTTTCTAAAATAAAATCTTCTTTAAAAGATTCCCAAAAAGGTATCCCTCAATGGCCCACCCTGTGACATCTCCAAGTGCAGCAGCAGGGCACCATTCCTTCCTGCCAAATTTCAAAAATGCATTTCCAAATCACATTGCCCACTATTATTGGTGATGTTTTGTTGGTACAATTCTTATGAATGCTAGTACAAATAATAATAGGAATAATAACAATAATAACCGTAATCTTTTATGTGCTGATATAGGTTGGAGTTAGAGTGAGACAGTGCGTTTTGTTGGCTTCTTGACAAAGCTTCCACATAAACCCAATTCTTTTTAAAAATTATTATTAGGTAACAACAGCCATATTATTAGTATTAAATGAAATTAAGAAGGCAGACAACATAGAGAGAAATATAAATAGAGAATTTGAGATGAGATAGCAACGGAAATAAATTATTAAGTATTGGAGGTAACTTTAGGTAGGTAGGTAGTTTTTTATGAGAATGATGCTTTGCTGTTTGCTGAAATTCCTATAATAATTAATAGCTATAATCTTTTAAAAGTATTACTTTGATTAAAGAGAGGAGGGAGTAGAGATAACAGAAGAAGCTAAAAGCTTTAGTAGAGGCTAAAGGGTGACTCAAAACTCAGAGCTACCCTAAAAGAAAAGCACACACATAAAACGCTGTGCATCCACCTGCACTTTCAAACTCCCAGTCCCGCAAAATAATATATTACCTCATGGAATAAGGTAACTATTGGGGTGCCACAGGGTTCTGTCCTACAGCCTTATCACATGGGGCAGAAGAAGCGTCCTAGGGTTCTTCTGCCCCAGTTCATCCATGGAGCGATGTAGGGCAACTTCTGTGGGCAAACTGGGGCAACAGTGTGGTGGAAGGCTGCCACCACCAACACAGAAGCCGCCCTTTGTTCTATTAGGTACAACAGAGCTTCAGTGAAGTGACAGTGCTTTCCTACATGGGATGGGAATGCATCAGCTGGTGGCCGCTGTGCCGGTATTGCTCCAATGTGCCCCCATTTCATTCAGATTCACCACGGAGGTTGGCAAATCACAATACTGAACCTCATCATTGTGATAAGGTCCCAAGGCCCAGTGCTGTTCAAGATCTTTAATAATGAATTGGATGAAAGTTAGAGGGCATGCTTATCAAGCTTGCAGATGACACCAAATTGGGTGTCCAGAAAATAAAGGAAAATTAGAGAATCAATGCTAGAGAGAGACCAAGCCAAAAGCTAAAGTTGAGACATGCAACTGGAAATCAACTTAATAATGAGACGCTGATATTGTGTTTTTAACGTTAAATGTTAAATTGTATATGTTGAAATTGTATTGATAATTGTTGATTTGTTTGTCTTGAGCAGTTCCTGCTATTTGTACACCGCATCGAGTCGCCTTCAGGCTGAGAGAGGCGGTCTAGAAGCAAAGTAAATAAATAAATAAATACACTGAAGCACCTCTCTCTAGACCAGTGTTTCCCAACCTTTTTTGAGCCGTGGCACACTTTTTACATTTGCAAAATCCTGGGGCACACCACCAACCGAAATGACACAAAATGACACTCTAACCCAGTAATACATATAGTTAATATGTTTTTAAAATGTATTTATACACTCAGTGTGAAACCTGGGCCTGTTTCGATGAACTCAACATTGATATCCTGGCAGGAATGACAGAAAGACATAAATTTCCCACACAGGACTTCCATAACCAAGAGAAAATGCTATAAGAGTTTGGTGGGCATTGACCTTGAGTTTTGGAGTTGTAGTTCACCTCTATCCAGAGAGCACTGTGGACTCAAACGATGTTGGATCAGGACCAAACTTAGCATGAATACTCAATATGCCCAAATATGAACGCAGATGGAGTTCAGGGGAAATAGAAGACAAAAATATTACCTGAAAAGCAAGCATCCTATTTATTCAGGGTCAGCCTTAAGTCTATTGACATCATCAGTGAAACTTACGACATTGTATATCCCTATAATTATGTATGAATAGCTTGGCATGTATTCAGGTCTTTGTATCTGCATAACATAAAAGCACATAATTAAATGGAAATTAATATGTGATTGATTTTTAAATGGAAATTAATAAGTCAAAGATTTGCTTTTCACCACTGTTTAACAAAGGACTCAAAGAAATTTCAGAAACTCAGAAGATAAGAGGAGAAAATGCAGCTGCACTGGGCTGATTGCAAATACGATTCTCTTGTGCAGTTTTTCTGCAGAGATACACATTATACCAAAGGTTCAAAGGTTTCATTAATAAATTGGTTGGCAAGCGATATCAATCCTGCCCGAGAAGGACCTGGTCTATTATTGTTTGCATATTGTAGCAGCAAAAACAACAAGATGCTTAATCTCTGTGTACTTATTTCCAGCTATCTGCGGATCTCAAAGGTCAATGTGATTTATTAACACTTACTGAAAGTTATTTAAAATGTAGAACAAACCTGAAGGTAATGTGTTAGTTTGCATGCAATTAGGTCACCAGAATTTTATCAAGCACTTCTTTCTATTTTGCCTTACATGTTCTCCACCACCTGCTTAAGAAAGACACTACATCATATAGTATTGTTGACATTCTTTGATGATGTCAATAGGCTTAAGGCTGACCCTGAATAAATAGTATACTTATGTGCTTAAAATTACTTGTCTCAGATGGATAAAACTGTGAGATCTCTTGTCAAGTCTTTTTCCATGCAGTGTACAGATTGTGGCTTCTAGAATCATCCAAAAAGCACACAATCTGATTGCTCTAACCTTTAACTGTGCAAACGCACTCCTGCTGAAACCTGTTTCCAAGCTCAGGGTTGATTCCAGAAGTGCCCCAAGTTGGGCACATGTATCTTCAAGGAGGAGTACAATCCACCCACGAAGGCTGAATCCCTATACTCTGATCTGCCTTGTCACAGCTAAATTTGTCTGTCCTTATACAGTTCATTACTGGTGACAGGTACCAGTTTAGGACCAAAACAGATTATTTGGCTTGTGGTGAAAAGCAGTAATAGAGGGTCCTTCTACACTAACATATAATCCATAATATCAAGGCAGATAATCCATATTATCTGCTTTGAACTGGATTATCTGGGTCTATACTGCCAGATAATCCAGTTCAAAGAAAATATGGATTTTATAAAGCTGTATAGAAGGGACCAGAGTTATATGTCATATGCATACTGATGGCATTGAACCCAAACTCTGGGCAATCTCTACCAGTTATTATAAGTGTGTGTATGTGCGTGCTTTTTAAAAGTACTGTATGAACTGAGCCATGGGGGTAAACAGCCAAAGGGATGAGCAGGAATCACCCAACACCATATTTTGGATTCATCTTTCTAAGGAAAAAACAAAACTGATAAAATGGTGTCTCCATGTCCTATTCCAGTGAGACAATCCATATGCATAATAATAATAATAATAATCTTTATTTCTACCCTGCTGCCATCTCCCCAAAGGGGACTCAGGGCGGCTTACATGAGGCCAAGCCCAGAAATACATTACAGCAAAATACAATAAAATAAAATCAGAACAACAGAACGAACATACACTAAAATAGGTAAAACATAAGAATAAAATAAATAATACAAAAAATGCAATGAGAAATCAATCACAGTGAGCAGGCCACATGTACAACATAGAATGATAAAACTCTGGATGAGATAAAATGAAAATGAAATATTAGTAGGGGGAAAACTCATCAGAGACGGAGTAATGAAGACAGGCTTTCACACAGGCAGAGGGATGTACAGTATGAAGACTGTACATCCCTCTGGGAGGAGTGACAAAAAAGAGGTGCATAGTCACTCTCTGAAAGCACAACGGGGAAGACAAGTTTTGAGATCCTTCTTGAAAGCTGCTAAGGTAGGAGCTTGCCTAATCTAACCAGGCAGTGAGTTCCAGAGTCGGGGGGGGGGGCACTGTGGAGAAGGCTCTCCCCCTCACTCCCACAAGTCAAGCCTGTAATGGAGGAAGGGGAGAGAGGAGGGCCTCCCCCAATGATCGAAGAGATTGGGCAGGTTTGTGGGTGGAGATGTGGTCATGAAGGTAGGCAGGTCGCAAACCATTTAGGGCTTTGTAGGTGATAACTTGCACCTTGAATTGGGACCAGGAAATAAACAACAGCCAATGGAGCTCCTTAAACAGGGGGGGGGGGTAGACCACTCCTTGTAATTCGTTTCCATTATTAATCTGGCTGCTGAATTTTGGACCAGTTGAAGTTTCCGGGCCATCTTCAAGGGTAGCCCCATGTAGAGTGTATTGCAATAGTCTAGAGGTAACTAAGGCGTGGACCACCATGGTCAAGTCAGACTTCGCAAAGTATGGTCACAGCTGGTGCACGAGTTTTAATTTTGCAAAGGCCCTCCCAGCCACCGCTGACACCTGCGCATCAAGCATCAATGTTGAGTCCAGGAGGACCCCCAAGCTGTGTATCTGTGACTTCAGGAGGAGTGCAACCCCACCCAGCACAGGTTGCCACTCAATACTCTGGTCAGGCGGGCAACTGACCTGGAGGACCTCTGTCTTGTTGGGATTAATTTTCAGCTTGTTCGTACTCATCCAGATCGACACAGTAGTCAGGCACTGGTCCAGTATTCGAGGAGCTCCCTTGGATTCTGGTGGAAATGAGTAGTGGAGTTGAGTGTCATCTGCGTAGAGATGGCACCATCCTCCAAAACTCTGGATGACCTCTCCGAGTGGTTTCATGTAGATGTTGAATAGCTTGGGGGACAGAATGGAACCTTGCGGGACCCCACAGGTCAAAGGCCAGGATAGCATAGTCTATGGCACTGCTTCTTAAACTGTGGGTCCTAGCCCAAAATGCCCCTCCCCAACTCAATGTTGGCTGTCTTGAAAAATTTTGCAATAGTGAAAAGTTTCTGAATGCTACCTAGGACCCCCTCACACATGTCGCAGGAATCATCGAGTATCACTGAGATGCTGACAGCACTTGTCCTGTTGCCACATGCCCCACATCATCCTGGCTTCCTTCCTACTTCATCACATGGCGGGAAGCCTCAGGAAGTCGGCTGAACCAATTTTTCTCTATGGAAAGATGGAAAGCCTCCCATAATGCACCACTTGTTATTTTTGGTAGTGGCATAGGGTTTTTTGTTTGTTTGTTTGTTTTGTTTCATTTGCACTTTCACCATGGAGTAGTCCTATAAGTACTTTTCCAGTGTGTGATGGGAGTTGGGGGCTCCATGGCAAAATGCCCCCCCCCCCCCAAAAAGCCAACCTAAGTCATCTCTGCTCTATAATCAGGTCTGAAGCCTGATTGAAATGAATCTAGATAATTTGTCTCATTCAGAAATCCCTGGAGCTGAGGGCCCTTCCACACAGCCATATAATTCAAACTATCAAGGCAGATAATCCACATTATCTGCTTTGAACTGGATTATCTGAGTCCACACAGCCATATAATCCAGTTCAAAGTAGATAATGTGGATTTTGTACAGCTGTATGGAAGGGGCCTGAGAGGCCACAATATACTCCAGAATCTTGTCTAAAAATGAGATATTAGAGACGGAGGGACCTTCCAGATATGCCCTATATCCCAGGATCTGATCCAGGTTTTCTGTTTATCTCAGATTATCTGGCAGTGTGGACTCATATAATTCATTTTAAAGCAGACAACCTGGGATCAGATCCTGGAATATATGGCCTATCTGGAAGGGGCCTGACTGATAATTATTCAGAATGGAAGGATCAGGAGGGCTTTAGAAGAATACATTAACTGAGTGTGCATCTACACTGTAAGGTAAAGGTAAAGGTTTCCCTTTAACATTAAGCCTAGTCATGTCTGATTCTTGGGGGGGGGGGGTGTCTGCAGACACCTCCAAGGTCATGTGGCCAGCATGCAGCACCGTTACCTGCCTACAGAAGTGGTATCAATTGATCTACTAACATTTGCATGTTTTCAAACTGCTAGGCTGGCAGAAGCTGTGGCTAACAGCGGGAGCTCACCCCACTCCCCAAATTCAAACCACCAACCTTTCGGTCAGCAGTTTAACCAGCTGCAACACTGGGGGCTCATCTACACTGTAAATGGCATTAAATTTGAACTGCCATGGCTCACTGCTGTGGAATCCTGTGATTAGTAGTTTGGTGAGGCACCAGAACCTTTTGGTAGAGAAAGTCAATTTCAGTTCACATGATTCTATAGCACAGAGATGGCATTAATTCTACAGTGTAGACACTCCATGTAGAACACTGCACCACACTCCAAGGGAACAGCTGTGAGACACATCTTGCTATCTGGAAGTTCTTCCTAATGTTTAAGTGGAATCTTTTTCCTGCAATTTGAATTCATTGCTTCATGTCCTACCTTACTACATTGAGAAATTTCTCAATTGTAGGACATTTCAGCCTCCTTTCAAGCATGGAGAGGCACTGAGCTCATCACATGAGTTTAACTACTCCTAACCCATAACACATCAGCCTCCTTGGTTGAAAAGAGGCAGAAGTGTCCTGAAAGGAAGGAACTCTGGCAATCGACCTAATCCCATTTAGAAATTTCACCCTCATAGGCAGGCACATAGCCAGAAAAAAAATTGGGAGGGTGAGGAGGGGGTTGAAAAAAATTAGCAAATCATGAAGAGTAGTTTCATAACACAAAATAATTTAAGTAGTATGGTTCATTCTATCTATTATATAAATGGGCTCACGTCATGTGATGTATACCTCAAACAAAGAAACCTTACAACGCAGAAACACAATATTTGCCAACAGAAATAGGCCTCAAGCAAGGTACGTTTGTAGCAAAGGAACTTTCCCCCAAAACCTAAAAGGCCCCCAAAACAACGAGTAAAAATAAAACTACATTTACCAGCATCCTCCGGGGCAGCCAAAGACTCACCCAGCCTCTACATTCTGAACAACATGATTGGCTGCCAATAAGGGTGGATTTGCATAACTGCTGCACTGGCCAGCCAACATGAAAATTCCGATCCATAATAAACTGCCAAAACAGAATAAGGAAAAGGCCTGAGCCAATCCCCAACACAAACACCCAAATCACTTGCAACCGAAAATTTACACCCCAAAAAATCACAGACCACGCCCAAAATTGACAGTAAGGCTTCATTAACTTGATTTCCTAACTAGCCCTCACTTACTGGGAAGCTGTTTACGCTCTGAATTGACAGTAAGACTTCATTAACTTGATTCTCCCGACTAGGCCTCAGCTCATTGGACATTGTGTATGGCCTGAATTGACAGTAAGGCTTCATTAACTTGCTGTTCCTAACTAGGCCTCAGCTCATGGGACATTGTGTATGGAATGAATTTACAGTAACCTACCTTGGCACACAGAGCCCCGACCATGCATGATGGGACTTGAAGTACCACCATGGAAAATGGGATTTGTAGTACTTCAAAACCCATCATTCCCCACAGACCACTGTGGCCCAGAACCAAGACCAATAAAGACCCAACTTGACCCACACTCCATCCAACTGCAGTTTAGAGGAGGGCACACCGTGGATGATTGGACTTTCTCCCATCTCCTAAAAAGGGCACAGCAACGCGTGCCGGGTACAGCTAGTATTTTATATACTGTATACCTAATTAGATCAATTTTCTGGTCTTCATGGGGGACTTCAAGTCCCACCCATGCCTTATCCTTTGCCTGCCAGTTATGGGTGGGCCAATTTGGTTGCTTCCACTATAACAGATACTACTGCAAGTAATGACTGTGAATAAATTGTCATTTGCTAGTGATAGTACTTGCAGTTCTGGAGGGACTCGTTTAATTTTTGCTTCTCATACATAGACTTAGCTTGGGGATTTGGTTAACCAGTTAAAACTCATGAGTAAATCTAGGGGGGGGGGGGTTAACCTGAAATTTTTTACCCCCACCCCCAGCTACAGCCTTGCTTGTAGGACACTTCAGCCTATTTTCAAGCATGGCAAGGCATGGAGCTCATAATATGTTCCAGGGTTGAAAAGAGGCTGAACTGTCCTGAAAGGAGGGAACTCTGAATCCTGTTCAGAGCTCCTACCTCTTGTCACACTTTATACCCATCTTTACAACTGAAAATCAGATGTGATGGGAACCATCACAGTTTCCTGTCCTGTTTCATTGCCCAACTATCAGCAATGGTTTTAACCTGGATCACTGTCTCTTGCATCCTATGGGCTTTGTTAGAGAACCACAGGATCCCATGAAAAGAAATGGTTTTAACTGCTGTCAGTCCCCTATAATGTAAGGGGCTTTGGACAAGGCAAAAGATCTTTGGGTTTTTGAATACTGTTGTTTCTCCTGATGAAAAACAAAAAAGTAACATTGAACTTGTGATGAATGTAAGGTGAATGTATTGCCAGCTCTTAAGTTTCCATGTGTGAGTGTGAGGGTGGTGGGGAGGCAGGACTCTAAATGGTGGACAGCTGATAAGAGAGGAGAGATTCTCTACTCTTAAAGGGGCAGTCACCCATGCTTTCCCCTCTCAATGTGATGAGGTGGCTAGTCTCCAGAACAGCAGAAAACAAACTTGATCCTCTTCAATGTGACATCCTTTCAAATATTTAAACATGATTATCATGTCCCATCTCAGCCTTCTTTTCTCCAAGTTAAACATACACTTCCTAAGCCATTCCTCATAGGACTTGGTTTCCAAATCTTTTAACACTTAGGCCACTCTTCTCTGGACACATTCTAGCTTGTCTCTATCCTTCCTGAATTGTGGTGCCCAAAACTGGAGACAGTATTCCAGGTGAGATCTGACCAACACAGAATAAAAGTGGTATTATTACTTTCCTTAATCTCAACACAATACTTCTATTGATGCAGCCTAGAATCCCACTGGCATTTTGAGCTACTGCATCACACTGTTGACTCATGTTCAGGTTATGGTCTACAAAGGCCCCTTCTACATTGCCAAATAAAACCCAGAGTATCTGCTTTGGATTGGATTATATGGCAGTATAGACTCATATAATTCAGTTCAAAGCAGATAGTGTGGAATATCTGATTTGATAATATGGATTATATAGCAGTGTAGAAGGAGCCTTATTAAAAAGACTCCCAGATTACTTTCACACGCACTGTTTTCAAGCCAAGTGGTACCTATCTTATTTATGTGCTTTTCATTTGTCTGCCTAAGTGTAGCATTGTATATTTCTCCCTGTTGAAATCCATTTTTGTTAATTATGGCCCAGCTCTCTAATCTGTTACGGTCATTTTGGATTCTGATCCTGTCCTCTGGAGTACTAGAATGCAAAATGACTTTAACAGATTAGAGATAAATCAGGATTTGTTCGTAACCAACTACTTCCAAATTCTGTATTCAGTATGCACATGGCATAAGTAAAGAGGAACAAATGTGCCTGTTTCTAAAAAGTTCAGTGATCCTTAGACAAGCTCCTTTTAGCCACACCCGTGTGGCTCCTTTGACAAGAGGCCATTCAAATGCAGCAAAGGGTGATTAATAAAAAGCAAATTGGAGAGTCATTAATCAACCTTGCCTTGTAAAGTGAGGAGGGGGAAGGCACAGGAAGTGACAGGGAAATTCTAAGCTCCTTGAGCTTGGCACCAAGTGAAATAAAAGGCAGGCCAAGGCTAAAAAGTTCATGAATATGTTCCAATTAATCTGTATGCGCCACTGCAATGCTCTTTAGTTTGGTTCATTTAAATCTGAAATTCCCTTCCCCGTTGATGTCAGCTAGTTAGCCAAGATGGTGCATTACTGTTATGATCACTGCACTGCACCTAATTTAGATTTATCTCTTTAGGGATTCAGCTCCACCCCCTGCTACCTAATATGCTCACCATGTTTAATGATGCAAAAAATTTCCCTGAGTACAGGTTATTTATCTTTATCAGGACTTGCTTTTGGCTGGCTGTCAGTTATCAGTGAGAATATTTGTTCCTAAATGGTTTGTGCTCATCCATATTCCAGTGCAATCCAAATGACCATATCATCACTAATATTTGCAGTAAAAGTGTTTCAGATCTTCTGATATGCTTTAGTAATGCTGATTTATGAGTCTGAAGGAGCTCTCTTTCTGATTCAAGGATATGAACTTCTTGTCACAAAGTGACAAAAAAATCTATCCAATTTAGCACGACAATAGAGGTTGAGCCTTTCTCTTTTTTCCCCCCAACAGAACTACCCCTGACCTTTATAGGGTTATATGCCTGCCTACAGACATGCTTTGAATTAAAATGGGAGTGGGGAGTCTTTATTATTTCTGTATGTCCTCCTTCTCCAAAAATGGCATTATACATTAGAGAAACTTTTTTTTCAAAATCCACAAATAAGTGATTTTCTCAAGGACAGACTTTTGTTTCCCATTCAAAGTAGTTGACTGACTTGCTTGTTACTAAGTTTAGGGCTTGCCTGGAGCTCTTTCTGAAACAAAAAAAGAATCCATGTTCTTCTCCGCCTTGTAGAATTGGATTAACTCCCTGGAAACGTTACACAGGAATTCACCACTTTTAACATAACTCAGAGCTTGCGAAAGTCATTTAGGCTATACAATCCAAAATCCAGATGGTGAGTTATAGTAAAAAAAGAAAGTTTCCCAAGATCTTCAATCACTAAGTACTACCTCCCACATTAATGAACCTCTGCTTACCAGTTATTAGATCTTCTTAAGTGTGTTCCAGAAAGTTGAGATAGTGAAGGAACCAGTCTGCTTTCAAAGCCCCTAGAATATGCCAAGGTGATTCCCTTTACAAGTTAAAGTGAAAGGTTCTGCCCTGGGAACTTTTATAAAGCAAATCCTCACTGCATGCTCTTGTGCTCTACAGTCAAACATGTCTTTTTAGGATGCTGTTTGCACACTTGATTTGATTTTCTTAAATATGATTCGTCATGCAATAGGGCAAATAATATGACAGGCAATATCTTAACTTCCACTGTGCAAATGAGGAAAAACGTTTGTGGGTCATCCCCCATAGAGGACAACTGAAACAATGGTATGGAGGACAAATGCAGCTAAGCAAGGGACATCTAATATTTCTGGGTTTTTTTTAAGGTTTCAAACTAAAAGACATTTCGGAATACCACCACCCACAGCTGTAGGAGTTCTGCAGTACAAAACATGTAGAGTGTAAAGATTTGCCTTCCCTAAGGTAAAGCATTACAAAATGTGTATCAGGATCCATAATATATCCAGAAAAATGGGTGGAATTATAGTGAAGGTCTTAACAGAATGAATTTGGGGAAATAGAGTTAACAACCAGTCACATATAAGAAAGTAAGAATGCATGCATTGATCACAGACTGGAAAGATGATGAGCAGAACCAATAGGAAAATACCCTTATAAGAAAAATTTCCTTAGAATAATGCCTACCTGTATAAGCGCACATTTACACTAGCCACTTATGACCTTGTCACACGCCAGAGGTGCTCCACTTTGTCAAGGGGCATGGGGAAACCGGTGCCCCACACTCCACAGCATCCAGCTCCATCTGAGGATGATCGGATTCGGGGAAAAGCATGGAGCACATATGGAGTATGTGGCTTCCCCCGTGGATTCCAATGGCAACACAGTAACTCTCCCATGTTGCTGAAGTGGCAGCATGCACCAGCTCCACTCTCCTTCACCCACGGAGCTGTGTCAGCATCATTTGATGGGAGCCGGTGGGCTCCATGGGTGACCTGGATTAAACCAATTTTAGCCCCATGTGAAAAGGTCCTCAATGCAAAGCATCCCATGATCAGCTCCATGGTAACTATGCATGCAGCTGATCCAGGATAACACAGGACAAGGCCACCTTAACACAGCCTTGACCTTTATTAATCAAAGTCCAGAATTCAGAGCAATCCACGACTTTGGGTCCATGTAATCAATTGGTCTGGTTTTGAAATAGAACTAGCCACTACTGTTTATACTGCCATCCTGTGTTTCTTGAGCTCAGACAGCCCACACACACAGGATGGCATTTAACATCCCCTCCTGTTTCCCATGCACACTGGTCTCCAGACATGGCTCTTGCCAGTTGGCTGTCACCTGCAGTGACATAATAATAATAATAATAATAATAATCTTTATTTATATTCCACCCCCCTCCAGAAGGACTAAGGGTGGCTTACAAAAAATAAATATAAAACCAAGCAAGAATAAAACATAATACATAATACATAACGACAAAATCAAAACACATCACAACTAACTAATAATATCATAAGAAAATACACAGATTAAATTTGGCAGGATTTAAAACACACTGTGCACTAGGACTAAACCAGTTCAAAACTGGAGTTTTCCAACTTGGTAAAGCATGTTGCAGAAGTCTAATCTTGAGATTACCAGTGCATGCACTACCACCTTTAGGTCCTCGAAATCCAGTCTGAAATTGATTGGGTAAGATATCGATTAACTTTGAGATTGCCCTGGTTCACCCACTTAGAGTTGTCGGTCCTTGAAAGGGAATAAGATGAGAAGGTATTATTATTATTATTATTATTATATCTCTTACCCCCTCTTCTTGTGGCTTGAGGCGGGTCACAGAATAATAAAACACATAAACATTGTAAAAAAAACATAAATACACATATTAATATTTATTTCTATAGATGCTACATATTTTAAAATATTTTTATAAAATGGATATTGAAATATAAAAAAAAGAGATTAAACAAAGGACACGAGTTTAAAAATCATGCTTATTGCCCCAGATTGATCAGGAACCTGATGACTTCACAGCTAAAGGTGATAGTAAGCACTCCTGACTGTCACATCTACCTGGGCTGACATTTGGAAAGATGGATTCAGGAGCATTCCCAAGCTGTGAACACAGTATTTCATGGGTAGAGTAACCCCACCCAGGACTGGTTGACACACCTCCATCCCCAGATCAGGACCCTTGATGTCAAGCACATCTGTTTTGTCTGGATTGAGTTTCAATTTATTTTTTTAACCCAGCAGCTGTCACATATATCTGCATTTCTCGTCTGACAACGATTCATCCCAAGATCAAGGTAGTCCCTGGTTTGGAAATACATCCAAAGAAGGTAGGATCCAATACTTTTGTTCCCACAAGAAAAGCAGGATCAGAACTTCTTCTTACAAAACAGGTTATTTTTGCTATAAGGTGAAAAAATACAGCTGAAGAGAGTGCAGTTGCTGAACTTTTAAAAGATCAGTCCGTGATAAATATGTTCTGTGTGATTGCTCCTGCTGGTAGATGTGCTTTATGTGATGTGTTTGTTCCTTCTGTTGATTTCTTCAGGATGTCATAATGCTTATTACATGAAAGCTGCCCATAACATGTCAAATTGTAGAACAGAGTCATCAATTCTTTTTGCATTTGTAAAGATAGGACTTTGTTTAGTGCAAGATATTGAATTTGCTTTGGGACCCAAATAACCCAACTATTCTGTTGGAAGCTTTTAAAATACATAAACATTTTTATTCTGAATTCTGAAAGACACAAGGCAACTGAAATAACCCTACATTAAATTGTTTCTAGTGGTGCTAAATTGATGCATCTTTTATTACACTGGAAAGCACAATACATGATTTCAACAAGATAAGTTTGCTTTTTAAATGTGGCACCCAGGCTTGCTTTCCAAATATGTATTGACACAAAACTATTGTGGAGGGTGGTGGTTTTCCTAATAAATATTGTCTACAAGAACAAACTTGTCTGAGTTGCTCTACAAACCCACACAAGTTTGGCTTTTTCATTTCATATTTACCAAAAGCTTAAAAACTGAAAGCCCCCTTAATATATCTGAGCAATTTCTACAAATTGGAGGCCTCATCACACACCCGTCCCCTCTGCCATTTCATAGAATCATAGATTGGAAGAGACCTCATGGGACATCCAGTTCAACCCGCTGCCAACAAGCAGGAAAATTGCATCAAAAGCACCCCCAACAGATGGCCATCCAGCCTCTGTTTAAAATCCTCCAAATAAGGAACTTCCACCACACTCCGGGGCAGAGAGTTCCACTGCTGAACAGCTCTCACAGTCAGGAAGTTCTTCCTAATGTTCAGATGGAATCTCCTTTGTTGTAGTTTGTAGTTTCGCCAGCAAGTTTGTCCTGACAACAATCCTGTCAAATAAATGACTGTTATTCTGATTTTACAGAAGAAAAAAAAGGGTGAAATAAAAGTGTGGAACATCATGGTGCCATCACAGCATTGGGACACTAGTCTGTTTCCTAGTAAAAAGATACAAGGGAATCATGTAATACATATAGAAAGCCAGCATGATGTAATGGTTTGAGTATCAACAACTCAGGAGATCAGGATTTGAATCCTTACTTGGGCATGGAAAATCACTGGGTGACCTTCAGCAAGTGGCCTTGTTTCAACCTCAGAGGAAAGCAAAGCAAACCTTATCTAAAAATCTTGTCACTTTCTTTCTTGCCAAGAAAGTGACAGATTCGCCAGGAATGACTTGAAGGCACATAACAACAATAGTACCTTTGGGAGTAATGGAGACAGAGGACCCTTCAACACAGTTCTTTATCCCAGAATATCAAGGCAGAAAATCCCACAATATCTGCTTTGAACTGGGTCCACAGTCAGATAATGTGGGATTTTCTGGCTTGATATTCTGGGTTATGTGGTTGTGTGGAAGGGCCCAGAGACATTTCTAGTGTAGGAATCTGTGTACGCTTGGACTGTTGTACTGACTGCATCAGAGGAAGCAATCTATAGATCATGAACGGTTATGCTAGAAATTTCTCTTTCAAAGGTTGCATCTACATTGCAGAATTAATCAAGTTTGACCCGATGTTAACTACCAATGCTATGGGATCATGGAAGTCTTTAGCCTTCTCCATCAAAATGGCAGCTCCCATTATTCCATGGCATTGACCCATGGCATTTGAGTCACAGTGGCGCAATGGGTTATACTCTTGTGCCAGCTGAACTACTGACCTGAAGGTCGGCAGTTCGAATCCACGGGACAGGGTGAACTCCCGTCTGTCAGTTCCATCTTGTCATACGGGGACATGAGAGAAGCCTCCTACATGATGGTAACACATCCGAGCATCCCCTGGGCAATGTCTCTGCAGACAGCCAATTCTCTCACACCAGAAATGACTTGCAGTTTCTCAAGTAGCTTCTGATATGATAAAAATGATAGTTAAAACTGCATTATTTCTATGTTGTAGATGCACAAATTGTCTCAAAGTCAGGACAGGATTTCCTTCTATATCTTTCAACAAGAAACCATCAAAAATAGGAACCTCTTTTGCCTTTCCTTGCTAAGTTCTTTATCATACTTTTATATTGTGATGTTCATTTTGTATATGCTGTTAGTATATTATCGGCATTGAATGTTTGTCTTTTTTTACTGGAAACCGCCCTGAGTTCCCTCAGGGAGATAGGGCTGGGTACAAATAAAATTATTATTATTATTTCTTCATCATCATTTGAGCAATATCAAACTGAGATGGAAATATAGTCAAATCTTTTGTTTCTTGATTTTCCAGATATAAATTACAATACTGTGATCTGTATTTTTATATATTTATGTCCAGAAGCTTCTCCTAGTGCCAAATATTGCAACAGCAAGTCTGTTAACTAACACGTAATACAGGATTCATGTGCAACCAGTTTTGAAATCCCTTATTCAATCTGCACATTGAATTCAAAGTACAAAAGTTATTGGTAGATGGGAGAGGGGAGGGCATAACTTTGCCCTTTCATCTTGACTCAGGCAAAGGCAAATGCAAACTGGTAAAGTGTCTCCTACTATGTGTGCTCTTCCTCATAAATAGCCTTTGCCATCTTGACCATACACTGATGTTGCTTGGACATATTTGTCCAGTTTTCATCTGTGAACTGTTAGAGTGTCTGTGGGAATGATTTGGACTAAATCTGATATCTAGTTCCGAGTATAGTAGAATTACTGAATTGATACCAATATAATAAGTCAGCACTTACAACACAAACTGCTTTAATATGTCTTCTCCAGTTGGGATCCACAATTGAATTTATGTCTTGGTCTCTAAAATTATAGTCTCTTGGCTTTCAAAAGGGCTATTAAACACACATCTTTTAAATATAGCCTTTCAAGAAGTTTTTGGCATTGTGGTTATAATGTTTCAGTAGCTTTGCTTTCGCATCTTTGGTTTGTTGTACATGTCCTTCATCAAGGTGAGCAGTTCAGTACTGCATAAATAAATAAATTGGGTTACATCCAATACATAGGAGGGCAATCAAAATGGCTGCAAGCTGTTAGTCTCTATCTTCAGGCTGACTAATTTCAGTCATCTATTCCAGGTAGGATTGATATTGCATTTAACCAATTTTATTTTCGTATATGAAGGCTGAGCACAGTGAGACGCTGAAATGATACATAGCCCTCAGCCATTCAAAATATTTTCATTGCCCTCCTCTCCCCCCCACACACACACCAAAAAGTGAATTGCCTATCCTGTGAGTCTCCAAGAGTAGCCATTTCAATGGGTTACAGTAGCCCTGTGCACCATTTAACACCAACAGGCAACCATATTTCAAAGCAGAAACAAGACTTCCAGTTTTTATTTGTGTCAATTTTGGCAGTGCATGTCAACCCTTGGAAGATCCCTGGGGAGAAAATTGGCCTTCAGACCAGGCATATTTGCTCAGCCCTATTTTAGACGTAGGTTTTTTTAAACATAACTCACTCATATTAAGATCAGTCCCACTGGATTCAAGAAAATTGTACATACCACCCTGGATCCTTTTTCCAGTAATGGTCAAAATCATACTTCTAAAAGACTACAGAGGACATGAAAGCATTGCTCCAGGTGCATATACAGGCAGTCACCCTTGTGAAGTTTGTTTTGCTGTCTCCGCCCCTGTTCAGAAGTATTCACCTCCGAAGGTATTGTTGGGCCCAAAGGGGGAGGGCAAGAGGAGACCAAGGCCAGACATAAGAAGTGAAAGCATTATCAGGCTAAATACAGGAACAACTGAGCAAATAACCAAACAATAAATACATTAAAAGTGAATACCACAAGAGCAAAAGAGTGGAGGATGGGACAGGAAGAGGGATCGGAAGAGGAGGAAATATCTCTGGGAGATGTCCTTGCAGAGCTGCGAAAAATAAGGGTAGCCCAAGACGGCTTCCTACGGAAGATAGATGCCATAATGTCCCGGCAGGAAGAACAAATGGATGCGAACCGGGAGCACTCCCTACAGGTTAGAACAGAACCAAATGAAGAGGCGCTCCCCACAGGGCCAGGGCGGTCGACCTTCTATGAGGATGGAGAAGACGCACCCCGGGTCAAGGGAGAGAATGCAACAATAGGTGAAAGTGGAGAGAAGAGAGGGAAGGAGAACGTAAAGCCGCGGGCAGGATCAGAGGGAAGAGGACCCCGCCCCAAAAGTAGGGAGGTAGCCTCGCTGGATGCTGCAAGAACGACGCCGAAGGGCCCTAACACCTCGGCCCCCCAGAAAAGAAAAGAGGGGAAAAATCAAGGGGCCACGGCAACACCCAAGAGCCCCAGCCTGGATGCAGATAAGCAGGACGGCAAAAAGAATGGGACGCAGCCCAATAGAAAGAGAACCTGGTCGGGAACAATCCACCAAGGAAGAGAGAAACCTAAAAGAAAAACTGCCCTTACTCTCTTGAGGCATACTTCAGGCCTACGAGATGTGGCATCCTGGGGATGGATACGGAAGGCCTCGAATCACCTAGGGAGAACGGTTAGAATGGAGGCTGAGGGCCGTGAAGGAGCATGGGGTACGGCTATGTTGGAAGACCGGGAACAGATAATGGCCACCAAATGCTGGAAAGGACAAAAACTAAGCACAACAGACTGCTCCAAGATGCAGAGGGATATGAAGACCCATCTCGGGGGAAAAAAGAAGGGAAAGGAGCCTAAAAGGAAGACCAGGTAAAAAGGAACGTCCAGCTTAACAAGGAGGGAGACGGCAAGAGGGCAACAAGGAGCGCCCATAAACGAGGACCTTAGAAGGAAACAAGTTACTCCTATCCTTATCTCTTCCATCCACCATTACTCATCATTAGCCCTTCCAGAACTCGGATCAAACAGTCTCCTTCACCGCCCCTGACTCTTCCCCCTTCTACCCCCCCATCCCTTGTTACCAACCCCCAGCACCCCCTTCCCACTCCCTCTACCCCCATCATTACTCTCAGCCTCTCCTTTATCTTTCCTACTGTCCTCTATTTGAAACTGTTCACCCACTTTCACTGTTTGTTTATGGAAAAACCCCAATAAATATAATTCAAAAAAAAAAAAGAAGAAGTATTCACCTCCCTTTCTGTCCCTGTGATAATTGGACTTTGGAAATAAAATGGCTTCTTGTGGAAACAAGCATTGGTGAACTTCCTGTTGTCTCACCCTCATTCTTAAATATGAGTCATTTGTAAGTCATATGTTTGTAACTCGGGGACTGCCTCTATCTGTCTTCCATTTTATGGAGCCTTAGGCTTCTATCGGTTCCATTGTAGAGGAGGCCACATACTTCTTTTCAAATGAGGCATGTCCTCTATGTGTGCCTTGTTTTCAAGAAGAATAATGGTTGTTTTATTACCCTAACTGGATCACCAACCAACCATTTTGAAGAAAAATGTATGCTGCTTTATGCGACCACTTTGCTGCCTGGGAGCAGCAGGGTGAAGCCTGGGATGAGTTGGAGGATAGGTTCATTCAACAATCTCCACCCTTAGTAAACTGTCCAGCTTAACTGGCTCTTTTGAAAGCTCATGTTTGAAAGACACTGTTTGGAAAGATGGGTTCTGCAATCTTAAAAATATATTTTTCTCTAATAATCCCACAGTATATCCTAGTAGAAATATACTTCATAAATGAGTTGTGTCTTGTTTTCAGAACTATTTTTTTAAAAATCTACGTATTTAGTTCAGGTTATTGCTGACCTCAAGTGATTGGTAACTGTGATGAATGCAGGTTTTTCTTCCCATTCAATGTCTAGAGCTAATTTGTGAAACCATGGGTACTATTTACCTAAGAATACGATATCCATGTCATTCCATAGTTCAAAGGTTAGTGCACCTTAGCTAGTTTAGCTGAAAATAAATTCTTTAGTGCCATCACAGTTAGTGGCTTCCCTATAAATGAGACAATAAATCTATGTGGGTGTTAGTTCAAACTTTAGAGGCGCCACTTCAGATGGTTGATCTGTTTTAACCATAGGGTTCAGGATAGGGTTCAGCAATTGGGATATTTATTTATTGTATCAGGAGTGAACCAAGAGTACAGTTGTGATGTATTTGAGAAAACACAAAGTTAAAAACTTATATTATATTAAATGTCCTTTGACCAGTAGCTGGCCACTTGGAGTGTTTCTGGTGTTTCTATAAGAAGGTCCTCCATTGTGCATGTGGCAGAGCTCAGGCTGCATTGTAGTAGGTGGTCTGTGATTTGGTCTTCACCACACTCTCCACTTTGTGGCCCCATTTCTTAAGGTTGACTCTGCAACTCATGGTGCCATAGCACAATCTGTTCAGTGCCTTCCAAGTCTCCCAGTCTTCTGTGTGCCCAGGAGGGAGTCTCTTATTTGGTATCAGCCATGGATTGAGGTTCCAGGTTTTAGCCTGCCACTTTTGGACTCTCGCTTGCTGAGGTGTTCCTGTGAGTATCTCTGTAGAGCTTAGAAAACTATTTCTTGATTTAAGGAATTGGCGTGCTGGCTGATCTCTGAACAGGGGATGAGCTGGGGATGTCACTGCCTTGGTTCTTTCATTATAGATTGCTACTTCCTGGCAGATATTAGGTAGTGCAATACTGGCTAAACGGTGTAATTTCTCCAGTGATCTAGGGCGCAGACAGCCTGTGATAATGTGGCATGTCTCATTAAGAGCCACATCCACTGTTTTAGCATGGTGAGATGTGTTCCACACCGGGCATGTGTACACAGCAGCAGAGTAACAAAGTGCAAGGGCAGATGTCTTCACTGTATTTGGTTGTGATCCCCAGGTTGTGCAAGTCAGCTTTCAGATGATATTGTTTCCAGAGCCCACTTTTGTTTCTAGCGCCCACAGAAGCGACTAGAAGCAACTGGGATAACTCCTTTAAAATTCTGACCAAAACTCTTGAGTGGATTTACATCCCATCATCCTGGAAGGCCCCATCTACACTGCCATATATTCCTTTTTCTAAATCCAGATTATCTGATTTGAATTGGATTATATGGCTGTGTAGACTCACATTTGTAACTGTTTAATTTCACAAACACATGGGGCTTTTGTACCACATGAATGTATATATATTCAACAACATTGGGATTCTGTACAAGGAAAAAGGTGGGCATTAGTTAATTTGCAAATTTTCAGTTGTTTACATTTGTTTCTATATTCTCAGTTCTCCATATGATAAATTCATGGCCTTCTTTCCACCGTTCCTAAGCATTTGGGTGAAAACTAGGTTTTGCAGAAATCTTGCCATAATTATTGGCAATGTCCCAAATCTATTATCTTTCTTTAGCTAAGGTTTCCAGGACATCCATACCCCATCTTACCAATACTTCACTAAATTCTAATGAAAATTTACTCCAGCTATATATTTTGTGTCTCAAGCATATATATTTCCACTCCCTTTCTTTTGTTTTTTATTGTCACTATCCCTTTATCCACCACTCCATATAAAAGATATTTGAGTTTTCTTCAGAAAATACATTCTGTATTGCATTGATCGGTCCCATATTTCCAATTTTGCAGTCTTCCTTAACTGGAAACTCTGACTTGACAACAATGTGAAATATAAGATAGGGCGATAATAACCTTGAAAATAGATATTTCCTATGGGCAGAATTTTCATTGCTCTTCTTGGAGTTTCATCAAGTCTAACGTTGGCCCGGCTCACCTTTGAGCTATTAGAATACATACATTTGAAAAGTGAAGAGAGAATCAGGACATTTAAATGTCAGAATTTGGCTCATGTTCTTTTACATCCTCCAAATGATACAGATTATACAGACACTCATCTAAATGAATTATGGGACTTAGCTACAACCAAAATAGAAATCTGCTACTAAAGGCAGACATCTCTAAAGGGTTTTGTGAAAGTGTGTCTTTAAAGCAAGACAGAGACTGTTTGGGGCAAATTACTCCAGTTGTGTTATTATGTTTGCCTCTATATAGCCATCCATTAAAAAAAGATGGGTTCAGTTTATTTCTTCTGCCTGGCACTTTGATTACTCTGAAAATTAAATGTGAATCATGATTGCCTTATATTTGTTCTGGTTCCTTACTTGCTATAGAGGCAGATGGCTTTCAAAGGCTTCATACTGCTCTAAGTTCCATTCTTAGATTTCTCCCTCTAGACTTAAAAGACCCCCCTATAAGCTGAAATCACTTCCAAGGATAGAAAATCCAAAAACCCAGCTGTGTTGTACCAAATACTTTGGTCACCAGTTTAACTCCCATTGAAGGTGAAAGCACTTGAGTTCAAAGCCCAGTTATCTACTGAAATCAACAGTGAAACAGTCGTAGTCTTAGAAAATTCATTCAGGAATTCATAAATGAGAACTCTTTATAATGAGGCAATCAAATACCATTTCTCATTAAAGACAAATATATACAGCAGGTAGGAAAAGTGAATATTGGTTGTGGGGATGCAGTCCCTCAATGCAGCTACACAGTAAAATTAATGCAGCATGACACCACTTTCACTAAATGCTATGGAATTATGGGAGTTAGTAGTTTTACAAGGTCTTTAGCTTTATCTGCCAAAGAGTGCAGGTGCCTCACCAAACTAATAGTCCAAGTATTCCATCGCACTGAGCCATTAAACTGTATTAGTTCTACAGTGTAGATGCGCCCACAGTCTCTATGTATCCTGTGACTTAATGGTTACAGAAATAAAAATGGTTTTTATCTTATATGGAATATGCAACATCAGAGAGAGAAAGCATTCAGTTTTGTGAGATAAATGATCAACTAACAGAAAATGGTCCAAATTCTAATGTTTGTCTCAACTAGAGGAAACCTATTGAATAAATTTATCTACAGAATGGTTGGGTTACTATTCAGCAATTAATTCACTGTATCCCCAGTGGCACAATGGGTTAAACCCTTGTGCTGGCTGAACTTGCTGACCAACAGGTTGGAGGTTTTAATCCCAGGAGCGAGGTGAGCTCCCATCTATCAGCTCTAGCTCCCCATGCAAGGACATGAGAGAAGCCTCCCACAGGATGGCAAAACATCAAACCTCCGGGCATCCCTTGGGCAATGACCTTGCAGATGACCAATTTTCTCACACCAGAGGCAACTTGCAGTTTCTCAAGTCGCTCCTGACACACACAAAAAAATACCCTGTAGCCGAGACTATCAATTGGAATAAGGCCAATATGCTTTGCCCCTTCCCAAGCAGGCCCGGATTAATGGTTTGTGGCGCCCTAGGCCACACTCTCTAAATGCCACCCCCAAGGGGGAAGGGCCTCTTGCAGGGGGCGGGGCCTCTTGCGGCGGCGGGGGAAGCCACGTCAGTTGCTCTTCTCCCTCATGCAGGTGGGCGCCACTCCTTCCTTCACTGAAGGGAGGAAGGGCGGAGCCGGCATGAGGGAGAGGGAGCCGGGGGGAAGTCCCGCCCCTAGGGCATCTGACGTGGCTTCCCCCGCCACCGCCTCGCTCGCACGGGCGCCCCTCCTCCCTTCACTGAAGGAAGGAGCGGTGCCCGCCCGCGCGAGCAAGGAGGCGGCAGGGGAAGCCATGTCAGATGCCCTAGGGGCGGCGGAACTTCCCCCGGCTCCTTCTCCCTTGCTCCTTCTCAGTGCGCAGGTGCAGAAGTAAGCGCCCAAAGATCGGACCTAGGGTGGCCTTATGGGTAATCCGGGCCTGTTCCCAAGCCACTTCTACACTGCCATATCAAATCCAGGGCAGTTCCAGACAGGACTTTAATGTGTGTCCAATCAATTGGTTCCACATTACAGTCCACACATGCTCTTATGCTCTAGGAGATGGCTGAAAGCAGTGATATGCCAGCTGGGTAATTTTTTTCTTTTAAAGCCTTTTTAAAGGGGTTTGGGGTGGGAGTGGGGGATGTCTTGGGGGGAGTTGGAGGGGAGGCTGCAGAAGCCCAAAAATCCTGAGATAGCTATGTGGATTGAGACCAGAAGTCATATAATCCACATAGCTCCTACAGCTGGAAAGATCCAGGTATCCAGCTGGAAAGATCCAGGTATCCAGCTGGAAAGATCCAGGTATCCAGCTGTCAAATTACTTCGGCACAAAGCAGGGCTTTTCTGCTTTGTGCCAAAGGAAAACATTTTTATCTGATGCATTTGGATGACCCATGTAAAAATACAGGAGGGCACCATTTTCCATCCATCCATTTCTACTTTAGACTGGATTATATAGCAGTGTCGATTTATATAATCCAAAGAAGATAATGTGGATAATCTGATTTGACAATCTGGATTATATAGCAGGGTAGAAGGAGCTTCAGTCCTACCTTCTGAATAAGTCATTTTACAACATTTAAAACCAGATTAAATGAATTGATACTTTTAAACCAGATTGAATGAATTTTAGTGCTGGGGCATTGTGTGGTTTCAGAGGATCCTCTGAAGATGACAGCCACAGATACAGGTGAAACATCAAGAGAAAATGCTGCTAGAACACAGCCATACAACCTGGAAACCATACAACACTCCAGTGATTCCAGCCGTGAAAGCCTTTGACAATTTTAATGCTAATGAATTATGAGTGTGTTTTCCCCAGGAAATAAATTATATAAATGCAAGATTGATCCATGAATTATGAGGAGGCACTGGTTGTGTGTTAGGTGAGGATTTGTGGCCCACCAGGTACCATTTAGGAACCACACAATTGGCTTCTTCTTCACAAAAGCCCACAAAGTTTACACAGGCTCTAAGAAAGAACAGGAACCACTAGCCAACTGCAAGGGAGACAATTGGCTGCATGGGGCCAAAGCTTCTAAGCAGAAGACTTCATTGCATTTATGGGCTGGATTAGTCCCCAGTATTTCCTTGGTTAGTCCTTATGGGAGTTTCATCCCCACCCACCATTTTGGTATACAGTGTTCCTTTACTTATTGCTGGGGTTAGGTTCCAGAACCTCCCGCAATAAGTGAAAAACCGCAATATAGGGATACTCTATTTATTTTAATATTTATACATTATTTTAGTAGTTATACACTATTTTAAGTCTTTATAGTCTTAAAATAAGTCTTTATAGTCTTAAAATAAAGTGAAGGAAAGGAAGGAAGGAAAGGCCCTTCAAGGCTGGAAGAAGGGAGGGAGGGCTGAAGAGGGAAAGCGCCTTGGAGAGTGGTGGCGGTGGAAAACCCCCACTAAACAACAAAAATACCACGATATATATTTAAATTAATTTTTTTGGGAATCCGTGGAACAATGAGTCCGCAATAAGCGAATCGCGAAGTAGTGAGGGAACACTGTATATGGGAAATTGTCTTATACCATAGTGAACATTTGTTCATCTCCCACAACATTATCTTCTGCAACTAGCAGCATCTCTCCAGGGCCTCAGACCTTTATCTACACAAGTTCTCAGATCCTTTTTCAAGCAGAGATTTAATTCAGCAACTCCTATGTACAAACGTGTCCTCTTTTAATGAGCCACAGTCCTTACATCCTTGAAAGCAGGTTGCTTTACAGCAACTCCTACATTTTGTTCTATCTATCCTATACTAGGTCCTTTCTTATTTTGGAAGCTAAACAGGGCCAATCAGGTTAGTATCTAGGTGGGAGTCTGCCAATGAATACCAGGTGCTGTAAACTATAGATCAGAGGAAGGCAGTAGCAAAACCACCCCTGAGTATAGTTTGCCTAAGAAAATCTGAAGAAATTTATGAAGTTGCCATAAGTCAATAGGCAACTTTAAGGCATATACACACACATCATATCCCAGTATTTCCTATACTGACTAGCAGTGGCTCTCCAGAGAAAACACCTGTTTCTTAACACCTGTTTCCTAACATCTGCTACCTGATCCTCTTTAATTTACAGCGCCAAGGAGTGAAGTTAACATTTTTATATGCAGTGCATGTGTTTCATGTCTCCACAACCTATAATTATGTGAGAAAGAACACGAATAATTCTATCCCCAGAAGCACAGTCTGAAAAGGTCTAATCTTCACAGAAATGGTGCAGATTCCAGGACACATTGGATCACCTCTTAATTCTCAGGTTTTGTATAGAATCTTTCATTGGACCAGTCTATCAATTCTGTTTTGTTTTTTGGTCTTCTTTAGAATTACACAACCTGTGTATAATATATTGTGCTCCACAGATCCCCATGTGTAAGGACCACACAACCATCACAAGGAAGAATACCGCCTGAGATCTTGGACAGATTATTCCCCACAGGTTCCCCTTTACTGCCCTGGCATACAGGGCAGTAGAAAATATATACCCCTTTCCTTTATAGAAACAAGTCTTTTCGAGAGATAACACAAACAAGCTCTAAGTGTGTCCATCTGTATGTTCCCAGAATCCCTCTGAGCCTATCAGGAATGAAGTTGTGGATAGAACTGCAACTTCATTGAGCAGCACACTTGAGGTCCTTTGACACTACACAGTTATAAAGTAATTGTCTTCTTCAATTACCATGACAACATTCTATGGATTTTTATGACTTTATTGCATGAAGGCATCAAATCAGCATTGTAGTAGGACCACTACCTTTGGTGACAGTAGGGCAGGGTTATGGCTATACATGTAAGTACAAAGGCAGCACCATGGATCAGCAAACTGATGCAGTTGTACAATTGGAGATACATGCAATAGTGAGAATACTCCTGCCAATATCAGTGATCACAGGGCTGCTGTGGAATAGTGGCTTTGAGCAATGAAGTCCAAATTGTAAGGAGGGCTATTGAGAACTCCCAGCCAGAGAGTTTGAGTGCCTCGCCAAACACCATGATTCTTTGAGATGTAGCTATGGAAGTTAAAGCAGAATCCAGGAATTATAATTGCATAGTATGAAAGACTACCTGACATCTGTAAAAGTTATATTTGAAGTCAAAGATAAAAGCAAAAAAAAAATGCCCAGCAACTAATATAAGTCCCAGAATGAGCTTGTTGCTCACATACTGCCAAGCCTGTTGGCCACTATGAAATTTCTTGCACTGGCAACTATCCCTGTAATATGAATGCCTCCTGGACTGTAGTGCCCCAGTCATCTCAAAATCCTCATAATCCATTATTACATTCATATCTGCTTAGGAATCACTAAAAGAGAGTGTGTTTTTCTCCCATGGTAAAAATTTGGGATAAGGGTAACCAAAATCATGCTTTTATCTCAGTGTTTTGTTATAATGTTAAACCAGCTTTACATTTCTTTCATTTCTATGTACAAGTAGTTTCAGTTGATATTTGAACCAGGACTCATTTATTTCTCGAAGGCCATTTTTACCATTATGAATTAGACTATTAGTTTCACATGAAAGGAGGAAATGATCATGAATATTACACCTGCTTTTGAGAAATTAATGGCAAGCTGTAGTCCCAGTGCAAAGTGTTGAGTTAATTTGCTTTGGTAACAGGGAAAAGGGATAAGGATTAGCTAACGAAAATGTGATCTAAATATCTGTTATTTGAATGGTAAACAGGGATTTAACCAAGATTAAAATCAGTTAAGCCCTTGGATAACAAAACTTCAGTGTATTCAGGCCAAAAAAAGCTTGATTCAGAACAAAAGTAAGAAATTCAAAAAGAAGGTTGTTTTAGAGGGAGAAAGGTATTTGGAGGGATATAAAGGAGAGACACACAAACAAGAGTAAGGTGTTTACAAAAGCAATGACCACCATGTTACATTTCCTCTGCAGCAAGTCTATTTCCAATCTTCTATATCACTGAGATTTGATACTTGCAGAATTCTTTTAGAAAAAGACCTTTTGGCTGATTGTTACTGTCTTCACTCAAGAACATATTTCCTTGCAGTGATGACTTCTTTTATTACATATATTAAATTGTGGGCATGTTACAGTAATCCATATGGCCTGCTCAGAGAACTCCAAGAACCAGTGCAACTCTTGCACTACCTTCAATTATGCAAATACACTCTTGTGGATGATCCACATTGACCCATTATCCTGGAACCAATCCGGTGTGGTCTATGCTGGATCAACCCTGTCTTATGTCAGGCAGGCACTCCCCCAGCCCAAACTAAAACCTCATACATTCTGAGAGGGAAACAAAAAGAGTCAAGTTTGACCATGCAAAGCCAATTCACTTCTGATCTCCTGAAGAAGTGATCTGAGAAGACAGAACCTGTAGTTTAACAGAGCTAAAAGCTGCTAACCAAATGAGTGAGTCACATAAAGCCCTACCTCTTTAAACTACATCCGGAAGGATGTGGCAGTGAGATCCAGGCCAACTGTTTACATGGGTCCAAAGTCTGGGTGTACTCTAGATTCCGGGCCAGAATTTAGATTATCCCCCAAATTTGGTTAATGTGGGGCAATGTCTCGATGTGTCCTTATCCCAAATCAGCTCCATGTGGCATTAGGCTCCTTGTGGCTTTCTGTTTTACATGGTTAGTCTAGATATCCCCTTGGCTTCTTATAAAACCTGGATATCTCAGTGATGAATCCTGGTATCCAGTCAAGCTACAATCCTTAGTTTTCAAGGGAAATTAAACCTTGTCCAGCACAAACCTAATATTCCCCAATTTACCATTCAGCTGACCAAGAAAACCACCATATATCCTAGAATTGATTTTGGTTGTTCAGTTTCATCGACTGCTAACATCAGATAGCAATTTAGACCTGAAACAGCTTCCATGCATTAAGATGGAAGAGAAATCATTGGCATGTGTATGGTGGGAACTCCATGACAAAGGGTCGAGAATAGCTTATAAGTAGTTTATGGATGCTTATGAGCAGGTTATTATGGAAGCGAAAAAATTATATTAAGCTGACATGATAGTGTCTGCTAGCTCACGCCCGGCTCAATTGTTCAAAATAATTCGGTTTTTAACGATGGTCCCTACCATCCCAAAAAGTGATGATCAGACCCTTACAGCTGAGGTTTTTCAGAGCTATTTTGCAGACAAGATCTCGACCTTCTGCCGGGACTTACCAGCCATGATTGATACAGAGGGTACTTGAGACTCCGTGGCCACTTGACGGGTTCACTTCCGACCAGTTCAGACCACTGGATGCAGAGGCTGTCAATAGGATTGTAGCTGCAACTAGACCAACCACTTGCTCCCTCGATCCGTGTCCCTCCTGGCTAGTAAAATCTTGCCTAGAGGGCCTAGGTAGACCTCTGTTGAATATAGTGAATAGCTCCCTTGAGCAAGGAGTCTTTCCAAAGGATTTAAAAGAGGCTGTGGTTTTTTCTGCTGCTGAAGAAGCCGGATTTAGACCGTTTGGCTCCCTCCAATTACTGCCCAGTTTCGAATTTGCAGTTCCTGGGCAAGGTCATTGAGAGGGCAGTGGTGGAGCAGTTGCAGACTTTCCTAAATGACACAGCTGGATTAGATCCCTTCCAGTCTGACTTCTGTATGGGTCATGGGATGGAGGCGGTGTTGGTATCAATCACAGACCAGTTTCGTTGCCAGCTTGATCAGGGCGGATCGGCGTTGCTTGTGTTATTGGACCCCACAATGGTGTTTGATACTGTCGATTATGATCGTTTGGCTCACCGCCTTGCCGTGGCTGGAATGAGGGGGACAGCTTTAAATTGGCTGCCCTCCTTTCTCCACAATCGGAAACAGCGAGTGAGATGTGGCAAGTTGGTCTCTGAGGGATCCCCCCTAGTATGTGGGGTCCCACAGGGGGCCATTCTCTCCCCGCTGTTATTTAACATCTATATTCGACCACTTGCTCAGCTGGTACGAGGCTTTGGGCTGGAGTGCCACCAGTACACTGATGACACCCAGCTCATTCTGAGGATGGAGCTGGGTGCCTGACTCCATACCCAATAATTTCCATCAGTGCCTTGAAGCCGTTACTAGATGGTTGTGAGCCAGCAGGTTGAAGGTGAACCCGGCAAAGACGGAAATCCTATGGCTAGGTCGCCCGGGCAGTGGGGATATCCAGCTGCCTACTCTGAATGGTGAGGCACTATGCCCGTCATCATCAATAAAAAGCCTGGGAGTCCATTTGGACCCTCTGCTGACAATGGAGGCTCAAATCTCTGCTGTGAACAGAACAGCATTTTTCCATCTGCTTCAGGCTAGACGGCTGGCCTCATACTTGTCCCGGAGCGACCTGGTTATGGTGATCCAGGCCACGGTCATCTTGAGGCTTGATTACTGTAACTCCCTTTACATTGGCCTACCTTTGACGGTAATCCGGAAGCTTAAGCTAGCGCATAACACCGGTCCTGTAGCAACTGCACTGGCTACCGATCGAGCACCGGATCACTTTCAAAGTGTTAGTTCTTACTTTCAAGGCCTTATGTGGTCTGGGGCCAGTGTACTTGAGGGATCACCTTATCCCATATAAACCCCAGAGATCACTACATTCTGAAGATCAAGATCTCTTAGAAATTCCTGGCCTGAAGAGTTACTGCCTGACAGCTACCAGGCGAAGGGCTTTTACGATCATTGCCCCTACACTCTGGAATGCTCTCCCTCCTGAGGCCCGAACACTGCGTGACCTGGGAGCCTTCCGGAAGGCTTGCAAAACCCACCTGTTCCGGCAGGCTTTTGAATTGTAATGGAATTTTAAATTGAAACTGTTTTAAATTGTATTTCTTATATCTGTGAACCGCCCCAATCCTAGGAGAGTGGAGGCATATAAATCGAATAAATAAATAAATGTAAAACAGCATAGGGCTCCATCAGCACCCCAATGGGGAACACAGAGTCATGACAATAGCATATAATATGACTTCCCATAACAACGCCTTCTCACATCACTCTTCCAAAAGAACCATATAAACACCAAAACACTGTCTTTCCAGAGAAGTTGCCCCAAAGATGCCATGACTGATAGACTAAAAACTCTTAAGAGATTTGTGGAGGATTGCTTAAAAGCATGAACCATGTATTAGCCTCAGTGGCTAAATGGAACCTGAAAAATTCCATTGTCAATTTTGAAGGAGCAAAAATTTCGCTTGGAGGCTTACCAATTAGAAATGGATGCTGAACTAGATGGAACTTAGACTTGATCCAACAGGGTTCTTTGTCTGCTCTTAAATAGCATTGCTATTTAGTCTTTAAAAACTACCTTTTACATAGTCTAGAATTCAATACATACTACGTTTTACAACATAATATTGAATTCCATCCACTCTCAGAGTGAGGAGTGTGAACTGGTCATGAATCTACCATTCCAAAGACATTTGGGAGAATTCTGAAGAGGCCTGACAGAATGCAGAATTGACTTCAGCTGTGAATCAATTTCTCTGCTGTGCCAGAGATGAGAAAATCACAGCAATCAATCATATCAACTTAAAGAAAATGGTATAGTAGGCAATCCCAAACCCATTTTAGATAATGTGCAGGGAAGCAAATTAATTTCTACTCTAACTCTATTTACTTTATTTGAGAAGAACATGGTTCCAGTATTAATGTAATGATATTTCTAGTACAGCAAATTATATCTTGGTGATGTGTCACATGGCATCCAAGAAGGGAAACAGAGAGGAAATAGTTCCCTTGTGTTTGTCAAATGCATCATTAAGGTAATCTTATCACCTGAAATATAGACAAATGGAAGAGTGAAAAAATGTTAGTTCCATTAGTTAGCTTATTGAAACTAACTTATTTTCTAGAGGTGCCGATCTGAAATAATTTGCATATAACTAGTTAGATACATTGTATTGTGCTTATCAGCTGTTAGCTTTTTTTTCTTTAAAGAAATATCTGCAGAAGTGTGGAGTACTCCACATAGAAATTATATATAACAGCCAATTATAAGTAATCACCTCACTGGTTACTGAATAGGTCATTGAACCCTTTTTCTGTGTGGCCCAAACTGATTACAATTAGAAAAACTGTACCTGTGAGAAGTCTGTTAATTTTGGTGGCAGGAGATCAGTCCTGTGTGCAAAGAAATGTGTATATTAATTTATTCTCTAGATTTGATCTGGATAATTTTGATGTAAAGGAAATTTGCATGGTTTTGTTATCATAAACAGATCACTACCTGCTGAGGTTTAGACTCAAGACTCCCATGTGGTGACAGAGCAGCTTATGAGGTGACAGAACAGCTTATGGGGCTTTCTGTTCTACATGGTTAGTGTAGATGTCCCCTTGGCTTCTTATAAAACCTGGATATCTCTGTGATAAATCCTGGTATCCAGCCAAGCTACAACCCTCTTGCACGAGCACTGCCAGGACACGACTAGACACCACCATTCCAGCAGTGTGTGACAAAGTCCTCAGTGAGACTTGAAGCCTCTGCAGGGATGGGGGGGGGGGGTGAATTAAGGTGATCTGCCCCAAGAGGTTAATGCATCCAAATAGATTCATGAGCTCTTTGAAAATTCCCTCTGGTCTTAACATATGATAGTATTAAAATCATGAGCTGATCTCTGTAATAACAAAATGGCCAGGTCACTCCTACAAGACCCCTCCCACACAATGATGCCAAGTAAGCACCTTGTTCACTAGGGAGCTGGTGGCAAAGATACAAGTGGGACAGAGACTAGACCATTAATGGCTGAAAACTCTGAGAAAGTCTGGTGAAAAATAGGTTGGAGCACATAAAAAGTTCTCCTCCATAGTGGTGGTAGCAACAAAGAAATCATCCTTCTTTGCTACCTTTGCCCAGTACAACTATCTTGAGTTGTCAGGGGGCTTTTATCATGTACTATCATAGACAACTCAACAACCTGCTGTGAAGAGACTGCTTAGCACCTCTCAGATAAAATCAATCAGATTCACTCTGACATGGGGGCACATCCATACTGACCTCTTAGGCCAGACAGGGGCTGCATCAGCACTGTGTCAGCCAAATGTTGCATGGAACCAATCCAGCATAACTCAGAGCCTTGACTAAAGTTGGGGAATAGTTCAAATTCTGACCCAGAATTTGAATTAACTCCCCACTTTGAGTCTGTCTGAATAATTGGGCCAGTTCCAGAACTGAATCAGTTGCGATTGTTCTCGCTGCCATCCTGGCTTCTTGGGCTTATGCAGCATGGGATGGCCATTACCATCACCTCTCACCCTCTATATAATGGAAATTTCAAGCTGTGAAACCTGTCAGCTGTAATTTGCAGTGATGTCAGCCTGGGCAATTGGAAAGGGAGAAAAGGGGGGAGAGGAATTCCTCCTGTTCTTACCCCTCCCTCATCACCCCATCGCCCTGGCTGACATCACTGCCAATGACCACCAACAGGTAGGATCCATGTTGCGGCTGGAGACTGTTGTGACATGGAGAATGAGAGGGGATAGTAAAAGTGGCAATCAAAAAAGTGGTCCATGGGCAGTTGGGGCACTCGCTTGCCTTCACAGCAGCTGAGAGAGTGCCTATGCAACCCATCCTGGAATGATCCAGCATACACCATGTTGGATTGGTCCCTGCTTATTGGGTTAGTGCAGATGTATGTTTTACTTTTATGTTTGGATGCTATCGTTTATTCAGATACAGTGAATGTAATTGTGGCTCCTGCATCTCCCAGGTTAATGAATACATTTCAATTCATGCAACCTGAGGATTTGGACAGGATCTTTAAAGACATAAGAGCCAGTGCATGTGTCCTGGATCCCAGTAAAATTTTGTGATATATACAGTATCAAATGAATACTTTTAACAAATGGGACAGATATCAGCTTACCCCAGGGAGCTGAAAATGCAGCCTCCACAAACACAAAGCTTTTTGGAAGCGGCTACAACTTTGGCATCCTAATTGGGCAGCTTCAACATGGTCTCAAAACTATAGCTTCAATGAAGTTTTGAAAAATGTCTGAGCGTTATCATTTCCTATCTTGACTTATGGATTATTGCATTTAAAACTCAAGAGCTGATGTTTCTTTCAACTGAATATCCCCTCAAATTAGTTGGTGCTGAGTAGAATCTTAATGAAGAGGGTAGGTTTTTATTTTCAAAAAGTTGTAAATTAGCAACAAAGTAAATTATCAACAAAGTGAAAGCCACCAAATGTCAGCACTGAATTTAATTAATAATATTCCATATCAAATAAATGCTGTCAAATGCCAATTACTACTGCATGCCTGTTTCTCAAATATTCATGCTTGTCTACAGCAAAATGTTGCCAAATGCTAAATTATCATGGCGAATGACAATATGACATAATGGAATGAAATATCAGGTGCCCCAAACTAACCTCATATGACAAATATTTGACAAATGGCAGACATTCTAAGATTCACTGAATATTTTTAGTAGGGTTCATAGTGACAAAATTTGAAGAAAATTTACAGTTCAAACTAAATCAACTCATTTTCATATGGTGATTAAGACACTGACTACCCATAACATATTGTAATATGTCTCCATGACATCCTGGAAATATGTTGGAAGTTGAGGAAGTGTACATCACAATTCAGATCTACATGTGCATGTGGCAGTTAAATATGTGGGTAACTAAATACAGCCATCGTTACTGGAAGTTGTTTAAGTAGTGAGGTTTGCTTTCATTTTTTATTTGTCTTCATGAACAACCATCTGAATCTTGGGATGTAGAGCTGCAATATTCTGAAAATAACATGAAATTAGAATTAATAAAATAAAACGGACTGTGAATATTTATTTATTTATTTATTTATTGGTTCGACTTAATATACTGCTCTCTCTGGAGCCCAGAGCGGTTTACAGAGTTAATAGATAAAACACATAAAATGCAATAAAATACAATAAGACCTAACAGTCACATTAATCAGTAGCGATTGGCAAAATTATCCCAACTTCCTTCACAATTAGCTTGCCCCCCCAACCCCCTAACCCCCCAAAAAAACCAAGTACTTCTGAGATCTCTTGAGAAAGGCTTCATGTTTCGGGATTTTTTAAAACAAAAGCTTGTGTAGTTGAGCCTTAGGATAGCTTGCCAAAAAAACCCCCTTCTTGCTCCATCCCACCTCTAAGGACCTCATCAAGACAGACAGGAGGAAAACGGGGGAAAGCAGAGGGAAGCATCCTCCTTGGTTCCCTACCATCTGTCCCTGCCTTCTAGAATGGCCAGCCATCCCATGTTGTTTTCTGTACTTTTTTGTGCTTTCACCACTTTCTTCCTGTTTTCAGCAGTTAGAAGTCAGGTAGCATGCAACTTCTGAAAATGGAGTATTCTCTCCATTTTCAGGCACTGGCAACACAGATTCCAATGGGCAGCCACTGAAAGTGGCCGTACATCATAGGATGACCTCTGTGCCTAAAAACTGAGAGAAGCCACAGAGAAGAATGTGTCTGATAAGGTCCTGTGTATTTATATTCATGTGAAGGTATCTTGGAAGGAAGAGAACCCCCCCCCCCATTTTCATTCTTGGAGATCCCTAACAGCTTAGTGAATGAAACAGGGGCTAGGGAAATTCAATTACCAAGGATTTGGGAGGCAACCGAGGTTCACAAAGGTTTCTGCTGCTGCCAGGATCCTCCATACCCATTTTCCTTGTTACTTTCTCACGTATTAGGAAGTGTAAGCTTGGGGAAAGAACAAATGCCGAGAAGGATATATGTCACAAGTCAGGCCAAACCATCAAACTTTCACTTCTATTGGATCACAGCCTTCCAAATTGAGAACATTCATTTCCAACACACACACACACACAATCCTATTTTGGATTTGATTCCACCTCTTAGCCAACCTATTGAGTCACTTTATAATGAACATTCTTGTCATTCTTGAAACACATACACAGAGATCATAACAATATCAAATGACACTGAGCCTAGGTCATAGAAATGTGTGCCATCTTATGTCCATCTGGTATCCTTATGATGCCACTAGGAAATAAGACTATGATTAAAAAGAGTTATATGTGTGGGCAAAATGTGCGTTTACAAAGGCATATTTGCAAGCCAGTCTTATTCTGTTGCACCTGAGAGACAGATGCAACTGCCCATCTGTTTAGAATCTAAAATGAGAAGAAAGCTTAAATGGGGTTACAGTGGGATCACTAGAGATACTTAAGGGCATTGACAACCTTTGATTGCTTTTTGATAGCTTAGGTCCATTAAGCAGAAACTTTGGACACAGGGAAAATGTCAATTTCTCTAATATTTTATCAGCAAATCAAGTAATAGGAAACATTATAGGATTCAAATAACCTTTATACAAGAAAATACTGGCCCTAACCCTAAATATGTTAATGACAAGCTCACCTTAGTCCCTGTACAACATTGCAAATTTGATATGCAAATGGCAAATGGCAATTGGCTCTGGCTCAGAGGAAAAAAGATGAGTCAGGCACAACTCAATCATGCCTAGGTCCAGAAACAGATGAAAGGCCTCCCCTCCATCCCAACTGCCACTTCCCTGGTTTTGGAAAGAGAAAAAGAAGAGAAGAAGAAGAAGGCACAGCTCCATCTTGCTGAAGTTCATAAGAAATTATGGGCCCTCCTCTCCAACCCTATTGTTATTGCTGTGGTCTTGAAGGGAGAGAAGAAGCGATAGGATCGTCTGGACATTATCCTTTATTATCATCCCCCTTTCCTTTTATGTTTTTGTGTCATGTCTTAATTAGATTTATGGTAGAATTGCAAGAAAATGATCTGAAGTAAATCTGATAATTTTGTTTGATTACAAAAAGTGTACCCATTTACTGACTGTCATATGTATTCAGATTTCACAGCAAGGCATGATATATTTTTTGTGTGTGAAATATGGCATGCTGGAAATATGAGCCCTTCTCTGCTAATAAACTATGATGTTTTTAAGCCATTTATTTTTATTTTGGTCTTGTGAAGTCTCTGATTTGTTTATAGCATGGCTTGTTATGATGTCCTAATTTACAACAATGTTGTTTGTTCTGCCTTGTTTTCCCAACTGCCCACCCTGTAGTAGAATCTGATAAAGGCAGCCGGAAAGAAACCAGAAATGGGAGAACAAGCCACTGTTTTGATCATCAACCGTGGAACTCAAGGCTTAAACAATAAAACAGTGTTGATTAGAAACCATGGCTTATCATAATGTGCAAATGTACTTTATGTGTGTCTTGCAAACTCATATTCTTTCTCCCCTCTGATTATCCAATCACTTATTGCTTTTTTCAGTGCAGAGTTACCAGATCTGGTAGAAAATGAACAGATGTTGAAAGAACTCAGAGTAGCACTAGGATCCTGTGATCACATAATCTACTTCTACTACACATGTTTCTCCCATGTTTATGAAATATACCATGGTTACACAGTAAGATGAGATTGATCCAGTTAAAATGGAATCTTGAGCTGGGGTAAAATGCTCTGACTAGGAAAAAAAAGTGACTTCAGGCAGCACAATCCAGCAAAGACCCCCTTCTTGCTTCTAAGCCTGCATTTCTCTGTTATCATTTTGTGAGAAATTGGGATTAATTCCTCAGTAATTCCCATCCTGAAGGAAACAACACATAAATTGAGAAATATTTGTCTTGCCGCAAATGTATTCAAAAACCACACATTTTTAAAGCCCGTTTGCCATTTGGGATTTATTATGTGCAAAATCACACATGGTGGTTTTACACAGAACGCAGCCTTTTTCTGTGCCAGAAATGACATTTTCTGCCCAGGAAATAATATTTATATGCATTTCCAGTACTGGAAATAGAGGGGCATGTGAAGTAATTCTTTCACGTCAGAAAATGAAATCTTCATGTGTTTCTGTGGACTACCCAAAAGTATACTGTCCAATAAAATGTAGGTCCGTGCCACACCAAAGGCTGGTCCCAGACTATATATGTGTTAATTAGAAGTAACAGTATAAACACGAGAAGAGTCCTGCTTGATCAGCAAAAATATATGTCAATTGCACAGTCACACACTTGTTCCCCCTGAAACTGGAATTGAAAACCACATTACTGGAGGTAATATGTAGCTGCAGTTACTTTCCACCATTGGAAGTCTACTTCATTAGAAATGTATGTCTGATGTTCATGTCAACCATAGCCTTTAGAGCACATGCTTTTCAAACTGGGTAAGATTTCACATTAGCCTACTTTTAATTGGTTTGAGATGATATATGACAGACACACATATTTCAGTTTCCAGCTGGACCAACTGGAAAATTAAGCATAAACCAAGAACTGGAATGAAAAGAGTAGATCTTAAAAGCCCAAGTTTTCAACTCCTAATACAGAAATAGCTTATATTTGAGCAATGGATCATCCCTAAAATAAGTGCTTTAGTGGTGGTCCATGTAATGGGTTGCTGTGTGTGTCAAAAGTCTTTGACAATACATAGTCCAAGTAATGTTTTGCTTGTTCAGTGCCCCTTATATCATGATGTAATTAAGAGCCATGTGGTGCTACAAAATACACACACTTTGGTGTTGTGTGTGTGTGTGTATTCTGGAGCATGGCTTCCTTGGAAATTAAGTTTCTGCCTAGGTAGTTTATAATTCAAAAGATATAGACAAATGGAAATATTATTAAGGGGCTGGAAAAATTAATTTGGACTGAAGGAATTAAATATGTATGAGAAAGTTTGACTAAGAAATGACAAATGAAATGCTATAATGTGTTTGGAGCTGTAAACCACTGGGAGTAGAAAGAATTACTTAAGAATTGTTCAAAGTATTAAAACTAGGTCTGATGGGATGAAATTAGAGAAAGACAAAGAACTATAAATACCAGGGCTGGAAAAGCTAGATGAAAGTTGGTTTCTATGAGGAAGCTGAATAATCTCCCATAGGAAGTACTAAAAGCTCCAATCCATGAGCATTTCCATTCAGTCTGGACAAAACACTACTAAGCATTCATCAGGGAATAAAGCCGCACTGGTGGAAAGAAGGACTATCCTTAGATAATTAGCCTTTTCTATTTCTTACTGTTATAATCACATGTGATTTTTACACTTCAAAGTCTGCTATTTTTAATTAGGATGAAATCATGGTCTTGAACATCTCATAATTTGGAGTCTTCATTGCTAGATGGCATGTGTAAGGACTCACCTGTCCTAAGTGGGTGGAAAGCCTGCTTGGAGGTTTTTCCTTTTCTGCTGGAAGAAAGCTGGCATCCATTTTGGCAAAGGGATTTGCAGCTAACAGCCAGAAGGGGGAGGTCATAGCCAGAGAGGGGGCGTGGCCTTAGAGTCAATCCTGCTCAGAGATAGGAGTGCCCTGTGATTGGCTGAGTGCCAGAGGGGTGGAGCAGAGCTGACTAAAGGAGGGATCTTGGCAGAAAGATTCTCAGTCTTGGGCAGAGCTTTGATTGAGACAGATCTTAGCTCTTGCTGGTGTGGTTTGAGGTTGGAGTGACAATATCCTCCAAGCCTCAGCCATAGGAACTGCCCAGTCATATACTATAGTGACACAACCAGGGTGTGGGGTGACACTGATAGTTAGGTTAGAGCCATTAGGGCTGACTTTGCAGAGTCAGACTAAACACCTTGTCTCCTCAGTGTAAAGAGGGAAAGGTGGGTTCTGTGGCTGGAGAGTCAGCAGCAGGCTGACTCAGGCAGGGAAAACTCAGAGGGACTTCTAGTGTTTAGAAGATCCTGTTAGGAACCAGCTGTTCACTCCTATTTTCAGACAATAGGGTGACAGGCTTATATTTTAGTCAAGACTCAGTACTGACTAAAATTAAGATCTAAGCAGTTTGGAACTATTTTTGAAAATCTGTTACTCATTTTATAGTAAGCAGCTCTAGCATTTAACCAAAAACCAGCATTACAAATTAAACTGTTAATAGTCCATTGCAGATATCTTACTCAAAGTCCAATGCATTATAATTATTTTAATTAATAATCTCCAGAACCAGTGGCCAAGTCGTCACAGCATGGCTTTCAACAAACCCAAATCAATTCAAGCTTCTGAGTACTATTATAGGAGCCCCACTGTTCATTCTTTTCAAAAAGGTAGTATGTGCCCTTGGTATCTGCTGTCGTTTGGTTCCAGGACCACCCATGGATAACAACATTTATTATATACAACACCATAGTAAAATGTCTTGCCTTAAATAAAATGGCACAATCAAATATTGCTTTCTGGATTTTAAAAAAGGTTTTACAGCTGTGAATGGTTGAGTCTTTGGATGCAGAATCTTTATAAACCTATATGTTTTATGCACTTGTATTTTATACTGTTCTTTATTTTATGTTCTGTTTTTAGACATCTTGTGCCATGTGTAAGCTGCCCAGCTCCCTTCAGGAGGATGGTGGTGGGATTCAAGAATAAAGTTGTTGTTATTATTATCATCATCATCATCATCTAGCTGTCCCCAACCATGAATTGCTGTGGCCCAGTCTGGTTAAATGGAAAAGAAAGAAAAGAGAAAGAGCAGGTTTCTAATATAATGAATTTCACAATGCTTATGGATATACAAAAATTTTGTTGTTCCATTGTCTGTGCAGAAATAGAGATTGTCTGGTTTGCCGACTGTAGAACATGCAACATATAGTTGTCCATGAGAGCAGCAATCTCTCATACAGGAGAGTCTACATGCTGGCTAATTTAATATTATGCCATCTCAACTCCATAGGGAAAGATTCAACAGTCTACTAAGCAACAAGAGGCTTTGCCCCTGTAGCACAGAACAACTGGGTTCCATCCCACATATTCTTCTGCACTGCCCACTCTACCAGAAATTAAGATCTAGCTTACTATTACAAGTTATAGATCTTTTGAAAAACCATACCAACCTAGGCAAAGTAATTATGCTTTTAAACTACCAAGATTTTAACCGTTGCTTTTCAGTAGCAAGATTCCTGAACAAAGTCTGTAAACTGAATGTGTAGCAAACATGAAGTTCCCTTTTCTATAATTTATACTGTATTTTATACTTTATTGATATATATATATATATATATATATATATATATATCTCAATAAATATGCCAATAAAGGATTATTGGATTGGAAATTGGAGAGAAGCGATCCGTATCTACTAGGCATGAGAAAAATGAAACGGAAATTAAAAGGATTCGTAAAAGATTCGTATGTAATGGGACTTTTGAGGTTTTACGTATCGCTGCCGCGATCCCGGAAGTAGACTTCCTTTTACGGTCCTTGAGGCCAACAATTTGCGTTATGATCGTAAGAAATTCTTAATTATTAATTAATTAATTATTGTACTACGTACTCACTTCTCCCTGTCTTCTCCACCTCATTTCCTTCCCGCCTTCATTCAGCTTCTTCTTTTTCCCGCATTTCTATGGGGAACTGGAAGTGACGCTGCTGCTAGGTAGGCAATGCATTCTGGAAAGTGTAGCCCTCCAGGCTTCCCCCCCCTCCTTCTCTTCCCCGTTGCTCTGCTGCCATGCCCCATCGCAGGGGCCAGCTTCACACACACACGTGCGCGCGCTTCTCCTCCTCTCTCTCCAGGCTTCCCCCCCCTCCTTCTCTTCCCCGTTGTTTTGCTGCCATGCCCCATCGCAGGGGCCAGCTTCACACACACACGTGCGCGCTTCTCCTCCTCTCTCTCCCTGCGCTCTCTCAGATGCTTCTCTTCCCCGTTGCTCTGCCATGCCCCATCGCAGGGGCCAGCTTCAGCCCTCCAGGTACGTGTTTTGGACTTCAACTCAGGCCTCTTCCTTTTCCTCTCAGCCTGGGCAAACTTGGGCCCTCGCTCCCTCAGGATCGGGGTGAGAGAGGCAGCGAGGAGCGAGGGGGCTCCTCCTCCTTTTCTTTTGCTGCTTCCAAGAATAGAAAACCCCTCCCTCCCTTCCTCCTTCCCTCCCTCCTTCCTATTTGGAGAGTCCCATCTAGAATTCAGTGTGGTTTATTCAAGTTTTGGCCTACAACTCCCAGAAATCCCAGCCAATTTACCAGCTGTTAGGATTTCTGGGAGTTGTAGGCCAAAACTTGAATGCGCATGCTCTGGCATACGAATTACTAACGAATTTCGTTAGTACTTAAGTTACATTTCAGAAATTTTTGGGAAATTTTTTGTAAGTCTTTCTTTTACTAATAAAAAAATCCCCCATTTGTAGTATCTACATCTGAACTGCAGAATTCTAAAGATTGGCTCTGAGCTTTGTGGATGGTGATTGCAAACGCCAATCGAATTAGGAATTGCAAGCTCTCAAATTGAAATGGCATATCCATTAGAATCATAGGAATGTGAGGAATGAGGACATCTTCAACCCAGAATATCAAGGCACATAATCTTTGAACTGGGCCATATAACTCAGAATATCAAGGCAGAAAAACCTAAAATATCTGCTGTGAACTGGGATATATGGCAGTGTGGACTCAGAAAATCCAGGTCAAAGCAAATATTGTGGGATTTTCTGCCTTGATATTCTGGGGCTCCTTCCACACAGCTGTATAACATCTGCATTGAAGTGGATTATATGGTAGTGTGGATTCATATAATCCAATTCAAAGCTGATATTGTGAATTATCTGCCTTGATGTTATGGGTTATATGGCTGTGTGGAAGTGCCTAGAGGAAGAGGTAAAGCGGAATAGAAATAAATTAAGAAAGAAACATATAAATTCTGTTTGTGGCATTCAACCTTTGAGCCACCTCCTGCTTTTTCAGGGACTTCATTTCCCAGAAACCAATGCAATTGAATTCAGTGAGTTGAAGTCCAAACGGCTTGGAGTCCTAGTGAAGGGTGTTCTATCCAGGAAGTCCTGGTTCCTGGGTCTCTGGCCCTTTAAGACTGACGGGAGGGGTGGGGCATGGCTTTGAACACCAGAAGTACCTGCCCTTTCCGTACCACCGACCCCCACTGCCCACTGCTTTCAGTTCTGGCTCACCTGCCTCTTGTGCCTCCCTGCGGCCCTTTCTTCACTGCTACTCCACCATACTACATTGTACCAACATTTCAAAGCAATTGGTGAAGTATTTTGGAAGATTTGGGGTATTGAACAAACTGAAATTTAATTTTTTATTTATATAGATGTAAGGGAAAACCCAGGATACTAGGGTTCAAATTCCCATGCAATTATGGAAAACCACTGAGGGACCTCACAGTGTCTCAACACCAGAGGAAGACAATGAAGATCCCCCCTGAACAAATCTTGCCAGGAATATTCCATTATCAGTTCCGGGAACTTACAGGTTACCATAAGTTGGAAATGAATGGATATACACAGCAACAACATCAAGAACAACAACAAAATGGGTGGGGTAAGTGCAATATGGGTTGGGAAAGTACACATAGCTTAAGGCTATTTGGAGATACCCAAGGATCCCACCCCAAACTTCCCAAAACATTTTGGTAAAACCTGCTTTTGACTATTTTGCTCCATCCAGAGTGTTTTAAGTTCAGGATTTGTTTAGCCTTCAAGTAAAATAAAAGTGTAAAGAAATAGTTAAAAATCGGGTCATGGGTAAGAGGTCGGAAGCACCCAAGGGAGATTAACAGTCTCCCTAACATCTAGAAATTGCACACCCCTGGCCAAAAATGATAGTTGCAGCAGAGTTTCTTTCAGCAACTGGCTGTCATTTTCTTTTTTTCTTAGAATATACCAGAACAATACATTCAAAACATTTGGGGATAGAAAATGGTGACGGCTGCTTTCACAGCTCTGCTGCCATTGCCCTCTCCAGTTGTGAAAACAAAAACTTGTCTGGCCTCCATGCTATCCCATTTGCTACCTGCAAAAGGATTGGTGAATAGGGATCCAGGACTTTGCAATAATAAGACTTGCTCTACACCAGCAATTTGAATTTCATTAAATAAGAGTTATATGTTTGGAAAATGTTTCATTCTTCTGCTTTCTTTGCTTTTACAATATACAGACCCACACATTTAGACAAATCTGTTAGCAAGAACATACTTTGTTTACAATGGGTGGTACAGAAAACGTTTAAACTGTACTTCACATAAAGGAAAATCAGTCTGTTTAACAAGCTTTTCCAATGCTGATTTATTATCAGTAAATGTCTGGTTTTTATACCTATTTTATATACCTATATATACGGGGTCACATAAAAATTTCTCAGGCTGAAAGGGGTCACAGTGGAAAAAGTTTAAGAAGTTCTTGTCTAGACAGTGGGATCAGGTCCAATTTGGCCTGATCTGATCTGTTGTCCACATTGAACACTGACGTTATCACCCTTTCCCTGCACCACCATCACAGAGAGAGGGGGATGATTTGTGGTTATATACTGGGTAGGAAAACTATCAATTTTGAATCTTGAGATCTGCTAGCCATTTACAAACCCATATGTTAAAACCAGCCATAGAACCAGAACTTGTGGTTTTAGCCATAAAACTGCCAGAAATAGTTTGGGTTCAAGGGTGACATTTTCAATGTAACTTGTCATTGTAACGTTTCAAAGAAAATATCATTTCCAACAAAACCTCTTGAATTAATTAATGCAATCTGATATCACATTGATTTCCCCTCCCATTGTTGTTTTTAATGCATGAGATCATAGTTCTTAAGTAACATCTATTGCAAATAGCAATTTGTGTTTAATTACTTTAGGGGGGAAACCCAGCTTCTTTGACTTAAGCTGGCTTCAGTGTCACAGTTAAACAATTTTATTTGCGGTTGAAAGTGGGCAGATTTGACATTATTTGAGCAAGAGCCCTTTGGTCCATTTTTGTAAAAAAAAAAAAAGAATAGCTTTTTTAACCCTCTGGGTCAAATTAATATTGCCCCCTTTCCCTTCAAATTAAAGACCTGAAAATCTGAATACTACAGAAGTTAATGATGATCTAAACTATGAGGAGACTCCTCTGAGTGCCATAAAATGTATTAAGAAGGAAATTATTTTGTACACCATGCTGTACTTCAGTGTTTAATTCTCAGCAGGGTATCAAATCACTTCTAAGATAATAAAGTATGGGAAAATATCACTTCATATTAGATTTCTAGCAAACATTAAGGAAAATATGTTTGGAGAATATGGTGGAGAACCTTCAATTAAGGAGGTCTTGATGTTGGACACAGACTGGGGTAAATTACTTGGACTTGAAAATCCTTTGATCCATGGAAACTCCTGAAGAAATTTTCAGGCCATATATCTGTTGACACAACAGAAAAACCAAACAGTAAAAGCTCCATCCTTTTCCCTTTCACAAAGTATTGTTAAGTGCAAAACACATACCTGAACTATGCAATAAAATACGTTGTACAGAAGGTATCTTATCATTGTAACATGATGAGATATGGTCAGGCACCAGAAAAATGTGCTCAGGAAGCCAAAAGGTAGCATGTGAGGGGGAAGATGAGGTGGTAGGTGACTGAAGACCTGGCCAGTGTGTACCCCTGGCAGCCTTTTAGTAGCAGAATCAGAAAACTCAGGCTTGGAGAAGTCAAATTAGCTCTACAAGTCTTGGGACCTGGCGGAAGGGGAAAGAGTCTATGCTTGATCGGCTGGGCAGCAAATCATATACTGGACTGCCCTCGGTGCTATGTTCTCTCAAAGGAAGGCTGAGAAAATAGTCTAGGATAGCCACCTGGTCTCAGCTGGATCCACAGCTGGTTTCTCCCTTCCTTGCTCCTTTCAGATCCAATTAAATTTAATAAGATATAGATTAAACAAATTAACCCTTATTTAACCTAACTTTCTGTGTCTGGTCTTCAGTAGGCACATCAATATCCTGATCAGAATGCCAGATTATAAGTATACTGACCCAATCTACACAAGGCAAAGTGGTTATTCATGGTTTCAATCATTCAGGTTTTACAAAGTATGTCCTCTCTAGGCATTGTCTAGCTCCTCCAGTGCAACTTTGGAATTCTTAGCCAGGCAGCCTTCATTTTAATGGGGTTTGCTATTATCCACAAATTGACATATCTAAGTCCAGAAACATATTGCCCATAAATAAGGGGATCATTCTTAGACCTGGTTTTCTTCTATTCATTACACACATTATTATTATTTTTAGAACCCAGGGCCCTTGTCAGTATCCTTAAATAAATTGCAATATGTCTAATAGAAATTGGCATTTTTAATAGATGGAGGTTGAATGATAGGAATTTTGTTTCACAGGCAGTCCCAGGATACTTTTTTATTTGAACAGAATCCTCTGCTTATTTGGCTTAATTTAGTTCAAACCATTACTTGCTTAGGCTAAGATATCTAAATTTATGGACACATTTACCCAGTCTTTTAAATGCTTCTTTTGTTTCTGTACAATGAGTACTAAAAGAGATGTGATTCCAGAAGCTGGGCAGGCTTCTGGTTCTTTGTGCCAAGTTCCACATTATATTTATCTCCCAGCTATCATCCGAACACAGGCCCATTTTATACAAAACAGCTTTGTGCTGCCAGCATGATTTCTTTCTTCAGGCGGCATCAAATGAACTATGGGCTCGCTTTCCGTTCTTGATTGTTCTATTTTCCCATCACTTTTTCAACTGCCTGGCATCCTCCACCACCTGTTCAATTAGGATTTTTTTCCTGCCCCCTTTCTATTATGAGCCTTCTTATGTTGCCTAAAGAACACTCTGAGCAGGTATTGAGTCTTAAGGTCTCTGTTTACAGGCAGAGGTAGCTAGTAGGTTCCTTGTCCGTGAAGTGGTAAAGTCTGAGCTTTTGAGGAGCTATCCTAGGTGCTGAACTTTGTACAATTTTTTTATTTAAAACAGGCCTGTCCTACAGGCGGTCCTGGGGCCGTACACGACCCCCTAGCCCTTTGACTACGGCCCCTTACCCTCCTGCAATAAATAATATTTTTAAAAATATTTTTAAAATATTTTTTTCAATTAAAAATATTATTTTTATTATTATTATTTGGTCCCGCCCCTTGGCTTTCTATTGGCCGCCTCCTCTTCTCCTGAGGGAGGGGGCCAATGGGAGGGAGTGACATCTCTCGGGCCCCGCCCCCTTGGCAGCAAACAGGAAGAGCGACCCAGCCACATGGCTTTCCCCCTCGGCAGCGCTCCTTCCTCCTTCTCATCCTCCCTCCCTTCCCAGGGAGGGGAGTTATTGCAAGGAAGCATTCAGCGTTAAGGTGAGCCACATTTCTTCTCCCTCCCTCCTTCCATTCCACCCTTTCATCCTTCTTTCTTCCCTGCCCCTTCCCTCTCTATCTTTCTCCTCTCGCTTGCTTCCTCCTCCTCCTCCTCAGGATTGCTGCTGCTCCGTCTGGGAGGCGCTCAGACCCTCAGTGCCAGGGAAGCAAAAGGGGTTTGGGAGGGAGGGAGTGTGTCTGAGAGCGTGAGTGAGTGAGTGAGTGAGTGAGTGACAGAGAGAGAGAGAGAGAGAGAGAGAGAGGAGGGGGACCTGCCCTGGGCACACCTCTCCCCAGCGCAAAGGGAAGATCTCTCTGGCTCTCTCAGACACACACACACACACACACACACACAAGCCCCTTCCTTTCTGACCCCTTCATTTGCGTTTCATGAACTGTCTCTTTAATGAGAAGGAGAGAACCGGCCAGCCATAGGAGAGGGGGGGGGGAGGAGAAAAGGAGGAAGGGGGGAATTGAATGAGAGGGAGCTCAAGGAAAGGCCTCCCACCCCCTTTCCCCCTCCTTTTCCTCTCCACAGAATTATTTACATTCTTTGCAATTACCTAAGTTTACTTTGATGACTTGCACTGAATGGAATCAGCCAGGGGTAAACTGGCAGAATGAAAGCACACAGACCTTTCAACTGCAAGGCCATTCAATGCTGATCAATGTGGCCAGTAGAACAGTCATATATTCCAGTTCAAAACAGAGATTGTGGGATTTTCTGCCTTGATATTCTGTATATTTATGCCCCTCATGTGTTCCATCCATCCCTCCCTCTCCCCTTATTTAAATAATATAATATGTAATTGTATATTTATGCCCCTCATGTGTTCCATCCATCCCTCCCTCTCCCCTTATTTAAATAATATAATATTTAATTGTATATTTATGCCCCTCATGTGTTCCATCCATCCCTCCCTCTCCCCTTATTTAAATAATATAATATTTATTTAATTGTATATTTAAATAGTGCAATGCCATTGGGGCGCGGGGAGGGGCGGAGCTGGGGAGGGGAGGGGGCAGAGCTGGGGAGGGGAGGGGCGGAACCAGGGCTTGGTCTCCCAGGTGATCAGTGACCAGAATTCTGGCCCAAGGTCCGGTAGAAGTTGGACAGCCCTGATTTAAAACATTTGATAGTTAGCATGGTAGTGGTTTGTGTGCTGGACTGCAACTCTGGAGAGTGTCACAACTTACTCTCTGGAATCATAACACTTAGAAAGTGAAGAGTTGGGTAGTCATGGTGACCTCTCCAAGGTGAGGAAGTGAAGAGGGTAATTCGCCTCAATCCTTTGAAGATTGCCAAAAAGATAAGGATAGGCTTAAGCACCTAGTGTCCTGTCACAGCTGCTACAAATCAAACTGTAGTTACATAGCAGTTCCATGGTGGCATTGTTGGTGACTTGCAGTACTCTCAGTAATCATGTGCTCTTGACCTTGAACTGGGTACAACTGATGACTCCATATTTTATTCCTTGCTGACTTGATCATCTGCCTTCTGGACACTTGTTTTCCCCATGGACAAAAAGTAAAGACTACATTTTTGGATGATTGCAACTAATTCCATTAAAATTCAAAAAGTTATATGTCATTTCTTAAATATGGAATGATTTTAACTGAAATTCATTATAGGAGATTATGAAAAATGAGCCAAAGCGCTGTAGCAAGTAGAGTATTCCACTAAGACTTTCAATAGACCAGGGTTTGAATCCTTGCTCAGCTACATAAATAATTTTATCTCATCTTCAGATAAAGTTATAGGCAAAAACCTCTCTGACCAAAGCTTGTCAAGAAAATCTCATGATTGGGCTGCCTTAGGCCACCTCTAAGTTGGAAATCACTTGAAGGCAAATGTAAACATATGGCATGACCAACAAAAAGCACATAAAGCAACATCAGATGATCCTCAAAAAGACTGTTTTAAATGATACAGAGAGAGAGCCTTCTGCATAAAACTCATAACCTCAAGATTCTTTACAACAAACTGTAAAAGGGCTATACGTAATAAGTAAATTGTTCTTGTACCAAATCTCTATACATTTAATATAATTGGAAGAGATCACAAGGACCATTAAGTCCAACCCCCTGCCATGATGCCCTGGTATATTGAATATATTTGTATTATGGTTATTGAGATAAATGAAAATGCTAAATTCTGTGAAAAGTTTTAACTGTGCCAGCCCTCTTTTCTTAAGAATCAAAATATCATGGAATTTTCCACAATGGGCTTACAATTCTTATCAGACCTAGCAAGCATGGCTGATGGTAATAGACAGTGAGGTTCTAGTCAAAATCCTCTGGAAACCAAAGATTCTCCACTCATGTCTTACGTAGAAGTACCCAGGTATCTGAAAAATAAAACAGAATTGACACAACTGGGTGTCACATGGGGGATTGCTATTATGTCCTTCATAATAATGCATCTCTTTTTCAAAAAAGGAACTATTTGAATATTTAAAAAGACATAACAGCTACTGACAAAACTTATCTAGAAACCTCTTTCCCATATGGCACCAAGTTGTCATATATATATATATATATATATATATATATATATATATAAGATCTTTTAATCTGTATTAGCTAGAATTAGAGTATGTCAGGAGAAGTATTAGACATGTTATATATATGGTGTGTGTGTGTGTGTGTGTGTGTGTGTGAGAGAGAGAGAGAGAGAGAGAGAGAGAGAGAGAGAGAGAGAGAGATTTCACAAACTGCTGTAAACTTCCATTAGTAGCACTTTTCAGTCAATTTGTATTGAGGTAAAGTTACATAGCCATGGGATGAATTTATTACAAATTATTTAAGGTCCATGTGCTATTTACTGGTTCATCTGGAAAATTATATCATAATTCTGATGCCTTTGTTGAATTCTTGTGCCTATATAGATAATACCTACATACGATAATCAGCTGTTATTTACAGAGCATCTTTACATAGCATGCATAAAACACTGTCTATGCTTCAATGCATTTGTCCTCATGGCAATGTTACAAGGCAGGCCCCAAAATATTTCACCATGAGGTGTAGCAGAAATAGTACCTAGTTACCCAAATAAATAGGCATTGTGTTCAAACACAATAAAATAATTTTAGCACATGAATCACAATAACTTTCTCATTTGGGGAGAAAAAAATCAGCTGTAATACAACAATTAAAACAACAAATGATTTTCTCTCTGAAATAGGACCTGGTGTTAGGACGTGACTAGCAGTCCTATGAAATCTGTTGTTATGTGCTTTCAACTCAACTCAAACGTACTGCTACCTTATCACAGAGTTTTATTGGCAAGATTAATTCAACATAGGTTTGCTATAGCCATCTTCTGCCTAAGGTCACCAGTGGATTTCTGTGGTCAAGTAGAAGTTCAAAGCCTTGTATCCCAAGTTCCAGACAAGCATTTAAACACCCCCACCCACCCCGGCTGTCTGTGAAGCAGTTGAATTATTGTTATTATTATTAGCATCAGAATCAGCATCATCATGCAGATTATGCATCACTGGCTATGATAATCACTCTTCCAACTCTAGATGTGAAGGATTTGAAGGTTTTCTGTTCCATAAAAAGTTTCTATACTTTTCCCTTTGCTACCCCTTTAAAGAGGCAATGACTGAAGCAGCTTCACTTAACATCTGTAAAATGCCACATCCTTATTCAAAACATTTTCACATTTTCATAGTTGCTAGGCATTTTGGCGGAAATTAAAAGGATTCGTAAGAGATTCGTATGTAATGGGACTTTTGAGGTTTTACGTATCGCTGTCGCGATCCCGGAAGTAGACTTCCTTTACGGTCCTTGAGGCCAACAATTTGCGTTATGATCGTAAGAAATTCTTAAGTATTAATTAATTAATTATTGTACTACTCACTTCTCCCCTGTCTTCTCCCCCTCATTTCCTTCCCGCTTCATTCAGCTTCTTCTTTTTCCCGCATTTCTATGAGGAACTGGAAGTGACGCTGCTGCTAGGTAGGCTAGGCAATGCATTCTGAAAGTGTAGTCCTCCAGGCTTCCCCCCTTCTCTTCCCCATTGCTCTGCTGCCATGCCCCATCGCAGGGGCCTGCTTCACCGCACAAGGCGCTTCTCCTCCTCTCTCTCTAGGCTTTCCCCCCCTCCTTCTCTTCCCCGTTGCTCTGCTGCCATGCCCCATCGCAGGAGCCTGCTTCACACACACACACGCGCTTCTCCTCCTCTCTCTCCAGGCTTTCCCCCCCCTCCTTCTCTTCCCCGTAGCTCTGCTGCCATGCCCCATCGCAGGGGCCAGCTTCACACACACACACCCACACACTTCTCCTCCTCTCTCTCCCTGCGCTCTCCAGATGCTTCTCTTCCCCGTTGCTCTGCTGCCATGCCCCATCGCAGGGGCCTGCTTCACACACACACGCGCGCCTCCCTCCCTCTCTCTCCAGGCTTTCCCCCTTCTCTTCCCTGTTGCTCTGCTGCCATGCCCCATCGCAGGGGCCTGCTTCACACAGACACACACACACATGCGCGCTTCTCCTCCTCTCTCTCCCTGCGCTCTCTCAGATGCTTCTCTTCCCCATTGCTCTGCCATGCCCCATCGCAGGGGCCAGCTTTCAGCCCTCCAGGTACGTGTTTTGGACTTCATTCCCACCATTCCCTCACAGCCTCAGGCCTCTTCCTTTTCCTTTCAGCCTGGGCAAACTTGGGCCCTCGCTCCCTCAGGATCGGGGTGAGAGAGAGGCAGCGAGGAACGAGGGGGCTCCTCCTCCTTTTCTTTGCTGCTTCCAAGAACAGAATACCCCTCCCTCCCTCCTTCCTATTTGGAGAGTCCCATCTAGAATTCAGTGTGGTTTATTCAGTTTTGGCCTACAACTCCCAGAAATCCCAGCCAATTTACCAGCTGTTAGATTTCTGGGAGTTGTAGGCCAAAACCATCTGGAATGTGCATGCTCTGGCATACGAATTACTAACGAATTTCGTTAGTACCGTGTTTTCGAAAATAAGACACCCCGATTGTGCCGTATCGGGGTGTCAGAGGGGTCGGCTTATATAAGCCGTACCCCAAAAGTAAGAGTACCTCTGGCGGCAGCGGGTCTCGGGCCGCAGCGGGCCTCGGGCGGCAGCGGGCGGCTGCGGCGTCTTCCATCCTCTTCCTCTTCCTCCTCTTCCTCGCCTTCCATCCTCTTCCTCCCAGCAGTGCCTTCTCCCTCTCGCCGGTTCCGCCCCGCCCCCTGAAGGGAGGAGGGGCGAGCCACCACCGCGAGAGGAAGAAAGCGCCGGAGAGTCCGCCCCAATGGCGAATCAGGCGCGCCGCCGCCGCCCGGCCCGCCCGCGCTCCAAACACGAGTGGGGCAGCGGGAAAGCGCCTGAGCCGCCATGGGGGCGGGACTTCCGCCGGTGCCTTCTCCCTCTCGCCGGTTCCGCCCCTCCTTTCACTGAAGGGAGGAGGGGCGAGCCGCTTTGTGGCTGCCAGGATGCTTTGCCAGGGAGGGGGTCTCTCGGCACCCCTTTCCCTAGCAAAGCATCCAGGCAGGGAAAGGGGTGCCTCCGAGAGACCCCTCCCTGGCAAAGCACCCAGGCAGCGGCTGAAGGGAGCCGTTGCTGCAGAAGCTGCCTGATGCTTGCCAGGAAGGGGTGCCTGAGAGACCCCCTCCTGACAAAGCACCCAGGCAGCGGCTGAAGCGGGGCGCGCTGCAGCCGCTGCCTGGATGCTTTGCCAGGGAAGGGGTGCCTCCGAGAGGCCCCCTCCTAGCAAAGCACCCAGGCAGCGGCTGAAGGGGCCGGCTGCAGCCGCTGCCTGGATGCTTTGCCAGGGAAAGGGGTGCCTCCGAGAGACCCCCCTCCCTGGCAAAGCACCCAGGCAGCGGCTGAAGCGGGCGGAACCGGCAAGAGGGAGAAGGCACCGGTGTTTGGAGCGCGGGCGAGCAGGGCGGCGGCGGGGAAAGATGCCTGAATCGCCGTGGGCGGGCGGGACTTCCGCCGGGCTTTCTTCCCTCTGCTGGCGGCGGCTCCGAAATTTTTGGGAAATTTTTTGTAAGTTTTTCTTTTAATAATCAAAAAAAATCTCCCCCCCCCCCCCATTTGATATAAGAATCGCCATTTTAGGATTCTAAACCATGCCTAATAGTTACGTTTCTCCCTGCTATAGGCATAATTGAGCCTGAAGCACACACAACTGGGGCCTGTGGGTGGGATCAAATGCTCCTTTCCTCTACCTTAATCTCTCTTTTGTTTTCCTCTCTTCTTTTTCTGCTTTACCTTTTAAGATGTAAATCATGTACACTGATAGCATGGGGAAACAACAGCTCTGCCATTGCCAACAGCACAACAGATTTGATCAAAATCATGCTATAAATCCCTGGGGGCAAGGGTCTACTTTCCGGTCACCATCCATTTGTGGTCTGGGCTCAGTTACTTCCCTCCTGCATTGTAGAGTTATCTTCCATTAATAATAATAATAATAATAATAATAATCTTAATATTTTAGTCGCCCTCCATCCTGGTTCCTTAACTTACATCATTTAAAAACCCTAAAACAACAATATACAGCAATTTAAAACAGATACATGTCTGAGGAAAGGCTCCTGTTCCTTAATTTTTAATCTGTTCTCGGAAGTGTAAAACAGGACCTTGCAATTTTCCTTGGCATCCAAAGAATATAATACTTATTTCCAGCACAATAAATTCTCTATTAACCTCAGAGTAAAATGTAGCTCTTTCCGCCTTTTTGGTTCATAAAACAAGGATGCATGTTATTTGTCAAATTTCTGTTCAATCTATAACAATTATACTGAGCTGCAAATTATTGTTGCCCTGTAGTCCTCTGTCAGTTCTTGCAGAACATTTGGTTTTGCTTCTGAATGTTTAAGCTCTCTGGGGTAAAATATGCAATTCTGTATTTATTAGCAAGAAGTCATAGTACTAAATTTCATAGATTATTTTTTGTTTTTAAATTAAATCAAAAGACATCAAAGCTATCCATATGAAATCATCACACATTAGAACAGGGAGCAAACATTACAGAAAACATATTCAAGGATAGTGATGTTGGTCATGCAGCAAAACACAACAAAATAAAAAAACAGTGCTACTTTTATTTGGCCAATTAAAAAGTATAAAAAGCCTACATCATACATCATGGTAGCCTCCACAAGACAGGGGCACCTTGGAGCTCAACAGGAGTTACTTTTTTGTTGCTAATGGAGTTGGATTTAAATTCCCAGGATTGTACTGCTCTTTGTTGCTCAGTCCTGACATGGACAAAGAGGGGAGTATATTTTGATTGAACTGATATCCCTCCAGACCAGTCTTTTTCAACCAGTGTGCCTAGGCACACTCCTGTGCCTTTGCAGAGCTCCAGGTGTGCCTCCAGAAAAACTTTTTGCCCCCTTTCCTTCCCCCCTCCTTTTGCCGCCGCTATTATTTTGTCCTCCTCCATGGGAGAAAAAAATCTTCCCTTACCACGTTGGTAATAGGCTCTGTCCGCAGACGCCCCCTGCTGAGATGGAAAAGCATTACACAGCATGCAAAGGAGGAGAGGAGCCCAATGGGCGGCTCCAAAATGACGCCGTGTCATTTTGGAGCCGCCCACTTGTGGATAACTTTTGGAACCGCCCACTTGCGCTCCTCTCCTGCTTCACAGGCTGCCCTCTGTTTGTGGATAACTCCTATATATTGAACTTCTATATATTGCAGATTATCCAGTACAGAGCCTAATCCAACACGGTAAGGGAAGATTTTTCCTTTTTCTCCCATGGATTTGCCAACATCATGTGGGTGCCAAACTGTACTCCGTTTTTCAAATTCACTATATTGATACATTAACTTTATAAAACTTCTGTAATTGTGCATATTGCTAGTTTCACTATATTATTATTATTTTGCCTACTCTTTGTCCCCTGCATATGCAGCCTGTTGTGTAAAAGAGGTGCCAAAACGCCATAAAACATTTGTGTCATTTTGGTTGGTGGTGTGCCCCAGGATTTTGTAAATGTAAAAAATGTGCCTCGGCTCAAAAAAGGTTGAGAAACACTGCTCCAGACCATCCTAATTGACAATAAAATCTACACCTTAAGACAAAACCTAGGTCTGTGATTCTAACATCATTTTTTCTTCTCTTGGATAATTTTTAACACTTTTGCCTGATGAAGATGCTAATGGAGCTTCAAAAGCATGCATGATATACGAGGCTTTTTAGTTGACCCAATAAAGCTATCACTATTTTATAGTAAACATTATATTATAATAGATGAATTGTTTTATCCTGACATATTAGTTCTTAATATAGTAGACTTTTTGATGGTATGTGTGTTTTTGATAGTATGTGTGTTTGCTTCTCATGGATTTAACCAGGAATAAAATTTAATCCACTGTCAATTGGGTGGCTATGTGTTCTACCTTGCAGAAGGTAGTTTTCTGTTTCAATATACTTCCTGTTCAAAATGTAGTCCAAGTCTTGATTAATGATGAACAATGGTCGGTGCAATGGGTTAACCCTTGCATTGCTGAATTGCTGACCTGAAGGTTGGCAATTTCTAAGTCGTGGGTTGAGGTGAGCCCCCACTGTTAGCCTTAGTTCCTGCCAACCTAGCAGTTCGAAAACATGCAAATGTGAATACATCAATAGGTACCGCTTCGGTTGGAAGATAATAAAGATGCCCATGCAGCCATGCTGTCAATGCCACCAGGAGATCTAAAGACAACAGGCCCCTTGGCTTGGAAATGGAAAAAGAGCACCTCCCTATGGCCTGAATTGAGCACCACCTCCAGAAGCCAGAGGTGAAAGGAGAAGCCTTTACCTTTGTTCTGTGTATTTGTGCATAATTGTTATTTCACTATATTAAAGGCATTCAATGTTTGCCTATCTGTGTATGTAGTAATCTACTCTGAGTCCCCTTCGAGAGATAGAATGGAATATAAATTATTATTATTATTATTAACTATAAGAAGGAAGGGGAGATCATCTAAAAGTTGGTCAGCTATTACAGTTTTCCCTGCTCAGGTGTGATATGGTGTACTTTGTTCTGAATAATAATTAATATTTCTAAACCTCAATCTATGCCTGTAAATGAAGATAGATACAAATATTACACAATGTAATTTGTCCCTATTGTGTTGATATATAAGTGAGAATGCATAGGTGAAGATTTTAGCAAAGTGAAGATTTCAGTCTTCACTCTATAGACATTCTGTTATTTAGGAAACAAGTTTACATTTTGCATTACGTGCCGAGGAGAACAACTGACTAACTGCACTTTTCAATGGATCTTCATTGGTTGCTATATCTAGTAACACTTGATGAATGTGATTAGATATTCAGATACAAATCTCATTCAAAATGAATTACTAACTTCCTGGCTTGAACCTATTCTTCAAACAGGTCTTCAATATAGAGTGACTTTTTGCTTTCAACGCTCATTGAAACAGAGCAGGTCTTGCATTTATGATGTATGCCTAATGTCGGATTTGGTCAAGGGAGTCATCTGTTCAAACTCTTGCTTAGACACAAAACTGTTGCTTGAGTTTATCACAGTTACTTTATGTTATATCTACCTCAAAAGATTGTTGGGATATATGGTGGTGGTTCTCATATCAGTGGACTGTTGAACCCACTCCGGGGTTTGGTGCACATTTTAAAGAAGCAATCTACATTGCTGAACTGAATTGTGTTTAGCACCTTGGATAGCTCCCTGTCAGCCTGGACAGCTTCAAGGCAGGATTAGACAGATTCATGGATACCAAGGGAATCAGTAGTTACTGAAATGGACATCCAAGTGCCACCTCTGTGTTGATGGAGGCAGGCAGGATTTTCCCCGGGTACTGGTTGTGGGGGGTCAGGAGCAGGTGAGGGTTTTGCCCTCCTTTCTGCTAGAGATCCCTGTGTACAACTAGTGGGCCACTGTGTGACACAGAATGCTGGACTAGATGGGCTGAGGCCCGATTCAGCATGGCTCTTCTTATGTTCTTATGTTCTTAGAGTCCAGAATAACACCTGAATTCACTGCCCTATCAATATCAGAGTCATCGGTTTCTACTACTCATACATTGTATTGTGGTTAAACCATAATTATTAGAACTGGTAAGCTAATGAATTCATCATAGGTTTTTTTAAGTAAAAGAATGGGATATAGAGTGTCATAATTATTATTTCCTGATTCATTTCAATGCCTTTTTCTCTCGTTGTAAATAGTGTTTCTTCAGTAATACAAAATAGACTTGACAGAGGGAATAGAAACTACAGCCACCAAAAAATAACCAAGATGACTACAAGCATTTAATCCTGAAAAAGTAAAATGAAACGTTTTTGTCCCAAACTGAACAATAAAGCATCAATCAAATTGTTAATCTACACTAGAGTAGACTCATTAATCAATTGGATTTACCTAAGTGTTAACTTGATAGATTTTATTCTTTCAAAAGGTCTGGCCTAGTTGGGACAGGCAAATGGATTTCACCCATTAGAATTCGTAACTAAATGGGAACTAATA